>CM031239.1:775548907-776200849 GCA_018340775.1 Taxus wallichiana var. yunnanensis | reverse complement strand
ACAAAAACAATAATAGCAACAATACACAATTTTCCCAACACAAAGGATTAAAACAAGGAACCCCCTAAAATCCAAAATAACTTACATAAATAGTAAATGAGGAGAGGGTGGTGATATGGTTCCATATAAGATGCCACATCACTTCTCATCCAATCCACTTCACTACGTAAACACCAAGCCCAAGATGGATATATTTTTGAGTGAGAATATGAAAATTTTCCTTCCACACACAAACCACTACTCCATACTTCTAAGGAAAAAATTAAAGGACTTTTAAGAAAGTTTCATTGATTCCACTTTTCCTTTCAAAAACACCTAATGAGGCTTATAATAAACCTCTCACGTCATAGGTATAGTTGGTGGGTGAGTATCGTGAGGTATGGGACGAGTTTAACTTGTCTCAAAAGCCTCCAAAAAGTGGCTCCTAAGCCCAAATTAGAGATCTAAAAAGTGGATATGAGTACAAAACATCAAAAACAATAAAACCCATCTCAAATCCATAAGGTAACAAGGACTATCTACCATAATTAATGTCCCTTTAGTCACATCTCAAATTAACTTAAACATGTGTTTAATTGACTAAACCAAAGCACAATAGTTAAGCAATAGTAAAGTGGAAATACATTACAATGAATAAATCACATATTCACAAGATAAATAAAATGAAAGAGGAAAAAGCAACACATAAGCCCATGGTCACATTTTATGTCACCCCCGAATAGGGACTTCAACATAACAATATATATGAACAAAATTGTCAAGGTGACCTTTTTCCAATATCCAATATTATTTCATGGTTGGTATCCTATCCCCTTCTTATTTGTTATGATATAATTCCATGCAACAATAAAAAAATACCTCTTTGGCCTTATGGCCATATCAATAACATAAAAATAATAGAATACATGTATATCTATTGATTCAAATCATCATATAATATAGCTAAATCATCATCAAAGATAGCAATTCTATTAATTGTTTACAATTTCTATATATTTCAATTCTACCATTTCATCAACAATAATGAGATCACAAGACTAGATCAATCATCTAACAAAATAAATATGTCAAGAATCTAAAGTGTTAGTATATATAAATTAACAACTCTAGATCATCATCAATACTGATATATCTATCCATGCCTCTAGAAGTCCATATAATCCACAATATGAGTCACAACATATCAATGATCAAAATATCCATACTGTCTATCAATATGCTAATCAAAATATAATAATGTCCATGTCTCTAATCAACAGTAATCAAAATCATAGTAAACTAAGTGTGGAAGAGAAGTGGGAATTACATCTTCTTACTCCGTGGTGTTTGATGTGAAGCATCCAAGTTCGTGAGAAATATTGCATCACCCAATAATATTTAGAGTTAGTGAATAAATACTTGGGAAATTTCATGCCACTCTCAAGTGTGCAACATAAACAGATTTTTTTGAGTTAGTGAATAAATACTGGAAATTTCATGCCACTCTCAAGTGTGCAATGTAAACAATTTATTTTTTAACCCATTTTTAATGAAATCCTATCCTAACCTCAAAGGATTAGCTTAAACTATGAAATATTATCTCACATGAGTAAAATTTTGAAGTTGTGTAACATTTCCCATGTTGCGTATACTTGTCATGCCTCAAGACATTTTACTTTCCTACAAAAATTATACTTGTCTCCGCATATGACTACCAATTCATGGATTATGTATGTGTAACACTCAAAGCTACTGCAAAATATTATCTTACATAGTGAATTCGCACGAAAATTGTGTAGACCACTAATGCTTATCTCGATGCCACAAAATATTTCAAGATCCAAAAACATTATCAATGTTGCAAAATATCTCATTCTTATAATGTCACTCTCATTTTTCCCAATGATAAAATATCCATATGATAGGATACTTTCTCAACATTGAGTACAGCTTAAGGGAGGCATGCATGGCTCTCTATACATCTCTGCATGGCCAATGACCAACTAGAATGATATAATTAAGTTTGATCCAATAGTGAATAACTTCAAGAAACAAAATGGCATATATACACAGCATGGGTATTATTCTATAAGGTATATTTACTTTCTAAAGACATATTTGTTATCCGGGTCGAACTTCTATGAGATATACAAATAGAAGGTAGTTACAATGAAATAAGCTTACCCTCTTATTTTAGAAGATGTCTAGTGTGAGATCGTTAAGTTGAGTCAATATGGTTTTGTAAATATTTGCAAAGTATATAAGATTAGGATAGGTTATAAGATTGGAATTCTTAGAAGAATTGTTATGGTATTTCCATAAGATTTTCGCTTGGTGTAGTTTCATTATACCTAAGTCTATAATATTTCTTTACATGAATAGAAGAATATTTTTTTATTTCTTGTTAAATTTGTGAGTATGATCTTGTTTTAGTGATATTTAACCGTGATAATGCTTGCATGGTATAAGGCATTCCTCCATTGGGAACTTTGAGTATGACCAGCATCAAATGGCATGCTTGAGTTATCAATATTCTCAAGGCATAATCCTAGTATGAAAATGTGTTAAGTGGATTGACTTCATACTTGTGAAATTATGAAAAGGTTTCTATCAGTAAGAGTGAGTAATTACCGTGAGGTTAAATTAGTCATTTATTTGATTGAATTAATTAGAAATTGAATCAGTTCAGCCAAAAGTCAGAGCTAATTCACCCATCCTTTATATAGGGATATCTCTTATTAGAGATTGATAGATTTTGATATTTTATGTGCATTCATTATATTGATGCAATTGATATGAATAAGTTAGAAGAAAGTTATGTATATTGAGTTGGGCATGTAATTTTCAAGAAATTATTTCTCGTTATTATTATTAATAAAATCAGGAAGTACATTTTATTATAGGATTTTTTACATGTAACAAGATTTTCCCCACTCAAATTATGTATACATGTTCTATGTTATTTCCTTTCTTATTTACATAAATTGAATTGTTGTATAATCAAACTAAGAATTTTTGTATAATTGAAACTAACTCAAATATCTTCTTATTCTAAAAAATTAATTCATTATTACAACTCATCCCGAGTTTGGGTGTTACCCCTATAAGAGAGGGCTCAATAGTTAAAACAAAATAATAAAGTAAATGATTATATATTACAAAATTTAAATCTTACATTTTCCTCATACACGAAAACCAGAAACAAGTGAAAGTCCTCCCAAGCACATTAATGTGCTCCTCCACTATAGAATTATTATCAAACAAAAAAATACATTGCTAAGTGTGTGCCCTATTAATCCATAGGTAGCAAATAATAGAAAACCATTCCTAATAAAACATTATACTCATTATCAAGACGCGATGGTCAAATTTTATTAAATCAACTTAATTTTTTAAAGCCAAAGCTTAGCCATTGGGCACGGCTAGCCGATACATGTATAGTCACCTTTGGCTTAGACCATAAAAAGTGATTTTTAAAATAAAATATTAAATACCTTTATTTAGTTAAATCTTAAAGGTTTTAGTTTAATTTTAAATTATATATAGATCAATATATAAATAAATACAAAAACAACAATTAAAATATAATATTTGAAATATTTTGTAAAATTATTATTTTTTATATAGTCTTGAAATAAGATTTAATGTTGTACGAATGTTGATAAAATCTTAAAATTTATTGTCAAACTAAGAAAAATTGAAAACATATGTCTTTGAAATATATTTAGTATGAAAAAGTTTTACAAGACCTCAAAATTTCTCTTAGGCTCGAGGAAATTTCTTAGTCCTAGAAATTTGTTTCATTGTTTCTTGAAAAATAAAGAATGACCTGTCAGAATTCTAGAAACTTTTACTAAACCTTAGTAAAGTTGATGGTTGATTTTTCAATATTTTTTAAAAAGTTGAATTTTTCTGAACTCCTGCTCAAAAAATTGTGAGATCTAGTCAACATAATAAAGAACAACCTACCGGTAGGTAATTTACCACAATTAACATAATTATCTTTCAACAAAAATCCTTCAAAATTTTTAATTTCCCTCATAAGTATTAACAAATAATTCATGTTCCATATTGTACACTCAAGAATCTCCTAGCAATCCTAGAAACATGTTAAATCCATGCACAAGTGCATTAGGCTCTCCAAATGAATAAACTAGCTATGAAAACCGATACCACTCCTATGAAAGGTAGCGAGAAAATTGTAAATTATCTCTCAAAGGTCAAAAACATCAAATGATAGTTGGATGGTTGTAGAATCGTGACCTAATCCAAGACACACTCTTGTATTTCATAATTTAGATGAATATTCATGAGATATTCAGAACTCTATTTATATTCTATATTCAAAATACCAAAATGAGTAATCCATTCCTAGTTTCAATACCTTGTGTGCTCTTCTCATCCAAGAATAATATGTTATGACCAACTTTGATTTGAAAGATAATGCCACTCAGAACTTCTCTCCCAAAATCACAAAAATTACTCCTAAAAGACAATGCAAATAAAAAAACCAAAATCAAAATTAGTGTACCAATTAAATTCAAACCAAAATAATGATAAAACCATTGTGTTTTACAATGCCTTGTGTGAATATAATGATAATTAATGGATCCTAGATAGTGGTGCCTCAAGACACATGACCTACATGTATGATATTCTCATCAAGATCAAATAATGTCATGCTCAAATCTATCTAGGTGATCATTGTATCTTAGAATCTCATATTCAAGGTAGATCTCACGCTTTAATGGTTTCATTGGAAATGTTTCGCATGTTCGTAAACTAAAAAAATTAACTATTTATCTTGCTCTTATTTAACACAAGATAATTTTAGGGTTACCTTATTGCAGAGAAAAATTGTTCATAAAATATTCATCCGACTTTGTTAGTATTAAAGGAAATTAGAAGAATGACTCATACATTTTCAATGGTTTTGTATCTAAAACTTATATCTATTCTCATATTAAGAATGAAACCAAGTTGTGGCATGAAAGACACATCATCTAAATTTCAGAAGGATTGTTGATATTGCACATCTTGATATGGTAGTTGGTCTTTCCAAAATTAAAACACATCATTATACATGTGAAGGTTGTTTACGTGATAAGAAACATATTCAACCCTTCCACAAGTGACATAAATCTAACTCCTCTCATCCTTTAAAGTGAGTTCATAGTGATATTAAGGGACTACTTGAGGCTTCCTCCTTAAGTGGTGCTCTATATGTTATTACTTTCATTGATGATCAAACTAAGATGACCTAAAATTATTACATTGAGAAACAAATTTATGTTCTCTTTAAATTCAAAAAATGTAAATCCCTAATTAAAATCTCTTGTGAGCTAAAAATTAAGATATTAGGAATAGACAAAGAACGTGAATATGTCAATAAAGATTTTTATGCATTATGCACCTCTTATGGAATTTGATGAGAACTAACAACTCCTGTAAATATGTTAGTAGAGATTTTGATGGATGTCATCAAGTCAATGATTTACTTTACTCAATTCCCTAAGTCTCTATAGGTAGAAGCTATGAATATGAATGTCCATATCCTAAATATGCTTCATACAAAATACCTACATCAAACCACATCTCTAGAAATGTAGGAGAATAGAAACCAACTAATTTCCATTTGACAATATTTGGTAGCTATGATTCTATTTTCCTTCCTAAAGGTAAAAGGAAAACGTTTGATCCTACTTATTCTTGTATTTTTGTTTGTTATAAAGGAAAACAAAAGGATTAATAATGTATGATCCATCCAAACATGAGATCATTAAAAAGAGTAACATTTGAGTCCTTGAAAATTTATTTTGTATAACCTATTTTAAACCCTCTTGAGTGTCTCTTGATGAAGAAATGGATATTTTATAAGATGATGATCATATTCTAAACTCTTTTGTTCTTTAAGTTGAGGTGGATATCTCAGCAACACGAAGTTCCATCTAAAAATCCTAAATATGTTCAATCTCAAACTCAAGATCATTGTCCTAATACACTAAAAAAAATGACTAGAAGTCAACATATTTAACATGTCTTAATGGCCTTATATGAGTGTAAACATCAATCTTATTAAATATAATATATGAGAAGTAGTCCCTCCATAAAAAAGGAGTATCATTGGGCCTCAATGGTTATATAATATCAACTAAAATTTCACAAGAAAAATTTATAAATTTAAGGCTATGTTAGTATCTCGGGTTTACTCAAACACAAGATTGATGATGTAAAAAATTTTACTCTTCTAACAAAAAAATGAGCACAACTTGAATTCTCCTAGCTCTAGTTTCTCAATACGGTTAGGAAATATGTCATATTAATGTGAAAAATGCTTTCTTAGATGGTGATCTCAAAGAAAATCTATGACTCAACCTAAGGTATTTGAAAACCTAATAAAAAATTGTCTATTTGTAAACTAAAAAATTGTATGGTTTAAAACAATATCCTCAAACATGATATGTTAAATTTAATAGTTTTTAAGGCTATCGGGCTTCTCTACCTACTCTTCTAAAAATTATTTATTTGTAAAATTTGAAATAAATCTAATTATTCAAGTTGTTCTATATGTTGATGATCTTCTTATTATGAACAATCAACATAGTTTACTTTGTAAAATTAAAGCTAAGTTAAAATAATATTTTGAAATGATTGATTTAAACATACTTCATTTTTTATGCATAGTTGTTTTTAGGATCAAAACTCTATTATCGATTCTCAATCTCAATCTCCTTCTAATATACTTAAAATGTTTAGCATAATTGATTGTAAAATTATTGGTATTTGTAATGAAATTACTTTTATAAATCTGATTATGAGCAGCAATAGAACACCAAAGAATTCAATATTGCAGATAAATGATCTCAATATGCAAGTAGAATAACATAGCCACATCGAGAGAGCAACCTCCAAACCATACAATAAGACTCAAATTCCTAATATGATAATCAACTAACTACAAACCCCTATATATATATTATTCCTAGGTTATGACCATCATCGAGGTCAACCCACTAATGCTAATATAACATATATGAAATAGATATATCATGATAAGAAGTTATGATAGCCACAAGTCGGCTATATACATCCAAAGTGTAAGACATATGATTAAGGGTGTAACGTGCCCTCCCTTCAAAGAAAAATTTTCCCCAATGTTTGGAAGCCCTAGATGCTGCTTTGCAAAAATGTTTCATCCTTCCATGATGTGTCCTCAATGTTCGTATTCTTCCACTTGATCAGTACTTGGTAATGAATCTAGTCCTCGGTATTTTGGTGTGTGTCTCGAAGAATACCTTCAGGTTCCAATATGATCCTTCATCGTATATTTTCATAAGTACTAACCGGGTGGAAATGTACTACCCAATAACTTTCTTCAAGAAAGAAACATGGAAGACTATATGTATTTTACTTCTGGAGGGAACTCCAACTTATATGCCACATTACCAATTTTTGCAACACATAGTATGGACCAAAGTATTTAGGAGCAAGCTTATTATCCTTCTTCTTTTGTTTTAATGATAACTTCTTATATGGATGCAACCGTACAAAAAAATTCACCCTCTTCAAAGTGTTGCTCACTATGATATTGATCGACCTATTACTTTATGCAGTTTTGTGCCATTTCCAAATTCTCTCTAAGACTCGAGAGTACCTCATGTTGGTGATGAATGTTCTCTTAAATTTCCCTCACCTTTTGTTTGACCTTCAAGATAGATATGATTGATGGAGGATGGTACCTATAAAGTGTTAGAAATGGAGACATTTTGAAGGAGGTATGAAATGAAGTATTGTACCACCATTCTGCAAGTGGCAACCATTGCACCCAATGTTCTTGTTTATCTGAAGTAAAACATAAAATATATCCCTCTAAATATTTATTTACCACCTCATTTTTTCCATTTGATTGAGTATGATAAGATAAAATTTGGGAAAGTTGGGCACCCAAACAAGAGAGCAAATCAATCCAAAAATTGCTTATAAATATTGGATCATGATCACTTACTATAATTTTGGGTGTGTCATGGAGCTTTTTAACTATATCCATAAATGATATGGAAATTATACTAGTTGTGAAAGGGTGAGCCGGGAAAAAATGAGAATACTTGGTAAGTCTATCCACCACAACCATGATGATACTTGTCCCTTATGATTATGGTAAACCCGTGATGAAATACATCAATAGCTCTTCCCATTTCTCGATAGGAATAGAAAAAGGTTGGAGGAGGCCAAGTATCTTAATGGTCTCACCCTTATGTTTTTGACACACTGAACATTTTGCCATAGATTTTTCAGCATCTCCTTTCAACCCCTCCTGAAATAAATCCTACTTAACTCTGTGATAAGTTTTCAAGAACTTGGAATAGCCACCTAGTGGAGAATAATGGAGCTCTAAAAGAACGTGGTGTTTAAGTGTAGAGTCCTTACATAGATATAACTTTTTTTGTAGCATAATGTATCCCCCTTCCATATAAATTGTTACGATATGGATGGATCTTCCTTTATATTCGAATGAGAGTATGTGTTGATGCATATTTTTTCCATTATTCCCTTGTTTAATCTACCTAATCTACCTTTAGTATAGAGATGAAACATAATAATGTTCAGTGGACTCATCCCTCATAGAAACTATGTACTCTAGAGTGATGGTGGTAGGGCCTCCCGTCCCTCCATCCAAACTCTCTCACATCCTGGACATGGTGTGAAGCAGGGACTTCCTATGGAATTCACATATCCGTGATGATACATTACTTCTTAAAAATCTAGTGGAGAAGAAGATTCTCACTTCGCACCATTCCAATATGTTGTCTATGTGTTTGGACCACCGGTTTGTTGTTATCCCAAAAAGAGCATAAACCAACATATTTCTTCTATCAAAACATCCTTCCACTGGCTTCCATGGCATATAGAAATACATAAGGCTTTCCTTCACCGAAAGTACCAAGGTACCTAATTATAACTCAAGCACCTAACAATGTGCAACCCGATCATGTGGTAACTTTGTTCTTAACCTCTCAACTAACTACTTCATACATTACATGCACCCAATTATCACAAGAAATACCTATAGTATCACTAACTCCGAATGAGAATCATCCCACTATATTACTTATTCCTTAGATGGCTCAATCACCTCAAGGTATCGATAGTAAGCGCATATATTATATTCAAGTCTTTACCACTCAAATACTCAACATACGGGGCAGAATTTTCATCTATCAATGGTATAATAACGCGCTCTTATTTATTTTCAAATCTAATATAACCCCTGTTGAAGCACAAATTTGCATTATTCTCATATCACTAGGGGCACCCAAGTAACGATCCGGGAAACTATCTTCCCTTGTGATCTCCAATACTTCAAAGTCTCTAGTAAACTTGGCTCCCTGAATCATAATAGTTGCATATTTTAATACCCCAATAGGATTATCCCTAGTTCTATTTTCCATATACAACACATTCGAAGAAGGCTACAATGGTGGTCTATCTATCTAATTCCAAGCATCCAACATGAGTACATTAACTTCCACACTTGTATCTATCATAATTTTTCTCAAAATCCATCCATATATGACCGCATTCAATTTAATATCCTTATCATACTCATGATTATGGGGAGATAGATTTGCATGAAGTATCTACCTCTCATGCTCATTACCTGTGTGTGGTAATTTCTATCACAACCACTCTCCTAGTAAGGGGATTATGTTTTCTTGATGCAACATTCTGTATACTTACTTTAAATCCTCTACATCCTTCTATGGGATTTTAACATTCTTAGCACGTTCCATCACGCACACCTACTCTTTAAATCTTAGAATCTCTCCTTACGAATTCCTAATAATGTCCATAGTCTCTAGGTAAACTTCTGTTATCTCAATTTTTCCCCCGGAAAAATTGAGCAAACATGACCCTGCGTAGGAAGAAATCTGAAGGTCGATTACATCACATGAGCCCACATTTCAAATCTAACAATCAGGTTACATGTGGGCTCAAAAATGGAGGAGCAGGGGCTGGCTATAGAGGCAAATAGTGCCAAAAACTAGAGCCTTAAAGGAGGAAAATAGGGAAAATTCAAAGGCTTCGGGCTTCATAAACGAATCGAGCGGGCTTAAATTGGCTAAGTATGGAGGATATGATGGAAGCTACCAAGTGTCTCAATGGCGTACCATCAAGTGTCAAATCCAAGAGCCGAGTCTCAAACAAGTGCAAAGTTTTCATGTGTCCCAGGCCCGAAAAGGGATAGAACCAGCTGTTGAAAAGCCCAAACAAGTGGAAGGAACCACATGTCATCTCGGCGCAACTTCAAAAGTAGGAGCCCAAGGCGGAAGCTAAAATTAGTGCTATCCCTCCACATGGTCGTGGGTCCAACAAAATTCTAAGAGAAATGGGCCTAAATCGGTTATGTATAAGAGTATTGGCGGAAGGCGCCAAGTGTCTCAACGGAACACATTTAAAGGCAAGACCTAAAGTAGAGACTCAAATGAGTGTAAAAATTCCAAAATTTATAGGGTTTGAAAAAGGCATATACCTGAATCAACTAAGTATCATAGACTCACGAAAGGCACCACATGTCACTTGGCACATCTTTAAAAGTAAATCTAAAAGTCGATTCCCTTAGACAAGCGTCAAGTCTCCACGTGTCCCGGGTCAAACATATGGCCCCGCCAAAAAAAAAGTACTTAGCCAAAACATAAGGAAACAGAGAGAAAATACGGAAGGTGCCACGTGTCTCTTCAAAGACAACTTCAAAAGAAAAATCAAAAAGTAGTCCCCAAACTAGTGCCAACTCTACACGTGGCCATGTTCTAAGTCAAAGCGGGAAGGCGAGGTCATCAGAGGCAATTCAAACTTTTTTGCTCGAAAGGCGTAAAGTATGAAAGTGATCCATACCTCCGCTGATGCCCAAGGAGCCACGTGTCAAGCCTAAATTGCATGCGGGTCGAAAGGCTTGGGGAGGACTTTTCACCCAAATGGAAAATGAGGACCAACGGGCCCGAAGATGGTTTTTTGACAAAAATAAATTACGGGGCTACGGGGAATTTTTTGCATTTTGTATTTTTGATGCCAAAATGTGCAAAAGTGAGTTTCGGGCCTGCAGACCCATTTTTCTAAACTGGTTTTCACCATTTTTTTATGAACCCGAATCAAATATTCAAATGGACATATCTTTCGATCCAGTGCCCGAAATTCAACAAATTTGGCACAATTAGAAAGGCCTCGAACTTGTCTACGCCATGGAAACCTAAAACTTTAATTTCAAGGAGGTTAGGTGGGTGAAAATGGGGAAACATATTCATGCCATTAATATGTAATCCAATTTTCCCCAACAACCAGATTAGATTTCTTTTGATCCGTCATTCTTCCTTCTTCAAAGACCTGTGCCCGATGCAGACATAGAGCGGCGAACTCAACAGATTGTGGGCTGATTTGTAGGGGCATTGATGGCCGGTAGCTGATCTTCAAATCAATTTTTCCACCTCTTTCCTTTTTTTGCCTCTTTGCTACATCTATAAAAGATGGAGTTGGACTCATTGTAAAGGGTTAGAAATTTTTGTGTTGCGCCCTCCCTTCTCCTCTGGTCTGTAGATGAGTTTGTGGAGTCCAAACCTCCCATTCAAGTTCTAATACAAAGTTTTTCCTCTGGGCTAACTGTAATGTACTTTATCAACTCTGGAGCAATAATATATGTCTGTGGGTGATTCTCAACCCTCACATGTGTTCATTGTTATCTTTTGATCTCTCATTGTAGTTTGGTTATCTGTGCATGGTGGTTGTATTGCATTTCTATGGTCTGTGTTAAATTTCAAAATGGGTGTTTAACATTCCTTTGGTGCATCACCTTATTAGCTTAGGTTTATTTCTTTTGCATCTTCTCAACCATGCCCCCTTGGTAAGATAGAGTAGGTTTAGAGTATATCCTATGCAGTTTATTTATGTGCACCATAACAGAGGAATAAGAACCGACCTTCATCCAAAGAGCTCTCTTGATTTCAAAGTCCCACACTTTGAGATATGCTCCATGTTATACTATCACACTTTGAGAGTCTCAACTCAATAGGTTGCAGACATTCAGGGGTCTTGTGATTTCGCATTAACAATTTTGGCACACCCGATGGGACCAAAGAAGTCTCCATCTTTATTATAGCAAGATTGATGTGCGCTTGCTGTAATTTTAGCTTTTAAGAAGCTTTGAAATTTTACATATGATGACTCCAAAAGAGGTAGAATCTACTAGTTTCAAAAGCCCAGCTTGGTAGATTCATGAGAAGGATCCAGAATAGATTGAGAACTAGAGAAGAAGGATTGTTTTTCTACCTACACTTGTCCTTAGATAGAGGGAGAAGGGGAAGAGGAGCTCAAACGTCTCCATCTCCACAAAATATAACCTTGTCGAGCACCTCCCTCTGGTAGGCCTTTCATCCAATCAATAAGGATATTTAGGCCAATCATAATGGCACAACCACCCAACCCCTATGTCAATTTCACTGGCAGCAGCCCACTTGCTCTCAATGCACAAAATCCAGTCCTAGTTGCAGCATTAAAGAGCATCCCATATTTCACTGGAGAGAACCAAACTTCTCCTAGTGATCACATTCAAGACATTACAAATGTCTACACAATTCATGAGATCACTAAGATGGACATTGTAGTCAAATTTTTAGCCTCTTCACTCAAGGGTAAAGCTTCACAATGGTTCAAGAGTCTAACAATGGACTCTATTCAGAATTAGGACCATCTGTGTAGATCTCTTCATAATCAATTTGGAGAGAAGGGAGATAATATATCCTTATTAGAATAACTGACAATAATCAAGAGGGCCCCTAATGATCAGTTGACAGATTTCAACCTCAAATTTCAAAGGACATGGGGTAGGATACCATTGGCCATGAGGCCCATAGATGAAGGTGCTTTCTTATACTTTCTTAGAGATTTAAATTATGATATTGCCTTAATGATTCAATCAATGGGAGGCACAACCTTGCCTATAGCCTATAACATTTCCATTAGATCTGAGAATTGTTTAATTTAGGCTAGTAAAATTACTCCTAGGCCACCTATGCCTCTGTATCTAGAACTAAGAGCTCCAAGCACTAGTAAAACACCCACATTAGTTCCCATACCCACTCCAAGGAATCAGAGTTCAACTAAAGCTTCCACCTCATCCTCTAGCACTTCAAAAGAGCTACAAGAGGTTATGAAACAACTGTAGAACCTAGGGAATGAGCTAGTGACCATCAAGAGGCAACAAGCTCAAAGTTCTAGGCCATATGAGCCTCAAAATCAGTATCAAGCTAGGCCCCCATACCAAAGAAATAAACCACCAGCTCAGGTTGCAAATTAAAATCAAAACCAAGGACAACCTCAAGTTGTTAGGCCTTACTGACCATATGATCCAAACACAACTTCAACATTGAGGGCCTTGGTTCCTACACAAAACAACATGGCACAATAATATGATTGGTGTTTCCCATGCGGTCAACCCCATAACTAGGTAATGTGTTTCAATGGTGCATTGAACCAAGACTTGATGGTATAGAACACTGGTGTGTCCCATCCCAATCAAGAGGAAAATCAGCAAAGAAGAAACCCGAAAGAGGCACCTCCAAGTGAGACCATGCTTGACAAATTGGCAGTGAAGATTTCTATTGTATGAATCAAACACCTCCTCATAGTGTGGTAGTAAATACATGGTCCAAGAAGAGGAAAATTGGAGAGGGGAAATTCTCCAATTTAAATGGTCCACAACCCTTTGTTTCCCTACAAAGTGCAACTCCCAATATGTAGAGTCAACCCAAGCCACCTTCCAAACCCACTTAGGCACCGGTTGCAGTGACCCATATGCAAGAGAAAAATGTACCAAGGAAGGGGCAAAAAAAGATAGCTCATCCCCATTTAAAATCATTGAGCAAATGAAGAAAACAAATGTGAATATTTCAATGTGGGATTCATTGGCTATCCCAGGATAGAGGGATCTGTTGTAGGCTACTATGGCAAATCATTATCCAAAATTCACCCCCAGGGGTAATTTTGATAACATGCATCGAATATTCAATTCCCGAGGCAAGTAGGTTGATCTAGGAAAAATTGTGAAAATCGACTAAGTCCTAGTCTTTGGGACAGTAGGGGCGTGTGGGACGAAGACGCGGATCAGGCCGAAAAGCCTCCGGGCGGCCCGCTAAGCATTTGGGACAATCGGGCCGGATGTACGCGGCGGCGCGAGCCGATCCGGCCGAAGAGAAGAAAAAATGACTATGTTGCTCGGGACGTTCGGGACAAAAAGACCGAACCCGGCCGGATCGGCCGAAATGGGAACAAACAGTCATCAGAAAAGCATTTGGGACGTTCGGGACAAAAAGACCGAACAAGCCGGGGATCGGGCAAAAATGAGCACAAAATCCCAAAAAAGTGGGACAAAGGGACGCGGGACAAAGGTAGAAAGCGAACCGGCCCACGTGTTTCGGCCAAAATCAGCACAAGGAGCCTTTGGACACATTTATGTCCCAAGCGGGACAAATGGACGCGGTGGACACGAAGGAGCCGAAAGAGCCGAGAACCCGACCAAATCATGACACGTGTCACGAGGAAAAGGTCAAAAGGTCAAAGGGTGAGTTTTGAGCAGTCCGAACCAATGAAATAGCGCCACGTGTCCCGCGAGGGCCCATAAGGAAATTTCAAAAGAAAGCCCGCCAAAAGGCGAGGAGAGAAATCACATGACCAATCAATGCGTGCCACGTGTCATCCAGTGGCGAAGCGCGGGAAATATTTCAAAATCCGTTTTGGTGCATTAGTGCCTAAATCTTGAGATCACCATATCTTTTGATCGAGCTCGGTTTGCACGTTCTTTATATCAGCGAAAAGCTATTGAAATTCTCTGCATGATTAAGGGATCAATCTCGAGTTTTGGTGCAGTCGGAGAGAAAAATGAGAAACGGCTCGGCGCGTGATAATGGCGGAGCGACGTTTAATGACTGTTTTAATGCTAATGGGTCGCATTCTTCTTCAGCACGGCCAAAAGTGACATTTCAGCGGCCAAATTAATGCAAATGGGTCGCATTCTCCTCCAAATCGAGTCAAAGATGGCAGGGTATGGGTTGGTAAGGTATCCCATGCCATTTTAATGCATCTGCAGTCAATGAGGAATGGGCTTGCACGTTTTCCCATGTTTCTGTCCCTGGGCTCGACCCATGCAATGTAAAAAAGCCCGATTTGGCTCATTTGAAGAAGGGTGGTTCATTCTTTCTACTCTGCCCTCCCTTCTTTTCTTCTCTAGGGTTGAAAATGGAGTTCGAACCTCCTCCCTTGCTCTGTAATGGCATTTTTGCCTCTTACTAATGGAATGATGTTACATGCAGAAACTTACGAAGCAACAAAACGTGTTTTGTGATGCATCTATCCATCCTTGCTCATTTTTGCTTGTTCTCTTCTTGCCTCTCTTCATTGCGGAGTATTTGTGCATGTTTGAATGTTCATTGCAGAGTGCTGGAGCTGTGTTCATGGAGTTTTGGGACATTTTACGTGTGAAATCTATCCTTGGGCTGTGATGCATCTGTCCATCCTTCCCATTGCTCACCTCTCTTTGTCCCATGGCGGTTTTGATAGATGTCAACATTCTCCTTCTACGGTGTATCACCATTTTAGTGTAGGCTTTTGTTGTTTTTCCCTTTCTCCCTTCTCTCTCTCTCTCTCTGTCTCCTTGGCATGGTTAGATTAGGATTAGATTAGCTTGCTGCTGCTTTGGAATAGCTTGTGGCGGGTAGTTTAGGAGCGAGGAACCAGCCTTCTCTGGAGATTCCTCTCTCGGTTTCACAAGTCCCACGCTTGGAGAGAGGTTTCCATGTTGTGCAATCACCTGCTGGATGCTGAGTGATCAACCTAGAAGCTTTGATCTGCATCCGGGGTGCTTGTGATTTTGCACTAACAGTTTTGGCACGCCGGGTGGGATTTTAGAGGTCTTCCACTTCATCTTTTGCAGGTTGGTGTGTTCCGGTGAAGTTTTCAACCTTTGGAGGCATTGCAGAACACATCTGGCGACTCCATCGATCAATGCACCCATTTCTCGAGCTTGCGAGACCCATTTCCATCCATTTTCATCCATCTTTCTTTCCATCCCTTTCATTCTTTTCCATTCCATGAAGTTGTGCAATCATGACTTCATTTCCATCATGGAACTCACATTTACAACAACAGCAGTATATCACACCTCCAACACGTTTTACAAATCCTCCAGATCAGCATGCATACCCATATGAGCAGCGATGCAGAAAGTCGGTTTGGCTATGGAGCTTTCAAGAGCAAGAGTATGCATATAATGAAGACCATCGAGATCGAGATGCTGGTCATTGGAGAAAATCCAAAAGATGGAGGTAAACATAGTGCAGTCCAGGGCTCAGGCACAAATGAAAGCATTTGGAATCGGTTGTGGAGCACCCTGTCCATGGGTGGGACCTTTTCCAAGGCATTACAGCCCTCTGGAGAAGCTTGACTTCATGATTGCAACGCTGCCTTTTCTTGCTTAAGTGGATTGAAGAAATAGAGGTGTATGAGAGGAGTATTCAGCAACCTTGTCAATGGGTAAGCACACCATCTCATACCTTTTCTTTTCCTCTTTCCCAATCTGTTTCATCTCAGCAGTGTCAAGCTTTAAACCCTCCATCTGCTGTCCCAAGTGTTGAATCCATCCCTCCATCTCCTAGTCTTCCACCTCATCTCAATTCTTCTTTCCTTTTTCCTTCTAGACAGTCATCCCCTCCACAAGAGCTAACAGAAACACCCCCTCCTCCAAAGAAACAAGAGGTTTCATCTCCTCCACCACCACAAAAAATTGTCAAATCAGTTGAGTTTCAACCCATCCCTCCTCTTGCATTCCCAAATCCATGTTGGGAGGATGAAAATCAGAATGCCAGTCAAGGAAAACAACAGCAAAAAGAGAGGCTAAACAAAGATGAAGAAATTCAAAGTCTGAAGAGTTGGGCTCTTAGATTTGGGATGACAAAGATCCCCTTGATGGTTAAGCCTACAGAAGAGGCTAAGGTTGAACAAATGGTGGTGAGGACTGATTTTGTTGAAGAAGAAGATCTTGCAGTCCCAACTTGTCCTCTAGAGCAGCAGAATGAAGAGTTTGACTTGACAAACTTCATGCTGGAGGAAGAGTTTTATCAAGAGCAAGATTCTCTTCAAGTAGTAGAGGAAGGAGAAGCTGCTCCAAATCCAAAGAAGAGGAGCACCATCTAGGCTATGGAGGAGAAAAGTGCAGATCCAAGGGCTTTGAGCACAAAGCAGGCTACAGGAGAACCTTCAGTTCTTCTTTCTACTTCACCTCTCTCGAGTTCTAATGCTGAAGAGGAGTTTGATCTCTCAAACTCAATATTGGAGAGTGAAGGAAACCATGGTGGTCAAGTTGCAGATCAAGAGGACACCATGGAGGAAGTTGAAAACGAGCAGCGGGACAGCAATGAGGCAGTTTACATCCGATTTGGAGGACTGTTTTGATGGAGAAGAGCCGGTTGAGTTTTCACCATTCTCTCTTTCATCATCCACATTCCAAACACCAGAACCTGCTGCCATGAAGGAGAGCATTCATTGCAGCACCCGCATCTTATAGCAGCCCTTTGGAATCAAAATTGGAAGATTCTAATCTTCCATGTTCTTCATTGGAGGAAGAGAAAGGACGAAAGAATTTCACCATTTCTTCCACATCATCCATTCGGAGGGTCTACAAGAGGACTCCATTCTTGGAGTTGAAAATCACAGCTATGGGCATATCAAATGGATCGGACCTTGCCCGATCGGGTATTTGGCTTCATTGGAGCGAAGGAGAAGCCTGACCGGTCATGCTCACTTGGGCATGAGGATGAGCTACAAGTACCAGGATCAGCTGCCATACCTCTTGATCAAATGCGAGCAACTAAAAGAGGTATTGGATTTGTTTTCATTGATACCTTGATGATTTGGGTGGAAGACCACTTCTTGTTGATTTTCCATCCATCCTAACAGCCATGATCGATGCGAAATCAATTGCATGGCTGCCAATTTTGAAGAAAGGAAGCTATTTTCACAACTTGATTGCGGGGTTTGTTTAGCTTGCCTTTGCTTCGATTAGAGTAAGTAGCTAGGTTTGCTTTCAGCGAGAAGAAGTGCTTGTGCACACTCTGCATGTTCCATTTGGGGCATGTATGATTTTTTAGATTTGTACATAGTTTTGGTGTTGCTTGGGTTTTGCTCTTGCAGATTCTTTTCGGTGGTTTTGGTGAGAACAACTCCATGCCGGTGGGTTTCAAGTGGCTCGGAGGAAGTTTTCAAAGTTCGGATCAGTTTTGAGCTCTACTCATGACTCCATGCCCATGGATTGCTTGAACTCTTGATCATTCATCTAGCGAGCGAGATGACCCCATTGAGTCGCCAAAGCTGTTATCCAAAATTCACCCCCGGGGTAATTTTGATAACATGCATCGAAATATTCAAGTCCCGGGCAAGTAGGTTGATCCGGAAAAATTGTGAAAATCGACTAAGTCCTAGTCCTTGGGACCGTAGGGACGTGTGGGGCTGCGAGAAAGATGCGGATCGGCCGAAAAGCCTCCGGGCGGCCCACGGCCCAAGCATTTGGGACAATCGGGCCGAGAAATGCAGCGGCGGGCGCGAAAGCCGATCCGGCCGAAAGAGGAAGAAAAATGACTAGCTGTGTTGCTCGGGGATTTCGGGACAAAAAGACCGAACCGGGACCGGCGAAATGAGCCGGCAAAGCATTGGGACAATCAGGACAAAAAGACAAAATGGGGAACAAAAGGTCAAGCGATTAAAAGCATTTGGGACATTCGGGACAAAAAGACCGAACCGGCGGATCGGCGAAAATGAGCAAAAGCATCCCAAAAGCATTTGGGACATGGAAGGACAAAAAGTGGGACAGCGGATGGAAATGGGAGCAAAGCGCTGAACGCCACGTGTCAAGTGGCCAAATAGGCAAAATTAAGCCCATTTGAGGCACCTTCGGACATCAGCCAAGACAAATTGGGACATCGGGGACAAAAAGACGCGAAAGAGCCGAAAAGAGCGCGAGAGGCCAGCGACCAGATCATGACACGTGTCCACGAGGAAAAGGTCAAAAGTCAAAGGCGAGTTTTGAGCAGATCGAACCAATGAAATAGCGCCACGTGTCCCAGCGAGGGGCCTGAGGAAATTTCAAAGAAAGCCCATAGAAAGGTAGAGGAGAGAGAATCACGCGAAATCAATGCGTGCCACGTGTCATCCAGGTGGCGAAGCGCGGGAAAATATTTCAAAATCCGTTTTGGTACATTAGTGCCTAAATCTTGAGATCATCATATCTTTTGATCGAGCTCGGATTTGCACGTTCTTTATATCAGCGGAAAGCTATTGAAATTCTCTACATGATTACGGGATCAATCTCGAGTTTTGGTGTAGTCTGGAGAGAAAAATCGAAAATGGCTCTGCGCGTGATAATGGCCAGAGGCGACGTTTCAACAACCTGTTTTAATGCTAATGGGTCGCATTCTTCTTCAGCACGGCCAGAAGTGACATTTCAGCGGCCAAATTAATGCAAATGGGTCGCATTCTCCTCCAAATCGGTCAAAGATGGCAGGGTATGGGTTGGTAAGGTATCCCATGCCGTTTTAATGCATCTGCAGTCAATGAGGAATGGGCTTGCACGTTTTCCCACGTTTCTGTCCCCTGGGCTCGACCCATGCAATGTAAAAAGCCAGATTTGGCTCATTTGAAAAAAGGTTGTTCATTCTTTCTGCTCTGCCCTCCCTTCTTTTCTTCTCTAGGGTTGAAAATGGAGTTCGAACCTCCTCCCTTGCTCTGTAATGGCGTTTTTGCCTCTTATTAATGGAATGATGTTCTGTGCAAACTTATGAGCAACAAAACGTGTTTTGTGATGCATCTGTCCATCCTTGCTCGTTTTTGCTTGTTCTCTTCTTGCCTCTCTTCATTGCAGGTATTTGTGCATGTTTGAATGTTCATTGCAGGTCTGGAGCTGTGTTCATGGAGTTTTGGGACATTTTCTGTGTGAAATCTATCCTTGGGCCTGTGATGCATCTGTCCATCCTTCCCATTGCTCACCTCTCTTTGTCCCATGGCAGTTTTGATAGATGTTCAACATTCTCCTTCTCTGGTGTATCACCGTTTTAGTGTAGGCTTTTGTTGTTTTCCCTTCTCTCTCTCTCTCTCTCCTTGGCATGGTTAGATTAGGATTAGATTAGCTTGCTGTCTTTGGAATAGCTTGTGGCGGGTAGTTTAGGAGCAGGAACCAGCCTTCTCTGGAGATTCCTCTCTCGGTTTCACAAGTCCCACGCTTGGAGAGAGGTTTCCATGTTGTGCAAATCTGCTTTGGATGCACAGTGATCAACCTAGAAGCCTGATCTGCATCCAGGGGTGTTGTGATTTTGCACTAACAGTTTTGGCACGCCCGGTGGGACTCTAGAGGTCTTCCACTTCATCTTTTGCAGGTTGGTGTGTTCCTGTGAAGATTTCAGCCTTTGGAGGCACTTGCAAACACATCTGGCGACTCCATCTGATCAGCAACCCATTTCTCTGAGCTTGCAGACCCGTTTCCATCCATTTTCATCCATCTTTCTTTCCATCCCTTTCATTCTTTTCCATTCCATGAAGTTGTGCAATCATGACTTCATTTCCATCATGGAACTCACATTTACAACAACAGCACAGTATATCACACCTCCAACACATTTTACAAATCCTCCAAGATCAGCATGCATACTCATATGAACAGCGGTGCAAAGTCAGTTTGGCTATGGAGCTTTCCAAGAGCAAGAGTATGCATATATAAACCATCGGATCCGAGATGCTGGTGCATTGGAGAAAATCAAAAGATGGAGGTAAACATAGTGCGATCAGGGCTCGAGCACAAATGAAAGCATTTGGAATCGGTTGTGGAGCACCTGTCCATGGGTGGGACCTTTTCCAAGGCATTACAGACCCTCAGGAGAAGCTTGACTTCATGATTGCAACGCTGCCTTTTCTTGCTAAGTGGATTGAAGAAATAGAGGTGTATGAGAGGAGTATTCAACAACCTTGTCAACGGGTAAGCACACCATCTCATACCTTTTCTTTTCCTCTTTCCCAATCTGTTTCATCTCAGCAGTGTCAAGCTTTAAACCCTCCATCTGCTGTCCCAAGTGTTGAATCCATCCCTCCATCTCCTAGTCTTCCACCTCATCTCAATTCTTCTTTCCTTTTTCCTTCTAGACAGTCATCCCCTCCACAAGAGCTAACAGAAACACCCCCTCCTCCAAAGAAACAAGAGGTTTCATCTCCTCCACCACCACAAAAAATTGTCAAATCAGTTGAGTTTCAACCCATCCCTCCTCTTGCATTCCCAAATCCATGTTGGGAGGATGAAAATCAGAATGCCAGTCAAGGAAAACAACAGCAAAAAGAGAGGCTAAACAAAGATGAAGAAATTCAAAGTCTGAAGAGTTGGGCTCTTAGATTTGGGATGACAAAGATCCCCTTGATGGTTAAGCCTACAGAAGAGGCTAAGGTTGAACAAATGGTGGTGAGAACTGATTTTGTTGAAGAAGAAGATCTTGCAGTCCCAACTTGTCCTCTAGAGCAGCAGAATGAAGAGTTTGACTTGACAAACTTCATGCTAGAGGAAGAGTTTTATCAAGAGCAAGATTCTCTTCAAGTAGTAGAGGAAGGAGAAGCTGCTCCAAATCCAAAAGAAGAGGAGCACCATCTAGCTGTGGAGGAGAAAAGTGCAGATCCAAGGGCTTTGAGCACAAAGCAGGCTACAGGAGAACCTTCAGTTCTTCTTTCTACTTCACCTCCCTCGAGTTCTAATGCTGAAGAGGAGTTTGATCTCTCAAACTCAATATTGGAGAGTGAAGGAAACCATGGTGGTCAAGTTGCAGATCAAGAGGACACCATGGAGGAAGTTGAAAACGAGCAGCAGGACAGCAATGAGGCAGTTTACCTGTCAGATTTGGAGGACTGTTTTGATGGAGAAGAGCCGGTTGAGTTTTCACCATTCTCTCTTTCATCATCCACATTCCAAACACCAGAACCTGCTGCCATGAAGGAGAGCATTCATTTGCAGCAGCCTGCATCTTATAGCAGCCCTTTGGAATCAAAATTGGAAGATTCTAATCTTCCCTGTTCTTCATTGGAGGAAGAGAAAGGACAGAAGAATTTCACCATTTCTTCCACATCATCCATTCAGGTGGGTCTACAAGAGGACTCCATTCTTGGAGTTGAAAATCACAGCAATGGGCATATCAAACGGATCAGACCTTGCCCAATCAGGTATTTGGCTTCATTGGAGCCAAAGGAAAGCCTGACCGGTCATGCTCACTTGGGCATGAGGATGAGCTACTGAAAGTACCAAGGATCAGCTGCCATACCTCTTCATTCCAAATGCAGAGCAACTAAAAGAGGTATTGGATTTGTTTTCAGTTGATACCTTGATGATTTGGGTGGAAGACCAGCTTCTTGTTGATTTTCCATCCATCCTAACAGCCATGATCAGTGCCAAATCAATTGCATGGCTGCCAATTTTGAAGAAAGGAAGCTATTTTGCACAACCAGTTGCAGGGTTTGTTTAGCTTGCCTTTGCTTCCAGTTAGAGTAGAGTAGCTAGGTTTGCTTTCAGCAGAAGAAGTGCTTGTGCACACTCTGCATGTTCCATTTGGGGCATGTATGATTTTCAGTTTTGTACATAGTTTTGGTGTTGCTGGTTTTGCTCTTGCACAGTTCGTTCCAGTGGTTTTTGGTGAGAACAACTCCATGCCCGGTGGGTTTCCAAGTGGCTCAGAGGGCAGGTTTTCAAAGTTCAGATCAGTTTTCAGGCTACTACTCATGACTCCATGCCCAATGGATTGCTTCAGGCTACTGATCATTCATCTAGCAGGCAGATGACCCCGCTGAGTCGCCAAAACTGTTATCCAAAATTCACCCCCCCAGGGTAATTTTGATAACATGCATCAGAATATTCAAGTCCCAGGCAAGTAGGTTGATCCAGGAAAAATTGTGAAAATCGACTAAGTCCTAGTCCTTGGGACAGTAGGGACGTGTGGGACAGAAAGACGTGGATCGGCCGAAAAGCCTCCAGGCGGCCCGCTAAGCATTTGGGACAATCGGGCGGAAAAGTCAGTGCGCGGCGGGCGCGAGCGATCCGAAGCCGATCCGAAAGAGGAAGAAAAATGACTGTGTTGCTCGGGACGTTCGGGACAAAAAGACCGAACCGGATCGGCGAGATCGGGAACAAATGGTGAAAAGCAAACAATCAAAAGCATTTGGGACAAAAAGGACGACGGGGCATTGGCGAAATGAGGGAAAAAGCGACAAAAAGATTTGGGACATCAGGACAAAAAGAAATGAGCAGAAGCGGCGGATCGGGCGAAATGAGCACAAGCGATCAAAACAAAGTGGGACAAGTGGGACAAAGGTAAGCCCGAACGGGCGGATTCGGCCGAAATCAACACAAGAGGAACCTTTGGGACATCGGGACAAATGGACGCGGTGGACGCGAAAAGAGGCCAAAGAGCCGAGAACTAACCGAGATCATGACACGTGTCCACGAGGGAAAGGTCAAAAGTCAAAGGCGAGTTTTGAGCAGATCCGAACGATGAAATAGCGCCACGTGTCCCGCGAGGGCCCACAGAGAAATTTCAAAGAAATCCCACCGAAAGGCAGAGAGAGAGAATCACGCGACCAATCAATGCGTGCCACGTGTCATCCAGGTGGCGAAGCGCGGGAAATATTTCAAAATCCGTTTTGGTCTGTTCCGTGCCCTAAATCTTCAGATCGCCATATCTTTTGATCCAGAGCTCGGATTTGCACGTTCTTTATATCAACGGAAAGCTGTTGAAATTCTCTACATGATTCTGGGATCAATCTCGAGTTTTGGTGTAGTCTGGAGAGAGAAAATCGAGAAATGGCTCTGACGCGTGATAATGGCCAGAGGCGACGTTTCAACAACCTGTTTTAATGCTAATGGGTCGCATTCTTCTTCAGCACGGCCAGAAGTGACATTTCAGTGGCCAAATTAATGCAAAATGGGTCGCATTCTCCTCCAAATCGGTCAAAGATGGCAGGGTATGGGTTGGTAAGGTATCCCATGCCGTTTTAATGCATCTGCAGTCAATGAGGAATGGGCTTGCACGTTTTCCCATGTTTCTGTCCCCTGGGCTCGACCCATGCAATGTAAAAAGCCAGATTTGGCTCATTTGAAGAAGGGTGTTCATTCTTTCTACTCTGCCCTCCCTTCTTTTCTTCTCTAGGGTTGAAAATGGAGTTCGAACCTCCTCCCTGCTCTGTAATGGCGTTTTTGCCTTTTACTAATGGAATGATGTTCTGTGCAAACTTCTGAGCAACAAAACGTGTTTTGTGATGCATCTGTCCATCCTTGCTCGTTTTTGCTTGTTCTCTTCTTGCCTCTCTTCATTGCAGGTATTTGTGCATGTTTGAATGTTCATTGCAGGTCTGGAGCTGTGTTCATGGAGTTTTGGGACATTTTACGTGAAATCTATCCTTGGGCTGTGATGCATCCGTCCATCCTTCCCATTGCTCACCTCTCTTTGTCCCATGGCGCTTTGATAGATGTCAACATTCTCCTTCTCTGGTGTATCACCGTTTTAGTGTAGGCTTTTGTTCATTTCATCCCCAGGAGAGAGTTTGCACACATTTTTGCAAGAGACTTCACCGCTAAAATTGAGGCTATTTTTCTACCGATTGGTCACACATGCTTTTAGAACAAGGTATGGAGCCAAGGCTATGATCAAATCTGAGCCCATTGTGGAAAACCATATTGAGCCTCATGTACCTAGCCCAATCAATGAAAACTATTCAACCTTTGATGAGAATGACCTCCCAAGCACTTGTGAGGTAGATACCAAGGTTGTGTGTATTCCATACTTGAATCTTGATGAATGGGCAAACAAGGGGCATGATTTTGACCCTTACAAGGAAATGGAGGAATCTGATGTAGGAGTCTATTTTTTGCATGATGAGAATCATCCTCTCCCTGACATCACTAAGCCAGACCAAAAGGATGATAATGAGGTATGGTAGTTATTCTTTAATGGCTCAAGAAGTAGTCAAGCAGCCGAAGGAGGAGCTATGATTGTTTCACCTCAAGGTACAAAATATTACTCAGCCTTCTGTTTCCAATTTTATTGCTCAAACAACATAGTAGAGTACTAGGCCTTGATCCATGGACTGCATTGGGCAAGAAAAAGAGGGATCAGAAACTTGCAAGTGTTTGGTGACAATGATCTAGTTTTGAATTAAGTCCAAGAAAAAATTTCTACCGAGAATGATCTGTTAAAGAAATACAAGAACCGGGTATGGGACCTCATCAAGGATTTCAAAGAATTTGTCATTAATTCCATCCCAAGAAAAGAAGAATGAAGTAGCGAGATAGACGGCACCTCGGGAAGCATTTGATGTTATAGAGAGTATCAAGAGTGACAAGTTTCAACCCCATATCAAAGTGGTTGTAAGACCAGTTGTCTCAAATAACAACACAAGTTGGAAAGTCTTCGAGAATGATAAAAAAATATTCAACTTTCTACAAGAAGAAGTTGAGTTCTCCACTAGAAACCAAGACAAGTTGGAACAACATTATGGTGACCAAGTGGTGCACATGAGAACCAATAAATTACCCAAGGGTCTTGTAACTTTGGATTCAATCTTCAACCCAAATGATCAATTCCAGAAGGAGAAGGAAAATATTGAGGTAAAGGGTGAAGATTCAAAGCCCATTTCCATAGAAGAAGAAAAACATTGTGGATTGGCAAGGTAAGTACTAAACAAGAAAAATTTGAATCTGTTCAACTTTGTCAAGAATTCCCAGATGTCTTTTCTTGGACTTACAAATATTTAAGAGGTTTCAACCCAAAGTTGGCACAACATACTATCAAGCTGGATCTAGAATCTAATCCTTTCGACATGAAGCAAAGGCTAGTAAACCCTCACATTGAGCCTCTCATGAGAAAAGAGTTGAACAAGCTAATTGAGGTCAGCATCATCTTCCCTATCAAGCATTCAAGTTGGGTTGCAAACTTGGTTCTTGTATGGAAAAGAAGTGGAGAAATCAGATTGTGTGTGGACTTTCATGATCTGAATAGAGCATCACTCAAGGATCATTACCCACTTCCATCAATGGAACAAATCTTACAGGTTGTAGCTGGCTATAAGAGGTTTTCATTGCTAGATGGATACTTAGGATATAATCAAATAATGGTGAAAGAGGAAGATCAACTTAAGATAGCCTTCACTACCAAATGGGGTACGTATGCTTATAAGAAGATACCATTTAGAGTATCAAATTCCAAAGCAACATTTCAACGAGTTATGGACATGGAATTCAAAGGTTTGATCAATAATATAGTTCTGGTGTATCTAGATGATATCACCATCTTCTCAAAGAATGACGTAGATCATCTCTTTTGCCTTTGGCAGATATTTCAAAGGTGTAGAAGGTTTAGAGTGTCATTAAACCCAAAGAAGTGTGTATTCTTGGCACATGAGGGGAAATTGTTGGGCCATATTGTCTCAAGAGAAGGGTTAACAATTGATCCTGAAAGGGTTGAAGCCATCCAAACACTTCCATTACCACAACACAAAAAGTCTCTCCAAAGCTTCTTGGGGAGAATAAACTTTGTTCGTAGGTTTGTGCCTAATTTTTCCACTCTTGTGAAGCCTTTAACAATGATGTTGAAGAAGAGTATTGCATTCAAATGGATAGCAAAAGGAAAAGAGAGTTTTAAGGCCATCAAGCTCACAATATCATAGGCCCCAACTCTTGTTAACCCGACTTTTCAAAAGAACTCATGTTGTATGCTTTTGGAGGATCGACACAATCTCAGCTATCTTGGTTCAGCCCAATAAGGAAGTTTCAAAATAACTCATAGCCTTCTTCAGCCAAATCTTGGAGGATTATGAGGTAAAGTACTCTTTCATTAAGAAGCATGTCCTTGTTGTCATTAGGAGCTTGAAGAAGTTTAGACACTTAGTCTCGAACAATAAGATTCAATTGCTAGTATCTCATGCTAGTGTCAAGGATTTTCTCTTAAATAAGGACTTGAATGAGAAGAAAGCAGGTTAGATCACTCGGGTAATGGAATATGACATTGAGATCAAAGTGACCAAACTAGTTCGTGGAAAGGGTCTATGTGAGCAGCTAGCTTCCAAGAAACAAGCTGAGTCAGTGGATGAAGAAGAGGTTGTCTTGTTAGTATAAAATGATCAAGAGCAGCTAGCTAATGATACACATGTTCCATGTTGGACCCAAGCCCTGGTGCATTATCTCCAAATACGTTTTTCCCTCCATAATGGAACAAAGAAAAGAGGAGATATTTCAAACTACAAGTCATCCCATATGTACTTAACAATGGTGTTTTGTTCAAGAAGGATCTCAATAGTGTCCTATTGAGGTGCATTGGGATAGGCCAAATTGAAAGTGTATTTCATGAGTTCCATGATGGATTAGCAAGAGGCCACTTTACTCCTCAAGTAATAGCTCTCAAAATCATGAAATTTGGCTATTATTGGCCTATAATGTTTAGGGATTGCTACTCATGGGTCAAGAAGTGCCAGAAGTGTGCATTCTTCATAGGGAAGGAAAACTTAGCAGCCCTACCCCTTCGTCTAATATCAGTGGATCAGCCATTCATGTAATGGGGAGTAGACTTCATTGGAGTGATTAACCCAAATTCAATCTAGGGCCATAAGTGGATACTTACAGTAACAAACTATTTTACCAAGTGGACTGAAGCAGTGGTACTTAAAGAAGCAAATGAATCCAACATCTTGGATTTCTATGAAGGGATAGTCACTAGGTTTGGGGTCCCTACCACTATTATATAAGATAATGCATTGGCATTCCTTAGTACAAGGATCACTGAATGGGTTGTTAGGAATGGTGTATACCTCAACACTTCATCAAACTATTACCCTCAAGGTAATGGTCAAGCAGAGTCCACAAACAAGAACCTACTAACGATTATGATAAGGACTCTTGATGAAAACCAGAGAACTTGGCATAAAAGCTCAAATCAGCTCTATGGGCTGATAGGATCACATCCAAAAGGTCCATAGGTAGCTCCCCATACAAGCTTGTATATGGAAAAGAGGCAGTATTTGCCCATATCATTGAAGTTGCCCACTTTAGAGCTCATGAAATAGTTGGAACTGGCCGAGTTTGAACCTATGGCAATCATGTATGCAAAGTTGATGGAAGTAGGAGAGGAAAGAGAGCATGCAATGTAGGTCATGGAGAAAGATCAAGCATCAATCAAGAAGACATTTGATAAGAAAGAAAGAACAAGGACCTTTCAATAGGGGGACTTAGTTCTAAAATGGGATGTCGATCGGGTAAAACCAGAAAACATTCCAAGTTTGATGCCATTTGGAGTGGCCCCTACATGGTCATAAGATGTACAAGTAGTAATGCCTTTCAGCTGGCTAAGTTGGATGGTGAAGAATTGTAGATTCCAGTCAATGGGATCTACCTCAAACACTCCTACTAAAAGGAAAAATTCCTCGCCCTTGTAAATATTAGCCTACATTTTCAAATTTCTCTAAGTGCATATGCACATTGTCTTGTTGTAGCATAGGTTTTATTTCCCTAAGTGCTCTGGCATAGTTTTATTGCTCCAATTTTATGTCATTATACAATTTGATGTGCCTTTAGGTGAATGTTTTAGGCCCACAAAGATTCTGCAATAGGGAGACCCATAGTTACTGTAATATTTGCTTATTTTAAAATAGAAAAAATACATAGTAACTAAAATCAGGTCTCGAAGGGTCCATTTCCAAAACTGTGAGGCAGTTCCAAGTCACCAAGTGCAAACGTCATATTCAATCTTCAAGAACAGACCACCATCAGTGCCACCACCCATGACTTCGTGCCCAATGGATACAACAAGGTAGTTGATCTCTTCATCTAGCAGGCATATGTCACTGTGAGTGGCCAAATTTTTATCTCAATTTTACCCTCGGAAAATTGAGCAAACACAACCTTGTGTAGGAATAAATCTGAAGGTCGCTTCCATCACACGAGCCCACATTTCAAATCTAATGATCAGGTTGCAGATGGGCTCAAAAATGAAGGAGAAGGGTCGGCTAAGGAGTCGATACAAGGCAAAGAAACCAAAGGCTCAAAGGAGGAAAATGGGGAAAAAAATCAAAGGCTTCAGGTTTCACAAATGATTCAGAGCAGGCTTAAATTGGCTAAGTATGGAGGAGAGGGTAGAAGCTACCAAGTGTCTCAATGGCGCACCATCAAGGGTCAGAATCCAAGGGCCAATATCAAACAAGCGCAAAGTTTCCACATGTCCCAAGCCTAAAAGGACAAATCTAGCCGTTGAAAATCCCAAATGAGCGAAGGAACCATGTGTCGATTATGCACAACTTCAAAAGTAGGAGCCCAAGGTGGAAGCTTAAATTAGCGTCATCCCTCCACGTGGTTAAGATCCAATAAAAGGAAAAGAGTAGCGGGCCCAAATCAATTAATTATAAGAGTGTTGGAAAAAGGAACCAAGTGTCTCAATGACACACATTCAAAGGCGGGACCCAAAGTGGAGACTCAAATGAGCGCAAGGCTTCCACGTGTCTAGAGTTTGAAAAAGGAATCAGCCCGAATCGGATAAGTATCACAGGCTCGTGGAAGGTGCCATGTGTCAGCTTGGCACATCTGTAAAGGTAAATATAAAAGTGGGTTCCCCAGACAAGAATCAACTCTCCATGTGTCCCAGATCAAACATATGGTCCTGCCAAACAAAAGGACTTAGCCAAAACATAAGGAAACAGAGCAAACTGTAGAAGGTGCCACGTGTCTCTTTCGCGCAACTTCAAAAGAAAAATCCAAAAGTCCCCAAACTAGTGCCAACTCTACACGTGGCCATGTTCCAAGTCAAAGCAGGAAGGTGGGTCATTAGAGGAAATTAAAACTTTTTGGCTTGAAATGCATAAAGTATGAATGTGAGTTGTACATCTGTTTATTCCCAAGGAGCCATCTGTCAAGCCTAAATTACATGCGGGCTGGCGGGCTTGGGGAGGACATTTTTCCCAAATGGAAAATGTGGACCGGCGGGCTCGAAGATGGTTTTTTGATAGAAATGAATTGTAGGGCTGCGGGAATTTTTTCATTTTATATTTTTGGTGCCAAAAGGCGCAAAAGTGAGTTTCAGGCCCGCAGACCTGTTCTACTAAGCTGGTTTTCACCATTTTTGTACGAACTCAACTCAAATATTCAAATGGACATATCTTTCGATCCAATGCCCGAAAATTCAACAAATTTGGCACCATTAGAAAGGCCTCGACCTCGTCTACACCATAGAAACCTAAAAATTTAATTTTGAGGAGGTTAGGTGGGTGAAAAATGGGGAAATGTCTTCATGCCATTAATATGCAATCCGATTGTCCCCAACAACCAGATCAGATTTGATTTGATTCACCATTCTTCCTTCTTCAACACACTAAATAGACATAGAGTGGTGGACTTAACGGATTGTGGGTGGATTTTTAGGGGCATTGATGGCCAGTAGCTGAGCTTCAAATCAAGTTTCCCACCTATTTCCTTTTTTCCCTCTTCGCTACATCTATAAAAGGAGATGGGCTCATTTTAAAGGGTTGGAATTTTTTCTTTGTGCCCTCCCTTCTCTTATGGTCTCAGATGAGTTCGTGGAGTCCAAACCTACCATTCAAGTTATAATACAAATTTTTTACTCTTGGCTAATCGTAATGTACTTGTATCAAACTGAGCAAGATATATGTCTTTGGGTGATTCTCAACCCTCTCATGTGTTCATTGTTATCTTCTGATCTCTCATTGCAGTTTGGTTATATGTGCATGGTGGTTGTATTGCATTTCGTAATGGTCTGTGTTAAATTACAAAATGGGTGTTTAACAATCCTTTGGTGCATCACCTTATTATCTTAGGTTTATTTCTTTTGCATCTTCTCGACCATCTCCCCTTGGTAAGATAGAGTAAGTTTAGAGTAGATCCTCTGCAATTTATTTGTGTGCACTGAATAGAGGAATGGGAACTCGGCCTTCATCCGAGAGCTCTCTTGATTTCAAAGTCCCACACTTTGAGAGATGTTCCATGTTATGCTATCACACCGAGAGTCTTAAGCCAATAGGTTACGTATTCGTGGGTGTTGTGATTTTGCACTAACACTTCCTTCTAATGTTTAATATCAAGGTACTTAACATTAATCAATTCTTTCTTTGTTATAGTTAACTTATACTTCGAGGATCATGAGTGCATGCAGCCTCGGTGTATGTGGTAACTAACATAATTTGTAATTCAAAATTCAGCCCAACCTTCAGCATCCATTGATCTTCATCCGCATGTTGTATCTTAATCATAAATGTTCCCTTATCCTACTTTTGTTTGTTTCTCATATGATCATACAAGTCTGGATATTCTTCAAATTTATGTCATTTTCCACACCATGGGAAAAACACATTTTTATGGCATCGACATCGATAATGATCAAGATATCCTCAAGTAAAACAAGTTCCTTTAGGAAATACTCCTCTTCCAATGCCACATCCTCGGCCTCTATTCTTGGTATCCCCATTATTGTGCCCTTCATTATGTTTTTCACCCCGCTTCTTAGATCTACTTGCTACACTAGTTAGGAACACACCAATTTCAATATATTCATGTATATGATCTATCACTCTATATTTAACAATGTGGTGAGTATGAGTATTTCAAATCTTATAATACATAGACACATTCTTCCTCGGATCACGCCGCAAAAGAGGAAATCTACCATGGCATCATGATCCAAATGAAAAATTTCACAATCCAATAGCATCATGTGCACCAAATTTTGAGGACATATATCCTTAGTATGTCCCTTAACCTCGCAATTTGTGCGTGTGTATCATGAGTTGAATTACCAAACAGATTCTCTAATTGTTTCGCCATAGATGCAATATGTGCTTCAAGAAATAGGCTTAGTGTCCACACTTTCAATTGCCTCAGCATGCAGAGCTACTTCCAAAGCATCATGTGGATCTACAAAGGTATTATGGGATAGCACCCTTCTAAACAAATTCAACAACCTACCAAAAAACCACCATGTATGCTAACTAGGATGTATATCAAAAGACAACTTTGATAACAAAGTTTTAAAACACGTGTCATACTCCCAAACGCTTTCAGATACACCCTCCTTAATGTCCTTAAGGGATTTTCTACTCTTCTATTCAAACTCAAGGATATGGAACTCATCTAAAAATTTACAATGTAAAGCATCATAATCCACCATAGTCTGATTTGGATCATACTTTCTATACTAGCTATGTGTGCGCCCATGAAAAGTAGTAGCAAATAGAATCGTCTTTCTATATTAAGTGGTGATTACTTTAGTAAGGCATCATAACTCACACTTGTTCACATGCTCTACAACATCCTCAATACCTCTATATTTTGGAAAATGGAGGGACATTTCATAATAATCTTGCTAAGGTTGATGACAGTGCGGACCTTGCCCGCTAGATCTAGAACCCAAACCCTCACCAATATTTCCTCCACTACCAGAACCACCTGATCCACTTGATATTGTACCTCCTGATCCTCCAGTAGTAGGTATCAGACCAATGGATGTACTTCCTTGCATCCCAATCATAGTACTAAACTAAACTCCCACATCTGTAAAGTTGTAGTACTTCTAGACATGTTTCCAATGTTCTTTGCACCCACACTCTGTCTAGGTGATGTGCTAGAAAGTATTCCTCCATGTGATGTCTTACATATATGTGTTCCATGATGTACTTATGTAATCAAAGGAAAATGATATCTACTTGAAGCTACTAGATTACCTACACTCACTTTTTTATTAATAGTTACTTTTGGAACTCGAACACCAAGGCAAGGGCTAGGTTTCCGGTGGGATCGATGTGTGCATTCCTCAATATTTCTTCATCAAACACACTCTCATCGAGAAGGTGGAGGTGATTATCTACTACCATTTCCTAAGTGGTGGATATCTTGATGCTTCAACTCTACATCTTCCATGCGAGCTTAAAATACTTCGTGATACATCATCCTCTGCAACTCCACTAAATCCGCAATATCGCACTTCTTCACCAATTCCTTTCTCATAGTTTATTATACTTGGCAAATTGTTTAGATCTAGAAATAACAATTTTTTTATTTGAGTTTGTATGCAGCAACTAGATCTTAAGGATGTAGTTAGAGATTGGAGAATAATAAACTTTTCTCCTACACTCTTCCTCTGTGGAAAGATGCCCAAATCATCTGGTTGATTATTCGTATACACACTTTCGGGCCAGAACCGATCACTCCCACCCCATCTCATCATCATCATACGCATTCAAAATCATCTAACATTTCTATCATCACTTTCATTTAGTGTACTTCGTCATACTAGTATGTTGTTTTCGTTACATTGCATAGATCAACCCGTTGATCCATGGTTCACCACACTTTATGGTTATTTCAGTGTGCTTCTTCTACCACATCTACGTGTTCTACTACACCATGGGCTCCTCTGGATTTCTCTTAGGTACACATCTCTATCTACTTTATGTTATCGAGCCTTCATTCACCAACATAAAGTGGGGGAAAATGTAGTCACAAAATCACGCACTTACTATTACATTTATACCTCAAAGTATATTATTTTATATATGGATCTTGCGTAAAAAAAAGTATTCACTAATAACTCATCCCCTAGTCTTGTCTGTTAGAGTAGGTATTTACCTTAGCTCATGTTCACCTAGGTACTTTATTTACCTTTATTGTATTTATCCTCACCCACTTATGTGTGTGGATATTTCTTTTATCTTATTTAGATATTAGGAGATATTATCTAGTTGTTAGGTATAGTTCTTTCCTTGATCTATGGTATTGACTAGATCCTTGATGTCTAGTTCTCTCCTAAATCTATGGTCTTGACTAGTTCTTTGATGACTAGTTATTTCCTTGATTTATGGCTTGATCTATGACCTTGATTGGTTCTTAGATTGTTATTCCTTTCCTATTTAAGCAAGGCCCATTCTCAATGTATTGCATTGAGTTCCATAATAATATATGATATTGTTTCTCATTTGTTTGCAAAGGTTTTATGTAAAGTTATTCTGGCGAATTGCTTTCATCTTATTGATCGTGGTGTTTGATTAGCATCTGTGTTCTTAGCTTGATACGATCTAGATATTGTTCCTTTCATTGTCATCATGTTGTTCGATCATCATTGTTATTTGTCTTACACAGCTTCTCGTGTTTTTACACGCTTTGGTCATCTCTCAAGCAAAATTAGATGTCATTGTTTATTCATTTGGTAGATCTCTAGTATTTGATTGGGGTGCCTAGGGTAGTCTTTGGGCACCCATGGGCACACCAGCCCCTTAAATTTAGGTGCCCTACTCCCACAACACTTGGGTCTAATTTATTTATTCAAGGACGGTCTTCACCATTTTCCCTCTCATTCCCTAGCTAGTAGTCGCATGTCGGGTCATTAGTGTCGAAATTTGAACAAAATATCCCTATATAAACACAACATACTCAATATTCTAAGTGCAGAATATATACTATCAAGAGATAGCTATCTACTAAGGAAAAGGACTTCATTTGGGCATTATTTACATCTACATCACACAAGTATATAGGAAAGGGTTGTTTCATTCTATTCTGTAGACACCAAATTTGTGTCTTACGACACCCTGTGCCCCGCATCTCATATTCGCAACCTAACCTCACCACCTAAACTTTACACAATTATTTATTAATTACCTTATAATTAATAAATCCACATCTCCAAACCTGCCACCTCATTTTGCCACCTCATCATGACCTAGCCCTAACCCTAAACTAACCTAATTAAGACCTATAACTTGGTCTACATCCACACCCATGACTAATTACTCCTCACCCGCACCAAAACCAACCTAATAATGACTTGACCAAGCCCACAACTAATCCCTTAGGAGAAAAGGAGGGAAAGTTGGCTATTTTACTAAAAATAGCCCACTTTGACTTAACCGACATCGGTTCCTACTCGACCACCGTCGGTTACGTAACTACCATCGGTTCCCTGTAAATGACCTTCCCCAACCAAAAACAAGGGATTGGAATTCATTTGAAAGATCCGGAATTCACTTTGCAGGATAGAGACAAGTGAAGGAAAGAGAAGAGTTTGTAGAGAAGGACATCGAGCCCAAGACTGCAACTGAGTAACCAGAGCACAACGACACTCATCCAAGCATTGGGAGAGAAGATAAGCTCACTTTTGATTGTCGGATCATCCCACCTGAGCCTTGTCTTCGTCATCACAGTCCTTGGAGCTATACCTTCATCAGGAACTAGTAAGTAGTGTCTTGTACGTTTTTAAATACCATTTCTTGAACTTCTGATTCATAGTAATTATAAGCTCACTCCTAGATCTACTACCCAATAGCACCCTACATCTAACTTTCATTCCTCTACCCTTGCATTGCCCCAAGAACAACTCCCACACTCTCTAAGTCTTCTCCATCACCCTATTGCCTACCCCTGATCATTTACCAACCTTATAAACACCATAACCACCTTACAACCAACCTTCATTAAAAGCCCCTAAATCACTACCCCTACCGATATCGGTTATTAAGAACGGTACTGTGTTATAACCGCAATGGTTATACAGTGACTGGCATCGGTCACTGTGACTCAAACCAAAACCAGCCTTTCCTCTATTACTTTTTAATGAGGTAACTAAATTGTAATTTCGCAATAACTTCTTTGTTATCATTTGTGTTAATTCATATTGAAAGGGGAACTGACCACCTTCAAAAGGAAGTCTAATATTTCCTGGGCCCAAGGCAGTTCCCTCATTTATTGTCTAACTATAATCTGGTGGTCTTGCATTCTTATTCACAGGTAGTCCTTCCCAGACAAAAAGGAGTTCTTCGCAATCGATCTGATCTCTCTCTACGGTACGTGCACACCCTCCCAACACTCAACAGGTATTCCTCCTAGCCCTAACCTTTATCTATTTCTCAAGAGAATGAAAAGATAGAAGCAACTCTATTCTAAGAACGGAAACATTCTACGCGAAACATTTTGGCACGCCCGGTGGGACCCTTTCTCGGGTTTCTTTCTTTCTTGCTTGCTTTCATATAGGAGCATACTTGCTATTTTCTTCTTCTAAATATTCACAAGATATTTTGTCATTTTGGTAAAAGAATTTGTCTTTCTTCCTCATCTTTGCATTAGTGAAAGTCATCTTCTTTGCTTCATCGAATATCATTTTCAATTTGGGTTTAAAACACGTGCATCACATTCTTGCTTGTTGTTTTTAATTCTAGTGAATGTAGATTAAGTAACAGGTCGTACACGTGGGGGTGATATCCACGGTATTGACAAGAAATTAATCTTACTTTCACTACACAACACATACCAAATCACATCATAATCAACACAACAACTCAAACATCCCCCCTTTTCTCCATGGTATTCCTCCACCCGATTGAGGTAACCTTATAAGCCAAAACAAACTTGACATCTCCCTTAGGTCTTTTGTTTAGGATTGACATCATCTTGCATCTAAGGCATAAGCCCACAATAATTAAAACTAATCCTAGGGTTAGTCTCTTGATTTGCTTGTGCATCTTGCTTGTTTTTAGTTTTGTTTCTCTCATATACATGTTCAGTTGATCACTTGAAACAGCTTTGGTGGGTATACTAAGCATTGTTAACCCCAAATCAGCAACTTCTTAATCTTCTCTTTGCTTTCACAGTGACCGATACCGGTCCTATTATACCGACATCGGTTAGTCGACCGACGCGACGCTAGCCAAGTTTGAACGACATCGGTTATCCGACCGATATCGGTTACTGTCTTTCACAGTTCCCGACAAACCAGCAACTTACCAATTCCAACATTTTGTTGTTGTTTCTATTCCGATTGATTGAATCTACTGTTGTGTACTCTTTTCCATGGTTGTTATCACTGAAACAAGCCGCAGCCATGGTTTCACATGCCTGTTCCATGCCTTTGCTTGAATCACCCCCTTCACATCCTATGGGGAATCCTACGGACACCAGTGATGTTCCCAAGATCCCTGTAGGAGATAAGGACTTTGCCAAATTTTTGGATGCTAATCCTAGTGCCGTATAGTATTATTTGTCTCATACCCCTGACCGTACACCCGATGGTCAGCTTCTCGTTGGTATGCCCATTAGTATAGCTGCTCACTTAGCTCCTTCCCCACCTAATAACTCCTCCTTACCTTCTTCATCCTTATCTTCGTCTCCCAACTCAGTGGCTTCGGGGGTTCATACGACACAGATTGGCTTTCCTTTGCTAATCTAGGGCCCCACATATCATTACCACCGATCGCTCCTACCTCGCCTCTCTCGCATGATCCCTTTCATAACTTGCTCTCTCGCCACCTATCCAGATGAGCTTTCCTTCTCAAGCTCGCCCACCTTTTCATTTCCACAAACTTATCCGGTGGCTTCAACATCTTATATAGGACATCCCTATTCGGTCGCCTCAACATATTCGTCATCAATACCTTATCAACATTTAACCCCACCATTGTCTAGTAGTGGCTCTTGGCCTAATCCTCCACCGTTTACAACAACCGCACCATCATCTTACCCAACCACTGATTTAATCAAACAAATGATGGACAAGATGCAAAATTTGGAGGCTTCTATTTCAGGAAGCCATAGCACCCTGACATACGAGCAAGTTTGTCGAGAGCCTATTCATCCTTTTCGTCCCCTTCATTCATATCCTCCTCAATGGGAATTACCAAAATTTACTCGTTTTAATAGTAAGGAGGATCCTCAACAACACTTGCGATCATTTAGACATGCCTGCTATCTGATTGCTCATGACGATGCCTTACTACTCCGCACCTTTCCCATGTCCTTATCAGGACCCACCTTGGAGTGGTACAGTGCTTTAACCCAACGCACTCAATCTTCTCTTTTAACTAATTAGCCCAATCTTTCTTGGATCATTTCTCCATTAATATTGCCAAGAAAGTATCCATCACCGACCTCTATGCCATCCGACAATTTGAAGATGAATCTATCGCAGATTTCATTGGACGATGGTGGGGCCTCATCAACCAACTCACTTATGCCTTACCTCAGGCCGAACTCATCGAACTCTTTACGCGGGCCTGCGCTAAGCACATTTCTCCCACCCTCCAAATTCAAACTTTCCACACCTTTGATGAGGCCTTTACTATGGCTCAGAAACTAGAGATTCGAGCCTTAGAGGAGGAAAAATTGAGGTTACGCAACAAAAACCCTAATTTCAACCCAAGACTCCACCAACAAACCCAACACCACCAATTCTCACGCATCGACTGCTTCAAATCAAAAGGAGTTGTACACGCAATGATGGTCAAATCCCAAGCACCATCTAGTACCCCGCCAAAACCACCTATAAGTATAAAGCCGAGCCCATCAATTACACTCCTTGGGAGAAACTTATGGTGTGATCTTGAAAAATTGCTCAAAGCAAGCTATCACCTTGCCTCTGTTAAACCTCACTCCGGCTTGATTCCACCCGTGTTATACCTTCTTGGTACAAAGAAAATGACTTCTGTAACTTCCACCGCGTGAAGGGACACAGTCACGAAAACTACAAGATGTTGAAAAACATAGTGCAGGAAATGGTTGATGTAGGGGATATAACCCTCGATAATCCTAATGCCCCTGCTAACCAAAATTTGAAAATCTTCAACAAACCATTCCCAAACCACTCATCTAACAGTAACATAAACCAAGATATCTTAGCCGAGGAGAGTGTTCATGAAATCCATGCAGTTTTTGACTCCCAACCAAAAGCTTCTATCGAGGAAATTCTGAATCAAGCCTCATCACTAACGCAGGGATCCGCACCCACTTCACCACCCTCAAGACAAGATGATAACCTTTCCATTCCTTTACCCATAAAGGAATTAACCACCCAGAGTTCTCTTCTCACGAATGAGTCTTCTTACACCACATCCTTGCAAGATTGTGAGTGGATGTTATCTAACTTATCTATTTCCCAAACATCTCCTTCCGTCACTCTTGCTGTAAAAGAAGAAGGCTCGCCACTGTTTCTGTCATCCTTAGAAGAGAAACCTCTCGAACCGACATCACCAAACTCCTTAATCATGACGGATCCCCTCAAACATGCTCTCCTACCTATTAGTTCTTCATCGCCTAAATATTTTCAGCGACCGATTGACCTCTTAACACCCATTGATACAATGCCTCATTTACCCCCGTATCACACCCACAATGGACCGAATCACAACCCACCTCTCTTCCATACAAAATTTCTTCACACGTGAAGATTGTCATCCCTCGTAAGATAAAGTAGTCCTATGGGAGCGTTTGAGTACACCATGCTCTACTCAAATGCAGATGACCGATCCAGACACCTCTACCATATACCCGAGGTGTTTACAAAAGCTCAAAATGCCTATGTCCTCATCTTCACCCCTCTCATCTCTACCGAATACCTCATCCACCTCTATTAACCTAACCAAACCTTCCCCTACGCTTAGGACTTCACCAATACCTAGCCTAACACACCCACCTAAACGGTTAGATTTATCCAAAAATAAAGCCGTCCATCCACCTAGGAGACAAACCCAATCCCCTCAAGTCCAATCTATGCCTCTGTCACAACTAAAACCCTCGCCGTCACACCTACCTTCTATATTGGGACCTCACCCCTCCACCTTGCCTCAATACATCATACCTCCTGTGTTTTCTTTAAAATGACCTGCACACCTTCTACACCCATATAGAGATCCATGGGTGTATCAACACCGTCACCCCAAGTATCCTGTCCACCTATCAACCCTAAACAAACTCCATCATCAAAGGATTTGTTTGTTGTCACTCCTCTTTCTCCGTGGTTGTTTCCTGCCACCACGTCATCTGTGGCCTCATCATCTAACCAAAAAACATAACTTCTACGCCAAGAAGCCACGTTTAGTTAAGTCCAATTATCAAAACCCCTTGTCTAAACCACCACCCGTACAAACCAACCATACCCAACCATTACCAAAACCCACCCAATCAATAGCCTCATCTTCCTCTGACTTTGACCCACTCAAAGGATCTTACGCCAAGATCCTTGATATGTTGGTGGAGAATGCACCATTTACCTACCCCCACTTAGACCCTATGATCCATCTAAACCTCGACCTATAGGTTATGATGAGTCTAAAAATGCGCTTACCACCGCACACCAGGACATGATGTAGAGGGATGCAAAGCTTTGAAAGCCATCCTTCGTCAATCACCTCTCTCAGATAGAAAGGTTAAGAAAGACAACTTACGAAGGGAGAAACCTTTAGCTTCAATCCCCTCTCCTATACCACCTGTCCCCACCTCACCAAGATCTATCATTATTGCAACCCCACCTCTCGAAGACAATGACTTATCCCTACCATCTTCCTCCTCTCGTGTTCACGAGATCAACATGATTAGCATTGCTACTCGAGGTCAGAAAAACAAGGGGACAACCAAAGAAAGCACACCTGCGGCATCCCTTTCTCCATCCGCCATCCCAATCGCACCACCACCTAAAGTGGTTATTCGTGGACCTGCCTACCCCATCTCTGATGGAGTTGTCCATCGTACCATGATCAAACAGCTTCACCAATCACCTGTAAAAATGACACTGTATGATCTCATTCAAACCTCTGAATCTCATCGACAAGCTCTCATTGAGATCCTCCAAGGGATAGAGGTCCTACCTAACGAAACCTTTCCCGTTGCCTCCATCTTAACACCCAACCATGTTGCTTCTCTCACCAAACAATCTACCACTTCTGTCCCTCGTATAAGCAAGCCGCTTGTCACTGGTTTTCTCCGAAGAAGAAATTGTCGACTTTGGTGCAGAAGATCCTGACCCCGCTCTTTTCATCTCGGCTTACGTCCGGGACATCCGAGTACGTCATGTTATGATTGATGGGGTGCTAGCCTAAACATCATCTCTTCCAAAGCCTTCCAACAAATGAATATCCCTTCTAGCTGCATGTGTGCCAACCCCACCATGTTGCGTTCATTTAATGATGCTATTACTTCTACTTTAGGCACCGTGATCCTTAACATTCATGTAGGGCCACGTACCTTACCCAAACTCTTCTATGTCCTTGAGGGAGAATTCCAATACAACATGTTGTTAGGCCGCCCTTGATCCGGGCTATGGGATGCGTTCCTCCACCTTACATAGATGCATAAAATTCGAGTATGAGGGAAGTCCTACACCATAAAAGCTGACACTCCCCTTCAAAACCTATAATATGTTATATCACCCTAATGATGTGCTTGTACTAGTCAAGGCACCCATTCATCCAACCCAACCATCTACTTCGACCACACCTCAACCATCCACCTCGACCGCACCTACACATTCAACCAATGAAACCGCCGCCGCAAATACCACTTCCTTCCCAGCGGACAACATCCCAACCTCAGATCCCTTGGTAGATGTTTTTCAACGCCTTACGCTAGGGGAGTATCACCTATATAACGTTAGCACTTTCCATACCCCACAGGAGTATGGACAGTTACATGCGCATCCTACCTATGACCGTCGTGTGGGGGAAGTAATCTCCTATGGACCACCTAATTGCCGCACCAACCTAACGTATGGGGGTGTCGACGCATCCTCTGTCACCCCTGAACCTCCCCTTAGTGTGGTTCCCTTCCAATCTGATTTTCAATATCTAACTAATCGTCGTTTCACCCTCACCTTCCTAACGCGCTGTGCTTGGAAGGGCTTCGGTTTCGGTCTTTATGAACAAGGCCGACATACGATCATTCCCGTGACTACACGCAAACACAAAGATCGTCGTGGTCTTGGATTCTCTAAACCACCTACACCGAAGAAACCGCATATCCATTGTATCCAGGAAGATGATGAAGTCACCCTTTCTGAACCATCATCACCCATTTTGCCATCGTCACCCACAGAGTCGATAGACCCGGAATCTATCCCTCCTAACTTTTTTTTTTCGTAAACGCTATCTTCCTAGGTCCTCTCACTTATCAACGCGATAATGAAGACCCATCTTCTTTTCCCCTTCTGTATCCAGACATGATTGAAGAAGACTCACCTTCAATTAATGTTGTTGAGTGCCAGGATGATGACTCCATCCTCACTTATCTTGGTGCGGATGACTCTTATATTCAACGTGCCTTACCATCTGAAACTCAAACCATGTTGAATGAGTCGACTATAGAAATCAACATCCACATAGAGGATGATCCTCACATTGTGAAGATCGGACAATCTCTTAACGCATCAGAACAAACTGCCTTCACTACCTTCCTCCATGCCCACAACCAAGCTTTCGCTTGGTCCTACGCTGACATGCTAGGAATTGATCCTGACATCGCTGTCCATAACATTACTCAAAACCCGACTCCAAACCAGTTAAACAAAAACTGAGAAAAATGCATCCACGCATTGCTCTCTTGGTCAAAGAAGAGCTTCAACGACTCCTTTCTGTTTCCTTCATCTTACCTATTGACTATCCTCAATGGATTTCTAACATCGTACCTGTCACTAAAGCAACGGGGGGACTTCGATATGTACGGATTTCCGGACCTTAACCTCGCTTGCCCAAAGGATGACTTCCCCCTACCTAGTATTGATCAACTTGTTGATCTCACCACGGGCCATGAGATGCTTTCTCTCATGGATGGCTTCTCGGGATACAATCAAATTTTGGTAGCCCCGGCCGATCAACATAAAACTTCCTTCATAATTCCTTGGGGAACCTTCTGCTATCGTGTCATGCCATTTGGTCTTAAGAATGCTAGTGTAAACCTATCGGTGCGGGCTATGACTTACATTTTTCATGACATTATGCACACTATCCTTGAGGATTATGTCGATGATCTTCTTGGCAAATCTAAACATCGCAGTGAACATCTCGATGTTTTAACCATTATTTTCGATCACCTGTTACAATACTGTGTTCGTCTTCAACCAAAGAAATGTGTCTTTGGTGTCCTTTCAGGAAAACTCCTTGGTTTTATCATCTCTTTGCGTGGCATCGAGGTCGATCCAGCTAAAGTCAAAGCTATCCTAGAAATGCCTCCACCCACTAACCTCAAACAATTACGTAGTTTGCAGGGAAAACTCCAATCTATCCGGCGTTTCATTTCACAACTCTCGGATCGATGTCAACCTTTTCATCATCTCCTTAAAAAGGACATTGTCTTTCAATGGAGCGAAGAGTGCCACCAAGCCTTTGAGGCTCTTAAAGCCTATCTCTTGTAGCCACCCGTGCTTATCCCACCTCAGGACGATCGCCCTTTCTACCTTTACCTTTCTGCCACCGACCATGTTGTAGGAGCCATGCTCACACATCGTGACTCCGAGCATCGAGAACAAGCCATTTATTACATAAGTCGTACTCTTGTGGATTATGAGACTAGGTATACACATGTAGAAAAGTTGTGCCTAGCCCTATCATTCGTGGCAACCAAACTCCGACATTACCTCCTGAATCACAAAACTTTTGTCATCACCAATGCGGACCCCATCCATTATATGTACGCCAAACCTCATCTAAACCAACGCATCGCCCGATGGCTTATGCTCCTCGCCAACCTCAACCTTGAGTTTGTACACCAGAAATCAGTCAAAGGACAAACTATCATAGACCAACTCACGTGGAAGCCCCTTTACCTGGGGAACAATTTACCAATTTTACTTTCCCTGACGAACTCATCGCCACTCTTTCACTCAGTGAGGAGTCATATCCAATGACCCTCTTCTTCGATGGATCCAAATGCCAGCGTGGCGGAGGGGCCGGCATTGTTCTCATTCCTCTTGACGCTGAACCTATGCCTCTTTCATTCCGGCTCGATTTCCCCTGCACTAATAATACAACGGAATACGAGGCCCTTGTTTTGGGTCTCCAGGTTATGTTACACTTAGGTGTAAAGTCTATTAACATTTTCGGTGACTCTCAACTGGTATTCAATCAAGTTATGGGCATCTACCAATGTAAAAATGAGGAACTTCAAAAGTACAAACATTACGTGGACTCACTTTTGACCTTATTTACTCATTATTCTATCCAAACCATTCCCCGCTCAACTAATAAATTTTGGATACTATGGCTTGCTTGGCCTCACAAATTCTGCCTCACCAACTGACTCTGACATATTTGTCTTGGTCCAACAACTCTTTGCCCCATCTTACTCAGTCTCGGATGTTTGTATGGTAAATAATGTATCTACTAATTCGCAGGATACCTGGTATCACCAATTTCACGACTACCTTACAACCTCTGTTCTCCCACCTGACCTTACTAGTAACGGAAAACGTGCTTTTCTTAAAAGTGTTTCTCGTTATGTCGTCATGGGGGGACTCCTCTATAAACGTGGCTTTGATGGCATCCTCCTTCGATGTCTAACCGGCGCGGAGGTCACCTATACCATCCAAAAAGTCCATGACATAGAATTTGTGGTGGACATTTTAGTGGTCTTGCTGTGGCCAAATGGATCCTTCACCTAGGCTATTATTGGCCTACTCTTAATAACGACTGCTACGAATATGTTAAGCGTTGTGTTATGTGTCAACAACATGCCAACCTTCAACATACTCCTAGCCATCCGCTACAGGTCGCACGAGATCTTTGGCCTTTCTCACAATGGGGTTTAGACCTTATTGGTGAGATTCACCCGCCCTCTTCGCAACGTCACCATTGGATAATCACAACAACCAAATATTACACTAAATGGGTGGAGGCCATTCCACTCATTTCAACCAAAAAAGAAAAAATCGTAGAGTTCATTAACCATCACATTATCTATCGTTTTGGTGTTCCTCATCGCCTGATAACAGATAATGGAAAATATTTCAAAAATAAGTTGTTACAAGACCTTTGTGACAACTTTGGTATCAAACTTAGCTTCTCATCACCTTACTATCCACAAGCAAATGGTCAAGCTGAATCTTCTAACAAAACCCTGACCAAAATTCTCATGAAAGTCGTTAACGATTCTGGGAAAAATTGGCCTGATCACATCCCCTTTGCCCTTTGGGCTTATCGTACCAGCATTCATACCTCCACTAATGCCACACCATTTTCTTTGGTATATGGTACCGAGGCTGTCTTGCCTCTCGAAATACAAATACCCTCCCTAAGAATATCTCTCCAGGATATTCTCACCAATGATGATTTCCACCAAGAGCGGTTAGCCCAATTGGAGCTTCTTGACGAGCGTCATCTTACAGCTCTTGACCACCTTCAAATCTATCAAAAGTGCATCAAGCGTGCTTATGATAAGCAAATTCATGAGCGTACCTTTAAGATTGGTGATCTTGTCCTCAAAGAGAATCAACATGTAACCAAACTAGAAAAGAGCAAGCATGGAAAATTTGCTCCAAATTGGATTGGGCCTTACATTATCACTCACACTTACGGATCAGGCACTTACCGTTTAGCTTCGCTCAATGGTAAACCTGAGCCTGAACCCCTTAATGCCTTGCATCTTCAACCATTCTACTATTGAATTTAGTATTATATCACTTCTTATCTACCTTGTGCTCGTCCCTTGAGCTCATTTACCACCTCATACACCTTGTTTCATACATCTCAAAATAGAATCACGCTCACATGGTTTGGTCATCATCTCCTCTTAAAGATGCCTTCCCCTTTTTAGTCTGGTCCATGACTTAAAAGTATCAAAATAACACGTTCTCAATTATACAATTATGGGATATTCTTGAGTCAAACTTCCTACAAAACTAGATGCTTCATGCCAAACGGACATCTAGACCTCAAAGTTATACATAGACTGCTCCCTCGAAGGACAACTATACACAAAAGCCACATCTGCTACTATAAATAGACTGCTCCCTTGAAGGACAGCTATACAAATTCAACCTCTATCAGAAGCTTCTCGCATTGATCAGCTTCGTGAAGAGCTCAAGAACAACAAAATGCATATCCCATATAGACTTCCCGCATCGATCAGTCTATATTCAAAAAAAAAAAAATAAAATAAAATAAAAAGATTCAAAAGCACTTTTGAGTCATGGACTTGTCTATTTAGGTTTGGTTCTCTTTCGTCAGAATAATCACCTTATAACAAGTTCGATCACGCCCCAGCTATACCATCTACCTCATCTCACCATTCTTCAAAACAACAAAACTCAAGGGACGTGACGTATATCCGATATATTGTGATTATACAACTCTTTTCACCTATCGACTTCTCGCCTATGCAAGGTACCTAGGGATTCAAGTTCATCCTCCGATAATACGTGGTTTGTTCAGCTCTTTCCAACTATGGGACACTTTTCCCTCTTTTACCCGAATCTAGGATTATGTGTTGACCTTAATCAGGACATGTTTCCCTAATACTTGGGTAAGCTAACCTTCGCTTCACCTATACCTACACCAATACCGCCAATACCTTACCAACACCAACAACATTACCCTACCAATATCAATATTTTTACCAACCAACAAATTGCCTAACCACAACCAAATTGCCTGAATTCACCTCTCCCTGGTCCTAAGGGAGAACTACATCGGTCTGAGGCCCCTCCTTGCTTTGTGCAATGGGCTATGTAGGCAGCACTTAGGAGACATGGGGTCTCCGAAGGTTAGCTCGACCATCCCCTACCATAACCTATCATGTGTTGTTAAAATATAAATGATTTCGCATATTTATATTGATAACACTCACCTTGTCCTTTATCACCATGTCTCCTTCAAAACATCAAACATGCGCGATACATATCACCGTATCCAATGCTCGCACTTATGTGATATGTAAAATAATGGGGCTGCATCCCCGAATACCTGCAGGATGTTGTCCATCGTTGTCTCCGCATCCACCTGGAACACTGCCTCACCTATGATCGGTAGTCTCAGGATGCGATACACATCCTCTAATGTGATAGTCATCTCTCCAGTAGGGAGATGGAAGACATTGGTTGCTGATCCCATCTCTCGATGAGGGCAACCATCAGGCTGTGGTCCCTATCCATAGCCCTATACCTCTGGACTCCGCCAAGCCCAACCTCTCGCATGACGGCCCACTGCGCTGCTGCTATCACATGTGGCCGCATCCGCCCCAATAGAGGTGGCATCCGATCCCGCATCGTCAGCTGCTGGCATGCCTGCAAAAACAACCCACTTCATCAGGCCTACCCTTTACAAAAACAACTACCTTAACCATCTATACCCACTTACCCACCCAACCACAACCCGACTCTATACACACATCTACACCCACTTATCTTACCCTATACATCTACGATATCCCCTTTAATTATCTCACACCCTACCAACCACCCCGGTCTACTCTAGCCATCTAACCATACCCCTGCCAATTTAACACCTCCTACTTCATACACAACACATAATCTATCCTACCCGACCCGGCCCCCAACAACCCAATTCCCCCACCCCAATCACCTTTCCTATCAACTCTACCTCCTCCCCCTTCACCCCCAAAAAAACTCTATCCTACCACCTACAACAAACAAACACCACAAATTTCACAACCCTGACTCCTACCCATGATGACCGGTACCGGTCACCCTCGACCGCCATCGGTCCCCAAATCACATTGTATGTACCAACGCCGGTCGACATATGACCGATGCCGGTCTATAGACACAACAATTAGACTATTCTGTGACCGATGCCGGTCGCCTAGTGATGACATCGGTCACTGTCAAATTCGAGCCGAACCCAAAACGGCCCCCAAAAACCCTTTTTACCTATTTCTACCCATTTACCCACAAGAAAGACCTAAAAACTTACCCACCCTGCCGTTTTGGCCTACCTAACATTCCTACCCACTCCATTTTACAATTTACCTTCATTTATTCATTATTTTATTAAATTTTGGATTCCTACCCCAAAACCCACATCCTAGTTAAATTCATTAACTTCACATAAGTCGGGGTTCAGAGCCTACCGGTATGACTACACGTCGTCGTGGTGGGATAGGTGGCGGTGGTCCAGCTCCTCCAGCACCTCCTGCTCCTCCGGGCTGTGCCATGGCTCCAAATCTCCTCAGCAAGGTCCTCAACCAATCAAACTCTGCCTCCTGATCACTGGGGCCTACCAATAACTCACTCCTCCACTCCACTAGTGCCACCTCAGCCCACAAACTCAACACAATCAATTAACACCTCAGACAAGACAAAAATAAGCACTCAACTTCACAAAGTGACAATGACATGCCGTATTTTTCTTTTTATAGGTTTTGACCTATAACCGATACTGGTTATTTCGCGCCCTAGAATACCGGTATCGGTCTTGTAACCGATATCGGTCACACATAACCGATATCGGTTACCTACTTCCTTAACCTAACTCCCACCCTAATCCACCAATCTCCACTTTTTCCCGCATCACCTACCCCCGGCTTTGCTGACTAGCCTTATTTTGACTTCAATCGGCCCGACCCAAGGCCGCAACCAACCAATCGGCACGACCCAAGGCCGCAACCAACCAATCGGCCCGACCCAAAGCCGCAACCAACCAATCGGCCCACCAATCCCCAAGGCGCACACCAACCAATCGGCTGACCAAGGCATTTTAACCAACCAATCGGCCAAAGTCCAACCAACCAATCGGCTCGACCCAAAGCCGGCCCAACAAACCAACCAACCAATCGGCCCGACCCACGGCCGCTGACCAACCAATCGGCCGACCAAGGCCGCAACCAACCAATCAGCCCGACCCAAGGCCACAACCAACCAATCGGCCCGACCCAAGGCCACAACCAACCAATCGGCCCGACCCAAAGCCGCAACCAACCAATCGGCCCGACCCAAAGCCGCAACCAACCAATCGGCAGCCCGACCCAAGGCCAACCAACCAATCAGCCCGACCCACGGCCGCAACCAACCAATCAGGCCCGACCCAAGGCCGCAACCAACCAATCAGCCCGACCCAAGGCCGCAAACCAATCAAGCCCAACCCAAGGCCGCACCCAACCAATCAGGCCCGACCCAAGGCCCTCACTAATCAATCGGCCCGACCCAAGGCCGCACCAATTAAGTACCTCAACCAAGACCCGCAAATTACGATTTTATCCACCCATCATGTAGCTTTTTGTTCAATCGTGCTCACCTGTTCGTGTTTTTAGCATGATTAGGATACTTGAATTGATCAGCCGACCAACTTTGCCTAGACCGAGACCGTGACATTTATCTCAACCAAACCAACCATTTGGTACTGCCGAACATGCCTAAACGTTCTTATCTTACCCGTTATATCCCCGGAGCTACTTCCTATGCCTTGGATACCAGGATTATATCACCCTTGTTTGGATAAACTATCGACCTTTGCCTATGAATTGCTTGTTTGCTCTTCAAATCATGTACCCTGGTCGCACTACTACATTTCAACGTGCATCTGCTTCCTTGAACTTACCCCACCATCTTACCATCATCTCAACACCATTCACCCTTTATCAACCCTATCCCTGATTTCACATCACCTCAATCTATGATAGATTTGAGGGGGATTACCTATACCCTTAACGGGAGTAACCACTTCTTATTATTGTCAGTGCAGCTTTACAAGACAAGCTACACGACAACAAGGGGCTAATGTAGACACCAAATTTGTGTCTTACGACACCCTGTGCCCCGCATCTCATATTCGCAACCTAACCTCACCACCTAAACCTTACACAATTATTTATTAATTACCTTATAATTAATAAATCCACATCTCCAAACCTGCCACCTCATTTCGCCACCTCATCATGACCTAGCCCTAACCCTAAACTAACCTAATTAAGACCTATAACTTGGTCTACATCCACACCCATGACTAATTACTCCTCACCCACACCAAAACCAACCTAATAATGACTTGACCAAGCCCACAACTAATCCCTCGGAGAAAAGGAGGGAAAGTTGGCTATTTTACTAAAAATAGCCCACTTTGACTTAACCGACATCGGTTCCTACTCGACCGCCATCGGTTACGTAACCACCATCGGTTCCCTGTAAATGACCTTCCCCAACCAAAAACAAGGGATCGGAATTCATTTGAAAGATCCGAATTCACTTTGCAAGACAGAGACAAGTGAAGGAAAGAGAAGAGTTTGCAGAGAAGGACATCGAGCCCAAGACTGCAACTGAGTAACCAGAGCACAACGACACTCATCCAAGCATTGGGAGAGAAGATAAGCTCACTTTTGATTGTCAGATCATCCCACCTGAGCCTTGTCTTCGTCATCACAGTCCTTGGAGTTGTACCTTCATCAGGAACTAGTAAGTAGTGTCTTGTACGTTTTTAAATACCATTTCTTGAACTTCTGATTCATAGTAATTATAAGCTCACTCCTAGATCTACTACCCGATAGCACCCTACATCTAACTTTCATTCCTCTACCCTTGCATTGCCCCAAGAATAGCTCCCACACTCTCTGAGTCTTCTCCATCACCCTATTGCCTACCCCTGATCATTTACCAACCTTATAAACACCATAACCGCCTTACAACCAACCTTCATTGAAAGCCCCTAAATCACTGCCCCTACCGATATCGGTTATCAGCAACCGGTACCGGTGTTATAACCGCAGTCGGTTATACAGTGACCGGCATCGGTCACTGTGACTCAAACCAAAACCAGCCTTTCCTCTATTGCTTTTTAACGAGGTAACTAAATCGTAATTTCACAATAACTTCTTTGTTATCATTTGTGTTAATTCGTATTGAAAGGGGAACTGACCACCTTCGAAAGGAAGTCTAATATTTCCTGGGCCCAAGGCAGTTCCCTCATTTATTGTCTAACTATAATCTGGTGGTCTTGCATTCTTATTCACAGGTAGTCCTTCCCAGAAAAAAATGATTTCTTCGCAATCGATCTGATCTCTCTCTACGGTACGCGCACACCCTCCCAACACTCAATAGGTATTCCTCCTAGCCCTAACCCTTATCTGTTTCTCAAGAGAATGAAAAGATAGAAGCAACTCTATTCTAAGAACGGAAACATTCTACGCGAAACAATTCCATCCACCATTTGCATTTTTACATCTAGTTACTACCCCTACTTTTGCATCATTAATGTTAGGGCACCCCAGAACATAATTGCTCAAACAAACACACATAACTACATTGGGTCTGGAATGTAGTACAATGTTTAGTTGTAATTACACCATTCTAGTAGCTAAGGTCAGTCTAACCCCTTCATTTGCATCTTTTTTTAGGGATTTGATGCTTTGTATTGGGTTTTACAGGTAGATATTCATTACTAATGTACAATGACATAAGTGAAGCCACTGCAACAACTACATGACAAAGACTAAGATATTGCAAAGTTTTAGCGGACACACTGTCGATTCAGATCCCGATCTTTTCTATAAACCAAAGCACCTAGGCTACAGACCAGTGCGCCCACAAGCGTCCCAATCCGCTCCCAGTTACCCCAATCCAGTCGGATCTTTAGTTTCTATAATTTCTTGGGTAGTACCTTCACATTCTTCCCTATCCGAACATCAACCTATTCAAGTCCAATACACAGCGGGGTAATTCATTCTCAGTTAGTACCTTATCCCTCTTATTTTCATCAATTAATTTCATTTAAATATCAAATAAAATATTTAGAATCATTACTTCATTTTTATCATTTATTACATTTATGTACCTATTTAGATTAACTTAGAATAAAAATCTTAATTTTCATATTTTAGTTAATCAATAGGTAGGTGCTCTAGACTCAAGCACCACCATCAAGATCTTAATTACAAAAGGAATAACACAAATGCAAGATCCTCTGGGCTTGTGCAAAAATTCAAACTCATCAACTTCCAGACAAGATTACGTAGACATAAGATACTCCAAAGTATAACTAGACAAAATACTAGCCCACCAATGATCCACAACACATGTCAAAGGTTCATCTACATCAAACAAATCCTGATACTCTTCTCGTGTCCAAGTCCTTGTTTTGTAACTCCAACTTATCTTCGATGTGTATGTGAACAACCACTTGTACAAATCTATTCGAAAGAAGCAAAAGAACATCTCATAAATTTCATGATAAATATGTTCTTGAACCCATGTGTGTGCATTCAAATCAGGTCTAGAACCATATCTTTGTGCAAATTGATCTTATCCATCAATAACCTAATCTTCAATGTCTGCAAGAGTCAACCGATACGCCATCATCATGCAACATTTTGGTAACATTTTGAAAAGAGGTCCTGATAATGGAACCAAAATGGAGTCTTATTTTCTTACTCTAACCCTAGACGCATTGGCACATCACTCAGACATATCTATGTGCTCACCTGAAGTGTGAAAAGGTACCATGTCCCTCTTTGTTAATGTCTTACCAAGGTGTTAGCATGCATGTTCATAATAACCACAATCCAACCATATATCTCATCATAATAACCATATCACAATTTGAAAACACACATAATAAGGAAATTGTAAGGGTTTAGATAACAATTAAGATTAAATTCACCTTACAAGTACAATGACTACCATCATCAACAATTAATATCCATCTATAATGATCCATTATATTAAATCATGACAAACCAAGAGAGTCAATACATCATAAATACCAACACAAAGTCATGTGTGCAAAATCATAATAAAGCAACATAACTCTATTACATATATGAATACACACTCCTATCTAATCTATGTAAATCAATACATATATATATATAGGGTGAGGGCTTTCCCTTCACAACCCATGCACTCTAAAAATAGGTCGCATGCTCAAAATATCCATGCACATGTACAAAGGTAACTAAAGAAGCATGAAATCTTCACCTAATAATAGATTATCTATATTTAAATCCAGATCTAATCCTATTATTATCTCTAGCACTGCATGACTCTTGATCTTCTACTTTCTCCAAAAATAACCTTCGTGTAGCCTTGAATTTTTCATGTCTTGATTCAAAGCGTGCTCTATAGTCCATCCTATTTTTATCCTGTACATGCAAAAATGGATAATTCTTGAACTCTGCTTCTCTTGTGTGCACCCTACTTTCACCAAACATCTACATATGCCTGCGTGTTTGTGCACCTTGTTCTCATGCGCGTTTGATGCTTAGGTAATATTTTACCAGACCAAAAATCACTTAGCTCGCTGCAGAGAAGGATCTATCATTTTATGCCAGTATCCATCGTCGTTTCATCTCGAGGAACCTTAAAACCTCATATTTGGAGTTACTTATTTTCTTTAGTACTAGTTCACTAATCTGAGCAAGAATGGGGGAATTTGGTCAACATATAGTCAAAAAGTCAAATTATTACACAATTCTAAGTAAGTGGGAAGAGTTGTACTTTTTTTTAATAAACTTTAAATGAGAGATCTAGCTAAAGAATCGTTAAATGCATCAAAAATATTATTCGTAAGGCTTTGTAGTGGTCATAATTTTAGGTGAAATTGATGAGTATTTTACTACCCAAGATTATGACTAAAATTCATGGTATATTTCCCCAATTAACATAAATCATGATGCCTAGAAGATTCAATTTGGTTTCATAGTGTGAATAAATAATTCATAATGTATATTCTTCATTCTAATAGATTTTATTGGTTAAGAATTTTAGACGGAGGTGATAGTTGGTATTGGATATATTCTTTACTAGTAATCACTTAATAGTAAGTTGCAAATCATTTCATTTTCATAAATCACTTCTCCTTCAAATAGAGTAATCCATATGGACTACATTTCGTGTTTGGATTTTACCAGCTTAAGTGTGCTTTTATGCTAAGTGTTTGTTTCTCCCTTCTTCTCATTCTCTAGATTTCTCTCATATTGATCAGTTGTGTTTTCTCTAGGAACAATTTTTCACTCCAAATCACTCATTCTCAAGCACATTATATGTTTCCTTTGTATAAATCCTATCCAAATGATTAGCCACTCTAAGGATTTGAGGATTTGGTGCCACTTATCAATTGATCTCTAATTGGGCTATTTGAGTACAATATGTGTGTTGCACAATGAATATTGGAGATTGGTTGGATGTGTAATTGCCTTTAATGTTGAGAATTGGAATCTTATGTGTTGGAAAATATTTTGAGTACCTTTTATTTCATCTTCAAGTTCTTTTTACTTGATAGGTAAAGTCTAGAAATAAATGAGTAAATCCTTTATTTGGGTCTTTTGACACATGAACTAATACCTTGTTTGAATGCCCCCATTCTCTACAATTGTAAACTCTTTTTAGTGATAACATTCTCAATTCAACATACAATGGGTTATAAAATTTGAGAAAGTAAATTGGGTCATAAAAGTTGAGAAAGTTATACAACTTTCTTGAGGTCGTGGTGTTGAAATTATCATTTGGAAATGAAGAGATGTTGATTGTGATATATCGTCATTTTGTAGAAGTAGAATTATAAAATCCTTGTGTAGTCTTTGTTTTTGTATGCTTTGAAAATTTTGTTAATACTTTGTTCTCGTGATTTTTGGTGAATTTATTTAATAAATATTGAGAATTTTGTGTATAGTTTTCTTGATGTGATTTGGAATTATAACATATTATGCAATATCTATGAAAATCATTGGCTCCATGGTTATCACTTCTATGATGCATTTAAATTCTATTAATTATTTTCCTAATGGATTTAAGATACCAATCATAGTTAATTGAAACAAACTCTTTACATGTTTTCTTTTAATTCAAGTGTCACAATGAGGTATCTTTTTAATCTTAAAAAATATTTTCATGTATTTTCTTTTACAACTTTAGTTTTAGGTCTATGAGCTCCCATATGTCAATTGTGTGTCTTTAGAAAAATGAGCCCACAAATTCTAAATATATTTTATTGTAAGTATTTATATATGTGCAACCTTTTCCGATTGTAAGTTACAAGTTGTGGCTATTCTTTTATTAAAAATAAAAAGGGTGGGAAATCATTGTGGTCAACCTTATGTGTTATGTTATTGATTATATTGTATTCCCATTTCAATTTTGTTGAAATTCTCTCTCTTGGGTTTCATAGAGACTAAGAGTAAGGAGTTAACCACCCCCTTATTTGTTACCTCAAATCTAAGCTTCATTTTTAGATGATCACTAATTATAGAAATGTTTCCCATTTTCTTCACTTATTTATAAGAGGGTGCATATTTAAGTGCTAACACATCTCAAGTTCAAATTGCTGATGCATTTCATGTATATGAATTTGATTGATTCCTTGTTGGGTCATGTGAAAATTATAGCCATACATGAGGGCGTGTGTGTTATATTAGTTGCCAATTGATAACTAAGAGAGTATCATTGTGGGTAGAACACATTTCACACCATTATTAATATAAGAGAATTGTGCTCTACACTCACCTACCTATAAGAAGAAAAAATGAACAATCATGGATACATTGTATTTGATGCAATCATTACAAGAGAGCTACAATTGACAAGGATTGTAGAGGTATTATATGAAATATGCCCTTAGTGAGTGATGAGTTTTTAATATTGGATTTAATAGTGGATGATAATGAGTTCTTATATTTGTTCAATGTAATCATTTTGGTAGAAACATGACTTCCTCCTTCACAAGAAAAACTAAAAAGTTATGTAGAAATAAAATTACCGATGGGTACTTTGTATTTGTAACTCTTTACATTCATATTGATGTTTGAAATAAATAAGTATGATTACACACATTGTACATAGACATTATATTCGTAAGGTAGTTGTCAAGATGAGTCTTAAGATAACAAGATAGCAACACTTATTTTTGAGTTGTAACCCTTTTTTTGAAATTTTATTTTTGAAAAATATCTTCATGAATGACAATTAATTTCATTTTTTTTCTTTTGAATAACAATTATTAAATGTTGTTTCTTGAACCTAGGTTGGAAGGGCGGGGAGGGTGCAATTTTGATCAATTGTAGAAAGTTGTAAGTACGTAACCCTTAACTGAGGAAATTGCAATAAGGTCCTCAAAGAAGAAAATTATTGCTCTTAATAGAAGAAATTTGTCCTTACATTAAGAATCCCAAAACTAGAATGATGCAATAAAAAAGTTGTAAAATATGGTTTTTTGGATTCACATGGATCCGAAATTATTGATGTGGACAATGTTTTGTCAAGTTCAATTTGTAATTACAATTGTCAGCGGAAAAGAGTGACAAAAGGATAGGATCGCAATCATTGGGCTTGCCCCATGTGCTACTCTCAATTTTTTTTTCCATACCATTAGACGAGTGTGGACTTTAAGCATGCTTCCATATATCTACTCTTTTTCATGAATAGCTGTATTATATTATTTTATCCAATAATAAATAAATAAATTAGTTTGTAATTGCATGAGTCAAATTTCACTATGAATACAAAATTTTATATTGGTGTTGTTGTGTTTTGACTGTTCTATATCTATTTTTTTCGAGGGGCTGTATGCTATAGACACACCATCTAATTGTATAGGCTGGAAAAAGAAAAGAAATAGACAATCATTGGTTTAGTCGAACAAGTGGATACAAAAGAAAACTTTATATATCTCTATATATATTATTGTTGATTTAATGCAATTTAATGCGAGGCGTGCTATTGTCATGATATCTTTCACTAGAAGACTTGGACCAAAAAACGTTAAACAAAACTTGAGTGACGCCATTAAAGATATGCACAATTTGAAGAGCGATACTGGGCCGTTGTGGTTGAAAATTTGTTTGACGGGTGTACATGGAAATACCTAAGTCCATCTTCGGACATAATTCAGTTCGCATATGATTTGGTCTTGGAGCCGCCTGAGAAAAACGTTTGGAGATTATGACGATGACAAAGTCAGGCGGCCGCCTGGCAATGGTTAGGCGGATTAAATCGCAATTGCAAACTATAAATACCCAATTGAGTTGATTGGGAATCTCATTCGAAACTAATTACATTAGTATTTCAGGGTTAGTGAGTGAGGAATAATTTGTTGGAATTGTAATAAAGATACAAGCTCAAGATCCATGGCGTCGAGAGGTATATATATCTAGTAATTGTTGTTAATGTTGAATATGTGATTTGTTAATGTTGAATGTAAATTTGTATTGCAGTGGGCGTGTGTTACGGAATGCTGGGAAACAATCTGCCGGGGGTGGGCGAGGTTGTAAACATGGTGAAGCAGTACCAGATCGGAAAAGTGAGATTGTTCGAGGCCCATCACGAAGCCCTGAAATCCCTGGCGAACACAGGCATTGAAGTAATTGTGGGAGTGGGCAACGGCGAGCTTCGGATAATAGCAAGCGATCAGGCTGCAGCCAACGGGTGGGTGAACGACAACGTTCGTAACTTCTATCCCGCCACAAACATTAAATACGTTTCTGTGGGAAACGAGGTGCTGCACCCTGGTAACGAGCAATACGTGCAATATCTTCTTCCTGCCATGCGAAACATTCAGACGGCGATGAGGAATTCCAATCTGCACAACAACGTAAAAGTCTCCACCACACACGCCACTTCGGTGTTGGGGAAATCATACCCACCTTCTCAGGGAGAGTTTCGCGAGGATCTGAAGAACACGCTTCGTCCTCTGCTCGCCTTTCTCGCCGACAACGGGTCTCCCTTCTTAGCAAACGTGTATCCCTATTTCAGCTACGTGGACAACAAGCGAGATATATCCCTGGACTATGCATTGCTGAAGCCCTCTGCGCCCATTGTGAATGACGAGGGAGGGAGGCAGTACAGGAGCTTGTTCGATGCCATGCTCGACTCCCTCATTGCAGCTTGTGAGCGATTGGGATATCCAAACATAGGCATGGTCATCACAGAGAGCGGGTGGCCTTCTGCCGGAGGAGACGGGGCTGCCAACGTGGAGAACGCGAGGGTGTACAATAACAACCTCATAAGACATGTACTCTCCCGCGATGGAACCCCGCGGAGACCAGGAAATCCCATCGACACCTACATTTTCGCCATGTTCAACGAGAACATCAAGGGAGGACCCGAGATCGAACGCCATTTTGGACTCTTCTATCCCAACAAAACTCCAGTTTATCCAGTCAATTTCACCCCTAGTACCAGCTGCCAATTATTTTAATATTGCTACCAATAATACCAAGGCATTGGATCAGATTGAAATAAATATCTCTTCTCACCACAATCCATTAATAAAATAAGGAGACCAATTTCATACTAATTAGTGTTTAATCTCAATTCTCTATTTCATCTCAATCCTTCTTCATAATTTATCACTGATTGCTACAACAAATAAATTCAAATCTATAACTTTGTGTTTTATTAATCGTACCAAAATGAACTAAAATTCGTGCCCAATTTAAAAGTTGGGATCTTATTAGCTCACATTGTCTTGTGTTGTCAATATCTCCAATGTGTCTCTTGTCAATTTCTCCTCTAATCCACCTTGTTCTACCCCACGTCATCTCGAGTCTCTAGTGACCATGTTTTTCTTTCTCCTCCAAATATTTTTCTCTTCTCCCTTATTTGTATCCTCGTCAATTTCGTAGAGTTTGTACCATAAACACACCTTGAGAGATTCACAATCTAAAGTGTTTCCTATAACATGATTTTATATAGGTATTTTAAATATTATTCAAAATGGACCCAATATATTGCTCCATTTTAAAGGGTATAACGGATTAAAGTATTAAAAAATAAAATATATATTGGGGGTAGGAAATGTGGAGCGATAAGGAAGAGGAAAGAGAGTAATTTTGGGGAAGATGAAGAAACTCTATATTCATATATTTTTCATTGTGTGTTTTTCAAAGTAGTGGTGTGTTTTTAGAGAAGCAACATGTGAATCCCCTATGAAATACACTCGCATTTATGGTCACAAACTTATGTTTTTAGTCTTTTATTTTTTCGGCCCTTTTTACCCCAAAGTTTGTTTCTTTAAGTTTTGTGCCCCATTTGGTTAGTTTTCCCACTCCTTATGTGTCGTATTACATGCCAATACAAAACTATTTTGAATTCAATAAATCTAGTAATACATAGGTGCATTGATGCCTTTAGAACACACAAAGAGTCAAAGAAACATCAAGTTCCTATTATTAGAAGAATAATATTGAAATTAAAAGAGCACAATCTATGTTATTTCACTAATATGTGGTCGACATTTTCTAGTTCATAATGGACATGTTTTTTTATGCTTGAAATTTTGCATTGTTGAATTTACCGAAGGATTGAGGGTGATCAAAACCCAATTGTGCCAAGGAGAAACCACAGTGTTAGGTGCATGCAACCCAACACAAAAATCCAAAGAGAGAAAATGAATGAATGAAGTGTCAAAACACCCCACTAAGGAAGAAGGCCAAGAATAAAATTTATTCAAAAACTTTGATATCTTCCTCTTTGAGTGTAAGAGGAAAGGAAAGTCTACTTAAGAATGAATGAGCCACTTCGATACCTTCAATAACCTGTAGACCACATTATTGTACATATAAGTTCTAGTCCCAATTTCGTAAATAAGAACCCATATTAGAAAAGAGAATGAGTGCCCCATACCCTTCCCATGTGTTGCATAACTAAATATACTTGGGGGGCATAACACTAACACAATTACCTTCCCTTCTTCACATAGTTACATAGCCTCACCTTTCATACTTCTTATTCATTGTCCTATCAACATAACACATCATGCATCATAGAGAATTTCTTGTTACCCGATGACACACTCTTGTGCTTCGGTTCACACTGGACTGTTGAGGTTTTACCACTACACTTAACCCCACACACTGCACTATAGGTTCATCTTCAGACATAATTCAGTTCGCATATGATTTGGTCTTGGAGCACTGAGAAAATGTTTGGAGATTATGACGATGACAAAGTCACGCCGCATGAAAATGGTTAGGCGGATTAAATCGCAATCGCAAACTATATATACACAATTGAGTTTATTGGGAATCTCATTCGAAACTAATTACATTAGTATTTTAGGGTTTTTATTTGAAGTGAGTGAGGAATAATTTGTTGGAATTGTAATAAAGATACAAGCTCAAGATCCATGGCGTCGAGAGGTATATATCTAGTAATATAGCGATTGTTGTTAATGTTGATTATGTGACTTGTTAATGTTGAATGTAAATTTGTATTGCAGTGGGCGTGTGTTACGGAATGATGGGAAACAATCTGTCGGGGTGGGTGAGGTTATAAACATGGTGAAGCAAGTACCAAATCGGAAAGTGAGATTGTTCGAGGCCCATCATGAAGCCCTGAAATCCTTGGTGAACACAGGCATTGAAGTAATTGTGGGAGTGGGCAATGGTGAGCTTCGGATAATATCAAGCGATCTGTAGCCAACGGGTGGGTGAATGACAACGTTCGTAACTTCTATCCCGCCACAAACATTAAATACATTCTGTGGGAAACGAGGTGATGCACCCTAGTAACGAGCAATATGTAATGCCCATTAAAAAATCCCACTTGAGACCCAAGAACAACCTAGGTTTAGTTAGAAAAAATATGGATTTTTTTTAAAGGTGTTCACAACAAAATTTTCAGTGTCCATTACAAAAATTATCAAATCACCTTACAAAACACTAAGAGGGAGAAAGTTATCCCAATCACAGTTAAATTTCCCTTAGGTGATAATCTAACCATTTAAAACTAGATTAACACTAAGCCAAACAATTCTTAACTAAACTAAGAGGGTAAGAAGATCCAAAACAATTAAATACCCTGGGTTTTTAATTCTACAAGGTTTCAACAATAAGGGGGAGAATACACATTTAAACTAACATGGTAAATTCTCACTTACCCACTCCCAGAACTCTCTTAAAAGATTCAACCTGATTTTTCTCATATTTAACGCACTCAAAACTTCCTAAAAATGTTCCCATTAGATAGAAAATTTCTTCACCTTTCTTGTGATATAAAGAAGTCCTCCTAACTCCTCATATTTTTTAAGATATGAGCCGGCGAACCTTGTGATGAAAATTTTCCCCAAGAGCGGGCTTCAGGGCCTGGGAGGAAACTTTTCCCTAACTCGGGCCTGCGGGCTTTGGAGAGAAATTTCACCTAGAGGATAAATGTGAACTGGCGGAGCGGGGAAGCAAACTTTTCCCAAACGCGGGTCGGCAGAGCGGGGAGGAATTTAGCGCTTTTGCCCTTTGGGACAAAGATGCAGTTTACCTCCACACACCCGCGAGCCCGTAAGGGGAAACATGTCAGCATTTTCGAGCTCCAGCGGGAAGTCAGGTCACCAGATAAATTTAAGACATTAAGTTTTTTTTTCTGAAAAGTAATAAGGAATCAAATGATCTGCGCCTCGGCCGACGCCAAGGGTGCCACATGTCACGCCCTGATTCGCGGGGAAAACAGACTTGTGGAAAAACTTAAGAATTTAAGACTTTTGAGTTAAAAAACCTCAAGGGTTAAAAATTAACCCGCGCCTCCGCCGATGCCAAACAATGCCACATGTCAGGCTCTTATTGGCTGCGGGTCGGCAGGCCGTTGGAGTGACTTAGAAAATTTAGGTTTTAAAAAGAAAAAGGGTTCAAAGTTTTAAAACGCTCCATGCCTCCACTGATGCCTAAGTCTGCCATGTGTCAGCCAATCATTGGCTACATGGATGGCAGACAAACTTTAGAATTTTTTCCAAAAAAAGTTTTAAAATGTTAAAGTTAGGAAAACCTTCACTCCTTCGTCGTCACCTCGTGAAGCCATGTATCAGCCAATCATTGGTTGAGGGGAGGTGGGAAGGCGGAGAAATTTAGGAAATTTCACTAAAAGGATCTCAAATGCTAAGTTTAAAGCGCGGGCCTATGCGCCCCATGGAAATGCTTTCCACATGCGAAGGGCGGAGCGGCGGGGCCAAGCGGGGAAAAGTTACCAAATTTTCCTTTTTCGAACTTAGGTTATTTTTGACAAAAAAAAAAATTTGGGTTGGCGGAGCGGTGGGAGGCTTCATGTCTTTAGCGCTTTTGGAAAAAATCACAAAGGAAAAATTAAGCATGCGGGTTCGCCAGAATATTTTATTCATTTAAAATTTGACAGTTAGATTATTTTTTGAAGCCAAATGAAGTAAAAACTTCAGAAGGCCATAAATTTTGACTAGGAAATCATTTTTGGAAAACAAGAACTTTATAGAAAGCTCTCAACATCCTCTTTACACATCAACCTTAATAATTTAATTTTGATAAAGTTTAAAGGGTCAATTTTGAGAAAACGTTTTTCTATCTGTCACTTAAAAGTGAACTGGTCATTTTAACTTATGAATTTTGTTCAAATTTGTCATTCTTTCTCCTTCAACATGTCAAACAAACATGGAGATCTGCATTTGGAAGAATGTGGGGTAGAAAACAAAGGTCAATTTGTTTGATTGATTTGCATTTCAAAAATTACCAATGTTTACACAACAGAATACCTGCAATTTCACCTTTACTCGATTTGAAAGGTTCTTTAAAAATTTCTTCAGTGTTTTAGTTTAGTTTGGGGATCATTCTGATCTCATTAAGTCCAATTGAATATTTCATTTGTCTCTTATAGATTTGCAGGGTTGTTTTAGACATTTGATAAAAAGGAATTTGCAAAGTATACAATGAAGTAGAAATGAAGTTTGTAAATTTCAAGAACAAATATTAAAATATCTCTTTTGCCATGCAATAAAAACATTGAATTTATTCCATGCTAGTTTAAATAGTTTTATTTCCTTCAATCAAATGATAGAGACAAGAATGTAACTTCTATTTTTTCAAAATTAAACATTTCAAATGAGACAGAGCAGTGCAATATTTCTACATATGTGCTTCCTTTTCACTTTTACAAACAGAGGTTTCCTACTGTTTATTAAACAAAAATTTCCAATGGAAATAATATCATATGAACAAGGAAAACCACTTATATTAATTCAAAGGAATCTCTTACAACTTCTTTCCCATTTATTTTTGAAATACAACATACCAAATGCATATCTTTCTTTTCTGTTCACATGAAATTGAATACAAGATATATTCTTCCATAATCAATTACAACTTTCATAGCTAAAACAGAGTAGTCTTTCCAACACAATAATATACAAGATCATCCACTTCAAGGTGGGAAATGTTACAAAATAAGTTTCACAAGGGACTTTGTCAGAACTCTATCTTCTTCCTCAATTACAATATACAGAATACAATTTTTTCACATTTATTCAAAAATAGAAAATAGAGTATATCTCTTTCACATTTCAAATTGCAACTTTCATAGCCAATACAAAACATCTTTCCATCACAAATAATGTACAAGGTCATCCACTTCAAAGTGGGAAAGGGTTATAATAAGAATAATCTCAACAAGGACTGATCAAACTTGTCTTTTTCCTCTGCTCCAAAACAACAACATGAATATCCTCCATTTTTTTATTTCAATTTGATCACAACAGACATGGGGAAAGGAAAATTTCTCCACCCAACCAAGACATCCAATGACAAGGGAGAAGCCATCCTTCTTCATTTGCCCCCGAGCCCCAACCATATTGTAATTAGAAATGATTTTCAACACATGGAAACAACAAGCTTCCACAACACAAAGATGAATGTCTCCTTCAAAACATAGTCCAAAACAAAACTACAGTTTGAAACCAAAGAAACAAAACAAAAAACAATACTTAGGCTTCATCATGCAAGCCAAAGGAGAAAGAAACTATGGGGGATGTTGCTTATGTCTCCCAAAGGGGAAATGAGTATCACTAATTGAGAACAAACCACCAAAATATATCATTTCAAATCCCTAACATGTCCTTATGCCTCCCCCAAGTACCCCTTATTCCTCACATTTCTTTATGCCTCCCCAACCTCTTATGGCACCCCATAATGAGTAAATAAATGCAATCTATTTCCTTTTATAAGGTGGAACCCAAATTCCAACTCCCTCCACACTTACACCTCCCAAAAACACTTATGCCTCCCCACAATAATACCTCATAGTCTTCTCCTACACCATTCCTAGGCCATCTACCTAACCAACCAACAAATAAAACAACACATTCAAACATTCAACCATTCACATATGCATAAAAATGAAAGGAGAGCATTTCCAAGAGCTAAGCTCTTACCTCTCCATGATGGAGTTTGTTCCAAGTTCAAAACATCAAGCTCTCCAATGCAAAATAATCCAAGAGATCAACAATCAACAAGTATGCAACCATCTCCCATCTCCTCCAAAAGAAAGAACTCTTAAAACTAAAAGAATTCACCCAAAATGAAGTAATGCAAGTCACAGTAATCCCCAAAACAAGCTAAGGAATTCAAATATATAGAGAGGGAAGAGAAGAGGATGAGGTGGATCCAAGTGGGATGCCACATCACACATCCTCAACTCCAACTCATAAGTCAACTTCAATCTCCAAGGCACAATAAATAAGTGGGTGAATAATATGACAACTTACTTAAACACTCCAAAACAAGCCCGTAGCCCAAAGGACTGAAATTAGAAATATGTAAGAAAGTGTAATTACAACTTACAACTTGACTTACAAAAATGCATAATGAAGGCTAGATTTAACTTCCAAACCATAGGTATGGTTGGTAAGTAAATTTAAGAGGTGTGGGACAAGTTTAACTTGTCCCACAAGCCTCCAAAATCAGCCTCCAAGGACAAATTCGAATTTCAAAGAAGGTGGAGTGTTTCATACTCTAAATTTGCTTATACATCTCTTACACATACTTACACATATATTACAACATTTAATACAAGAGCCAACAAATCCAATAATTACTTTCTTATGTCCCAATTTGATTAATTAATTCTTAACAATATGATTACTCACATTAATTTACCACAATTAATAAATAATGAAAGGGGTAAACACATCACTTAATAAACACATACAAACATCAATAAAAAGGAACCAAATAAATAAATAAACATAACCCTTGGTCACATTTAAAGGTGATCCCCCATGGGAATCCCTAACACAATCAAACACACACAAACAAATACAAGTTGCCATGGTGACCTTGTTGAATTCATCTAGAATTCCAATGTGGTTAGTCTCCAATCCCCGATGTTTGTTGTGATAATTTAACCTGCAAAACACAAATACCTCCTTCGGCCTCATGGCCACATCAGAACATCCAATATAAATATAAATATAATTCCAACATCATATATATATATATATATATATATATATATATATATATATATATATATATATATATATATATATATATATATGAATCACAACAACATCTAGGCAACCAACAATATCATTTACAATTTTATCAACAACTATATCATCATCAAATAAATTCCATTTCTAGGTCTACTCAATATATCCAAGTATCACATGTCCGAACAATATCCATAAATATAACCATGTCGAACAATATATCATCATCAATATATAAAGTGTCTCTAATAATCATCATGCATTATATATAAATCAAAGTCAACAATAATCCATGATCTAACATCTAACACCATACTAAACAAAAACTATAGTAATGTCTATAATAAAGCCAAAGAGTATCAAGATCAATATCGAAAGTGTCGAAGGGAAGTGGGCACTACACAATACGTGCAATATCTTCTTCCTGCCATTCGAAACATTCATAAGGCAATGAGGAATTCTAATCTGCATAAAAATGTAAAATTCTCCACCACCCACGCCACTTCGGTGTTGGGAAATCACACCCGCCTTCTCTTAGGAGAGTTTCGCAAGGATCTCAAGAACATGTTTCGTCCTCTGCTCACCTTTCTTGCTGATAACGGGTCTCCTTTCTTAGCAAACATGTATCCCTATTTCAGCTACGTGGACAACAAGCGAGATATATCCTGGACTATGCATTACAAGCCCTCTATGCCCATTGCGAATGACGAGGGAGGGAAGTCAGTACAGAGCTTGTTCGATGCCATGCTCGACTCCCTCATTCCAGCTTGTGAGTGATTGGGATATCCAAACATAGGCATGGTCATCACAGGAGCGGGTGGCCTTCTGCCGGAGGAGACGGGGCTGCCAACGTGTAGAACACGAGGGTGTAAAATAACAACCTCATAAGACATGTACTCTCCCGCGATGGAAACCCCCGGAGACCAAGAAATCCCATCGACACCTAAATTTTCACCATGTTCAATGAGAATATCAATGGAGGACCCGAGATCGAACGCCATTTTAGACTCTTCTATCCCAAAAAACTCTAGTTTATCCAGTCAATTTCACCCCCTAGTAGCAGCTGCCTGTATCGCTACCAATTATTTTATTGCTACCAATAATACCAAGGCATTGTATTACAGTGCCCTTTCCTTCTGGCTGGCAATTAAATTGAAATAAATCTCTCTTATCACTGCAATCCATTAATAAAATAAGGAGAGCAATTTCATACTAATTAGTGTTTAATCTTGATCTCTATTTCATCGGAATCCTTGTTCGTAATTCATCACCGATCTACTACAAAAAAATAAATTCAAATCTCTCACCTTTTTCTTTATTAATCGTACCAAAAAAACTAAAATTCGTGCCTAATTTAAAAATTGGGATCTTATTAGCTCACATTCCCTTGTGTTGTAGCCATTTCATTTGTTTTTCTTGTGTTGTCAAAATCTCATTTGTGTCTTTTGTCATTTTCTACCCTAATCCTACTTGTTCTCCCCCGCATGTCATCTTAAGTCTCCAGCTTACCATGTTTTTATTTCTCCTCCATATATTTCTCTTCTCCATTATTTATATCGTGATCAATTTCAGTAGAGTTTGTACCATAAACACACCATGAGAAATTCACAATCCAAATTGTTTCCTATCACATAATTTTATATAGGTATTTTAAAAATTGGTAAAAAATGGACCCAATATATTGCTCCATTTAAAAGGGTATAACGGATTAAAGTATTAAAAAAATAAAATATATATTGGGGGTAGGAAATGTGGAGTGATAAGGAGGAGGGAAAGAGAGTAATTTTGGGGAAGATGAAGAAACCCTATATTCATATATTTTTCATTGTGTGTTTTTCAAAGTAGCGGTGTGCTTTTAGAGAAGCAACATGTATATCTAGAGTAATGGCACTAAATATATCTCAATAGAGTAATGACACTAAATATCTCTCAATAACTAGGACATATTCCATAGTATCATTGCTAAGTAGGGTTCATTTTAAGATCTCCCATCCAAAAAAAACTTGGAATATTTTGGCGAATCTTCAAAATTGATTTTCAAAGAAATGGTGAATATTCAAAAAGACGTTTCATGACAAAGGCGATCTGATATGTCGTTGATTTATGGGGTTTTCAAGGTTATTCCGATGTGAGTAAGGTGGACGTGTGATAAAGGAAATACTAGACGATTGTTGGGCGAACATCTATCCCTAGCTATCTCTCCCTAGAACAAACATTACGTTGGAAAAAACTTGGTTGGAAGACAAAAGAGAGCAACATGTGAGCATGATATCAACTCTTATAATTTGATAACGGGCCAAGAATTAGATTAGCGCTGACATGCATGTGGTGCAGTTGGAAGAAGATAAATCTCTGGAGCAATGTACCAGACCATACACCTTTTCATCCCCTGAAGAAGAAGAAACATTCAAATAGTTGGTCGATCCCACAATGAATCCATTGTTTTCTGATTGAGACGTTTTGGTAGTCAAATTGTAGAGAAGCAGTTTAAAAGTGACATGGAAGGTAAAAGGGTGGCTACTATTCCGGGTTGAATTAGTGGTCGTATTTGTGTATTGGGTAACATCTGTGGAATATAATTGTAATTGGCATAATGCAGAGAGAACAATTCCAACCATAGTTCACATCTCATGGAATTCTTGTAGGGATTCGATGTAGAGTTAGTTAGGGCGGTGGCATTCTTAAAAAAATCGAGGCATTTCTATTGGGATGAGTCTCCTTTACACTGGAGCATGCCGAACACCTGGTTTGGGCTCTGGCCATACATGTAGACACAAAATCATGCAATTTAGGCATTATTTAGCCCGATCTTATACTCCTATTTGGAAGGTTCTCAAGTGAATAAAGTACTAATTAATCCCACATTTTGGCAACCTTTATTTTATATTTTATTTCATCATTCCTACATATTCCTTCATACATATCCACCTATTTCACAATTGTCCCAAATTTTTAGCCTAAACTCGGGTGCCCAGGGCTGTATTGGGGCACCCTGGGGCACCTTGGTCCCACCTGAGGAACCCGGATCCATGTGCCACTTTCCCGCTTCTTTTTGGGGTCTCTCTGGCCATTTTTCATTCTTATCTTTTTCCTAGTCAGCCATGTCAAGGTTAATTACAAAATTAAGGCTTGAGAACCCTATAAATATAAAGTTACAAGACCATAATGAGGGTCCTAGCATCACACACTACTATCACTCCATCTAGAGTTGCATCCATTGTATCACTTGTATCCATATAGCACCATGCATCAAGGCTAGGAGATCTACATCAACACACATAACATAGGGGGAGGCATTCTATTCTATTCCATGTACACTTGCAAGTACATTTTCTACAGTTATTATTGCTCGCTACTTCACAAAGTGTGACTAACACAAGAGCACCTAGGGAATGACATGCACACACTCACCAGAACTACATTCGGTCTGAAATGTAGTGCAACACTCAATGATAAGACCACTAGTTTGGCGGCTGAGGTCAGTCCGACCCATTCATTTTGCATCTTTGATTTTTCTTAGGGTTTGATACTTCCTTTCTTCTTACAGATCGTCATCTCATGCGAACTCGGTGAATCTAGTGTGACAGATAGGCGGTTTTCGATCACTGTAACCATAAAAATCCATATTTTGAGCATTTACGAGAGACCAGGAGCCTAATCTATAGACCCTTCATCATAGCAGCCTTATTACTGATCACACACTCTTGTGCTTTGGTTCACGCCGACCGTTGTTGAGGGATTACCATTACACTGATCCCCACACATTGCACTATAGGTTCTACACATTTATATTCTATCACATACATTGCGCATATTACATTATCCATTCTACACTTAGTCTACATCCTACATTATCCTATACACCCCTTATCTATTAGTCATTTATACATCATCTATATCATACACACTACACTAGTCATCATATCATCTACGTCTAGTTTTGCATCTCTTTCATACATTTTGTATTTACGCTAGGTCACATTATATATGGGTCTAGCTTTCCATGTCATCACTACATATTGTATATACACCTATCACTGCATCTTGCATAATCTATACACCCTAAATTTCCTACATTTCCTACATTGCATAAGTCCCACAACGCATTTATCCACCAAATGCATTCTACATATTACACTATATTTCCATTACCTATGGGTCTATTTTTTTATCATCATTTACATATCCCATTTCTATATATGCCTATTATTGCACTCCACACATTGCATATCCTATCTACATTACACATCCTACTTTGCATTACCTACACCGTGCATTTATATACCCTATTCATCACTTGGTCTTTTATACTACATTGTCTTCCACGCACTGTGCTCACCACCCTATGACGTAGTTTAGTTCCTTTTTCCATACTCTATTATTGAGGGTTTACCAATCAAATGAACCTTACATTCACCATGCAAAATTTTCCTCATATGACATTTCTAATGTTAGTGAGATACACTTTAGGTTAAAATCTCACCTATTCTACCATCTCATAGTGGTATACATTGTAGGCTAAATCACCACCCCCATTATATCATTTTTTAGTGGTATACACCTTAGGTTACATGATCACTCCCTTCTTTCATCTTGTCATGACATACACTTTAGGCTAAATTGTACCCATTTACATCCTTTCATCATATAGTGATATACTCTTAGGGCTAAATCATCACTCCTCCATTCAACAAGTCATGATATATGCTTCGGCTATAGGGTTCACAAACATATCTCCACATGTTGCAATTCATCCCCTTTACATATTCACACTCATCATGGTGTGCTAGACACAACCAACACTACTCAACCATTTCCCGATGACGCATTCTTGTTTGTGGTTCATTCTTGACTACTGAGGGGGAAAAAAATAAACCTCACTGCATACACTTCCATCCACTCGGGAGCGTATTGTTCCTATCATTCCATCTTGCATTCCATTCCATCCATCCACAACATATTACATTATCTTAAGGGCATTTACTCTTTGTTACTAGTGTTTTGCATTATCATTTTACTACACATGTTAGAGTACTACTTTCTTATATGTCAATATCATACACACATGCATGTTTATGTATTTGTTTAGTGTAATCGTAGATACATGACTCTACACTCGACATGGATGTTTTCCTTCTACCATTCCTATACCAGTCATTGGGGCATCCACATTCATCTTATCTAGGTGTTATTGTTTCATTTTTTCTTTAACATCTTATACTACTTGTTCATACACATTTTCATATATTGGTTATCACTCTAACATGCTAATGGGAGTTCCATGTGCAGTACTTGTTTTGCAAGCTTACATGTTTCCATCACTACTTTCTTGTTTCTACTTGTCTTCTTTGTTTGCCATTGTATGTGAGCTTTCCCCTTTGCTTGTATGCAAACTTGTCTTTTATTTATGGCCATGATGGACTTGTGTGTCTTGCGACATCGTGACTGATGTCCCATGTTTGCAACCTGATTTTTGCGGTTTACTTGTTTTCTTGCGTGTTTACACTATTTTCTTAGTAGTTTCTACATTGTATGCATATTTTACACTTGTATTCTTGCATGCATATATTTTCAGAGTAAAATGTCTTTGGCTAGCCATCTCCTTTTGTGCATGACTTGGTATCTACTAAGTGTTTTCCCTTTCCCCCTACAGGGTAGAGTTCTACATGTTAAAGTATGGTTGGTCCTTCTTTCGGGGTCCTATTATCCTTTCAATGACATCACATGCACCCCCAAAGAGGGGGGCATCATTGAGGGTTTCTACTAACACATCGTATTTACACCAGTTCATATACAAAAGAGTAAGTTCAAACCAGTCTATGAACTCCATACACAACGGCCTTTACAGGACATGGTGTCCTTCAGTAATTTTGTAGAGTAATTACATGATCGGGGGTTACAATGGGTGTGCCTCTCTTCACTACTTTGTCTAGTGGCATCGGATCACCCAAAAATCTAGGATAGTACAGAGGTATCTTTACACATTTCAGCAGAAGCGGTTACAGGTTAAAGGATACAAAGAATTTCCTCCTTATACTTCTTTATCCAGGGTGGTGTGAGATCACCTAAAAAACTCGTGATAGTATAGGAGATCCTTTTACACCCTTTTTCTTGGCATGGATCAGGTGCACATGTTCTAATTACACTTTTATTTTTGTGTATTTTACATTTGCATACTTCACACATTTCTAAACACATGCATATTTTACACAATGTTTTTACATACATACGTATTTGACTATTTAATTGTTTTCTCCTTACAGGTCCACCCATATGAGAAACACGAAGTCAAATTGAGGCCAACAACAAACAATAACAACAAAAAAACAACGATGACAACACACTTTTGCTACATGTAGTTGCCTTTACTAACCATGCAAGTACATTACACATAGTAGCCATTATACACGCATTCTGCCCTAGGTTCACTCTCATCACTTTTTATGGGTATTTTTCATCTTTAGAATCCATGCTCCTCCATGTTTTTTTTTATCATTCCACGCTTGAGTATATTCCATCGACACGTCTTATTTTACTCTCTACATGGATATCGTGTACACATTTCTATATACTTATTTAGCTCGATATTATACTACTATTTAGAAGGTTTTCAAGTGAATAAAGTACTAATTAATCCCACCTTTTGGCCACCTTTATTTTATATCTTATTTCATCATTCCTACATATTTCTTCATACATATCCACTATTTTGCAATTGCCTCAACATTTTAGCCTAATCCCGGTGCCTAGGCCTATACTAGGCACCCCTGGGAGCCTTGGTCCCACCTCGGGATGCCTCGATCCATGTGCCACTGTCCCACTTCTTTTTGGCATATTTATAGACATTTTTCATCCTTATATTTTTCCTTGTCAACCATATCAAGGTTAATTACAAAATTAGAGCTTGAAAACCCTATAAATATAAAGTTATAAGACCATAATGAAGGTCTTAGCATCACATACTACTATCAATCCATCTAGATTTGAATCCATTACATCACTTGCATCCACATAGTGTTATGCATCAAGGCTAGGAGATCTACATCAATACACACAACATAGGGGAATGGATTTTATTATATTCCATGCACACATGCTAGTACATTTTCTATAGATATTATTTCTTCCTACTTCATAAAGTACAACTGACACAAGATCACCTAGGACACGACATGCACACTCTCACCAAAACTATATCCAGGTCTGAAATGTAGTGTAGAACTCAGTGATAAGACCACTAGTTTGGCGGTTGAGGTCAGTCTCACCCATTAATTTTGTATCTTTTATTTTTATTAGGATTTGATACTTCCTTTCTTCTTGTAGGTCATTATCTCATTATTCTACACATCTGACGTAACTCAACAAATCTAGTGTCACAAACTGGTAGTACTTCAGATCAATGTATGACCATATAGAATTCAATTTTTGAGCATTTACAAAGACTAAGGCACCTAATCTATAGACCAGGGCACCTAGGGGTGTCATAGTACCTTCCTAGGCACCCCAGTTAGTTTAGATCTTCCAGATCCAACCTTCACAGACTTCGAGTGGTCATCTACACTTCTAGATTTTATTTCAACACTTGCGGCGCTCTCTTCTAATCAGCTAATCCATTTCTCTTCTTGTACTTGCATATTTAGGGTTTTGTTTCATTTAATACAATTAATTTAAATTGTTCCATACTATTTTATTTTATATCATATAATGTTTTATTCATCTTATTTAGATTAACTTGTGGCTATAATTCCCATAGTTTAGTTCCATTTTTAGTTAATAAATACGAAGATGTATTTCAAACAAGATCATTCAACATTGTATTGAGATTTTTCTCAAAGAGGTTGTTGTTGGTGTAGTTAGTGTGGAGATACCTTGTTGAGAATAGTAGTGAGGAAGAGTGGGAAGGACATGTCCACGTCTCTATACCTTGCATCATTCCTCCTGGAATCACCACCAAAACTAAATGACACAATGATTTAACATTAATGTATTTGTATCCCTGGAAAGTGCTTGTCATGTTCATGTTCATTTCATGTTCATGTTCATTTTTTTTAGTCAAAATCTATGACAGAGTTAACAATGCATAGTTTCCCAACCGAAATAAATTACTAAATTAGCTAAGCTATTGGAAAAAGGAAAGTGTTACAAGGTACAATAAATATCGATGTGTTTTATAAACCATCTCGGTTGTCAGTGTTGGTGTCTATGTTAGTGTCCATCCTTAAATGTTTCCCCTTTTGCATTGCATTTCCAGTCCCAAAAATTTAAATGAATAGGAAAATTTGATTCACGAGGTGTAGTATATTAGATGACTCTTGATTACATAGTTGTCTCATGCTTGGTTGTCTCTCTCTAGAATAGACATTGTGTTAGATGACATTTGTTTGAATGGGAGAAGTAGGGAATCAGGATGACAAGGTATTGGAAGGTTATGGGGTAGGATGAAAACTATGTTGGATGAAAGATTCTAAAACGGATGAAAGTGGGGTGGTAGAGGTGTAGGATGGTAGGCTTGTCCACGATCATCTATGTACCGAAAAAGGAGATGCATGTATTGTTGTTTATAGCTTGGAAGGTTGATTTATATGTATTACACCTCGACGTATATGAATGTAGTTTGATTCGAAATGTTGGTGAAATACATGCATACATTCATTTTTATTATAAATAGTAGGTAAAGTGACCCATACAAATGACCTGTCGGCTGAAATTTTAGGCAAACTGGGCGGAAACTGAATGCTGAAAATTCACCATTTCCAGTTTCCAAACCCCTAATATTTGCGAGTTAACAAAAATTCACCACTAAAATTTTTCCTATTGCTATTTATCATTTAGTTCAATGGATTGTATTCTTATGTCATGAGGATTAATAAGTTTAACTAATAACACTGCAGCTACATATGACCCCTCACATTACTATATAAATAATGATTAATGCCACAAATGTAGATATAAAACAAAGAAAGAGAGACATCAAATTACACATAATGAGGGTTTATACTTTTAAGATATATATATATATATATATATATATATATATATATATATATATATATATATGAATTTCATCAAGGTTTTAAGAGGAGATATATATATTTTTGAAAATGTAAGACATTTTTCATCCAACAATGAAGAGGTGAAAATGAAAAGGGGTATAAAAAATGTCAAAAGGAAAATAGGTAGACTTGATATAATGTAAGCTAAGGGGTATGAACATTGAAAATTTAAGTATTGGGAGGTGTGTTAATAATAGAAGATTGGGATGTAGATTTGGAAATAGGGGTACTATTTAGTATCCTATGAATACATGTGATAAGGCATAAGTTTACATAGTGAATGCCCCTTGAAACACACTTGCATTTATGCTCGCAAACTTATGTTTTTACTTTTTTATTTTTTGGTCCCTTTCTACCCCAAAGCTTGTTTCTTTAAGTTTTTTGCCCCTTTTGGTTATTTTTCCTATTTCGTGTGTTTCATATTACATGCCAATGCAAAACTATTTTGAATTCAATAAATCTAGTAATACATAGGTGCATTAGTGCCTTTAGAACACACAAAGAGTTAAGGAAACCTCAATTTCTTATTCTCACATGAACGTTGTTGAAATTAAAAGATCAAAATCTATTTTATTTCACTAATATGCGGTCGACATTTTCTTTTCCATAATGGAAATGTTTTTTTTTGTGCTTGAAATTTTGTATTGTTGAAGGATTAACAGTGATCAGTCCCCAATTATGCCAAGGAGAAACCAGAGTTTTAGGTGCATGTAACCCAATAAAAAACTCCAAGGAGAGAAAATGAATGAATGACGTGTCGAGACACCCACTAAAGAAGAAGGCCAAGTATAAAATTTAGTCAACAACTTTTAGAGCTTCCCCTTTGAGTGTAAGAGGAAAGGAAAGTCTACCTATGAAGAACTGATCCGATTTGATACCCTCTATAACCCCATAGACCACACTGATGTAGATATATCCAAGCCAAATTCTATAAATAAGAACACATAGTAGAAAATAAAAATGAGTGACCCATGCCCTTCCCATGTGTCTCACAACTAAATAGAAATTGTAATGTATTAAAATATAAATAGAGGAAGGACACTCATGCCCCCAAGATTAGTGGAATTATAGTAGAAACTGAATGTCATGGTGAAGGAGTGAATTACTTCATACCCCCTATAACTGGTTTGAATTGAGTGAAATGGATCTTAAACTGTGCCAAAAACCTGTAATTGTAGCTAAAAATTTGAAACTACAAAAAAATTTGATATAACTACCCCTAAGTAAAAACATGTGGTTACATATTGTCTTAATTAAATTTTATGGTTTTAAACATGTACATATTTTTCTAAATTTTTATGTTTGTTTGTATTTTTGAGTACATGTTCCTTGTTTATACTTGTATGTTACCTTATAATTTTGCTTGTGTTTGTTATAAGTGTATAATATACCTAGATGAATGTCTTATCTTTTGAGACATGTACGAAAAAAATGACCACTTGGCTCAAAATAAAATATGTGTGTACATGCACTTGATGTATGAGAAGTTGTAGGAGAGTGCAAAATGTTGTGAAGGTGGACTCATTGAAGAATTTTTACTTTCAAAAGGGAAATTTTTGCACGTAAGACATGGAATGCAATAAAATCAATGATAGAGATATATAGAAACTATATAGATGATAGAAAAATAGTGAAAATGCGTGAAGGAAAAGACAAGTACAACAATAATGAAATCAATGTAAGTATGAAAATAATATCACAAAAGATGTGTAAATCCACAAACACGGGACAGCCATAGTCTCACAATATAATCAATACCTATATTCCTACAAACAAGATCACACAAGATTAAACAAGATAGGAATAAAACCATAAACATGGGACACCCATGGTGTCAAAATACAATTAAGGAACATAGGCCACAAGTAGTGAAACAAGCAAGCAGTTCACACACAAGCAAGTATAAGAGTTATAGAGCATGATGATATAATATACCATCCAATATAGGTGAAGCTATGTGAAACAAAAGATGACAAAAGATGTCAATACTAATCAAGACACATGTGGTAGTCGTGTTAGCTCAAAATACAACGTGTATACAATATATGTTTAATCAAGTGTGATGAGGAAGTAGAAAGGGACTATAATAGAACAATAGCGCTTAGATTTAGTATAAAATGGATGCACCATATGTATAGAAAGTTTAGGTAAAGGTTTGGCTAGCACCTATCATGGTGTACCACTCTGTGTATGTCCTACAACATGCTCAAAATACCTCATGAATGCATGTGTGTAATGTCTAAAGAAGCATATTTTATATCAAACCAAAGTGAGAAACAACATGTATGATGTAAATTTATAACAACTCAAGCAAAGTGTACAGTCTTGAGTTTTTTTAAATATTATGAATGTTTTTCTATTTTGAAACTATGTTAATGTATTTTTATTTGTTAAGTCATTAAACTAAAATGTAAAATAATTAGCCTAATCTAAATCAAGTTTTTAAGTAAATAAATGAATAATAAAATACTAAAATAATACCCAAGTAACTAGGCTATACAAATATGAAACACTAATGTGAAAAAAGGGTTAGGAGAGACTTAGTTGATTCAAGAGGTCATAGGAATGTGTCACAGTGGATACTGGCTAAACAGGAATGAGAGACCATCATACGTGAGCCTGAGAAAATGCAAATATGAGTGATTTAACTAGACTGGGGCACCTGGAGAGGGATAGGGGCACCCGGGGCACCCTAGTTTGAGTTCTAGATGTCCTGGTCTACAGAAAATGGTTAGAACCTAGTTTCGATATGGTCATTAGGTGTCTGCACTTCTTCACTTCTTATTATGTGTATGTCTTTGAACTATGTTAGATGTCGTTGTAAATATGTAATGGATAAATCACCTGTAAAACCCAAGCAAAGCATCAAAACCCTAAAAAGAAAGATGCATATGAAGGGTTCAAACTGTCCTCAACTACCAAATTGATTGACTTATCACTCATCATTGCACTAAATCACATACCCAATGTAGTTCTAGGTGTGTGTGTGTGCGGCAGTGTGTCCTGGTTTTCTCTTGTGCCATTCGTACTTTGTGAGTATCAAGAAAGTAACTTGATATAGAATGTAAATAATGTGTGCATGGAAACAATAAAATCCCCTCCTATGAAGTATGATCAAAATGAACTAGTTGTTTATTCCTTTTGATGGAGCTAAATAGATGCAAATGGAGCTAAATATTCCTTTTATGGATGTGACCTTAGGTGGAGATAGTAGATGCTTAGTGCTTGGTCCCTTATTATGATCACATAACTTTATATTTATATGATTCCTTCACTTGAATTTCATAATTAACCTTGAAAAGGATGACTAACAAAAAGATAAGATGCTGAAATGGCTAGAAACGACCCAAAAAGTGTGACCAAAGTATAAAGAGGAGTGGGGCACCCAGAGGGGACAAGGATGCCCGCGCTGGCATCTTGGCTTGGTTTCCGAGTCTAGAGAGGGTAAAACTTAAGTATGAAAAGACATACTAGGCCAGTAAAGATGCAAGAATGAAAGTAACAATAGAAAGTAATTAAAGATGGCCAAATACATGGGTTAGTTAGTACTTGTATTACTTATGAATCATGAAAATAGTATTATGTGATCGATACTAAATAATGATTCAAAGTGCTTGATTTTGTCTAGATTAAGTGCATAGCCATGTACAAGAAAGAGGGGTAGCATTGAACTAGCAAGTGTTGAAAGGATGTAGTAACTTGATAAAATTCATAGGTATGTTTCATAAAATCATGTCACGAAAAATAGGTGTCGAGGGTAAAACATGGAACCATGAAGAAGTAGGTACCATAGTGGTACAACATGTGGTCACGACATGAGGGTCAGTGAAATGGTCATGGCATGTGTCAAGGGAGATGAGCTAAAAGTATAATAGGATCAGGAGTGGTAAGGAGGAATGTATGAGGGGTATGATGTAGTAGATGAGTATCCCTAGTGGGTATATATGTGTCATAAAGTAACTATATATCGTATGAAGTTTGAGAAAAATTAGATTGTAATGTAAGATATATATGTATGTAAATCTATAACAAGGGTGTCATATGTGTGTAGATTAGTTGACATAGAAACATCTGTAAGAATAAAGTGTAAGAAAGAATAGAGTGGCGTGAGATCTACAGTAGGAGTCGAAGAGGATGTGCAATTATAGGAGGAAGAAATGGTAAAGTAGGACACGGTGGTTGGGTATCAAGTGTGGTGGAAAAAGGTGTATAATCATTGGACGTGTATCAAGAATTATTCCAACTAACTAACTTGAAATCCATAGTAATGGTGACATTTTTAACTGGGAGATGAGATTCCCCCAATATCATTAGTACAATAGATGTAGCGATGGGAGGAAACGTATGTGGAACCACTAGAGGGGCTAGAGGGAGGGAGTGATCCGATTGAGTGGAAATAGTTGATGGCATAATGGATTTTGGGAGGGTATCCCATTCAATTTCATTTGAGCCTATGAGATCATAAATAATTTGGAAAAGCTTGAGACACATGTCTGTGAGGTGACCAATAAATCAATTATAATCCTAATAAGCATTGGAATTGAAAATTTTACTTTGAGTCTTACTCGTATCAACCTCAAACAATGGAGGGAGAGACACCAAATTACACTCAAATAATTTTTTCAATCAAATGTGTGGAGCGCAAGGTAAGCAAGTGAAGTTTTGTTTAGGTGGAGCAATAGGGGTGTGTTTGTTAATGAATTTCTGTCATCAGGGAGAATAAAATTTAAAGGACGGGGTCCCATTTATAAAGATAAGTAGTGTCTTGATGAGAAAATGTGGGACCATCTAATGCTAAGGTATGATTTGAAGTATGTAACCACAGGTTTCCAATGAGGATGTATAGGTAGAATCATCGAGGATAACATTATATATTTTTTCAAATGTCTTGATAAAAATTGGTGCAAATTATACACAATCTAAACATAGGAAATAATATTACTCCACAAAACACATAATAATATTCTTCTTCAATTCATTCAAAATTTCTAATACAATATGTGAGATATAAATAAGAAGTTGTTCCTTTGATGAAGGAGTCAACTCTTATCAAGATCCCATAATATACTCAACTCCTCTAAGTATCTCTCAACAACTTATCTACATGAGTTGTGATAAAAACTTACAATATAATAAAATATTTCACTCACACACACATTTTATTATATTTAATGAAACCATTAACACTAAGATTTTCTAGCATTCCCTATATCTTGCAAACATTTCTTCTTAAAAACATTGTTTATACTAGGTAACAACTCCATCAAGCTATTTATTCCACTCTCATAAAGGTGTATCTCCTCAGCCAAATTTTTTGGGATCATTCTTGGACACTTGTCTCTAAACTCCCAAACTCAGAATCCTCCATATTCCTGGAGATCCCAATCTAGCTAGATAAAAATCCATATTGAGTTTACCCCACAATCTTCCTAGAGGTCATTATTCAACCTCCCTACTCCATTTCCTCCATCCAACAAACTCTTTTACTACTTAGCAGATTTTTCTTTGAGGATTATTTTTTAATTCCCCCTCTCCCCACAATTTAGACATCACATACAAGCGATAATGCATCTAATTACAAAACAAATTTTTCTTTTGAGAATTTTATAGCACAAGATGACTATTTGACATGTTGAAATTTTTGTATTTGAAGAACAAACGACTCTAGATGACTTGAATTTTATCAAAAACAATTTAATATTGTTATGTTTGTGGAGCCTATTTTCATGTTAGAGTGTGGTACACCTTCTATGTGTTACACTTGGGTATTTTTTTCGGCGGTCCCGCTCGCCGGTGAGCGGGTCGGGGTTCGGGGGGTGAAGCCTCCCGATGGGTGGGGTTCGGGGCGAAGCCCCCAAGCAAATTTTCATGGGTGGTTTATTAACCCATGGGTAATGGGTAACCGTTATGGGCTGTTTTTGGGCCCATGGTTTTTCGGTACCCATTGTTTTGATACCCACGGTTTTTTGCCCATGGTTTTGATACCCACGGTTTTGTATCAAACTGCTTAAGCAATTGTCTATTTATATGGTCTTATGCATATGATACATAGATAAGCAAATGTATTGTAGATGTGCTTTGAATTTGGGTGTGAATTCTGTAGAGTTTGTTGAGCATAGCTCCAAACGGATCTGGGTATTGTATTGAGAGAGTGGAGGCTTGTAATAAAATATAAGCAAGTGATTCTTGGTGGACATAGCCCAAATTGGGTGAACCACGTTAAATCTTGTCTCTCTGTGTTGTGTTATTTATTCTTGCACTTTTATTTGAGATCTGTAATATTTTCTACATATTAGTTTCTACTGTTGTGATTCTGTAAGGGATTATTCCGCATATTTTATCTCTTATTTCCTAACAATTGGTATCAGAGCCTGGTTTGGTTTGCTAAAGTGTTGAATCGCAAGGAAAGTTTTTAGCTTGAGTGGGAGCTATGGTAGATGATGGAAGATCTAGGGTTGATAAATTCAATGGGTAGAATTTCAGTCTTTGGAAGATGTAGATGGAAGATTACCTTTATCAGAAGGATCTTTATACTCTGTTGTCTGAGAAGGTGAACAAACCCTCAAGTATGATAGATGTGGAATGGGATTTGTTGGATCGGAAGGCACTTGGAATAATCCGGCTATGTCTTGCATCTTCGGTATTATTTAATGTTTCAAAGGAAAAGACTACAAAAGATCTAATGGATGCATTAGGGAAGTTGTATGAAAAACCCTCTTCCTCTAACAAGATATTTTTAATGAAAAAGTTGTTTAATATGAAGATGTTTGAGAATAGTTCAGTAGTAGATCATTTAAATGATTTCAATACAGTTGTGAATATGCTAGCTTTGGTTACAATAGAATTTGATGAAGAAGTTAGGGCTTTATTAATTTTGTGCTATTTACCTAAAAGTTGGAATAGCCTAGTAATGGCGGTAAGCAACTCGGTTCCAGCTAACTCGAAGTTGAAGTTTGAGGATGTTGTAGGGGTGATTATAAGCAAGGAAATGTGAAGAAAAATCTCCGGGAATCTTCTACTTCAGGGAATGATTTGATAGTGGAAACTAGAGGGAGACAAAAGAATAGAGGAAACCATGGAAAATCGAAAGATCGGGCAAGGTCAAAATCCAAGAGCAAGATTGTATGTTGGAACTGTGGAAAGTTTGGGCATGTAAAGAAGGATTGTTGGGAGCTTCGGGACAAGAAGAAACAACAGGAAGAAAACAAGGAGGCAAATGTGGCATCGGGTAATGTATGTCAGGATGCTTTGATTCTTTCTTTGCATAATATTATTGAATCTTGGGTTTTAGATTCAGGGGCTTATTTTCATGCTACTCCACATAGGCATTATTTTGTTGATTATGTTGAAGGGGATTTTGGGCATGTTTTCTTGGTGATGATGAGCCTTGCGGTATAGTTGAAAAAGGTTACATTCGAGGTTAAGATGCAGAATGGGAATACATGGCTATTGAAGGATGTCATACATGTGCCTACATTAAGGATAAATTTGATATCGGTGGGGCAATTGGGAAGTGATGGTTATACTATGATATTTACAGCTGACTCTTGGAAGGTTACCAAGGTTATCCAAAATTCACCCCCAGGGTAATTTTGATAACATGCATCGATTGTCACATCCCGAGAAAGTAGAATGATTCAAGGCTTCAAATCATGTTTTGGGGTCCCCTCGGTTTCTTTTAACCCTCCTATGGGCAAGAAGAAACCCAACATTTTAAAATTATGTGTAAAGTTGCAAAGAGCCGGCTTAAGGCTGAGGCCCAAATATAGAGAAAATTGACTAAGGCAAGTAGGGACAGGTTGGGACATCGGGGCTGAATCGGGCTAGAAAAACCGCCGAGGTCAGGTTGACGCGAAAGGGACATTCGGGCCATGGGGCGGCGGTACGCGAAAGGGAAAACCGGACTCAAGGTGAAAAAATTGACTAATTTTGTGCATTACAATGGGACATCTGGGCCGAAAGTACGCGAAGTACGCGAAGGGCCCGAATCGGCCGATGTGGAAGAATAAGGTTGGGACATCTCAGGCCGTGAGTACATGGAGGATGCGAAGGACGTGAAAAGGCACGCGTATTTACAAGCAAACAAAAATCAGGCCCATTTCAAAAAGCGGTTCGGAGAAATTTTCCCGAGCAGAGATTTGGGACATTTGGGCCGTTGGTACACGGAGGACGTGAAACCGGCCGATTCGGCCGCGAGGACTTTCGTCCGGGACGGTTGGGACAAAGGGGGCACATGGGATGCAAAAAGCGAAAGGGGCTGCCAATGAATGAATCAAATCTCGCCACGTGTCTTCACCTCAAACAAGAAAGTCAGGCCCATTTCTGGAAGTTCGGAGATTTTGTCCCAGCACATTTGGGACATCCGGCTAAAGGTACGGAGAGACACGCGGGGCGAAAAGGTGAAATGGCCGAAAAGAGACAAGGAGGCCCGTGGATGAATCTTGAACGTGCCACATGTCGAGAAGGTTGAAAATGCTTGCCAGTGTTTGGCGCGCAAGGTAAAAATGCGCCCCTCGAGGCCCGAGGCCAATAAAATAGTGCCATGTATCCAAGTTTAAGGGCCCGAAAATGAATTTTTTGCTCACCCCTCCTTTTTAAACCATTTTTGCGGACGAATAAGATCCTAACATGTGTCATCATCAGTGGTAGAGCGGGAAAAATTCAAATATTTTCCCGCCGATCCATTTTGGCTCTTTTTTTCCCTAAATCTTGGATCGCCATAACTTTCGATCCAGTCAGCTCGGATTTTCGCGTTCTTTATATCAATGGAAATATGGAGAAATTCTCTACATGATTCCGGGTCAATCTTGAATTTTGGTTCCAGTTTGGAGAGAAAATTGAGAAACCTCATTTCGTATGAATAATAGATTGAAAGTGATGTTTCAAAACCAACTTTAATACAATGATGTTTGTCCTTTTGCTTTGGTTCTCACCGTTTCGCCGTAATGAGATGAGTTAAATGCACCCTAGAAGTGGTTGGGGTAGATCTAGATTTCCTCTCTCTTCCCTCTCTCATTCTTCTTATAAATTGTAAGGAGGGGCTTTTTTCAAAAGGTTGTTCATCTTTTATTTCCGATCCCTTCTTTTCTTCTCCGGGGTTGAAAATGGAGTTTGAACCTCCTCCCCTAAACTCTGTAATGAGTTTTTTGCCTTTTACCATAAATGATGTTACGTGTGTAACTTACTTGAGCAACAAAAACATGTTTCGTGATGCATCTGTCCATCCTTTCTCATTTTTAGCTTGATTTTCTTCTTGCCTCTCTTCATTGCAGGTATTTGTGCATGTTTTGAATGTTCATTGTCAGGTTTGGAGCTATGTTCATGGAGTTTTGGGACATTTTACGTGTTTGAAATCTATCCTTGGGCCTATGATGCATTTGTCCATCCTTCCCATTGCTCACCTCTCTTTGTTCCATCTTGGGTTTTTGATAGATGTTCAACATTTTCCTTCTCTCTCACATGTATCACCGTTTTAGTGTAGGCCTGTTTTTCCCTTTTCTCTCTCTGTCTCCTTGGCATGGTTAGATTAGGATTAGATTAGCTTGCCTAAGATTAGGAATGGAATAGCTTGTGGCGGGTAGTTTAGGAAGAGGATTCTCTGGAGATTCCTTTCTCATTTTTTGAGTCCCACACTTAGAGAAAGGATTGAATGTTGTGCAATCACATTGGATGTTAGAGTGATCAACCTAGAATCAACATCCCGGAAGTCTTGTGATTTTTGGAATAGTTACCAAGGGTGCTCTTGTGGTGGCAAGAGGTAAGAAGGTTGGAACCTTGTATTTAACCACTGATAGTACTAATGATTGTAATCTTGTGGCTTCAGATGTAGATACAACATTATGGCATTATAGGCTCGGTCATATGAGCCATAAGGGCATGAACATCATAAAGAATAATTTTCCTGGATATACAAAATAGGTTTGGATTTCTATGAGAACTGCATATATGGGAAATAGAAGTGAGTAAGGTTTCTCAAGGTTGGACCTACGAAGAAAGAGAGTAAGTTAGAGCTGGTACATTTTGATGTGTGGGGCCGGCTCAGGTATCATCTCTTGGGGGTTCAAGTTATTATGTTACTTTTATTGATGATGCAACAAGGAAAGTTTGGGTTTATTGTATTAGAAACAAATCTGATGTATTTGACACTTTTGTTAAATGGAAAGCCTTGGTAGAGAATGAAACAGGTCTTAAGCTAAAATGTCTCAGGTCAGATAATGGAGGGGAGTATTGCAGCAATGAATTTGATGATTATTATTCTAAGAATGGAATCCGTAGGCAAAAGACGGTTCCAGGAACTCCGCAAGAATGGGGTGTCAAAAAGGATGAACAGAACAATAATGGAATGTGCTAGGAGCATGAGGTTACATGTAGGACTGCCTCTTTCTTTTTGGGTAGAAGCGGTGAGCACAACTGTGTACTTGATAAATAGAGGACCCTCAAGTGCCTTAGATGGAGGCATACCTGAGGAGGCTTGGTATGGTAAGAAAGTTGATTATTCATTTCTTAGAGTCTTTGGGTGTGAGGTGTTTGTTCATATAGACAAGGATGATAGGACTAAGCTAGAGGCTAAATCAGAAAAATGCACTTTTATTGGTTATGGTGGTGATGACTTTGGATTTAAATGTTGGAGTATTAAGGACAAGAAAATCATTCGTTCTAAGGATGTGGTCTTTAATGAGAAAGTCATGTATAAGCAACAGTTGCAGGGAAATAGGGAAGAATCCAAGAAAGAATATGCAGTGGTAGAGGATCTTCCGGATGGGAAAGTGACCCATGAATCAGTTCAGGAACCTACTCAACAGGAACCCCAAACTCCTACAATGAGGAGGTCTTCTAGGGTAAGAAAAGAACCTAAACATTTTTCTCCTTCTCTTTATTATTTATTACTCACTGATAGTGGAGAGCCAGAGAGCTTTGATGAAGCAATGCAGGTAGATGCCAGTAAGAAGTGGGAGCAAGCCATGGATGAGGAGCATAAGTCTCTCATGGAGAACTAGACTTGGGATTTGGTAAAGCTACCAAAGGCAAAAGAGCATTGCAAAACAAGTGGGTGTACAGAGTTAAAGATGAAGAAGGAGGAAAGAAAATATATAAGGCTCGGTTGGTGGTCAAGGGGTTTGCACAGAAACAAGGTATAGATTTTGATGAGATCTTTTCTCCTGTAGTAAAAATGACTTCTATTAGAACTATTCTTGGAATAGTGGCAGCAGAAGACTTACACTTAGAACAGTTAGATGTAAATACTGCATTTCTCCATGGTGATTTGGAGGAGGAGCTATATATGTAGCAGCTAGAAGGATATGAAGTCAAAGGTAAAGAGGATATGGTGTGCAAACTGAAGAAGAGCTTGTATGGCCTAAAACAAGCTCCACGTCAATGGTATAAGAAGTTTGATAGCTTCATGATGGAGCAAGGTTATATCAGATGTCATTCTGACCATTGCGTGTACACAAAGAAATTTGAGGATGGAAGTTATATTATCCTATGTTTGTATGTTGATGACATGTTGGTTGCAGGTAAAAACATGCAGGAAATAAAAGTACTCAAGAAACAGCTAAGTGAATCCTTTGATATGAAGGATTTGGGGGCAGCTAGACAAATCCTTGGTATGAGGATAACTCGGGATAGGAAGGAACGGAAGCTGACTTTATCTCAGGAAGAGTACATTAAGAAGGTATTGGATAGGTTTAACATGCAGGATGCTAAACCGGTTGGGACTCCTTTGGCAGGCCATTTTAAGTTATCAAAGGAGCAGTGTCCCAAGACAGAGCAGGAAAGAAACCAGATGTCCAAGGTACCTTACTCATCAGTGGTTGGCAGTTTGATGTATGCTATGGTGTGCACTAGGCCTGATATTGCCCATGCAGTGGGAGTTGTGAGTAGATTTATGAGTGATCCAGGTAAAGAGCATTGGCAAGTAGTAAAGTGGATCCTTCGGTATTTGAGAGGGACCATGGGGACAATTTTTGCTACAGTGGATCAGACACCACTTTACGTGGTTATGTAGATTCAGACATGGCTAGAGATGTAGACAGCAGGTGGAGCATGACAGGTTATATTTATACTATAGGTGGCACAACTAGTAAGCTGGATTTCATGACTACGAAGCTAGTGGCTTTATCAACCACGGAGGTTGAGTATGTTGCTACCACAGAGGAAAGCAAAGAGATGATTTGGTTACAACAATTGCTTGAGGAGTTGGGGCATAAGCAGGAGGAATGTAAGTTGCATAGTGATAGTCAGAGTGCTATACACCTAGCTAAGAACTCTGCTTTCCACTCCAAGACGAAGCATATACAGTTGAGATATCACTTCATCAGGACAGATTTGGAGGAAGATAAGTTGAAGTTGGAGAAGATTCATACCAGTCAAAATCCTACAGACATGATGACCAAGGTGGTCACAAGGGATAAACTAAAGCTATGTTTAGCTTTGGTTGGCCTTCACGGATGACAGTGAAGGGTTGAGAAGCTTGCTCAGTGGAAATCAATCTCCAAGTGGGAGATTGTTATGTTTGTGGAGCCTATTTTCATGTTAGAGTGTGGTACACCATCTATGTGTTACACTCGGGTATTTTTTTGGCGGTCCCACTCGCCGGTGAGCGGGTTAGGGGGTTCGGGGGTGAAGCCTCCCCGATGGATGGGGGTTCGGGGCGAAGACCCCGAAGCAAATTTTCATGGGTGGTTTATTAACCCATGGGTAATGGGTAACCATTATGGGTTGTTTTTGGGCCCATGGTTTTTCGGTACCCATTGTTTTGATACCCACGGTTTTTTTCCCATTGTTTTGATACCCACGGTTTTTTGCCCATGGTTTTGATACCCACGGTTTTGTATCAAACTACTTAAGCAATTGTCTATTTATATGGTCTTATGCATATGATACATAGATAAGCAAATGTATTGTAGATGTGCTTTGAATTCGGGTGTGAATTCTGTAGAGTTTGTTGAGCATAGCTCCAAATGGATCTGGTATTGTATTGAGAGAGTGGAGGCTTGTAATAAAATCTGAGCAAGTGATTCTTGGTGGACGTAGCCCAAATTGGGTGAACCATGTTAAATCTTGTCTCTCTATGTTGTGTTATTTATTCTGCACTTTTATTTGAGATCTATAATATTTTCTGCATATTAGTTTCTATTATTGCGATTCTGTAAGGGATTATTCCACATATTTTATCTCTTATTTCCTAACAAATATCAGATTAAATGTCAATTTTTATATAAAATATTAAAAAACTCATTATGTAGAATGGTGAAGTTGTCTAGCTCACAAAGAGCCCACGAGGATTTAATTCTAGCTTAGTGGAAATGCCCGAAGATACTCGAGAAGTTTTAGAACTATGCCAATGAATGCAAAAAAAAATAATATGATATGAGAAATCATAATCATAATGCAATATTCCCTAATGCAAAATAAGATGAACCAGAGAAGAAGGAAATGGGTGGAGATTTCCTTTCAACTTATAATGTAGTTGAGAAAGAAAACAAGCAAGTATGGTACTTCGATAACACTTTCAACAATCATATGCATGGAAACAAAGAAATGTTTAGTAATATAGATGAATCAATCAGATCTGAAGTGAAGATGGGAACAAACAATAAAGTTCCTATGATGGGTAAAGGTATTGTATCCATTCTCACCAAGCAAGGAGACAAGAAGCATATACATAATGTTTTCTTTGTTCCAGGATTGAAGTATAATCTTCTTAGTATTGGAAAACTTGTCCAAAATGGATATAAGGTGAAGTTTGAGAATGGAGAATGTGTTTTATATGATAAAGGTGGAAGCAACAAGCTGATTGCAATTGTGCAGATGACACAAAATAGAATGTTTCCTTTAAGGATGCAAAGTGTAACAGGTGTAGTAGCATTCAAAATAGTAGCCATTGATCAATCCACACTTTGGAATCTCAGGTATGGGCATTTGAGTTTTGGTGGATTGAATGTTCTTTATAAAAATAAAATGGTTAAAGTATTTCCTCCTATTCAAAAGCCATATCATGTATGTGAAGCATACATATTGGGGAAGTAACATAGAAATGCTTTTCCCTCAGGTAAATAATGGAGAGCAAGCTCACCTCTTGAGCTAGTACATTCAGATTTGTGTGGTCCCATGAAATCTCCCTCCATGAATAAAAGTTTATTTTTATTACTTTCATAGATGACTTTAGTAGAAGGACATGGGTTTATTTCTTAAAAATAAATCACAAACATTTGAAGTATTCAATTAGTTTAAGGCATTGGTTGAGAAGCATAGTGGCCATTATATAAAGACATTGAGAAAAGATAGATGGGGAGAGTATATATAAAATGAGTTTTTAAATTCTAAAGATCACGGGATCAAGAAATAATTCACAACAAGGTATACACCTCATTAGAATGGTGTAGAAGAGAGAAAGAATAGAACCATTCAAGAAATGGCAAGGAGCATGCTAAAAGCAAGAGGATTGTCCATTGAATTATGGGTAGAAGCAGTTGGGACATCAATATCTTTGGAATAGATGTCCTACAAAGAGTGTGAGGAATAAAATACCTCAAGAAGAATGGAGTGGAAGAAGGCCAAGTGTTGAACACTTGAGATTTTTGGATATGTTGCATATGCACATGTGTCAAATAATATCATAAGATCAAAATGGGATAACAAAGGAGAGAAGTACATTTTCATTTGATATAGTGAGTAATCAAAATCTTACATATTGTTTAATCTAGTTACAAAGGATTTGATAATCAGCATAGATGTTCAATTCATTGAGGAAACATCTTGGGAAGATGCACAAGTAGTGGAGTAGCCACAAAAATGTAAATGCACCTATCATTGTGCCTAAACCAATAGAAGGAAGAGTGAAAAATGTACCAAGTTGGACACCCATTTCTAAAAGGGGTGAATATTCAAATGGAAATAGCCAAAAAAGCATGCAATGACCAAAAATTAAGCATCTTCATCATCATCAGACTCATTTCAGCAACAAGGAAGAATGAAGAATGTTCAAGAGATTTATGATCAGTTAAGGTATGAAGAAAATGAAGATGAAATGATTAATTTTGCTTTATTTTCAGCAGAAGCTGATCCTATTTATTATGAAGAAGCTATTAAAGAAAAGAAATGGTGTGAAGCCATGGATGAAGAAATGCATGTAATAGAAAATAATCAAACATGGGAGCTAGTAGATCTTCTTGAAGGAAAGCAAGTAATTAGAGTAAAGTGGGTTTATAAAACCAAAACTACTCCCAAAGGAAAAATTGAAAGACATAAGGAAAGATTAGTTTTCAAAGGCTATAAACAAAAGCATGGACGTGATTATAATGAGACATTTAATCTAGTATCAAGGTTAGAGACTATAAGAAAAATTATTTCCTTAGTTTCTCATCATAAATGGAAATTCCATCAAATGGATGTAAAATCAACCTTTTGGAATGGAGTGTTAGAAGAAGTGTATGTGGGCCACCACCACGGTTATGAAATCCTAGGGCTCGAAAGAAAAGTGTATAAGCTGAAAAGAGATTTGTATAGACTGAAAAAAACACCAAGATCTTGCTATAAGAGGATAAATTCCTACCTAATTAGTAATGTCTTTAGAAAAATTAGTAGTGAGCCCACACTCTACATCAAAGCAAACCATGGTGAGATTTTAATTTTTGTTTTGTATGTAGATGATCTGATATTTACTGGAAATTCAGACAAAGTAATTGATCAATTTAAATCAGTCATGAAGAAGGAATTTGAGATGAATGACTTAGTATTATTGAAGTCTTTTCTTAGCATTGAAGTCAAGCAAACAAAACAAGACATTTTTATATGTCAATCAAAGTATGCAAAATAAGTTTTGCAGAGATTCAGAATGTTGGATTGCAAACCAACGTCTACACTAGTTGAATTAAGTCTGAAATTGATCAAAGAAGATTGTAACAGTAATTTGAATCCTATAAGATACAAAAGCATGGTAGGAAGCTTGATGTATTTTACTATAACAAGACCAGACGTTATGTATGTAGTTAGTTTAATTTCCATATTTATGGAGACACCAAAAGAGTCTCACTAGAAAGCACGAAAGTGAATACTGAGGTATGTGAATGGAACAATAAATTATGGAATTCTATATGCTGCTAATAATGATTTTAAATTAGTTGGATATACAGATAATGATTGGGAAGGTAGCCTAGATGATATAAAGATCACATATGGATATGTGTTCAATGTTGGATTAGGAGCCATTTCATGGGCTTCAAGAAACAATCAGTAGTTTCATTGTCCACTACAGAAGAAAAGTATATTACAAAAAAATCAGCAACTTATCAGATGATTTGGTTGAATAGAATCCTCTCATATTTGCATGAAGAGCAACAAGGAGGTTCTGTGATTTATTGTGACAATATGTCTTCAATTGCATTATCTAAAAATATCATTTTTCATGGCGAAAAAGCATATTGCAATCAGGTATCATTTCATTCGTGAATTGGTTGAGAAAGGAGAAATTGAGATTAAATTTTATAGGTCAGAGAAGCATCTAGGTGACATTTTTACCAAACCACTATCAAATGAAAGATTTGAACATTTAAGAGAAAATTTGGCCATCATAAATGGACTGCCTAACTTTAGAGATTAATTTCTTGTTTGGCTCAAGATTAAGGGGAGTTTCATAACTCTTTAAGGGGGATATCAACCAACATTAATTTTGTGGCCTATTAATTATTGTTTTTCGTTAAAATATTTCACTCCCCATTAAGCCACTTTCCACACGGCTTTATTCCGTGAGCCATCCTCATCTCTCCTACCCGTGAGACTTTGAAGTCCTTAAATGCATTGGTCTACACAATATTTTGGGTCTGACTTTATAGATTACTATGGAATATTTGTAAATGCCTATGCCAATATATTTTAATATATATGAGGCATTTTATATTATTTTAGGTCTATTCTCTAAGTATAGCTTTTGCAATAAAGAAGAAAGTAAATATATTTTTATATATTTACGATAATGGTAAAAATTAAAAAGGGGATGTTTTATATGTAGCAGCATTTTAAAATACAACTCTTAGCATATAGAGAAGAGACAATAGAGAATAAATAAGAGCCGCAACTCAAAGGAGAAAAGAGAGGGAAAATACAGAGAGAAGAAAAGTGTAGCAGCACATAGAGACGAAATTTTTGTAAGAGAAAGAAAAGAATATTTGGACATGTTGTCCTCTCTCAAAATTTCCCCTCTTTCAAAGGCTAAAAAAATTGAAAATTTTGAGTTAACACCTTTTTCTAATGTTCTAGTAAGGAGAAAAGTTGAGAAGTTAGAAAAATTCCACGTTTTTTGAGTCATTTGAGTGATTTTCAGGTCTGTCGAACATTTTTGTCCCATGTGTCCCAAGTTCGAAGAGCTCTTTGTTCCCTAATCAGTCACTTTCTCTTAAATCTATTAAACTTGTGGGTCCTTCAGAACTTTTTGTTCCAACTATCCCAAGTTCACTTGGGCTCTCTATTCCCGATCGCTCACATCGGCTGCATCGTGCACTTCACGTACTTTGGTCCTACTTGTCCTAGAAGTGATTGTCCATTTTGTCCCTACTTTTCCCGCATCGCCCACATAGGCTGAATCACACTTTCGCGTCCCTCATGTCCCAAATGTACCAAAGGCCATCCGGTTAATTTTTCTCACTCTTCTCGATCCTTGCTTTTTGAGTTGGTGTATATGAATTTAATGCACATTTATAACCTTATCTCTCCTAAACGACTATTTAATGGGACTCCCTTACGCATTTTACACACTAATTTCTCATTGCCATTCACTCATACCCTTACAATTGAAACCATCTGCTCGCGTCCCCATTTCCCTTGCATTTTCATTACGGATTCAAGTTTAAGGTTGTTTTTCTAAGCACTATCAATATGAAGATCAAGTTTCAGGGTCACGAGCAAGTTTCTCCGCTCGAGTCCTCTGTTCTGATATCGGGGATAGTGAAGTTCGTCACCTAGACTTTGGTGATTTTTGGACCAAGTTGATAGACCCGAACCCCTCTCCCATGGCACAAATGATTAATGACAGTGACAACTAACGTTTGCTACTGGTTTCCCAATCTCGGTGCAATGTGCCGATACTGTGCTCGCATGCGAGCCCACTTCAACCCCGATACAAGTGAATTGACCAATGTGCACGGGAGCTCATCGCTAAACTTGATGCTTTGCCACCATTGTCGCTGCCCTAAGGATCCCGAGATGGAAAATTCTATGGTAATCTCTCAAAATCAAGCACAAGCTCTCTTTGATCAAGACAATGAGAAATACAAGGCAAGAGTAGCAAATTCGTGGTTGAAGAACCCTAAGAAGGGGGCATCCCAACTATCAAAAGCTCTGTTTAGGGCCATGATTTCAATGAGGAGCTATCTGATTTCATTATTCTATTGGCTCGTGTCATGGGCTTTCCCTCTACCAGTGAGTTCCACTTTTGGATGTGCCCACTCATCAACATTGTTTGTGAAGGTACCAAGAACATTAATTGGGTAGAGATCATTTGCATGAACTTGACAGAGCAGTTGTCCATGTATGCACAAACTAAGAATTTCTACATGACTTCTTATCTTATGTATACCCTAGCAACATCCAGTAATGGTTTGGTTTCACATACATTGATGCTTAGAAAGGTGATCCCATCTACGCTTACTGCCCTTAGTTCACCCTTGACACCAAAAATCACAATTTCAGAAGGGGTGAATGATGTTTTCACCATGTACATTATGAAGCTTCTAGAGAGTGACACTGCTAGGAGATTTTTAGATGAAGCCATGAGCCTAATAGCAAAGTATGGAGCCTACTTCATTCAATTCAGAAGGTTCTCTTATATCAGGCTAGCCGGTTATGAGAGCACTCCTCTCAAGCTCCCCATGTTTTGTAATGATAAGATGGCTCTGATTGAGGTGTGCAGACAATTAGAAAAATTGCATAGGACCTGCAGAGACAAGAAAATCACTGGGCTACATTTCCCCATATCTTTGGGGAACTATACATGTAAAACAGCTCTGGATGCCCAGAACATAGAGAGAGCCCTTACTCCCATCACTGTCCACTTCTTCAGGCCTATAACCTATTTCAACTTGAAGAAATTCATTGAGTTGAATCTCATAATCAACTACCATCACAGGGCAGATACTGAAGACTACTGGGCTGATTGCGCAGACGACTTTGAGGCCAGACGGAGGAATTATGGTAGATTTCCCCTTCAGCTAATACAAGAGCTTAACCTGTATTAGATTCCTGAAGGAATTCAAGATGACCACATAGATTTATTATCAGATGAATATGATACTATGATGAAGCATACTCCTTTATGGGATCTAAATGGTTTAAAAGACAAAAAGATGATTTGGCTGAGATTCTAGCTCCTGTCCTAGTAAGAACCAAAGTTTGGTTTGACAGAAAGGTTCGAGAGCTTGAGAAAGAATACAGAGAGTCTTCCTCCAAAGACACTTCAACACCAAGGAAGGAGTCACAAACACCTAGCTCAAAGGTACCTATATGAACTCCTCCTCCTTCATCAAGTAAAGAACCTGCATCATCCACCCCTTCCTCATCCACTCAGGTATATCAGAAGAAGGTGAAGGAAGTCAAAAAGGATCTTGTTGAAGAAGATCCTCTGCCCAAACATTCAGAATATTACCTTCTAGGCCAGAGAACATCATTGTTCTTAGTGAAAGTGAAGATAGTGAAATGCCAATTCCTGCAAGTGCTTCAGAAGCCACAATGGATAAGGAGCAGGAAATTCATAACACTGAGCCTCCTAGTACCATGGATTCCTCTGTCCAAGAAGCCTCATCTACTCCAATCACAAATCTACTAGAGGAAATAGTGGTAAATACTTTGAGTGCCATGAGTTCTCTTACTCTTGGTTCCCTTGCTCCCCTTCTTCTTCTTCCTCCACTTTTACATGGGTGCAACCTTTTGTTGATAATAGGAAGAGGAAGTCTTCTTCTCGGTTGTTAGGGCCCAATTTTGATGTTGTGGTGGCCTTATTGGGTACTACTCCTTCTGCTCCTGCAAAGAAAGCTAGAAAACTTCAAGGATAGTGATTAATGCCCAAGGTCAGCAATTCCTTGAGATAGCCAAGCCCAAAGTTGAAGAGCCAGAGCAAGATTTGCAAGCCTCTGATCTGGATCTTTCTAGGATCTTAATGGGAGAGTCTACCCCTGAAATTGAAATCCATAACCTGCAGGAAATAGTGACCAAGGTTATTAGAAGGGTAGAAAAAGGAAAGCAGACTATAGAGTAGCTAGAGGAGCAGTCTCAGATACTTTCTGGTTTCATCAAGTCATTGTTGTCTAAGGATAAAGTTCTAGATCCTACCCCACTGACGCCCTCCCACCACCTGTGATCCTTAGTCAAGATGAAGTCTAGATAATTAAATACATGCACAGGTACTCCATCTATGGGAGGGCTATGGAAGACATGGTTGATGATATGGTCATTACAGGTTTGAATTTCATTGGAGAAGCCTTCAAACTTAATGAGAAGGTAATTAGCCTGTAAAAAAAGCTCTCCTATGCCATTGGAAATATGGATAAAGAGCTTAAACTCTGAGTAGCTGCATAGTAGACCTTTGCTCACTGATGGGGTAGAATGATGAAAATCTAATTATGGAAAGTAAGGTTTTTGATGATGCTAAAGATAATTTGTCAAAGTCATGGGTTTTCAGCGTAGAATGGAAGATAAAAGTGTTGGAGGAGGCTTTGGGAGAATTAAAGAATAGTTGGTAGAAAGGAGAGGCCTTCAAAGCTTTGGTGATATCTACTTTTAAGGATATTCACTGTCATCTCCATGACGAGACTTCAGGTGTGCCTTTCTCCCTCCAGGAAATTAAGACTCAATTTAGAGCTTTTGTCAAGGAAAATTTGTTCAAGGAGGACTCAATGACCAAAGAGAAGATAAAGGAAATCTTCTCTCTCCAATATTCCATTGAGGAAGCTAATAAAGAATATCATACGCACACCGAGTTTGATAAAGAAATGGAGAAATGTTTGGGATCTTGGACCCAAGCCACTACCAACACATCAGTCCCATGAGGCCAAGACATAGCGGAAGCATTGAAAAATTTAGACAATGGATCCTCAAGTCGGTGGGCCCTCCCCAATCATAAGCATTTGTTTCCTCCTCCCAGCTTCTCTCTTCCTTCTTTTTCTCAATTCAGGCTTATTGTAATTAGTTGGGGTTTTGTGTCAAACATCCCTTTAACTAAACATTTTAGTTAAAAGAAGTAGTTACCAAGTGTAACTGATTTGTAAAATTATATAATGGGCTCTCTCTGCCATTTTGAGGGCTAGAACTTGGCTTATTTTTGAAAGTGTAAAGAGTAAAAAACAATCAATACAAGATTTTTTCCCTCCTATGTCTATCTGGTCTTGTTCTTTTATCACTATCCGCTGAATACTTTTGAATCATTTGTCTGTATTATGTCAAGAAGCTTTGTATTCTTGTGGGTGTTATTTCTGGAACTTTGTGTCTTTGCAATAACATCTTATTGATTCAAATGAAAATGGTTTTATTCCAAATAATTTTATTCTGGCATGCATAAGGAATTATTTTGTTATCTATAGTTCTGGAGAATGCCTTTCTGCTCATTTCCATTACTTCATTCCTCTGTACTTTTGTATTGATGATCCATTCTATTTTGAAACACTTTCATGGTATCCAAGTTCCACATTAAAAATATGCATTGTACATATGTAAATAATCTTGGTCTTTAAATAAGGGAACCTCTCCCATTAAAGAGGAGGGACTTCTTGTCCCCTGACTGTTGCTCTCAACAAAGTCCTTTTTGATGACCAATAGTTTTTGGCGACTCTGCTGGGGATTCATTTTCTTAAAATGCATTCTAGTTCTATGAACAATTTCTTGATCATCCTTTGATCTGTGACTCCACGTTTTACTCACGGAAGGAGGGCCCTTGGTATTGAAGATTCTCAGTTTCAACTTTTGGAACAACAAGGTTTTCCTTTTCCTTCAATAGGAAGGAATAGAAGAGCTCGTTCAACAAGCACTCCTCCTATTGAAGATAGAACCCCTATAGGTGTTATTCCTTCAGAGCAACTCAGCCCTAATCTCCATGCTCTAATTCTTGTTGGTGTTTCAGTTCCCCTTCAAGCCATCTTTCCAAGGATGGTAGCACCATTGCCTTGGGGCCATTGTGTTGGGCCTCTCGCCCTTCCTCAACCTTTGCATGAGTTACCCAGAGGTAACAGGAAGAACTTCCCCAAGTTTAGAGGTGATGGCAAGGTACATCCTGATGAACATATCACAACCTTCATAGTTGCATGTGGAGTTCTCAGAGTTGAACATGAAGATGTCTCGGTGAGGCTTTTTGTAGAGACTTTACAAGATAATGCAGCAGATTGGTTCTATCACCTTCTAGCTAGGGCCATTACTAGTTGGACCACGATGAGGACAAGATTTGAGAACCATTTCAAACCTGCAGAGAATGTACATGCTTTTTTGCACATATTTCTCAAAAAAAGGACTCATAAGAACCCATGAGGGAATTTGTGGCTAGATTTAACAAGTTGATTAACAAAATCCCACCAGACACTCAACTTGTGGATCAAATTCAAAAATGTTTTTTCCTGAATGCTCAATTACCTGAGGTTAGCTATGCATTAAGAAGAGCCAATCTCGCAACGTTAGCCGAGGATCAGACTCTTGTTGTTAGTGTCGAAGATGATTTGATTATGTCTGGAAAGTTGAAAAGAGACCCTTCTAAATCTAGGTCTTCTTCTTCCTCCTCTTCCACTCCCGGGCCTAATACTGATCCATTAGTACAAAAGCTTTCCAATGATCTCATTGCCATCAAGAAATAATTGGCTCAAAGATTCCCCCTACGCAGATGTTCCAAGAAGGAATTTTTAGCCTAGAAATCGTTTTCCTGCTTCTCAGACAAGGCTAGCACTTGAGGGGCCACCTATCAAGGTTCCTGTTAACGCAACCTGTGAGGTTGAAGAGCCTGAAGATGAAGAGGTTAATGAAGATTGTGAAGAACTTGAAGAAGAGGTTGATGGAGAGATGGAGGAACTTGAGGGATCTTGAGTTAATTTCTTCACTACTGAAGGTGTTGATGAGGAAGATGATTATGATGAGGTAGTAGTAGACATGAATAGCGAATCATATGTTGTCATGACTTGAGAGTAGAAAAATAAAAGGGAGAAAGTGATGCAGCCCACTAAAAGATCCAAGGAGCATCCCACGACTATCCCTGTGATTGTAAAAAGAGGATCTCCTATCCCCACCACATCCACACAGAAGGTGAGTTCGCCAATTCTGATTTTCCTAATTCTTCCACTAAATTTTCTTCTTCTTCCACAACACCTAAACCTGATAAACCTAAGATTTCTAGTGATGATAGCCCATCCACCTCTGGATCTTTCGATATCATTGATCACCTCAAAAAGACAAAGGTTCAAATTTCAGAGGCTGAGTATTATCAAACCCATCCCAAAGCTTTTGCCAAAATGGTTCACTTTGTTAATTCTCAATCCAAAGCTTCTTCTAAAGGTCTTTTACCTACTCCATCCTCCGCACCCCAACCCAATCTAGCTATCATCACCTCACCTAATGAAAAGATCAAACCATTCTATGTGACCCTTCTTATAGTAGGCCATAAACTCAGCAACTGTGTCATAGATTCAGGAGCATCAGATAATGTAATGCCTACCAAAGTAGCTCATGCTTTGGGCCTAACTCTCACATGCACTTATGGGTCTTGTTATTCCATTGAGAGTAAGGAAGTATCCCTAGTTGGAAGAATTAAATATGCACAAGTAGCTTTCACTACTTCACCTGAGAAAAAGGTCTTAGCTACTATCCTAGTAGCGGATATCCCTCCTTCATATGGTATGATGTTAAGTAGGAACTTTTGTAAGGATGTAGGAGGAGAAATTCAAATGGATTGGTCATATGCCCTCATCCCAGTCAATGGGAAAATGAAGAAGTTGTTTCCTGAGAAGAAATATGAGTATATTATACAAAAAATAGATGATCCCAAAGCACAAATACTTTACGAGGATATGGGGCGCGGTAACTATATGATTATGTCCCCAGAGGAAACTCAACTTCCCAAAGGAGTACTTCATGATCCTAATGAGGTTTGGATTTTAGAATTTGATGGAAGTTGTTCCTCAGATGGTTCTAGAGCTGGTGTAGTATTAATGTCTCCTGAGGGAAAATTTCATCCTTTCTCATTCAAACTACAATTTGAAAATACTAATAATATAGCAGATTATGAAGCCCTCATTCTTGGACTTAGCATGGAAAAATATAAAGGTGTGAAGAATCTTCTAACTCGCGAGGATGTAGAACTAGTTGTCAAGCAAGTTAGAAATATTTTTCAGGTAAAGAATAGAAGGTTGAAGCATTACAGGAATCAAGTTTGGGATTCTATTGAATTCCTTGATGCCTTCTCCATTGAAGTAGTGCCTAGGGAAAAGAACACCAGGGCCGATTCACTAGTTGTCTCAGGATTGTTGTTGATACCTCATCCTGACTTCTCTCAAGATAGGTTTACCATTGAGATGATCCATAGGCCCAGTGTACCTGATAACACAAGTAACTAGAAGTTTTCAATGATGATCAGCATTTTCTTTCTTTCTTAGAGCTCAGGGACAACTTTGAACAGTTGTACTTTGAAGGAAGTGACAATTTACCTCATGAGAGTGTGGCTTCTAATGAAGAGGATGTCAAAGAGGAAATAGATCAAGATGGGTGTATCAAACTCAAAGGTAACAAGATTCCAAAAGGATTGGTGAGTTTAGAAGAATTGTTTGATAAGCATGACATGTATGTTAAATCTAAAGCTTCTACTGGATCACAACAATCTGCTGAGTATGAAAAAACTAACATTGGGAGTTCTGTTGACCCTAAGCTTGTGAACATTGGAAAATGTTGTACACTGGAAGAAAAGAAGAGGATCATCAACCTTTTAAAGAGGTATAAGGATGTTCTTGCATATTCATATGAGGATCTAAAAGCTTTCCAACCAAAGGAGATGCAACATTTCATCCCTCTCAAACCTGGGATTAAACCTTTCAAGCAGAAACAAAGGCAATACAATCCTAAGATAGCTGACACTATTTTTCAGGAAATACAAAAGTTGTTGAAAGCCAAAATTATTTTTCCCATCCACCATTCAACATGGATTGCCAACATTGTGCCTGTCAGGAAGAAAAATGGTGAGATTCGTATCTATGTTGACTTCAAGAATTTGAATCAGGCTTCTTTGAAGGACAACTATCCTCTACCCATGATGGATCAAGTCTTGCAAGCTGTTATGGGGTCTAAAATGTTGTCCATGCTTGATGGCTTCTCAGGGTATAATCAAGTAGAAGTCAATACCACGGATCAACACAAGACGGATTTCACTACTCCTTGGGGTACTTTTGCCTACAAGAGGATGCCTTTTGGACTCATTTCCAAAGAGATATGGACTTGGATTTTGGAAGTTTGAAAGGGAAATGTATTGTTGTATATCTAGATGACCTAACTGTGTTTTCCAAAACTAGAGCAGATCATTTTCAGCATCTAGAAATAGTTCTCTTAAAGTGCAGAGAACATGGGATCTCTTTGAATCCTAAGAAATCTATCTTTTGTGTCACAGAGGGAAAATTGTTAGGGCATGTTGTCTCTAAATATGGCATAAAAATTGATCCTAAACGAGTTCAATCCATTCAACAGATTCCTCTTCCAACCAGCAAGAAGGGAGTGCATTCTTTCTTTGGTAAGATCAACTTTCTGAGAAGATTCATCCCTGATTTTACAGAGCTAACCCTAAATATCTCCCAAATGATGCAAGGAAAACAAACATTTGGCTAGTCTTCTGAAGGAAAAGAAGCGTTTGAAGGTATTAAAAAGGTTATTACTAGAAGTCCTATTTTAGCATGTCCATATTTTAGCAAAGATTTTATTATCTATTGCTATGCCGTAGATAACACCCTAGTTGTTGTTTTGACTGAAAAATATTCTAATGATCATGAACTTCCAATTGCATTTATGAGCTACATTCTTAAAAATCATGAGTTGAAATACACAATGATGGAGAAACATGCTTTTGTGGTTTAAAGTTGTCAAGTAGTTTCGATTTTATATTCTTAACTCTCACTCCATGGTACTTGTGCCTGACACAACTATCAAGTCTATTCTCACGCAACAAGAGTTTGGATCCAAGAGAGGGAACTGGGTGGAAAAGGTTCAAGAATATGATATTGACATCAGACCAACCAAACTAGTCCGTGGAAAAGGCTTGTGTGAACTCATCGCTGAGGGAGCTAGTCATGAGTTACCTAAGGATGAAGTTGATCTTCCTACTATTCTGTTTCTCAGCTCAATTGATGAATGGTATGCTGATATCACACATTTTCTCACCTATGGAGAGTGTCCCTCTCATTTGATTGCCAAGGAGAAAAGAGATGTTAAGTTAAGATCAGCCCAATATGTGTTGTGGGAGAATGCATTGTTCAAGCGTGGAATGGATGGAAGATTTCTGAAATGCGTGGATAAAGAACAACAGAGGAAGCTTCTTTCATCTTTCCATGATCAAGTATGTGGAGGCCATTACTCATCTACTTGTCACTACTCACAAGATTCTTCATGCAAGATACTATTGGCCTACCTTGTTCAAAGATACATCGAAGTGGATTGATAAATGCGAAGCCCCTCAGACCTTTGTGGGTAGACCCAAGTTGGTTGCCTTGCCTCTTAAGCCAATCATGATTGAAGAACCTTTTCAACAATGGGGTTTAGATTTTATTGGAACACTTAATCCCTCTTCAAGTGCTAGACATACCCATGTATTGATTGCCATAGATTATTTTACTAAGTGGGTAGAATCCATTCCAGTAAAGAGTACTACTTCTGAAGTAGTATGTAATTTTATCAAAGAAAACATCTTGGTAAGGTTTGGTGTGCCAAACAAGATTGTGACGCTGATAATGCTTCAATTTTTTCTTCAATGCGAGATGATGGATTTCTTTTATGGATATGACATCTCCCCTGGCTCACTCTTGATTATTATCGTCAGGGAATGGGCAAGTAGAATCAACAAACAAAAATCTGGTGGCCATAATAAGGAAATTGGTTAATGAATCTTAGAGGAACTAGCACAAGAAACTCTATGATGCTCTTTGGGTAGACAAGATTACACCTAAAAGAGCTATTGGTATGTCCCCTTTTCAAGTAGTATATGGTGTGGAAGCTTAATTGTCGATGTGAATCTCTCGTCATCCAGTAGAGCTACCAACCTTGCATTTAATGAATGTCATTGAAGACACTATCTTCATGATTCTTTAGATAAAGGATCATGTATCTTCATAACTTGAATGAAGACAAATTGCAAGTTCTTTGATAGAATATCTGCTCACCAATAGAAAGTAAAATATTTTTTGATAAGAAGGCCAGGTTCAGGGATTTCAAAGTTGGAGACATTGTTTTGCTGTGGGATAAAAGACATGAGCCTCGAGGAAGCCATGGAAAGTTTGATTCTCTGTGGCTCAAACCTTTCAAGATCAGGCACTTTGCTGGTGAGAATTCTTTCTACCTTGATTACATGGATGGTTCTTCTCTCCAACATCCTTATAGTGGGCACTACCTGAAATTGTTTAAGTCCTAGGTGAGTAGGAAGTCCTTTGTATATTATGTAGAGGGTGTGTTTTTGTGTTTTCCTTCCCTTGCTTTTTGGTGTGTTTTCTTTGTTTTTTTGGGATGTTATTAGCAATGTATTTGATCTCCTTGATCCCTATGGGTCAACGCTCATTTTTGAATCACCACAAAGATCCTCTCTCCCATTTTACGTATTGGTTTGCTTTTGACTTCGTGGCCCAATGGATAAGGCACTAGTCTTCTTCCCCAAGTTTTCTAAGATTTCTTACGTTGTCTCATTCTTTAGATCCAGCCAAGTCATCCCAAGAAAGAGCCAGTTGTTGTCCTCTCAAAATTTCCCCTCTTTGAAGGCTAAAAAAATTGAAAATTTTGAGTTAACACCTTTTTATGATGTTTTAGTAAGGAGAAAAATTGAGAAGTTAGACAAATTCCACATTTTATCAGTCATTTGAGTGATTTTCGGGTCTATCGGACATTTTTGTCCCATGTGTCCCAAGTTTTGAAGGGCTCTTTGTTCCCCGATTGGCCGCTTTCTCCAAAATCTATTAAACTTGCGGGCCCATCAAAAATTTTTGTTCCAACTGTCCCAAGTTCACTTGGGCTCTCTATTCCCGATCACCCATGTCGGCCGCATCGTGCACTTCACATAATTTGGTCCTACTTGTCCCGAAAGTGATTGTGCATCTATCCCTACTTTTCTCGCATCGCAGTTGCGTCAATCGTGCTTTCGTGTCCCTCATGTCCCAAATGTACCAAAGGCCATCCAGGCTAATTTTTCCCACTCTTCCCGATGCTTACTTTTTGAGTTGGTGGATATGAATTTAATGTGCATTTATAACCTTCTCTCTCCTAAATGGCTATTTAATGGGACTCCCCTCTATGCATTTTGCACACTACTTTCTCATTGCCATTTGCTCATACCCTTGCAATTGAAACCTTCTTCTCACGTCCCCATTTCCCTTGCATTTTCATTGCGGATTCAAGTGTAAGGTTGTTTTTCTAAGCACTATTAGTATGAAGATCAAGTTTCAGGTCAGGAGCAGGTTTCTTCGCTCGATTCCTCCATTCCCGATATTGAGGACAATGAAGTTTATCACCTGGACTTTGGTGATTTTTGGACCAGGTTGACAAACCCAAACCCCTCTCCCATGGCACAAATGATTAATGACAACGGCCTAGCATTTCTTTGTTGGTTTCCTAATCATGATGCAATGTGCTAATATTGTGCTCACTGTGGAGCCCACTTCAACCCGATATGAGTGAATTGACCAATGTGCATAGGGAGCTCATCGCTAAAGTTGATGCTACCACCATTTCCGCTACCCTAAGGATCCCCGAGATGGACAATTCTGTGGTAATCTCTCAAAATCAAGCACATGCTCTCTTTGATCAAGACAGTGAGAAATACAAGGCAAGAGTAGAAAATCATGGTTGAAAAACCCTAAGAAGGGGGCATCCCGACTATCAAAAGCTCTATTTAGGGCTGATTTCAATGAGGAGCTATCTGATTTCATAATCCTATTAGCTCGTGTCATGGGCTTGCCCTCTACCAATGAGTTCCACTTTTGGATGTGCCCACTCATCAACATAGTTTGTGAAGGTACCCAAAACATCAATTAGGTAGAGATCATCTGCATGAACTTGACAGAGTAGCTATCCAATGTACAACAAACTAAGAAGTTCTACATGACTTCTTATCTTATGTATACCCTACCAGCATCCAGGAAATGGTTTGGTTTCACATACATTGATGCTCAGAAAGGTGATCCCATCTACGCTTATTGCCCTCAATTTAGCCTTGACACCAGCAATCAAAAATTTAGAAGGGGTGAATGATGCTTTCACCATGTACATTGTGAGTATTCTAGAGAGTGACACTGCTAGGATATTTTCAGATGAAGCCATGAGCCTGATAGAAAAGTATGGAGCCTACTTCATTCAATTTAGAAGGTTCTCTTATATCAGGCTAGCCGGTTATGAGAGCACTCCTCTCAAGCTCCCCATATTTTGTAATGATAAGATGGCTCTGATTGAGGTGTGCAAACAATTAGACAAATTACACAGGACCTGCAGAGACAAGAAAATCACTGGTCTACATTTCCCCATATCTTTGGGGAACTATACATGTAAAATAGCTCTGGATGCCCAGAATATAGAGAGAGCCCTTGCTCCCATCACTGTCCACTTCTTCAGGCCCAGAACTTGTTTCGACCTAAATAAATTCATTGAGCTGAATCTCAAAATCAACTACCATCACAGGGAAGATACTGAAGACTATTGGGTTGATTACGTAGACAACTTCAAGGCCAGATGGAGGCATTATGGTAGATTTCCCCTTCAGCTAATACAAGAGCTTAACCTATATCAGATTCCTGAAGGGCTTCAAGATGACAACACAAATTTATTGTCATATGAATATGATATTGTGATCAACCATACTCCTTTAGAGGATCTGGAATAGTTTAAAAGAGAAAAAGATGATTTGGCTAACATTCTAGCTCCTGACCTAGTAAGAACCGAAGTTTGGTTTGACAGAAAGGTTTGAGAGCTAAGGAAGAATATATGTGAGTCTTCCTCCAAAGAAACTTCAACACCAAGGAAGGAGTCACAAACACCTAGCTCAAAGGTACCTATACGAACTCCTCCTCCTTCATCAAGTAAAGAACCTGCATCATCCACCCCTTCCTCATCCACTCAGGTATATCAGAAGAAGGTGAAGGAAGTCAAAAAGGATCCTATTGAAGAAGATCATCTACCCAAACATTCAGTATTACCTTCTAGGCCAGAGAACATCATTGTTCTTAGTGAAAGTGAAGATAGTGAAATGCCAATTCCTACAGTTCTTTAGAAGCCACAATGGATAAGGAGCAAGAAATTCATAACACTAAGCCTCCTAGTACCATGGATTCCTCTGTCCAAGAAGCCTCATCTACTCCAATCACATATCTACTAGAGGCAACAATGGTAAATACTTTGAGTGCCATGAGTTCTCTTACTCTTGGTTCCCTTGCTCCCCCTTCTTCTTCTTCCTCCACTTTTACATGGGTGCAACCTTTTGTTGATAGTAGGAAGAGGAAGTCTTCTTCTCAGTTGTCAGGGCCCAATTTTGATGTTGTGGCGGCCTTGTTGGGCACTACTCCTTCTACTCCTGCAAAGAAAGCTAGAACAACTTCAATTATAGTGGCTAATGCCCAAGGTAAGCAATTCCTTAAGATAACCAAGCCCAAAGTTGAAGGGCTAGAGAAAGATTTGCAAGCCTCTGATCTGGATCTTTCTAGGATCTCAATGGGAGAGTGTAACCCTAAAATTGAAATCCATAACCTGCAGGAAATAGTGACCAACGTTATTAGAAGGGTAGAAAAAGGAAACCAGACTATAGAGCAGCTAGAGGATCAGTCTCAGATACTTTCTGGTTTCATCAAGTCATTGTTGTCTACGGATAAAGTTCTAGATCCTACCCCATTGACTGCCCTCCCACCACCTATGATCCTTAGTCAAGATGAAGTCTAGAGCATTAAAGACATGCACAGGTACTCCATCTATGGGAGGGCTATGGAAGACATGTTGATGATATGGTCATTGCAAGTTTGAATTTCATTGGAAAAGCCTTCAAACTTAATGAGAAGGTAATTAACCTGCAACAAAAGTCTCTCCTCCGCCATTGGAAATATGGATAAAGAGCTTAAGCTTTAGAGTAGCTGCATAGTAGACCTTCGCCTGATGGGACAGACTGATGAAAATCTATTGATGGCAAGTAAGGTTTTTGATGATGCTAAAGATAATTTGTCAAAGTCATGGGTTTTCAGCGTAGAATGGAAGATAAAAGTGTTGGAGGAGGCTTTGGGAGAATTGAAGAATAGTTGGCAGAAAGGAGAGGCCTTCAAATCTTTTGTGGTATCTGCTTTTAAGGATATTCACTGTCATCTCCACGATGAGACTTCAGGTGTGCCTTTCTCCCTCTAGGAAATTAATACTCAATTTAGATCTTTTGTCAAGGAAAATTTGTTCAAGGAGGACTCAATGACCAAAGAGAAGATAAAGGAAATTTTCTCTCTCCAATCTACCATTGAGGAAGCTAATAAAGAATATCATACGCACACCGAGTTTGATAAAGAAATGGAGAAATGTTTGGGATCTTGGACCCAAGCCACTACTAACACATCAGTCCCACGAGGTGAGACATAGTGGAAGCATTGAAAAAATTTAGACAACGAGATCCTCAAGTCGGTGGGCCCTCCCCAATCATAAGCATTTGTTTCCTCCTCCCAACTTCTCTCTTCCTTATTTTTCTCAATTCGGGCTTATTGTAATTAGTTGGGGGTTTTGCGTCAAGCATCCCTTTAACTAAACATTTTAGTTAAAAGTAGTTACCAAGTGTAACTGATTTGTAAAATTATATAATGTGCTCTCTCTTTGCCATTTTGAGGGGGGAACTTGGCTTATTTTTGAAAGTGTAAAGAGCAAAAAGCAATCAATACAAGAGTTTTTCCCTCCTATGTCTATCTGGTCTTGTTCTTTTATTACTTGCTATCCACTAAATACTTTTGAATCATTTGTCTGTATTATGTCAAGAAGCTTTGTATTCTTGTGGGTGTTATTTCTGGAACTTTGTGTCTTTACAATAGCATCTTATTGATTCAAATGCAAATGGTTTTATTCCAAATAATTTTATTCTGGCATGCATAAGGAATTATTTTGTTATCTATAGTTCTAGAGAATGCCTTTCTGCTCATTTCCATTACTTCATTCCTCTTGTACTTTTGTATTGATGATCCATTCTATTTTGAAACACTTTCATGATATCCAAGTTCCACATTAAAACTATGCATTGTACATATGTAAATAAGCTTGGTCTTTAAATAAGGGAACCTCTCCCATTAAAGAGGAGGGACTTCTTGTCCCTAGCTGTTGCTCTCAACAAAGTCCTTTTTGACAACCAACAAACATAAGAAGAGAAACAAATTGAAAAACAAAGAAACATCTCTGAGTTTGTAAAATCTCTTGAATTAATATAATATATTTTGTGTGTGTGTGTGTTTTATTTGTATTTTTTCATTGTGTCTTTCCCTTATTGATTGTATTTGGCACTAAATTTTTCCAACATGAAATGGTCTTTGCTTGGATGTCTTGAAAAAGGAGATGATCAGTCTACTTTGAGAAAACACATTAAAGAGGTAATCAAAATGAGGAAGAAATAACAAGCCTGCACTTGTTCGGATATTGAACAATTGTATTTATTTATTGAATAAATTTGAACCTAGTCAATTTTCATGATGAGTTGAGGTAATTATGGTGATGTGCACTATCATGGCATATTTGCATACATGGATAGAGGAGTGAATAAATTGGAATTGTTCTTCACAATTAAATATAACATGTACAATGAGATACCCACAAAAAAATCATACATGCAAAAATGACTACACAGATAAATTCAGGGGACACAATTAATCTTCCAATCGATTAGGATGACAAATGGAAGTATAGAGACTGTTATGCAATAGAATATATGCATGTACTTGAGGAAAATTATCTTTGAAGTTTGGGAAGCAAGCAACCTAGATGTAAGGATGAATTATGGACTATGGATCGGTGGAGCCAAACGTCAAATGATAGACAGGACACACACGAGTAACAATCTTTATAAGCTAATGTTGATTGTGTGTAGTATCATAATAATATGATCACACGAAAGAATATAGTAACATTCTCTAAAATATATCTTAATATTTTCTCAATAGCCTTTGTATAAACTCAAAACAATATTTTTAAAACTATTTTATGTTCTTAAAATCATTTTATCACATTAGTAAGGGTAGTCATGGATTAGGAGATGTCCCTTTATAAATCAAGAAACCATATTGAATTCTTACCATATAAATTTCCTCTCTAATAGAAATTATCAAAATCGGTGTATATTATACATAATCTAAACACAGGAAATAATATTACTACAAAAACAACATAATAATACTCTTGTTAATTCATACAGAATTTCAAATAAAATAATTTATTTTGTTTGATGGACTTAACACTTATCAAGATCCCACAATATACTCAACTCCTCCAAGTATTTGTCAACAACTTAGCTACGTGAGTTGTTATAACAACTCACTTTACAATATAATATTTCACTCATAGAAACATTCTATTATATTTAATGAACCCATTAACACTAAAATTTCCTAACGTGCCTTGGGGTCCATAGTGTTGATGTTTGATGTTGGGTCAAGAAGAACACAGTTGACTAGAGTCTCATGCACAAAACTTTGAACATAAGTAGGAGGGTTTTTTCTAGTTAGTGTTGGAGGAGTGGTAATATAATCATCATTCGAGTGAAATAAAGGTCCTTTTCTATAATATAGTGAACATTCTCAACGAGTGTATCAAAATGAATCTAGGTAATTGTAAATACTTGAAGAAACATACATGTGTATAAGTTACACACCTATGTAAGGGGTTATTTTGATCCAAATTTGCACATTAAAATCAAGATTCAAATAAAAGAGTAGGGGAAATATATCAAGTAGAAAATCATAAAGTATGGATGTAAGAGAAGTTGCAAATGTTGATGTTTGATGTTGGGACAAGAAGAACACGTTTGATCGAGTCTCACATACAAAAACTTGAACATAAGTATGAGGATTGTTGCTAGTTGGTGTTGGAGGAGTGGTAATATAATCGTCATTCATAGTGAAATAAAGGGAATTTTCTATAATATATTAAACATGCTCAATGAGTGTATCAAGATGAATCTAGGTAATTGTAAAGACTTAAAGAAACATCTCCTTAAAATGGGGTTTTGTTTGATATATTCAAGGAATGATATGGTATGATCATGAGGGGAGTCCATTATTGTAATCAGAAATAGAATTATCAAGGCAAGAAGAAGAAGCATATAATACGGTAAGACAAATTAACCCTAAGGGTGTTAGGGGAAATTGCTAAAATTAAATAACGAATCAGGTTCACCAAAATGTTTACACCATAATTAGATTATGTGAAATCTAAGAGTTAGTGAAATGAATACACTAAAGGATGTAAGGGTTGGAAATATAAAGTTATTTTGATTTAATTTTGATTAATTATCAAGTTTTTAAACAAGATAAAAATTGAAAACAAATAGGGAGATGCACTCAACTGATTAAATGTGATTATGGGAAGTTTTGGGAGGATGCAAAACAAGAAGATTTAAAATTGATCATGATTCATTATAGAAACAATGACTAGAAACTAACATGCGACATGACCATACACTTTTTCCAAGACTATTTTCATGGTCTTGACCCTTTCTTATAGACTTGGACCTACTTTTTTTTTTTGGTTATGTGAGTTTCTGACATTTTAACTTTCCTAGAAATTGTTTTCATTGTCAAACCATAATTTTTGATCATATAAAAGTAACATTAGTTGGGTTGTGGGCACCCCATGCACCATCGATGTTGGCACTACTTCAAAGAGGCCTCAAAATGCACATCATGTTCCACCTAGTATGTAATGTTTTAATGAATGTAACTATATTTGACAACTCTCTTTGAAAATTCTTGATTTGAGTTAGATCTTGCTAAAATACTTGGAGAATGGATGTTTGAGTGCTTGTAGATGATATGGGATGACTCCTTGACCTGGTAAGAAGCTTAATACCTATAGTGATTGCTTCCCTAATGAATGTAGATGTGTTATTGTAATATTTATGGAGCCTTGGATTTCTTTCACAAGTTTTGGAAGTGAGTGTATCAATTTAGTGCCATAGGATTTCCAAGTTAGCAAATGAGGTAGTGTTTACTTGTTTATATAGGGTCCCGTAGGTGACTTAATGAAAAAGGGTTGACCCAGAGGAATTAGAAAACTAAAAAAATAATATGAAATTGAAAATAAAGTTAGCGAACATGTCGGTCCAACAATGTACAATTCAGCCATGACCAGATATAATATCTTGCCAAACCTGTACGACACTACCCAGGGATGGAAAACATGAAATATAAAGTTTGCAACTTGTTACTTGATCAATTTATATGGATTTAATGCATTTTTCTATCATACTTTGATGACATGTCTATGTGTAAGGATAAACAATATAAACAAGAGACCTCAAAATGTGCTAAGCAAGAATGGGAAGGTTTTATTTATCTTAGCAAGATTACATTGTCAAAACTAGAAATGTCAAAGAGTAAATTGCTAGATTTAATTGTCTACAGATTCTTTATTATGAATTTTTTCATTGAATGTGGCTTTTGCCTCAATATTTTTCCTAGTTATCTACTTAAACATGTGGGTATTTCTATGAACTCTATTAATACGACTACTACTATTATGCATGGTGTTAATAATATCACACCATCTACATTAGGCACTTTTATTCTCGATCTCTTGGTTGGATCTAAAATTTTAACCACTACAATTCACATCATGGATATGGATATACATTAAAATATTTTCTTAGGTTTCTCTTGGATCCATTTTATGCCAATTTTTCATATCATGTGTCATTATGTCAAATTCTTACATGACGATTGTGAGCATACTATTATCGTTGACCCATACCCTTTCTAATACTACAAATTTGACACCTTTAATTCTCAAGTACTCGTTATTACTCCTCATCAACAACCCATACATGTCGATAATTTTCACACCTATGTAATTTTTATAGGTCATAATTAAATTATGTTATGGAATACCTACAATAATAAATAGGATGTAAGTTTTTGTTAAAATAATATTCTAATATAATTAATTCACAATTAACCATACATAATCAAATAATGCATTAATAATTTCAAAAATAATAAATTATATAGTGATGATGAAATGAGATAAAGACTTAGCTATACATGTCGAAAAGAAGAGATTTGGATCTGCAGACAAGTGGAAAAGGCATATATGAAATTGTAGAAGCTTCATTATCAATACTAGATCTAAAAATTGATTTGGTGTAAGATCGCATAATTGATATACAATTTATACTGAACTATACAACCTTGAATAGATATGTATATCCTTGGAACCTTTGGTTGTTAGGTTCTAAAACATCATGTGTGTTTCTTTCACCTGGAAATTTTCTTGATTGTATGTCACTCTTGTTCGCACAAGCTTGGGATGACATGTAATCACCTGCAATAAAGTGGAAACCCTATACACCTGCAATACCTTTCATCAAAGCATTAGTTAACAAAAATATAAATCGTGTGTTTGGTGAGGCTAGACTATTCTTTGTTGTCAATCCTACCCAACTAGCCAAGTATTCCACTACATGCCCTCGTGTAGGATCAAGCCTTATGTAATTCTCCTAAGTTCTTGTACAAGTGTGAATGTGATCTAAGCCAAATCCTTATGATTGTACTCACGTCTTTTAACAAAAATATAGTGAGATAAATATAGAATAGTAGTAGTGTGACCTTTAGTGTGCTTTAATTCCATGACCTAACCATTTATCCCATGAATCCCTTTTTTCAATACTCAAAATGATTTTACTCTTGTTAAAGCATAGTTATAAGACCTTTGCATGCTTGGAAATGGGGGAAGTTATACTCTTTGACCTGGTTGAGTGCTTTAGAATTGTAGTAATGGATAATTTAAATTATTTGAAACTAATTAAGGAAAATATAGGAGAGCCTTGAGTGATTTTTGAGTGATATGTACAATAGTAGCTTGTAAGAGTGTCAGGTAAGCTTATAAGGTGATTTTGGCTTGCTTATATATCATTTTGTAGGTGGAATATCATAACAAGGCCAAAACATGGAAGATGAAATGAGACAATAAAGGCACTCAAATTGAAAATAAAGTCTGAAGATAAGAAGGAACATGACCTTACAAGTCAGTCAAAATTGTATAAAATATCCCGACCAAACTATATGGTCCAAGACATGGATCATGTGATGCGAAACAAAAAGTTATATAATTATGCATATGGATAGTTTATTACTTTGATTAATTAATATTTCTATAATTTTCTACAGAGCAGAGTATGAAGATGAGAAATTCAAGAAAGAGACATAAAATTTTACTAATTGGACTTTGAATATGAGCATTTTTCTTAGAAAGGGAGCATAGCCAAACTTGTCATTGTTAAATGATAAGTTAACAAATTTTAGTGTCCTTGGTAGTAGAAAAATCAAGTCACTACTTTGATACAACCACACATATGCATGCATTGATTGAATAAAACACATGTTTAAACCCTAATGCTCATGCTCAATATTCTAATGATGCTCCTAAGCTATGTTCTAAAGAAATGCTAAGACAATGCCAATAATTATTCGTCAGGAAATGGTGCTCATTTTATTGTACTTACTAATGTAAACTTGTGCAAGTTGAATCTAAACCTATTGATGAAGATGCCTTTATGTTTTATTCTCTTTTGGGTTCTACTAGTCCTAGACACTATTAGCTCAATTTTTATATACTTGACACCTATTTTCTACAAATCATATTAATCATGACACATCCATCAGAACTAAATTTGATTCATTGTGATGTGTTTTTAGCATACTTGATCATATACCAACTTTTAGTTTTATCGCTATATTCTATGCCAATGCCAAAAATATATGCATATATGTGTAAAGATGCAAAGCATGTCAATTGGAGAAGGGGTAGAGTTAGGACACAAGGTTATATCAACCACTACTAGTACTTAAGAAATCCTAGGAGCATCTGAGGATGGATTTTGTTTTGGAATTACCTAGAATAGATGAGGGTCATGATTCTTTGTATGTGTGGATAAATTCCAAAAAATGGATAATTTTATTAATTGTAATTAAATCAATGATTTTATGCATATTTATCACTTGTTTTTCAGGAAGTTGTGAGATTACACAAATTTTGGTGCACCATTATATATGATAGGTGTACCATGTTTGTGGGAAAATTTTGGTGAATGTTGTTGAAGAAGTGTAACATTAGCTTGCATTCTAGTCATGTTTATCACCCATATATATATATTGCAATACAATTTTCAATAATAGCCTATCCAATTTGTTAAGTTTCTCTCCAGAGAGAAGGAAAAAACATGGGGTTTAGTTTTTGCATAGGAAAAAATTACATATAACATCTGTAAATAGGAGCATTAGGAAGTCACCTTCCTAGATTGTGTATGGGACAAGTCCATAGGAGTTGTGGAGATATGAAAATAGCCTTGAAAAGGAAGAAGTTTGGAATCTGAATACTTTGTTTCATATATGAAAAAGGTGCATGAGTAAGTGTGCAAATAGTTAATTAAAAGAAATGTGCAATATACGGAGCGAGACTATTTGAGAAGGATACACTTGGAGTTTAATGTTTGGGATTTAGTTCTTACAAACCTGTGAAAATAAATTTTCTCATGAGGAATGTATGATAAACTCAAGTGGAGGTAGATGGAACCATGCAAAGTCATGAGAAAATTTGTAAAGAATGCACGAGTTAGAGTTGTTATAAGGAATAGATATCTCACCTATCTTTAATGTAGTGGATCTATAACTATATTTTAAGGGATAACCAATTTGAGATGAAAAATGCACATAAGTTTATTAAAGACACCAACTAACATAATATAGGAATGAAATAATTGAATGCATTTGGAATGACCATGTAGTTAAGACCGCACAAAAATGAATAGAAAAAATATTTTGTAAAAGCACAGAATTCAGAGATGCATCTTGGCTTATTAAACTAGATATTCCTAGACTTTTTCATTCCATTACATACATTTAGAGACCCATTTGAGCAGGAGCTCAAGTTTCTTTTGTAATGCCCGTAATTTTGACACACCAAAAACCATGCTAAAACCCCATTAATTACTTAGGAAAAATTACGGAATATATAATTTTTGTTTAAAAGAAGGTCATAAGGAGATAAACATCAACTATGTTTAATTATTTCCTATTTAATAAATTCCACATATTTGTGAAGTAGTCATAACTAAGTTAATAATTAAATATTATTAATTTATTCCAAAATTCTTTCAGGTTTAAATCCTCTTCTAGGGTTTCCATTAATTATAATTTAAAATATTAGTTGGTTCACTTCCTATTATTTTGACTTAATTAAAATCCTCTTAAATTTATACATGGGTCATTTCCTAAGTTGGTTAAACCTAATATCGAATTCCATCATGTAATAATCTAATTATACATTTAAATGCTAATTAATTTAATCGTTTTAAATTATTATTTATGGTACCCGTTCTCAATATTATTTATTTAATCCTTATAACCAAATTTAACATGATTATTTATAAATCTAATGCAAAGGATCTCAAGTTACCCTAACCCACTAAGCGGCCCCATTCATTTAATACACATACCTTTATTTAAAAAGAAATACCCATTCCCATATAATGCCACAACTTGAAATATGTAGGGACAATCCTCCACCCTTAGATTAGATTAATATGAACCCTTAGATTTAGGTTGTTCCTAAAGAACCCTAATTCTCCTTATGATGCCTTTTTATTCTTCCCTTTTCCTTAATCTCTTCATTTGTTCTTTTGTGATTTGTAGGTTGGAGGAGTGGAAGCCATGGAAGCATGATGGGAAACCATGGAGAAATTTCTTTGGTTCTAGTTTTTCAAATGGGAGGAAAATTCTTCCATTCTACTCTTTATTTAGTTTCGTTGATCCTTAGGTTTGGTATAACAAAGTTATCTATTTGGTTTGTTATAGATATCCCACCATAAATCTGGTTTTGGGTATTTAGTTGCCCACATTTCCTTGAGTTCAACATTTGAGGAAAATCTCATTTGTTTGATCTAGTGGGTATATACACTTATATACATATATACATGAATGTATATATGTATCTACATGTATACATGAATGTATATATGTATCTACATGTATATGTATCCATATCTAAGATGGATCTACATTTTGTTTACAAATATTTGTTAAAAATACAAATTTGGGTTGAAAATCACATTTTTTTAAAAAGAGTTTGACGCATAAAGCGATCGTTGCCGTTTTCGGTCGCCTAACCATCATGGTTCTTATTATGTTACCGACACCGGTCAAAGTTGCAGCCAACGCTAATTCTCGTGAATCTAGCACAATTTATAAAAATGTACACAAATGTATATATTCTCAAATATATACATATTTTATACATTTTTATAGAATTTCATGTTTATAATAAGATCTCTTTTTCATTTTCAAAGCAACAAAATTCATGCAACTAAGTGAAAAGCTGATTTTATAGGACTGTATACAGTTTATAGAGACTGATGTTAGTTTATGTTCACGCATGCGACACACTTGGCAAGCGACCGACATCAGTCATTATGGAAAAATAATTTGTTTAAAAAAAGATATATATAAACATATATATTGAACAATATATAAATTTATATATATCAAAAGAGAGTTCAAAATCACTATTTTTAACAGAATACATAAGTGCAATAAGACAAATTCCTTCTTGATTAAATGCACTAAATGAGTAACTTTTTCCTTTGCAACATTGTTTAAAATTTGACTACAAGAGTTCATTTCCAAGCACAATTCATTTAACTATAAAAGAGAGAAAGGAATTTAACCATTTACTAAGTGCAATTTTCTTTCCTTTTCACAACAAGAATGACATCCATTTCAACAAGGAAAACAAGTATAAGCTTCCATATATTTTCCAATACAAACAACCATTTTCAAAATGAAGGCACAAAGAAAACTTTGATTCATTTCCAGATTGAAAGGAATTACATTTCCACTAAATACAACTTACAAAATTCCTTCTTTCAACCATTTCTAATACATATCTTGATAATTAAATTTACAAGAAACTCTCTTTAAAATAAAAGTGTATACAAGCCTTCCACTCAAAGGTGGAAACAACGTGGCCAAACTTACAAAATAAACTTTCTCTTTCTTGATCTTCTACACAACAAATCTTTCCAAGATGATAACTTGAGCTCCTTCATTTCTTCATAATCCAATCACAACAACAAGGAAGGGGGTGTAGGAAACACTCACCTCCCAACCTTTATTCCAATGAGAAGGAGAAGCCATCCTTCTCATTGTCCCCAAGCCCCAACAATGAAGAAATAAGGGATATCAAGCAACCATGGAAAATTTTACAAATGATTCACAATACATACACTCATACTAATAATTTGCAACTCGTAAAAATGTTAGCATAGTCTACGTACTTATTTTTTTATTATTAGAATAGTTGTTCTATCTATTCCATTATTATCTCCTTCTTATTTGTAACCTCTCCATCCATTTAAGGGAGTCTTGTTTATTCCCGTACCTATAAATATAGTATGTGGTTCCTTTTTTAGAAGAATAATATGAGATAACATATCTCTATTCTTTCTCCTTTATTTTTGCCTCACAGTTTGGTATTAGAGCATCAAATATCTGGCATGTGTGCTTGGTGTGGAGCACCATGGAAGAAAAACAACATGGGAATGAGATGAATGGTCAAATCCTCTTCCCGGAGACAATATCGTTGCACCCGGTCATTTGAAAACATGTGTGGAAAGAGAATATTAAGTCTTCTGCGTGGTAGAATTGTTCACCTACGTGGAGTTTTGTAATTCTTGTGTTGTGTTTTGAGTTCTTTAGCTATTATGTGGAGGCTAGAAATTGTCTACAACACGAGATATTCAAGAGAAAAATAATTCATAGCTAAAAATGTGACCATACTCACCAATTTTGAGAGTCAATATCTCCGACTATGTGCACCAACAGGAAAACATGCCTGCTTGCTCCGTGAAAGGAGAGCTAGACATGAGGAAGATATGTTTTCTTGCATGGACGATGCGTGGTAAGTGAAGCCTTCAACCTGCATAGAAAATACCAAAAGCTACTGGTATGTGGTGTTGCGTAGAAGAATCCACGTGTTTCATTTTTTATGTCTTATTTGCTGTAGTAAATTTCAAACATTCTTCTAGCATGGAACCATTATTAAGACAAAATGTATTCTCTTCCCATTCTATGTGAAAGTTGTTAAATAAATAAAAATGTGGATGCTTGAAGTTGACTGAGTATTTTATTTGTTATTTTTGTTGTCTTCTACCTCCTTGCTGAGGCGTGACACACTGCTCTGTAGAAAATTACTGCAATCATTACCTCCTGGCCACCTACAAGTTGATTGGAAAAGAAAATGTGGAGTCTCCTATGGAGAAATAGCTTGCAGTGAGTTAACTCCAAACCTCTACATAGGAAAGATTATTGACGAAACTGTTATGGGGAAAATAATCTCTCAACCAAATGTGGCATTCTGGAGGTCCCAAACATGGATTGTAAAGACCATTCAAGCCTACGTGAAGAGGTAGAGCAACACAAGGAGAGCCAACACCGAATGACACATTTCTGACACAATTGAGACCACCAAAGCCATAACATCGACTCTCTAGCTAGAGAACACCATGAAGAAGCTCTGGTAATCTCTGGGTTCTAATTTTCCTTTCTCAACGAGCTTCGAAACATCAGCAACCTTGTCTTTGATGAACTAGTTCGCAAATGACTCTTGTACTATTTCCTTTTCGATGTTAGCTTAAAAGAAAAGTGAGTTCGACAGGAATTAGAATCCGGGTATGATGCCTAATGTGAAGACGAAGAATATTGCCTCACCAAGCATCATCGTCTCTCAACACACGAGTATCGAGAGCATCTACGAGCCAATACTTCTCATCAGTGAGTAAAAGTTGTAATAACTATTGAATAAATAAAAAATTATTTTTTTATTACAATGTCTACTCCAAAGTTGCTTCTCTCCGATGCTCAATTACTTAAAGGGCCCAATTTTGCGGCCTGGAAAATAAAAATGAGGATAATCCTTCAGTTTGAAGGATTATGGGGCATTTTTGTAGGCTTTGTGCCCGCTCCTACAACCCTTGATGAATTAATAAAGTATGAGATAGCTAGTGCCAAAGCCTTGATGCTAATAATGCTCAGTATCAGTGATGATAAGCAAACACATGTTCGAATGTGGAGAAACCAAAGGAGGCCTGGGACAAGCTAGCAACAATTTATGAAGCCAAAAATTAGACTAAGATCCTCCATCTTCAGTCAAAGCTGCACACCCTCTCTATGGGTTCAGATGAGAAATTTGAGGAGTTCTTACATCACATGGCTGAGATGTGATCATATTTATTAGTGCTTGGTGAAACAGTGGATGAAAAAAATTCTCATACCGATCACCTTGAGAGCACTCCCTTATCAATTCCGAGTGTTCGTTACGACACTAAATGTATCTAAACAAACAATGGCATTTAAAGAACTTGTGAATTTTTGCAGTAGGAAGAGGCCATCAATTCATCCCAAGAGGAGTCTCAGGATAAATCCCTGTTCTCAAAGCCATACCATGGCTAGAAGAATCAGAAGGGTTTCCCAAAGAAGACAAATCAAGCACAACCAAAACAACAACAGAAAGATCAAAATTCAAAGAGGTGGTGTCACATTTATAGAACCAAAACTCATGACACAGATCACTGCTGGTACAATATCTTGAAACAAGGGTCTTCAAGTCAAACTATCACATCAAGGCGCGAAGATTTTCAAAATTCCAAACAACATCCCTCGCTGGAGAAAGCACAAGGGGCATCTCGCAGCCCAACAAGATAATGAGTCTGATGAAGAGACATCAGAAGGAGCACATTCTAGTAAGAATATTGTACTTGTCTCTTAGACTTCATAGCCCACAAAGAGATTCTGGCTAATAGACTCTAGTGTAAGTAAGTACATGTCAAGTGATAAGGAGCTGTTTGATTCTCTCAATGAAGATCCCACTGGAGATCGGGTTCGGATAGCCGATGACAAAGAGTACGTTGTAGAAGGAATAGGAAGAGTCACCATTCCTCTAGGACCACAAAAATGTACGCTTACAAAGGTACTATATGTTCCTAGATTGACTAGTAACCTCCTGTCAGTGACTCAACTATTGAATCATCACCTGAAGGTAGAATTTCTTGTCCAAAATGGCATCAAATCATGTTTGATCTCGTGACAAGGTAAGATTATTGCTAGAGCATTTCTAAAAGATAAGTTATTTGCTTTAGATATTGTTTCATCTTCTACAATAGATTTATCTACATCAATAATATAATCTAATACACTCTGGCATTTTAGATATGGACATTTTTCAAATAGTTCATTGCATCAGATGAGTTCAAAAGAAATGGTTCATGGACTACCCAAATTGTCTAGTTCCTTGCCTCTTTTCCCTAGTTGTCTTGCAGGAAAACAACACAGGATCCATTTCAGGAAAGCACCTTCCATGCCAAGAAGTGTCTGGAGGTAGTTCATACCAATCTGAATGGCCCTTTTCCTGCTTCATTTTCAGGATACAAGTACTTTCAATTGTTCGTGGATGACCACTCCCAAGATGTGGGTGTTTTTCCAAAGAAGAAAAGTGAGGCTCTTCAACATTTCCAGAACTTCTATCATCTTATTGTGAAAGAGACTGATCAACCTCTTCTTCTACTTCACTCAGATCGAGAAGGGGATTTCACATCAAACAATTTCTTGGCATTCCTGAACCAACAAGGCATAAAATAGTGCTTGACTGCTCCCTACACACCTAGTAGAATGGCATTGTTGAGCATCGCAATCGCACAGTGATGGATATGGCTCACTGCATGTTATCAACTGCAAAGCTAGAAGAATGCTATTGGGCTGAAGTAGTACAAATAGTTGTATATCTTCTCAATAGGGCACTGTTAAATATTCTACAAAATAAAATGCTAGAAGAGGTATGGAGTGGTAGAAATCCATCAATTTCTCATTTGTGAGTATTTGGTTGCACAACATACATACATGTCCCAGCTCAAAATAAAAATAAGTTAGAGCCAAAGAAACTCATGTGTATCCTTGGCTACAACACTACCTTGAAGTCATATCGTCTCATGGATCCTGAGATAGAAAATATACGAGATTTGGGATGTAGTTTATGATGAGTTATCCTTTGACTCTATAGTGACATCAGAAGAACCGTTACCAACCACCTCTCACCGAATAGTCTCTGATTCAGATGAACAGCTAGAGGAGACTACTCAGAGAAAAGAAATGTTGTCGGGAGAGCTATTTGTTGACCTTAGAGAACTAGAGAATGTGACTCCACATCAATCCACATGGAAAAGATGCAGTTCTTCTCAAAAGCATCCAAGTTCTCGTCCAAAGTGGGTAAAAATCACCATCAAGGACTCACATTTGAAACAACTCCCAGATACATCATCCGAGTCAAAAAAGGAGTCAAACAAGAAATGAGGTAAACTTTGCACTCATGAGTTCACTGATTAATATCTTCGAGCCAAAAAATGTTTGTGAAGCACTTCATCAACCTCAGTGGAAGGAAGCCATGGATACAGAATATGACTCACTTATGAAAAATTAGACATGGGAACTTGTCGATCTTCCTATAGGAAAGAAACCCATAGGCTGCAAATGGGTTTTCAAGACAAAATATAAGGTAGAAATGGATCCATCGAAAACATAAAGGACATCTTGTAGCAAAAGGATATGCTCAGAAAGAGGGCATCGAATATGAAGAAACCTTTACACCCACTCCAAAGATCAAGACCATTAGAGTTATTTATGCATTGGTAGCACAAAAAGGATGGAGACTTCAACAGATGGACGTCAAGAGTGCTTTCATAAATGGTGATCTAAAAGAAGAAGTGTATATGACCAAACCTGAAGGATTTGTTGATGAAGAACATCCTAAGAAGGTATGTCGTCTCATCAAATCATTGTATGGAATGAAACAATCTCCAAGGGCATGGTATATCAAGATCGACAATCAGCTTTTGTAGCATGGGTTCACTCGTAGCCCTCATATTCAAATTTTCCCCTCATATTCAAATTTGTATATAAAAAAGTTAGGCAAGGAAATTTTCATTCTTGTTGTATATTTAGATGATCTTGTGATCACTGGTAGTTTAGAAGATTAGGTTAATATTGTGAAGAATGATCTCAAAAGAACCTTTGACATGATATATTTGGGACTACTACATTATTGTCTTGGCTTGGAAATATGGAAAAAGTAGTATCACATTTTTGTCTCCCAGATAAAGTATGCCAAGACACTCTTGGAAAAGTACAGAATGTATGATTGTAAACCTATATCCACTCCCATGGAAAAAGGCTTGCAACTTTCAAGATTCCAAGACTCACCTCAAATAGATGCTACACTCTATAGACAACTTATTGGAGGGCTCATCTACTTGACATATACTAGACCAAATCTATGCTTTTCCATCAGCTATCTTTCCAGGTTCATGCAGGAGCTAAATCAATGTCACTAGACAACGCAACAAGGCATGTATTGAGATATGTTCGAGGAACATTTGATTATGGTCTGGAATATAAGAAGAATGGTCAATTCTTCTTATAGGGATACGTTAACTCAAACCACGCTAGATATATTGATGATAGGAAGTCAACTATAGGATACATATTTCATCTCGGATATGAACCCATCTCGTGGATAAGCAAGAAGCAGAATGTTATTTCTATCTCATCCACAGAGGTAGAATATCACGCCACACAAGGAGCTGTGTGCAAAGCGATATGGTTACGTCACATTTTGGATGACATGGGAATTCCTAAAAAACATTTACCTATTCTCTATTATGAAAATCAAAGTGTGTTCAAGCTCGTGAAGAATCCTATTTTTCATGAATGAACAAAGTATATTGAGATTGATTGTCATTTCATTTGAGAGCACGTCTTGAACCATCACATTCAGCTCTAGTATTGTCCTACAGAAGCACAAGTTGCCGACATTCTCACAAAATCTCTTGGAAAAGTGAAATTTGAACTTTTCAGGGGTCACATTTGCAAGAATAATGTAATAAGGGGGGATGTTAGCATAGTCTATGTACTTATTTTTTATTATTAGACTAGTTGTTCTATCTATTCCATTATTCTCTCCTTCTTATTTGTAACCTCTCCATCCATTTAGGGGAGTCTTGTTTATTCCCATACCTATAAATATTATACGTGGTTCCTTTGTTTAGTAGAATAATATGAGATAACATATCTCTATTCTTTCTCCTTTATTTCTGCCTCACAAAAAAAAAAAACAATAATAGCAACAATATACAATTTTCCCAACACAAAGGCTTTAAAATCTAAGTGAAGGGAGAAGAGAAATATGGGGAATCCCTTATAACTCCCAACATGTTATGTTTTTACCTTAAAAGCCTCAAAAATCTTCAACCACACAACAAAACCAAACTCTTATCCCTCCCTCAATCTCTTATCACTCCCTCAAATGAAACATATCAAAATAAGTAAGAATTTTTTCTTATTATCACAAGGTGGGACACCCAACCCAAACTCCCCTAAATGCATATACAAAACTCTTATCCCTCCCTCAAAATATCCCCATTTTCCTTCTCCCACAACACCCTCAAGGTCATACTACCCCAAATCCAAAAAAACACAACATTCATTCATTTTACAAACAATCACACAATAAATAGAATAAAATGCAAGGGTATAGACCCTACCTTTCCATTTCAAGAATCATCAATCCACAAGCAAAAATATCTAAAAAAATCCAAGTCCGAGCTAACACAAAACAAGCTCCCAAGCTTCAAACAAGAACTCAAGCCGAAATCCTCCAAAAGTTCAAGTGTGTAATTAAAACAAGTAACCCCCAAAACTCCAAAATAACTTACATAAATAAAAAATGATGAGAGGATGGTGGTGTGGCTCTATGTAGGATTCCACATCACTTCTCCTCCAATCCACTTCACCAATTCAAAAAAACAAGCCCAAGACTAATAAATTGGTGGGTGATAATAGGACAAGTTTCCTTCCACACACAAACCACTACTCCATACTTATAAGGAAAAAATTAAAGGATTTGTAAGAAAGTGCCATTAATTCCATGGTTCCTTTAAAAACACACATAATGAGGCCTAAAATAAACCCCTCACATCATAGGTATATTTGGTACACAAGTTTAAGAGGTATGAGACAAGCTTAACTTGTCCCACAAGCTTCTAAAAGTGGCTCCTAAGCCCAAATTCGAGATTTGAAAAGTGGAGATGAGTACACAACATTAAAACCAATAAAATCCATCTCAAATACATAAGGTAACAAGGACTATCTAAAAAAATTAATGCCCCCTTAGTCACATCTAAAATTAACTTACACACATGTTTAATTGACTAAACCAAAGAACATTAGTTAAGCAATAGTAAAGTGGAAATACATTACAATGAAGAAATCACATATTCACAAAATAAATAAAATGAAAGAGGAAAAAGCAACACATAAACCCATGGTCACATTTGAGGTCACCCCCAGTGGGGACCTCCTAACAAATTCAACAATAACATAACAATATACATGAATACAAGTTGGCAAGGTGACCTTGTTACCAATATTCAATATTCTTTCATGGTTGGCCTCTTATCCCCTTATTTTTGTTGTTATATAATTCCCTGCAATAATCAAAACAATACCTCTTTGGCCTCATGGCCATATCAATAATATCAAAACAATAGAACACATGTATATCTATCGATTCACATCATACTATAACATAGCTTAATCATCATCAAAGCTAGCAATTCTATTAATTGTTTACAATATATATATATATATATATATATATATATATATATATATCCTACCATTTCATCAAAAAAATGAGATCACAAGACTAGCTCGATCATCTAACAAAATCAATATGTCAAGAATCCAAAGTGTCAGTATATATAAAGTAACAACACTAGATCATCATCAATACTAATATATCTATCCATGCCTCTAGAATTCCATATAATCCACAATATGAGTCATAACATATCAATAATCAAAATATCTATATTGTCTATCAACATGCTAATAAAAATATTATAATGTCCATGGCTCTAATAAAAATAATCAAAATCATAGTAAACTAAGTGTCAAAGAGAAGTGTGCATTACATCCTTCTCCCCTTAAACTCAACTTCATCCTAGAAGTTGCTCAAATAAGTGTGGGAACTATGCTCTCAGCAAAGTGGCATCCTCCCAAGTAGCTGATGTCTCATTATAATGATCCCACTGGATGCACTCATGATTAATATCACGCGCTCAAATGCCCGTGGTCCTACACTTTATGATGCGCATGGGCTCCACCATCACCTGTCCCTACTCCTCTACCTACAATACGGTCCAATAAAATACATGAGATGATTCTGAAAAATATCTCCAAAGGACTGAAACATGGAAAACATCATGGATGTGAGACAAGTTAGGTGGCAAGGCTAAGCAGTAGGCTAAGGTACCGATCTGCTCCAAGATCTCGAATGGACCCACAAATATCGGAGCTAGCTTAGATTCTTTTCAATAATGTATGAGGCTCTTATGAGGTTTGAATCTCAAAAGTAACTTCGAGCCCACCTCATAATTGTGGTCAACTCTCCTCTAATCTACATACTTCTTCTGTCTATCCTACGCCTCTTAAAATATATGTCTAATCAAGATAACCTATTGCTCCATGTATTCCTGCACTCTCTGCCATAAAAATCCTAGAATTGTGTCATGCCAATGGAACTTTGAAATTTTTTGTTAAATGCAAACTCTACCAGATATAGGTACTCCTCCCATCATGACTGATGGTCCATAATGTACATGTGAAGCATATCATCTAATATCTGGTTCACCCACTCAGTCTGACCATCTGTCTCTGGGTGATAAGTTATACTAAATTAATCCTCGTACCAAGAGCATGTTACATGGTAATCCAAAAATGTGAGGTGCATAAAGGATCACGGTCACAAATAATCTTATGCAGAATCCCATAAAGTCTAACTATTTCATCCAAGTACACTCATGCCACCACACTAGTTATACATGTGGTCTTCATCGAGAGAAAAATAAGCCACTTTCGTCAATCTATCCACAGTGACCATAGTGGAATTGTGGTGGTATCTCGATGTAGATATCCCTAATATGAAATCCAAGGAAATGGTGTCCCACTTCCACTCTATTATAACAAGTAGGTAAAGAATGCCAGTTGGATGTTGATGCTTTTCCTTCACCCTCTGATACTCCAAACATTGAGACACAAAGTGGGCTATATCCCTCCAAAGTCCTCTCCAATGGTACAACTATCTCAATGTATCATGCATCTTCTTCACCCCTCGGTGGGTTGAATAAGGTGCTCAATGAGTCTTTGCCAAGATATCTTTTTGTAACCCTCCATCTCTAGGTACATAAATATGACCTTGGTGTCTGATAAATCCATCTGGCTCCAAAGTTGTCAATCCCTCAAACTTCCCCTCAAGGGGTCTCTGAGACTCAATATCTTCTCTAGCTAAAAAGTAGAATTTGTCATGTGGAAGATGTTGTAGGATCCTACTCCTCAAGTTTGTATATAATGATGTAGCCATAACAAGATGCCTCCAATGGTTCAAAGTGTCAACAACCACATTCTCTTTACCCTTCACATACTATATCTCCATATCATACTCACATAAAATCTCTATCAAACAACATTGATGGGCGTTGAGATTAGGCTATGTGAAGAGGTATTGTAGGCTCAAATGATATGTCCTAAGAATGAACCTTCTGCCTAACAAAAATGTCTCCATCAAACTAAAGAATGTACAACTGTTGCAAGCTCAAGGTCATGAGTTAGATAATTGAGATCATAACCATTGAGTTTTTGAGACTCAAAAGTAAATACTTGGCCATCATGCATCAATACTCCTCCTATCCCTACCAATGAAGCATCTGTACACACAAAAATTCCTCTTCGGATCTAGCACTGCTAGGATAGGTGTTATGGTAAGGCATTCCTTCATAGTCTTGAAGGCCTGCTCACAACTATCTTACCAAAAAAAAGTCTTTCCTTTCCATTGTAGGGAAGTGATGGGATGAGAAATGTGTGAGAACTCCTGAAAAAATCCCTTGTAGTAACCTCCTAATCCCATGAAGCTACATACCTTGGTCACATTGGTCAGTATTCGCCAACCGATGATAGCTCGAATCTTGTAAGGATTGAATGTTATACCTTCCCCATAAATAATGTGGCCCATGTACTAAACCTATGACTGAAAGAATGCACACGTCTCAAAGTTCCCATAAAGTTTCTACCCTCAAAAACACTGCAGAACCTATCAAAGGTGCTCCTCACGCGTGCATGAGTATATAAATATGTCATCAAGGAATATAAGCATGAAATGATCTAAAAATTTCTTGAATATCCCATCCATCAAACTCATTAACATTGTGGGGGCATTCGTTAGACCAAATGAAACAACTGTGAACTCATAGTGGCCATATCTCGTGCAGAAGGCTATATTATGAATATCAGTATCCACAATCCTTAGCTGATGATAACCTGAATTAAGGTATATCTTGGAAAACATTATCCCCCTTCATCTAATCAAACAAATCATCGATGCGTGGAAGGGGGTAACGATTCTTGATTGTTACTTTGTTCAGTTATTTGTATTCAATAAAAATTTACGGTGATCAATCCTTCTTTTCACAAAAATCACCAGTGCACCCTAAGGAGATACACTAGGATGGATTAGGCCCTTCTCAAAAAGGCCCTCCATCTGTAACTTGAGCTCACATATATCAGGGGTAGTATTCCCATATAGCGCATGTGAGATAGGCTCTACTCCCGAAACCAAATCTATATGAAAATCTATCTCACATGGGGGAGGTAAGCTAGGTAACACACTAGGGAGAACATCTGACTCAAATCAAGTGAGGTCCCATGAGACTCATCCTCTAACCTATCACTAACTGTAATAACATATAACTGAAATCCTCGCCACACACACCATTTAAGATGCATATAAAATATAGTGTGAATAGAAACAAGCCTCCTAACCCCAACTATCACCAACTCAACACTAAAATCATCAACACAAGATATCACCTTGTTGTAACAGTTCGCTCTACCTTTGTGTGTAGATAGTCAATCCATACCCAAAATAACTCCATATGAACCCAAGAGAAGGATGAAAAGATCCAATGGTGTGGTGAAGGGTCCTAGGTAAACTACACACTCCTTGACTAAGGATTCCACTATGAGCTTGGCTCTAGAAGCCATCTCAACATCTCAACTAAGGCCTTGCAAAACTTCCCTCATCCTGCATCACTCTACTAATGATGGAGAAATAAAGGAATCATAAGAGCCTTAATCAAATAAGATAGAGGTAGAAATACCACCAATGCTACATGTGGTCTCTATCACTATGCCCTGATGCTCTACCTATGGTTCTCAATTGTTGCATAAATCTCGTGGCTTTGTGCCATATCACCAACTGTAGGCTCAAAAATAGGTCCCTTACACTTATTATTATGGTTATGCGAACAATCTCTCTAATGGTGTCCATGTACACCACAACCATAACAACTACCAAGCTCCCTCCAATGAGAAGTGTCTCCCCATGGTGCTCTAACGCTATGTGTTATAGACCTTGATGATTTTTCCATAGATTGTTGTGGCTGCTGATGAGCTCTAGTTGATTGAGCTCTAGGTGTTACCTGTGTCATGATGGGTCCTCTAGGAGAAGGGCCCATACTCCACCCTCTCTGTGCATCAAATCTCTATGGAGGTCTAAATGGTGGATGAGTCTATTGTTGAGTGGCTACTTTGGTGACCTAAGGAAGACTTATATATCCATATCTTCCACGAGGAGGAGGATTTATCATCCTCGACCGATTATCCTGCATCTATTGAATGTGGATCCTCACTCTATCTCTAGCCTAATGTGTCTTCCCCATGTTTTCCTCTCTGAATGTAGTCCTTCTTAATGACCTCAGCTAATTTCTATAGACAATGCATACGCACTACCCCACCAAGATCTAAATTCGGGCACTCTTGTGAACCTTTGAACCCTAACCTACTCATGTTGCATGTAGTTAACATACTTGCAGTAAGTCCAAGAACCGACTCTCATACTTAGTCACTATCATAGATTCCTGTCACAAATCATGGAACTCATGGATCCTCTAATGGATAAACCTTCTACATAAGTATTATCTCCTGAATCACTCCTCTAAGGGATACTATGCCATAATATTTGAATCTACATGGAGCTTATCCTCCTCACTCCTCTACCAAACTCCTACCCCATCCCTTAGAAGATGAATTGTGACACGAGCATGCATGTTTCTAAAACACATACATAGCTTGAAGCATCTTCTCAAGATGAGTAACCAAACCTCTTCTTGAAATCCTCCTCTATCCCTAGCGAAGTGAGATGGATGAAGCTTCAGAATCTCTCGTGTGAGCACAGAACCAGATTTAATCACAACAAAAGATATTCTATTCAGCATATATTGATTCATACGGGCCATTACATTTATATAGGCTAATGTTGCTCCTATAATCAAGGAAGCTAAACATAACCTCTCACTAACTCTATACGAGATGTTATAACAATACACTCCCTAAATAAGTGGGTTGTTGTAACTCACAACCAACCACACCAACAATGCAATATTATATTATCCTAGATAATATAATTACTCACACTAACATATTAGAGAGCACTAATAGTTAGGATATTCCTAACATTCCCCCCCTTAGTGCGAACATGGTAGAAAAACATCCACACGCTCCTCTGTAGTATGCTCACCCCTATGGCATGTCCAACTCTGTGACTCATGACCTTGATCCAAAAGAAAGGCTCTCTCCTTCCATGGTTTTAAACAGGTTTACCACAAACCTTGACGTGACAGGAATTATTTGAATTATGACCTTGATATGATCGACCGTTGTCTTCTGTCTACCTCTAGGTCTCTCCTCATGGCCATATCTCTATCTAGGCTAGATCTTGCATCCCTATCTATGTTCTCTCGCGGTGGTGAATTTGGACTAACTAGATCCACATGGGAGTTCTCCACCCTATACTCCTCATTGTGTCATGGAGAGATATGAGCCTCCAGTGAAAACTCCCTATCATGTCAGCTAGGTCATCCCCCAACTGAACCTCTATGTATAGCGGCATTGACCTCCTATAAGGTCTATAAAATATATGGTAGTATATCAACGACTATCTACTCTAGGGTTGGTATATCTAACTTGACGTGAAAGAAATCCTCTTCTGATCTATGCCTTCTGCATAGAAAAGGGCGAGAGTTATCTCATCATCATCTAGCTTTGTTTCAATTTTCTAAGTTTCCTACATTTTCAGTTATCAACAATGTTGTGTGTTCTAAGTTATATTTGTGCCAATTTTACTATTTGTGTTTCAATGTGTTCCCAAGGGTCTAAGTGTTGAACCCATGGCTTTGATACCAAGTGTAACACTCACAATTTCAATGCACCAAAACCCATGCTAAAACCCCATTAATTACTTAGGAAAAATTACATAATACATTATTTTGTTTAAAAGAGGATTGCAAGGAGATAAACATCAACTATGTTTAATTATTTCCCATTTAATAAATTTCAAATATTCGTTAAGTAGTTATAACTATGTTAATAATTAAATATTAGTAATTTGTTTCAACTTCTTTCAGGTTTAAATCCTCTTCTAGGGTTTCCATTAATTCTCATTTAAAATATTAGCTAGGTCAATTCTTGTTATTTTACCTTAATTAAAATCCTCTTAAGTTTATACAAGGGCCATTTCCTAAGTTGGTTAAACCTAATATCCAATTCCATCATATAGTAATCTAACTATACATTTAAATGTTAATTAATTTAATCCTTTTAAATTATTATTTATGGTACCCATTCTAAATATTATTTATTTAATCCTTATAACCAAATTTAAATTGTTTATTTATAAATCTAAAGCAAAGTGTCTCAACTTACCCTAACCCACTAAGTGGCCCCATTCATTTAATACACATACTTTTATTTAAAAAGAAATATCAATTCCCATATAATGCCAAAACTTCAAATATGTAGGGACAATCCTCCACCCTTAGATTAGATTAATATGGACCCTTAGATTTAGGTTATTCCCAAAGAACCCTAATTTTCCTTATGATGCAATTTTATTCTTCCTTTTCCCTAATCTCTTCATTTTTTCTTTTTGATTTACAGGTTGGAGGAGTGGAAGCCATGGAAGCATGAGGGGAAACCATGGAGAAATTTTTTTGGTTCTAGTTTTGTAAATAGGAGGAAACTTCCTTCATTCTACTCTTTATTTAGTTTAGTTCATCATTAGGTTTGGTATAACAAAGTTATATATATATATATATATATATATATATATATATATATATATATATATATATATATATATATATATATATAAATTGTTGTAGATATCCCACCATAAATATGGTTTTGGTATTTAGTTGCTCACATTTCCTTGAGTTCAACATTTGGGGAAAATCCCATTTATTTGATCTAGTGTGTATATACACTTGTATACATATATACAAGTATGTATAAATGTATCTACATGTATATGTATCCATATCTAAGATGGATCTACATTATGTTTACAAATATTTATTAAAAATATAGATTTGTCTTGAAAATCACAATTTTTTTGAAAAAGTGTTTCACGCATTGGGAGACTAGTGTTGGTCATGTAACCGTTCATGGTTCTTATTGTGCTACCGACATTGGTTACTGTGAATCTGACACAATTTATAAAAAAATGTACATAAATATATATATTCTTAAAAATATACACCTATATACATTTTTACAGAAGTTCATGTTTATAATAAGCTCTATTTTTGCATTTTCTTAGCAACAAAATTCATGCAACAAGTGAGAAGTTTTTATAGGATTGTGTATAGTTTACAAAGACCAATGTCAGCTTTCTTCTTACGCCGATGTTGTTTGGTGGACCAACATCATCCACCGTGGAAAAATAGTTCGTTTAAATAAATGATATATATATTGATAAATATATATATATATATATATATATATATATATATATATCAAAACAAAGTTCAAAATCATTGTTTTATAACAGAATATATAGGTGCTAAAAAGACAATTTTCTTCTTGATTAAATGCACTAAATGAGTAACTTTTCCTTTGTAAAATTGTTTAAAATTTGACTATAAGAGTTCATTTCCAACCATAATGCATTTAAATTTAAAAGAGAGAAATTAATTTAACCATTTACTAAGTGCAAGTTTCTTTATTTTTCACAACAAGAATGACATCCATTTCAACAAGGAAAACAACTATAAACTTCCATATATTTTCTAATACAAACAACTATTTTCAAAATGAAGGCACAAAACCTACTTTGATTCATTTTCGGGTTTGAAAGGAATTACATTTCCACTCAATAATACTTACAAAAGTCCTTCTTTCCACCATTTCTAATACATAGCTTGATAATTAAATTTGTAAGAAACTCTCTTTAAAAGAAAAGTGTATGCAAGCCTTCCACTCAAAGGTGGAAACAATATGGCCAAACTTACTGTTGTAAATATCTCCCCCCGGTTAGATATAGACAAGTAGAAGAATATGGAAATCAAAGAAACTCAAAGCCCAATATTTATTGCATCACCAACAGCGCCAAGGCAGGTAAGAGGTGCACATCAAGAGGTGTCGACATGCAAAAAGTCGCGCCAAGGTGTAGGTAAGAGGCACACAGCAAGAGGTGTCAACATGCAAAAATTCGCATGCCAAGGCGCAGGTAAGAGGCGCACAGCAAGAGGTGTCGACATGCAAAAATTCGCGCCAAGGTGCAGGTAAGAGGCGCACAGCAAGAGGTGTCGACATGCAAAAAGTCATGCGCCAAGGCATAGGTAAGAGGTGCACAGCAAGAGGTGTCGACATGCAAAAAGTCACACCAAGGCGCAGGTAAGAGGCGCACAACAAGAGGTGTCGACATGCAAAAAGTCGTGCCAAGGCACAGGTAAGAGGCGCACAACAAGAGGTGTCGACATGCAAAAAGTCACACCAAGGCGCAGTAAGAGGCACATAGCAAGAGGTGTCGACATGAACATGGATGCGCCCTAGCACACTTAAGAGTATGACGACACGCACATGGATGCGCCAAGGTGCACCTTCAGGAGGCGCAACATTTTGAGCGCCGAAAAGAAGCAAATAACTTTTCACAGGGAGCTCGGATTCACGCAAGGTTGATTTTCAGAAATATTACGAGATCCTCTATCCAACTTTATCTTTAATTGGGTGAGAAAAATTCTTAAAATGCAAAATAAAGTTTGCCACTTTTTGGGTTTGTTAGGGTTCTCACCCACCACCATAATGAGATGAATTAAATGTAACTTGGAGGTGGTTGGGGTAGATTTGGAATTCCTCTCTCTTTTCTCTCTCATTCTTCCTATAAATTGTAAGGAGTGGCTTCTTTCTAAAGGTTGGACATTCTTGTTTTTCCCCTCCCTTCTTCTCTTTGGCAGGTGAATTTGTGGAGTAAAAAACCTCTCATCTGAAACTGTAATGCAACTTTGCCTCTTGGAATTTTGTAGTGTATTGTATCAATATTTGGAGCAAATAATGCATGTCTGTGGATGATTCTCAACCCTCTCTATGTTCATTTTTCATCCTTCTGATCTTTCACTGCAATTTGGTTATCTGTGCATGATCTTGCATTACATTTTATTGGTTTGTGTTTATTGGCAAGATAGGTGTTCTTCATTCCTCGGTGCATCACCTTTGTAGTTTAGGTTTTATTTTATGCATATTCTTACCCTATCTCCTTGGAAAGTTAGTTTAGGTTTTGAGTAAACCCTCTGCATTTTTTACGTGTGCATCTGAATAGAGGAATAGGAACCGGCCTTCATCCGGAGAGATTTTCCGATTTCGCAAGGTCCCACACTTGGGAAAAGCTCCATGTTATGCAATCGCACTGAGAGTCTCAACCCATCGAGTTGTAGACATTCAGGGGTGCTGTGTTTCACCATCAACACTTACCAAATAAACTTTCTCTTTCTTGATCTTCTACATAATAACTATTTCCAAGATGATAACTTGAGCTCCTTCATAATCCAATCACAACAACAAGGGGGTGTAGGAAACACTCACCTCCAACCTTTATTCCAATGAGAAGGAGAAGTCATCCTTCTCATTGGCCCCCGAGCCCCAACAATTAATAAATTAGGGATATCAAACAACCATGGAAACTTTTACAAAGGCTTAGCAATACATACACTCATACCAACAATTTGTAACTCATACAAACACAAAAACAATAATAGCAACAATATACAATTTTCCCAACACAAAGGATTAAAACAAGGAACCCCCAAAAATCCAAAATAACTTACATAAATAGAAAATGAGGAGAGGGTGGTGATATGGTTCCATATAAGATGCCACATCACTTCTCATCCAATCCACTTCACTACGTAAAACACCAAGCCCAAGATGGATATATTTTTGGGTGAGAATATGAAAAGTTTCCTTCCACACACAAACCACTACTCCATACTTCTAAGGAAAAATTAAAGGAGTTTTAAGAAAGTTTCATTGATTCCACTTTTCCTTTCAAAAAACACCTAATGAGGCTTATAATAAACCTCTCACGTCATAGGTATAGTTGGTGGGTGAGTATCAGAGGTATGGGACAAGTTTAACTTGTCTCAAAAGCCTCCAAAAGTGGCTCCTAAGCCCAAATTAGAGATCTAAAAAGTGGATATGAGTACACAACATCAAAAACAATAAAATCCATCTCAAATCCATAAGGTAACAAGGACTATCTACCACAATTAATGTCCCTTTAGTCACATCTCAAATTAACTTAAACATGTGTTTAATTGACTAAACCAAAGCACAATAGTTAAGCAATAGTAAAGTGGAAATACATTACAATGAATAAATCACATATTCACAAGATAAATAAAATGAAAGAGGGAAAAAGCAACACATAAACCCATGGTCACATTTTATGTCACCCCCCAATAGGGACTTCAACATAACAATATATATGAACAAAAATTGTCAAGGTGACCTTTTTTCCAATATCCAATATTATTTCATGGTTGGTATCCTATCCCCTTCTTATTTGTTATGATATAATTCCATGCAACAATAAAAAAAAATACCTCTTTGGCCTTATGGCCATATCAATAACATAAAAATAATAGAATACATGTATATCTATTGATTCAAATCATCATATAATATAGCTAAATCATCATCAAAGATAGAAATTCTATTAATTATTTACAATTTCTATATATTTCAATTCTACCATTTCATCAACAATAATGAGATCACAAGACTAGATCAATCATCTAACAAAATAAATATGTCAAGAATCTAAAGTGTTAGTATATATAAAGTAACAACACTAGATCATCATCAATACTGATATATCTATCCATGCCTCTAGAAGTCCATATAATCCACAATATGAGTCACAACATATCAATGATCAAAATATCCATATTTTCTATCAATATGCTAATCAAAATATAATAATGTCCATGTCACTAATCAACACTAATCAAAATAATAGTAAACTAAGTGTGGAAGAGAAGTGGGCATTACATCTTCTTACCCGTGGTGTTTGATGTAGGAGCATCCAAGTTCGTGAGAAATATTGCATCACCCAATAATATTTAGAGTTAGTGAATAAATACTTGGGAAATTTCATGCCACTCTCAAGTGTGCAACGTAAATGATTATTTTTTGAGTTAGTGAATAAATACTGGAAATTTCATGCCACTCTCAAGTGTGCAATGTAAACAATTTATTTTTAACCCATTTTTAATGAAATCCTATCCTAGCCTCAAAGGATTAGCTTAAACTATGAAATATTATCTCACATGAGTAAAATTTTGAAGTTGTGTAACATTTCCCATGTTGTGTATACTTGTCTATGCCTCAAGACATTTTCCTTTCCTACAAAAAATTATACTTGTCTGCATATGACTACCAATTCATGGATTATGTATGTGTAACACTCCAAGCTACAGAATATTATCTTACATAGTGAATTCACATAGAAATTGTGTAGACCACTAATGCTTATCTGATGCCACAAAATATTTCAAGATCCAAAAAACATTATCAATGTTGCAAAATATCTCATTCTTATAATGTCACTCTCATTTTTCCCAATGATAAAATATCCATATGATAGGATACTTTGTCAACATTGGTACAGTTAAGGGGAGGCATGCATGGCTCTCTATACATCTTGCATGGCCAATGACCAACTAGAATGATATAATTAAGTTTGATCCAATAGTGAATAACTTCAAGAAACAAAAATGGCATATATACACAACATGGGTATTATTATACAAGGTATATTTACTTTCTAAAGACATATTTGTTATCTGGTCAGAACTTCTATGAGATATACAAATAGAAGGTAGTTACAATGAAATAAGCTTACCCTCTTATTTTAGAAGATGTCTAGTGTGAGATCGTTAAGTTGAGTCAATATGGTTTTGTAAATATTTGCAAAGTATATAAGATTAGGATAGGTTATAAGATTGGAATTCTTAGAAGAATTGTTATGGTATTTCCATAAGATTTTCATTTGGTGTAGTTTCATTATACCTAAGTCTATAATATTTCTTTACATGAATAGAAGAATCCTTTTTTATTTCTTGTTAAATTTGTGTGTATGATCTTGTTTTAGTGATATTTAACTATGATAATGCTTGCATGGTATAAGGCATTCCTCCATTGGGAACTTTGAGTATGACTGCATCAAATGGCATGCTTGAGTTATCAATATTCTTGAAGGCATAATCCTAGTATGAAAATGTGTTAAGTGGATTGACTTGTTACTTGTGAAATTATGAAAAGGTTTCTATTGTAAGAGTGAGTAATGACTGTGAGGTTAAATTAGTCATTTATTTGATTGAATTAATTAGAAATTGAATCAGTTCAGCCAAAAGTTGTAGCTAATTCACCCATCCTTTATATAGGGATATCTCTTATTAGAGATTGATAGATTTTGATATTTTATGTGCATTCATTATATTGATGCAATTGATATGAATAAGTCAAGAAAGTTATGTATATTGAGTTGGCATGTAATTTTCAAGAAATTATTTCTCGTTATTATTATTAATAAAATATGGGAAGTACATTTTATTATAGGATTTTTACATGTAACAAGATTTTCCCCACTCAAATTATGTATACATGTTCTATGTTATTTCCTTTCTTATTTACATAAATTGAATTGTTGTATAATTGAAACTAAGAATTGTTGTATAATTGAAACTAACTCAGATATCTTATTATTCTAAAAATTAATTCATTATTAAAACTCATCCCGAGTTTGGGTGTTACCCTATAAGAGAGGGCTCAATAGTTAAAACAAAATAATAAAGTAAATGATTATATATTACAAAATTTAAATCTTACATTTTCCTCATACACGAAAACTAGAAACAAGTGAAAGTCCTCCCAAGCACATTAACAGTTCCTCCACTATAGAATTATTATCAAACAAAAAAATACATTGCTAAGTGTGTGCCCTATTACTCCATAGGTAGCAGCAATAGAAAACCATTCCTAATAAAACATTATACTCATTATCAAGACGCTTGACGGTCAAATTTTATTAAATCAACTTAATTTTTAAAGCCAAAGCTTAGCCATTGGGCACGGCTAGCCGATACTGAGATAGTCGACCTTTGGCTTAGACCATAAAAAGTGATTTTTTAAATAAAATATTAAATACCTTTATTTAGTTAAATCTTAAAGGTTTTAGTTTAATTTTAAATTATATATAGATTGAATATATAAATAAATACAAAAACAACAATTAAAATATAATATTTGAAATATTTTGTAAAATTATTATTTTTATATAGTCTTGAAATAAGATTTAATGTTGTACGAATGTTGATAAAATCTTAAAATTTATTGTCAAACTAAGAAAAAATTGAAAACATATGTCTTTGAAATATATTTAGTATGAAAAAGTTTTACAAGACCTCAAAATTTCTCTTAGGCTCGAGGAAATTTCTTAGTCCTAGAAATTTGTTTCATTGTTTCTTGAAAAATAAAGAATGACTGTCGTAAATTCTAGAAACTTTTACTAAACCTTAGTAAAGTTGATGGTTGATTTTTCAATATTTTTTAAAAAGTTGAATTTTTATGAACTCATGCTCAAAAAATTGTGAGATCTAGTCAACATAATAGAAGAACAACCTACTTTGGTAGGTAATTTACCACAATTAACATAATTATCTTTCAACAAAAATCCTTCAAATTTTTTAATTTCCTCATAAGTATTAACAAATAATTCATGTTCCATATTGTACACCAAGAATCTCCTAAATAATCCTAGAAACATGTTAAATCCATGCACAAGTGCATTAGGCTCTCCAAAATGAATAAACTAGCTATGAAACTGATACCACTCCTATGAAAGGTAGCGAGAAAATTGTAAATTATCTCTCAAAGGTCAAAAACATCAAATGATAGTTGGATGGTTGTAATTGTGACCTAATCCAAGACATACTCTTGTATTTCATAATTTAGATGAATATTCATGAGATATTCAAGAACTCTATTTATATTCTATATTCAAAATACCAAAATGAGTAATCCATTCCTGGTTTGAATACCTTGTGTGCTCTTCTCATCCAAGAATAATATGTTATGACCAACTTTGATTTGAAAGATAATGCCACTCAGGAACTTCTCTCCCAAAATCACAAAAATTTACTCCTAAAAGACAATGCAAATAAAAAAACCAAAATCAAAATTAGTGTACCAATTAAATTCAAACCAAAATAATGATAAAACCATTGTGTTTTACAATGCCTTGTGTGAATATAATGACAATTAATGGATCCTAGATAGTGGTTCCTCAAGACACATGACCTACATGTATGATATTCTCACCAAGATCAAATAATGTCATGATCAAATCTATCTAGGTGATAATTGTATCTTAGAATCTCATAGTCAAGGTAGATCTCACGGTTTTAATGGTTTCATTGGAAATGTTTTGTATGTTCATAAACTAAAAAAATTAACTTTTTATCTTGCTCTTATTTAACACAAGATAATTTTAGTTTTACCTTATTGCAAGAGAAAAATTGTTCATAAAATATTCATCTGACTTTGTTAGTATTAAAGGAAATTAGAAGAATGACTCATACATTTTCAATGGTTTTGTATCTAAAACTTGTATCTATTCTCATATTAAGAATGAAACCAAGTTGTGGCATGAAAGACGCGGTCATCTAAATTTCAGGAGGATTGTTGATATTTCACATCTTGATATGGTAGTTGGTCTTTCCAAAATTAAAACACATCATTATACATGTGAAGGTTGTTTACGTGATAAGAAACATATTCAACCCTTCCACAAGTGACATAAATCTAACTCCTCTCATCCTTTAAAGTGAGTTCATAGTGATATTAAGGGACTACTTGAGGCTTCCTCCTTAAGTGGTGCTCTATATGTTATTACTTTCATTGATGATCAAACTAAGATGACCTAAAATTATTACATTGAGAAAAAAATATGTTCTCTTTAAATTCAAAAATGTAAATCCCTAATTAAAATCTCTTGTGAGCTAAAAATTAAGATATTAGGAATAGACAAAGAACGTGAATATGTCAATAAATATTTTTATGCATTATGCACCTCTTATGGAATTTGATGAGAACTAACAACTCCTGTAAATATGTTAGTAGAGATTTTGATGGATGTCATCAAGTCAATGATTTACTTTACTCAATTCCTAAGTCTCTATAGGTAGAAACTATGAATATGAATTCCATATCCTAAATATGCTTCATACAAAATACCTACATCAAACCACATCTCTAGAAATGTAGGCGTAAAGGAAACCAACTAATTTCCATTTGACAATATTTGGTAGCTATGATTCTATTTTCATTCCTAAAGGTAAAAGGAAAACGTTTGATCCTACTTATTCTTGTATTTTTGTTTGTTATAAATGAAAAACAAAAGGATTAATAATGTATGATCCATCCAAACATGAGATCATTAAAAAGAGGAACATTTGAGTCCTTGAAAATTTATTTTGTATAACCTATTTTAAACCCTCTTGAGTGTCTCTTGATGAAGAAATGGATATTTTATAAGATGATGATCATATTCTAAACTCTTTTGTTCTTTAAGTTGAGGTGGATATCTCACAACACGCAGTTCCATCTAAAAATCCTAAATATGTTCAATCTCAAACTCAAGATCATTGTCCTAATACACTAAAAAAATGACTATAAGTCAACATATTTAACATGTCTTAATGGCCTTATATGAGTGTAAACCTCAATCTTATTAAATATAATATATGAGAAATAGTCCCTCCATAAAAAAGGAGTATCATTGGGCCTCAATGGTTATATAATATCAACTAAAATTTCACAAGAAAAATTTATAAATTTAAGGCTATGTTAGTATCTCGGGGTTTACTCAAAACACAAGATTGATGATGTAAAAAATTTTACTCTTCTAACAAAAATGAGCACAACTAGAATTCTCCTAGCTCTAGTTTCTCAATACGGTTAGGAAATATGTCATATTAATGTGAAAATGCTTTCTTAGATGGTGATCTCAAAGAAAAATCTATGACTCAACCTAAGGTATTTGAAAAACCTAATAAAAATTGTCTATTTGTAAACTAAAAAATTGTATGGTTTAAAACAATATCCTCAAACATGATATGTTAAATTTAATAGTTTTTTAAGGCTATCGGTTTCTCTACCTACTCTTCTAAAAATTATTTATTTGTAAAATTTGAAATAAATCTAATTATTCAAGTTGTTCTATATGTTGATGATCTTCTTATTATGAACAATCAACATAGTTTACTTTGTAAAATTAAAGCTAAGTTAAAATAATATTTTGAAATGATTGATTTAAACATACTTCATTTTATATGCATAGTTGTTTTTAGGATCAAAACTCTATTATCGATTCTCAATCTCAATCTCCTTCTAATATACTTAAAATGTTTAGCATAATTGATTGTAAAATTATTGGTATTTGTAATGAAATTACTTTTATAAATCTGATTATGAGCAGCAATAGAACACCAAAGAATTCAATATTGCAGATAAATGATCTCAATATGCAAGTAGAATAACATAGCCACATCGAGAGGGCAACCTCCAAACCATACAATAAGACTCAAATTCCTAATATGATGATCAACTAACTACAAACCCCTATATATATACTATTCCTAGGTTATGACCATCATCGAGGTCAACCCACTAATGCTAATATAACATATATGAAATAGATATATCATGATAAGAAGTTATGATAGCCACAAGTCGGCTATATACATCCAATGTAAGACATATGATTAAGGGTGTAACGTGCCCCTCCCCTTCAAAGAAAAATTTTCCCCAATGTTTGGAAGCCCTAGATGCTGCTGCAAAAATGTTTCATCCTTCCATGATGTGTCCTCAATGTTCGTATTCTTCCACTTGATCAGGTACTTGGTAATGAATCTAGTCCTCGGTCTTTTGGTGTGTGTTTGAAGAATACCTTCAGGTTCCAATATGATCCTTCCTCGTATATTTTCATAAGTACTAACTGGGTGGAAATGTACTACCCAATAACTTTCTTCAAGAAAGAAACATAGAAGACTAGATGTATTTTACTTCCTGGAGGGAACTCCAACTTATATGCCACATTACCAATTTTTTGCAACACATAGTATGGACCAAAGTATTTAGGAGCAAGCTTATTATCCTTCTTCTATTGTTTTAATGATAACTTCTTATATGGTTGCAACCGTACAAAAAAAATTCACCCTCTTCAAAGTGTTGCTCACTATGATATTGATTAGCCTATTACTTTATGCAGTTTTGTGCCCTTTCCAAATTCTCTCTAAGACTAGAGAGTACCTCATGTTGGTGATGAATGTTCTCTTAAATTTCCCTCACCTTTTGTTTGACCTTCAAGATAGATATGATTGATGGAGGATGGTACCTATAAAGTGTTAGAAATGGAGACATTTTGAAGGAGGTATGAAATGAAGTATTGTACCACCATTCTGCAAGTGGCAACCATTGCACCCAATGTTCTTGTTTATCTGAAGTAAAACATAAAATATATCCCTCTAAATATTTATTTACCACCTCATTTTTCCCATTTGATTGAGTATGATAAGATGAACTTTGGGAAAGCTTTGGGTACCCAAACAAGAGAGCAAATCAGTCCAAAAATTGCTTATAAATATTGGATCATGATCACTTACTATAATTTTGGGTGTGTCATGGAGCTTTTGAACTATATCCATAAATGATATGGCAATTATACTAGCTGTGAAAGGGTGAGCTAGGGAAAAAAAATGAGAATACTTGGTAAGTCTATCCACCACAACCATGATGATACTTGTCCCTTATGATTATGGTAAACCTGTGATGAAATACATCAATAGCTCTTCCCATTTCTCGCTAGGAATAGAAAAAGGTTGGAGGAGGCCAAGTATCTTAATGGTCTCACCCTTATGTTTTTGACACACTAAAATTTTGCCACAGATTTTTCAGCATCTCCTTTCAACCCCTCCTAAAATAAATCCTACTTAACTCGTGATAAGTTTTCAAGAACTTGGAATAGCCACCTAGTGGAGAATAATGGAGCTCTAAAAGAACGTGGTGTTTAAGTGTAGAGTCCTTACATAGATATAATTTTTTTGTAGCATAATGTATCCCCCTTCCATATAAATTGTTCTGATATGGATGGATCTTCCTTTATATTCTGAATGAGAGTATGTGTTGATGCATATTTTTTCCATTATTCCCTTGTTTAATCTACCTAATCTACCTTTAGTATAGAGATGAAACATAATAATGCTTCATGGGACTCATCCCTCATAGAAACTATGTACCTAGAGTGATGGTGGTAGGGCCTCCTGTCCCTCCATCCAAACTCTCTCACATCCCTGGACATGGTGTGAAGCAGGGGACTTCCTATGGAATTCACATATCTGTGATGATACATTACTTCTTAAAAACCTAGTGGAGAAGAAGATTCTCACTTCGCACCATTCCAATATGTTGTCTATGTGTTTGGACCACCATTTTTTGTTATCCCAAAAAGAGCATAAACCAACATATTTCTTCTATCAAAACATCCTTCCACTGGGCTTCCATGGCATGCATAAATACATAAGGCTTTCCTTCACCAGTGTACCAAGGTACCTAATTATAACTTAAGCACCTAACAATGTGCAACCTGATCATGTGGTAACTTTGTTCTTAACCTCTCAACTAACTACTTCATACATTACATGCACCCAGTTATCACAAGAAATACCTATAGTATCACTAACTGAATGAGAATCATCCCACTATATTACTTATTCCTTAGATGGCTCAATCACCTCAAGGTATCGATAGTAAGCGCATATATTATATTCAAGTCTTTACCACTCAAATACTCAACATACGGGGCAGCCTTTTCATCTATCAATGGTATAATAATGCGCTCTTATTTATTTTCAAATCTAATATAACCCTTGTTGAAGCACAAATTTGCATTATTCTCATATCACTAGGGGCACCCAAGTAACGATGGGAAACTATCTTCCCTTGTGAGCTGCAATACTTCAAAGTCTCTAGTAAACTTGGTTCCCTGAATCATAAAAGATGCATATTTTAATACCCCAATAGGATTAACCCTAGTTCTATTTTCCATATACAACACATTCGAAGAAGGATACAATGGTGGTCTATCTATCTAATTCCAAGCATCCAACATGAGTTACGTTAACTTCCACACTTGTATCTATCATATTTTTCTCAAAATCCATCCATATATGACCGCATTCAATTTAATATCCTTATCATACTCATGATTATGGGGAGACAGATTTGCATGAAGTATCTACCTCTCATGCTCATTACCTGTGTGTGGTAATTTTTATCACAACCACTCTCCTAGTAAGGGGATTATGTTTTCTTGATGCAACATTCTATATACTTACTTTAAATCCTCTACATCCTTCTATGGGATTTATCTCAATTTTCCCTAGGGGAAAATTGAGCAAACATGACCTGCGCGTAGAAGAAATCTAAGGTCGATTACATCACATGAGCCCACATTTCAAATCTAACAATCAGGTTACATGTGGGCTCAAAAATGGAGGAGCAAGGGTCACTAAGAAGGCAAATAGTGCCAAAAAACTAGAGCCTTAAAGGAGGAAAATAGGGAAAATTCAAAGGCTTCGGGCTTCATAAATGATTCAGAGTGGGCTTAAATTGGCTAAGTATGGAGGATATGATGGAAGCTACCAAGTGTCTCAATGGTGTACCATCAAGTGTTAAATCCAAGAGCCAATCTCAAACAAGCGTGAAGTTTTCATGTGTCCCAGAGCCCCAAAAGGATAGAACCAGCCATCAAAAAGCCCAAACAAGTGGAAGGAACCACATGTCATCTCGGCACAACTTCAAAAGTAGGAACCCAAAGGTGGAAGCTAAAATTAGTGCTATCCCTCCACGTGGTCGGGGTCCAATAGAATTCTAAGAGAAATGGGCCTAAATCAGCTAATGTATAAGAGTATTGGCGTAAAGGCGCCAAGTGTCTCAACGGAACACATTTAAAGGTAAGACCTAAAGCGGAGACTCAAATGAGTGCAAAACTTCCACATGTATAGGGTTTGAAAAAGGCATCTACTTGAATCAACTAAGTATCATAGGCTCGCAAAAGGCACCACATGTCAGCTTGGCACATCTTTAAAGGTAAATCTAAAAGTAGGTTCCCTTAGACAAGCGTCAAGTCTCCACGTGTCCTGGGTCAAACATATGGCCCCCACCAAAAAAAAGGACTTAGCCAAAACATAAGGAAACAGAGAAAACTACGGAAGGTGCCACGTGTCTCTTCAGTACAACTTCAAAAGCAAAATCCAAAAGTAGTCCCCAAACTAGTGCCAGCTCTACACATGGCCATGTTCTAAGTCAAAGCGGGAAGGCGGGTCATCGGAGGCAATTCAAACTTTTTGCTCAAAGGCGTAAAGTATAAAAGTGATCCACCTCCGCCGATGCCCAAGGAGCCACGTGTCAAGCCTAAATTACATGCGGGTTGATAGGCTTGGGGAGGAATTTTCACCCAAATGGAAAATGCGGACCAACGGGCCCGAAGATGGTTTTTTGACAAAAATGAATTACGGGGCTATGGGAATTTTTTTGCATTTTGTATTTTTGGTGCCAAAAGGTGCAAAGTGAGTTTCAGGCCCATGGACTCCATTTTTCTAAACTGGTTTTTTCATTTTTGTACGAACCCGACTCAAATATTCAAATGGACATATCTTTCGATCCAGTGCCCAAATTCAACAAATTTGGCACCATTAGAAAGGTCTCGACCTTGTCTACACCATGGAAACCTAAAACTTTAATTTTGAAGGAGGTTAGGTGGGTGAAAATGGGGAAATGTCTTCATGCCATTAATATGTAATCCAATTTTCCCCAACAACTAGATCAGATTTGATTTGATCCATCATTCTTTCCTTCTTCAACACGCCGAATGCAGACATAGCGGTGGACTCAACGGATTGTGGGCTGATTTGCAGGGGGCATTGATGGCCGGTAGCTGAGCTTCAAATCAAGTTTCCCACCTCTTTCTTTTTTTCCCTCTTTACTACATCTATAAAAGAAGGAGTTGGGCTCATTGTAAAGGGTTAGAAATTTTTGTTTTGCACCCTCCCTTCTCCTCTGTCTACAGATGAGTTTGTGGAGTCCAAACCTCCCATTCAAGTTGTAATACAAAGTTTTTCCTCTTGGCTAACTGTAATGTACTGTATCAACTCTGAGCAATAATATATGTCTGTGGGTGATTCTCAACCCTCTCATGTGTTCATTGTTATCTTTTGATCTCTCATTGTAGTTTGGTTATCTTGTGCATGGTGGTTGTATTGCATTTCTATGGTCTATGTTAAATTACAAAATGGGTGTTTAACATTCCTTTGGTGCATCACCTTGTTAGCTTAGGTTTATTTCTTTCACATCTTCTCAACCATGTCCCCTTGGTAAGATAGAGTAGGTTTAGAGTAGATCCTCTACAATTTATTTGTGTGCACCTGAACAGAGGAATAGAACCGACCTTCATCCAAAGAGCTCTCTTGATTTCAAAGTCCCACACTTTGAGAGATGCTCCATGTTATGCTATCACACTGAGAGTCTCAACCCAATAGGTTGCAGACATTCAGGGGTGCTTGTGATTTTGCACTAACAGTTTTGGCACACCCGGTGGGACCAAAGAGGTCTCCATCTTTATTATAGCAAGATTGATGTGCACTTGCTGTAATTTTTTAGCTTTTAAGAAGCTTTGAAATTACACATATGACGACTCCAAAAGAGGTCGAAGTCCACTAGTTTCAACAGCCCAGGCTTGGTAGATTCATGAGAAGGATCCAGACTAGATCAAGAACTAGAGAAGAAGGATTGTTTTTCTATCTACACTTGTCCCCAGACAGAGGGAGAAGGGGAGAGAGAGCTCAAAGGTCTCCATCTCCACCAAATATAACCTTGTCAACACCTCCTCCTAGTAGGTCCTTTCATTCAATCAACAAGGGTTCTTAGGCCAATCATAATGGCACAACCACCCAACCCCTATGTCAATTTCACTGGCAGCAGCCCACTTGCTCTCAATGCACAAAATCTAGTCCTAGTTGCAGCATTAAAGAGCATCCCATATTTCACTAGGAGAGAACCAAACTTCTCCTAGTGATCACATTCAAGACATTACAAATGTCTGTGCAATTCATGAGATCACTAAGATGGACATTGTAGTCAAATTTTAGCCTCTTCACTCAAGGGTAAAGCTTCAATGGTTCAAGAGTCTAACAATAGACTCTATTCAGAATTGGGACCATCTGTGTAGAGCTCTTCATAATCAATTTGGAGAGAAGGGAGATAATATATCCTTGTTGGAATAACTAACAACAATCAAGAGGGCCCTAATGAGTAGTTGATAGATTTCAACCTCAGATTTCAAAGGACATGGGATAGGATTCCATTGGCCATGAGGCCCATAGATGAAGGTGCTTTCTTATACTTTCTTAGAGCTTTAAATTCTGATATTTCCTTAATGATTCAATCAATGGGAGGCACAACCTTACCTATAGCCTATAACATTTCCATTAGAGCTGAAAATTGTTTAATTCAGGCTGGTAAAATTGCTCCTAGGCCACCTATGCCTCTATCCAGAACTAGGAGCTCCAAGCACTAGTCAAACACCCACATTAGCTCCCATACCCACTCCAAGGAATCAGAGTTCAGCTAAAGCTTCCACCTCATCCTCTAGCACTTCAAAAGAGCTACAAGAGGTTATGAAACAACTATAGAACCTAGGGAATGAGCTAGTGACCATCAAGAGGCAACAAGCTCAAAGTTCTAGGCCATATCAGCCTCAAACTCAGTATCAAGCTAGGCCCCCATACCAAAAAAATAGACCACCAGCTCAGGCTGCAAATCAAAATCAAAACCAAGGACAACCTCAAGTTGTTAGGCCTTACCGACCATATGATCCAAACACAACTTCAACATCAAGGGCCTTGGTTCCTACACAAAACAACATGGCACAAGAATATGATTGGTGTTTCCCATGCAATCAGCCCCATAACTAGTCAATGTGTTTCAATGGTGCATTGAACCAAGCCTTGATGGTACAAAACATTGGTGTGTCCCAAGAGCCTAGTCAAGAGGAAAATCAGCAGCAAGAAACCCAGAAAGAGGCACCTCCAAGTGAGACCATGCTTGTCAATTGGTAGGCTGAAGATTTCTATGGTGAATCAAACACCTCTCAAAGTGTGGCAGCAAATACATGGTCCAAGAAGAGGAATATTGGAGAGGGAAATTATCAAACTTTAAATGGTCCACAACCCTATTTTCCCAAGGTATTGGCACTCAAAGTGCAACTCCCAATGTGTAGAGTCAACCCAAGCCACCTTCCAAACCCACTCAGGCACCGGTTGTAATGACCCATGTGCAAGAGAAAAATGTACCAAGGAAGGGGCAAAAAAAAGATAGCTCATCCCCATTTAACATCATTGAACAAATGAAGAAAACAAATGTGAATATTTCAATGTGGGATTCATTGGCTATCCCAGATAGAGAGATCTGTTGCAGGCTGCTATGGCCAATTGGTCAACCTCAAATCAGCCCCCAATCAACAAGAGAAAGTGCTTACCAATGTAGCTCAACCCGAAAGGAAACCATGGAGGAAAACAAGGTAAGAATCTAAAGCCCCCCTTCTATGTTTCATTGATCATTGGGGACAAATTGGTACATAATTGCATGATTGATTTAGGAGCAAGTAGCTCAGTAATGCCAAAAAATAGCCAATCAATAGTTGGGTCTTCAATACGAAGTCATCTCCAAGGGTGTAGTGCAACTAGATGGGACAATGGTAACAATGGTTGGATTCATCAAGGATTTGAGCCTCACATTACACGCATGCCCCAATGTGATCGTATTGCAAAATGTATCAGTCATAGATTTGCCACCACATTTTGCATTGTGTTTGTCAAGAGACTTCACTGCTAAAATTAGAGGCTATTTGTCTACTTGATTGGTCACACATGCTTTTTAGAACAAGGTATGGAGCCAAGGCTATGATCAGATCTGAGCCCATTGCGGATTACCATATTGAGCCTCATGTACCCCCAAATCAATGTGAAACTATTCAACCTTTGATCAGAAGACCTCCCAAGCACTTGTGAGGTAGATACCAAGGTTGGGTGTATTCCAGACTTGACCTCGATGAATGGGCAAAACAAGAGGCATGATTTTGACCCTTATAAGGAAATGGAGGAATCTGAGCTAGGAGTCTACTATTTTTTGCATGAGGAGAATCATCCTCTTCCTAACATCACTAAGCCAGACCACAAGGATGATAATGAGGTATGGTAGTTATTCTTTGATGGCTCAAGAAGTAGACAAGGAGCCAGAGGAGGAGCTATGATTGTTTCACCTCAAGGTACAAAATATTACTCAACCTTCCATTTCCAATTTTCTTGCTCAAACAACATAATAGAGTATGAGGCCTTGATCCATGGACTGCATTGGGCAAGAAAAAGAGGGATCAAAACTTGCAAGTGTTTGGCGATAATGAGCTAGTTGTGAATCAAGTCCGAGGAAAAATGTTCTACCAAGAATGATCTGTTAAAGAAATACAAGAACTGGGTATGGGACCTCATCAAGGATTTCAAAGCATTCGACATCAATTCCATCCCAAGAAGAAGAATGAAGTAAAGTAGATAGATAGATTGGCAAAAATCGGGGCAACATTTGATGTTGTAGAGAGTATCAAGAGTGATAAGTCTCAACCCCATATCAAAGTGGTTGTAAGACCAGCTTGTCCCTAATAACAACACAAGTTGGAAAGTCTTCGAGAATGATAAAAAAATTGTCAACTTTCTACAAGAAGAAGTTGAGTTCTCCACTAGAAACCAAGACAAGTTGGAACAACATTATGGTGACCAAGTGGTGCAGCTGAGAACCAACAAATTACCAAAGGGTCTTGTAACTTTGGAGTCAATCTTCAACCCAAATGATCAATTCCAAAGGAGAAGGAAAATATTCCAGGTAAAGGGTGAAGATTCAGAGCCCATTTCCATAGATGAAGGAAAAACATTGTGGATTGGCAAGGTAAGTACTCAACAAGAAAAATCTGAATTCATTCAACTTTGTCAAGAATTCCCAGATGTCTTTTCCTGACTTACAAATATTTAAGAGGTTTCAACCCAAAGTTGGCACAACATACTATCAAGAGTGGATCTAGAATCTAAGCCTTTCATATAGAAGAAAAGGCCAATAAACCCTCACATTGAGCCTCTCATGAGAAAAGAGTTGAACAAGCTAATTGAGGCCAACATCATCTTCCCTATCAAGCATTCAAGTTGGGTTGCAAACTTGGTGCCTTGTGAGGAAAAGAAGTGGAGAAATCAGATTGTGTGTGGACTTTCATGATCTAATAGAGCATCACTCAAAGATCATTACCCACTTCCATCAATGGAACAAATCTTATAGGTTGTAGCTGGCTCTAAGAGGTTTTCATTGCTAGATGGATACTTAGGATATAATCAAATAATGGTGAAAGAGGAAGATCAATTTAAGATAGCCTTCACCACCAAATGGGGTACATATGCTTATAAGAAGATGCCATTTGGACTTATCAAATTCCAAAGCAACATTTCAACGAGCTATGGACATGGCATTCAAAGGCTTGATCAACAATATAGTTCTGGTGTATCTAGATGATATCACCATCTTCTCAAAGAATGTTGTAGACCATCTCTTCCACCTTAGACATAGTATTTCAGAGGTGTAGAAGGTTCAGAGTGTCATTAAACCCAAAGAAGTGTGTATTCTTGGCACATGAGGGGAAATTTTGGGCCACATTGTCTCAAGAGAAGGGTTAACAATTGATCCTGAAAAGGGTTGAAGCCATCCAACACTTCCATTACCACAACACAAAAAGTCTCTCCAAAGCTTCTTGGGAGAATAAACTTTGTTCACAGGTTTGTGCTAATTTTTCCACTCTTGTGAAGCCTTTAACAATGATGTTGAAGAAGAGTCTTGCATTCAAATGGATAACAAAAGGAAAAGAGAGTTTTGAGGCCATCAAGCTCACAATATCATAGGCCCCAACTCTTGTTAACCCAGAATTTTCAAAAGACTTCATGTTGTATGCTTTTGGAGGATCGACACAATCTCAACTATCTTGGTTCAGCCCAACAAGGAAGGTTCAAAATAACCCATAGCCTTCTTCTTCAAGCAAATCAGCTTGGAGGATTATGAGGTAAAGTACTCTTTCATTGAGAAGCATGTCCTTGTTATCATTAGGAGTTTGAAGAAGTTTAGACACTTAGTCTCGAACAATAAGATTCAACTACTAGTATCTCATGCTAGTGTCAAGGATTTTCTCCTAAATAAGGACTTGAATGAGAAGAGAGCAGGTTGGATCACTCGGGTAATGGAATATGACATTGAGATCAAAGTGACCAAACTAGTTCATGGAAAGGGTCTATGTGAGCAGCTCACTTCCAAGAAACAAGTTGAGTCAGTGGATGAAGAAGAGGTTGTCTTGTTACTATAAAATGATCAAGAGCAGCCAGCTAATGATACACCTGTTCCATGTTGGACCCAAGCCTTGGTGCATTATCTCCAAATAGGTTTTTGCCTCCATAATGGAACAAAGAAAAGAGAGATACTTCAGGACTACAAGCCATCCCATATGTACTTATCGATGGTGTTTTGTTCAAGAAGGATATCAATAGTGTCCTATTGAGGTGCATTGGGACAAGCCAAATTGAAAGGGTATTGCATGAGTTCCATGATGGAGAAGCAGGAGGCCACTTTTCTCCTCAAGTAATAGCTCTCAAAATCATGAAATTTGGTTATTATTGGCCTATAATGTTTAGGGATTGCTACTCATGGGTCAAGAAGTGCAAAAGTGTGCATTCTTCATAGGGAAGGAAAATTTAGCAGCCCTACCCCTTCGTCCAATCTCAGTGGATCAGCCATTCATGTAATGGGGACTAGACTTCATTGGAGTGATTAACCCAAATTCAAGCTAGGGCCATAAGTGGATACTTACAACAAAAACTATTTCACCAAGTGGACTGAAAGTAGTGGCACTTAAAGAAGCAAATGAATCCAACATCTTGGATTTCTATGAAGGATAACCACTAGGTTTGGGGTCCCTACCACTATTATATCAGATAATGCATTGGCATTCCTTAGTACAAGGATCACTGAATGGGTTGTCGAAATGGTGTATACCTCAACACTTCATCAAACTATTACCCTCAAGGTAATGGCCAAGCAGAGTCCACAAACAAGAACCTACTAAGGATTATCAAAGGACTCTTGATGAAAACCAGAGAACTTGGCATACAAAGCTCAAATCAGCTCTATGGGCTGATAGGATCACATCCAAAAGGTCCACAGAAGCTCCCCATACAAGCTTGTATATGGAAAAGAGGCAATATTTCCCATATCATTGAGTTTCCCACTTTGGAGCTCATGAAATAGTTGGAACTAGCCGAGTTTGAACCTATGGCAAATCAGGTATGCAAAGTTGATGGAAGTAGGAGAGGAAAGAGAGCATGCAATGCAGATCATGGAGAAAGATCAAGCATCGATCAAGAAGACATTTGATAAGAAAGAAAGAACAAGGACCTTTCAAGAGGGGGACTTAGTTCTAAAATGGGATGTTGATCAGGAAAAACTAGGAAAACATTCCAAGTTTGATGCCATTTGGAGTGGCCCCTACATGGTCACAAGATGTACAAGTAGTAATGCCTTTCCTTGGCTAAGTTGGATGGTGAAGAATTACAGATTCCAGTCAATGGGATCTACCTCAAACACTGCTACTAAAAGGAAAAATTCCTCACCCTTGTAAATATTAGCATAGGACTTTAATTTCCCTAAGTGCGTATGCACATTGTTTTGTTGTAGCATAGGTTTTATTTCCCTAAGTGCTCGGCATAGTTTTGTTGCTCCAAGTTTATGTCATTATACAGTTTGATGTGCCTTTAGGTGAATGTGCTAGGCCCTTCAAAGCATTTACAATAGGGAGACCCATAGTTTCCATAACAGTTGCTTATTTTAAAATAGAACAAATACATAGAAAACTAAAATCAGGTCTCAAAGGGTCCATTTCCAAAACAATGAGGCAGGTTCCAGGTCACCAAGTGCAAATGTCAGATTCAAGCTTCAAGAACAGACCAACATCAGGCCACCACCCATGACTTTGTGCCCAATGGATACAACAAGGTAGTTGATCTCTTCATCTAGCAGGCAGATGTCCCGTGAGTCACCAAATTGTTATCTCAATTTTTCCCCTAGGAAAATTGAGCAAACACAACCTTGTGTAGGAAGAAATCTAAGGTCGCTTCCATCACATGAGCCCACATTTCAAATCTAATGATCAGGTTTACAGGTGGGCTCAAAAATGGAGGAGCAGGGTCAGCTAAGGAGGAAAATAGTGTCAAAGAAACCAAAGGCTCAAAGGAGGAAAATGGGGAAAGGCTCAAAGGCTTCGGCTTCACAAATGATTCAGAGCGAGGCTTAAATTGGCTAAGTATGGAGGAGATGGTGGAAGCTTCCAAGTGTCTCAATGGCACACTATCAAGGGTCAAATCCAAGGGCCAATATCAAACAAGCACAAAGTTTCCACATGTCCCAAGCCTAAAAAGGGACAGAGCTAGCCATTGAAAATTCCAAACGAGCAGAAGGAACCATGTGTCACTTATGCACAATTTCAAAAGTAGTAGCCCAAAGTGGAAGCTTAAATTAGCGTCATCCCTCCACGTGGTTAGGATCCAATAAAAGGAAAAGAGTAAAGGGCCCAAATCAATTAAGTATAAGAGTGTTGGTAGAAGGAACCAAGTGTCTCAATGACACACATTCAAAGGGGACCCAAAGTGGACTCAAATGAGCGCAAGGCTTCCACATGTCCCAGAGTTCAAAAAGGAATCAGCCCAAATCGGAAAATTCAAGAAGTATCACAGTGCTCGTGGAAGGTGCCATGTGTCATCTTGGCACATCTTCAAAGGTAAATATAAAAGTGGGTTCCCAAACAAGAATCCAAGTCTCCATGTGTCCCAGGTCAAACATATGGCCCCGCCAAACAAAAGGACTTAGCCAAAACATAAGGAAACAGAGAAAATCCATGAAGGTGCCACGTGTCTCTTCGCACAACTTCAAAAGAAAATCCAAAAGTGGTCCCCAAACTAGTGCCAGCTCTACACGTGGCCATGTTCCAAGTCAAAGCAGGAAGGTGGGTCATTAGAGGGAAATTCAAACTTTTTGGCTCAAAAAGGCATAAAGTATAAAATGAGCCGCACATCCACTTGATGCCCAAGGAGCCACATGTCAAGCCTAAATTACATGCGGGCGGTGGGCTTGGGGAGGAGGACTTTTTTCCCAAATGGAAAATGTGGACCGGCGGGCCCAAAGATGGTTTTTTGACAAAAATGAATTGCGGGGCTGCGGGGAATTTTTTTCATTTTGTATTTTTGGTGCCAAAAGGCACAAAGTGAGTTTCGGCCCATGGACCCATTCTACTAACTAGTTTTCACCATTTTTGTACGAACTCAACTCAAATATTCAAATGGACATATCTTTCGATCCAATGCCCAAAATTCAACAAATTTGGCACCATTGAAAGGTCTCACCTCGCATCTACACCATGGAAACCTAAAACTTTAATTTTGAGGAGGTTAGGTGGGTGAAAAATGGGAAATGTCTTCATGCCATTAATATGCAATCCGATTGTCCCCAACAACCAGATCAGATTTGATTTGATCCACCATTCTTCCTTCTTCAACACACCGAATAGACATAGAGTGGTGGACTTGATAGATTGTGGGTGGATTTGTAGGGCATTGATGGCCGGTAGCTGAGCTTCAAATCAAGTTTCCCACCTCTTTTTTCTTCTTCCCTCTTCACTACATCTATAAAAGGAGTTGGGCTCATTGTAAAGGGTTGGACATTTTTTTTTTGCCCTCCCTTCTCTCTTTTGTCTGCAGATGAGTTCATGGAGTCCAAACCTCCCATTCAAGTTGTAATACAAATTTTTTTACTCTTGGCTAACTATAATGTACTGTATCAACTCTGGAGCAATAATATATGTCTGTGGGTGATTCTCAACCCTCTCATGTGTTCATTGTTATCTTCTTGATCTCTCATTGCAGTTTGGTTATCTATGCATGGTGGTTGTATTGCATTTCTATGGTCTGTGTTAAATTACAAAATGGGTGTTTAACATTCCTTTGGTGCATCACCTTATTATCTTAGGTTTATTTCTTTTGCATCTTCTCAACCATGTCCCCTTGGTAAGATAGAGTAGGTTTAGAGTAGATCCTCTGCAATTTATTTGTGTGCACTGAATAGAGGAATAAGAACCGAGCCTTCATCCAGAGAGCTCTCTTGATTTCAAAGTCCCACACTTTGAGAGATGTTCCATGTTATGCTATCACACTGAGAGTCTCAACCCAATAGGTTACAGACATTCAGGGGTGTTGTGATTTTGCACTAACACTTCCTTCTAATGTTTAATATCAAGGTACTTAACATTAATCAATTCTTTCTTTGTTATAGTTAACTTATACTTCGAGGATCATGAGTGCATGCAGCCTCGGTGTATGTGGTAACTAACATAATTTGTAATTCAAAATTCAGCCCAACCTTCAAATCCATTGATCTTCATCCGCATGTTGTATCTTAATCATAAATGTTCCCTTATCCTACTTGTGTTTGTTTCTCATATGATCATACAAGTCCGGATATTCTTCAAATTTATGTCATTTTCCACACCATGAGAAAAACACATTTTTATGGCATTGACACTCGATAATGATCAGGATATCCTCAAGTAAAACAAGTTCCTTTAGGAAATACTCCTCTTCCAACACCACATCCTCGGCCTCTATTCTTGTATCCCCATTATTGCACCCTTCATTATGTTTTTCACCCACTTCTTAGATCTACTTGCTACACTAGTTAGGAACACACCAATTTCAATATATTCATGTATATGATCTATCACTCTATATTTAACAATGTCGTGAGTATGAGTATTTCAAATCTTATAATACATAGACACATTCTTCTGGATCACGCGCTGCAAAAGAGGAAATCTACTGGCATCATGATCCAAATGAAAATTTTCACAATCCAACAGCATCATGTGCACCAAATTGTGAGGACATCATCCTTAGTATGTCCCTTAACCTCAAAATTTGTACGTGTGTATCATGAGTTGAATTACCAAACAGATTCTCTAATTGTTTCGCCATAGATGCAATATGTGCTTCAAGAAATAGGCTTAGTGTCCACACTTTCAATTGCCTCAAAGCATGTAGAGCTACTTCCAAAGCATCATGTGGATCTACAAAGGTATTATGGGATAGCACCCTTCTAAAAAATTCAACAACCTACCAAAAACCACCATGTATGCTAACTAGATGTATATCAAAAGACAACTTTGATAACAAAGTTTTAAAACACGTGTCATACTCCCAAATGCTTTCGATACACCCTCCTTAATGTCCTTAAGGGATTTTCTACTCTTCTATTCAAACTCAAGGATATGGAACTCATCTAAAAATTTACAATGTAAAGCATCATAATCACCACAGGTCTGATGTGGATCATACTTTCTATACTAGCTATGTGTGCGCCCATGAAAAGTAGTAGCAAATAGAATCGTCTTTCTATATTAAGTGGTGATTACTTTAGTAAGGCATCATAACTCACACTTGTTCACATGCTCTACAACATCCTCAATACCTCTATATTTTGGAAAATGGAGGGACATATCATAATAATCTTTCTAAGGTTGATGATGACAAGCGGACCTTGCCCGCTAGATCCAGAACCCAAACCCTCACCAATATTTCCTCCACCACCAGAACCACCTGATCCACTTGATATCGCACCTCCCGATCCTCCAACCGTAGGTATCAGACCAATGGATGTACTTCCTTGCATCCCAATCATAGTACTAAACTAAACTCCCACATGCATAAAGTTGTAGTACTTCCAGACGTGTTTGCAATGTTCTTTGCACCCACACTCTGTCTAGGTGATGTGCTAGAAATTATTCCTCCAACCGGTCCTCCAAACAAAAAAGATGTTTTCCCCGTGATGTCTTACATATATGTGTTCCATGATGTACTTATGTAATCAAAGGAAAATGATATCTACTTGAAGCTATTGGATTACCTACACTCACTTGTTTATTAATAGTTACTTTTGGAACTCGAACACCAAGGATAGGGCTAGGTTTCCAGTGGGATCAGATGTGTGCCTTCATTCCTCAATATTTCTTCATCAAACGCACTCTCATCAGAAGGTGGAGGTGATTATCTACTACCATTTCCTAAGTGGTGGAGATCATCTTGATGCTTCAACTCTACATCTTCCATGCGAGCTTAAAATACTTCGTGATACATCATCCTCCGCAACTCCACTAAATCCGCAATATCACACTTCTTCACCAATTCCCTTTCTCATAGTTTATTATACTTAACCCACCTTTCTTCTCTCTGGTTTTCTGTCACAAGGTCTACCATATTTCACAACACTTTCTCCTTCCCTTACATGCGGTTGTATGTTTAGCTAGCCATAGTTGTATTCACAAAATCACTCACTTACTATTACATTTATACCACCAAGTATATTATTTTATATATGGATCTTGCGTAAGAAAAGTATTCACTAATGACTCATCCCCTTGTCTTGTCATCATGTTATTTGGTCGTCATTGTAATTTCTCTTGCACAATCATCAGTTGTTTACACATCTCTAGTCATCTCTCATGGAGTATCAGGTGTTGTTATTTAGTTATTTGTCATCTCTAGTCTTTTACTAGGGCGCCTAGGGTAGTACTCGGGCTCCTATAAGTGCCCCGGTCCTTAATTTTAGGTGCCTTGGTCCCCAACACTTGGGTCTAATTTAATTATTTGAGGCCGAGTCTTCATCATTTTCCCTCTCATTCCCCTAGGTACTAGTTGGTATGTTGGGTCATTAGTGTCAAAATTTGAACAAGATATTTCCTATATAAACATAACATACTATTCTAAGCCCAAACTATCTACTATCAAGAACTAGTTATCTATTAACACAAAGGTTTGCATTTGGGAATCATTTACATCTACTTCACACAAGCATAGGAGGAAAGGGTTGAATGCATTCTATTTCATCCACCATTTGCATTTTTACATCTAGTTACTACCCCCTACTTTTGTGTCATTGATACTAGGGCACCCTAGGCACACAATTGCACACACAAGCACGCAAAACTACAAGGGGTCCAAAATGTAGTGCAGTGCTTAGTTGTAAGTCCACCATTGTGGAAGCTAAGCTCAGTCCTACCCCTTTATTTTCATATTTCTTTTTTAGGTATTTGATGCTTTGTATGGGGTTTTACAGGTAGATATCCATTACTAATTTATAGCGACATAAGCAAAGCCACTGCGAAAACAATGTGACAAAGACTAAGATATTGCAAATATCTAGCGACACTGTCAGATTCATGTCCTAAGATTTCCTACAGAATCAAACACTCAAACTATAGACCAGGGTGCCACAGGCACCCCACTCCTCTCTCTCGGCATCCCAATCCTCTTGGATCTTAAGTTTCTGCAATTTACTGGGTAGCACCTTAACATTTTTACCTTTCCACAAATTATCCTATTCAAGTCCAACACATGATGAGGTAGGTCATTCTCAATTTAGTACCTTATCCCTCTTGATTTCATCAATTCATTTCGTTTAAATATCAAATAAAATATTTAGAATTAGTACTTCATTTTGTATCATTTATTGCATTTTTATACCTACTTATATTAACTTAGAATACAAAATCTTAATTTTCATATTTTAGTTAATCATTTTGGTGAACCCATCTTTTTCAAATATCTTTCCTTAAGATCAAATCAAACCCCAATGATAAAAATATCTCATCCTCTTTTCCCATCATGTCTCATTTTAGATTTGACACTATCTATGATGAGGTTTCCATCGCTGAACTCCAAGCTCTATATAGTATTCATTTCACTACACCCGATCATATCAAACAACAACTTCTAGAAGGCCAACGACATGTGCCTACTTATTTTGAGGATTCTCATATAGGTATTAGTATTATTGAGGATCTAATAGCCTTTACTTGGTGTACACCATATTATAAGGCTACTTTTGATCCTCCTTCTAACCTTTCAAAATAAACTTTAGATGATTCTCTTATTGATTACTTGCTTGGTATTGAAAATCACTCACATGTGCGTACTGACTCTTATTCTACTATGGCTACTGATATAGTTCCTTTGCATGATTCTTTCGCTTCTGACATTTCTTCTCATGATACATCTCATACTAGTTTGCATGCTTCATCACATTATGTCGATGATCCTATTGATATCATTCTTGACGAAATTCTCATATGTGAATCTCTATCTAATGAAGATGAGGCACTTGATAGTTCTGGTTTTCCTTATTTCCATATTGTTGAGCCTGACTCACCTACTCCATTGTTTCCTTCTCCTAACATTGCATCTAGCACTGTCAATGAGTCACCACCATCTATCATTTCTTCTCCTAGTATTTCATCTCATTTTTCTACATCACCTATGCCTCCTACTCTATCTTCTCCTATAGATGTGTTTCCATTGGTTTCCTCATCTACTAAGGATGTTTCTGATGCTATTCCTACCATTGTTATGGATGTTCTATCTACATTTCTCACTCTAACTTCCTTGGCACCTACTACTAGTGTGTCCTTAATATCAAAATATCCTTCGTAACCTTTTGATATTCCTATGGTCACTCACAATGGAAAATTACAACCACTTAATACATTATTTTCATCTTCCAATATTCCTTCACAAGATATTATCTCTCTCATGCATGTCGTTGGTCAATTACAATCTCAGGTTCAGTCACTCACTTTAGAAATTAAGGCTTACTATGCTTGAATTGATAAAAATTCATTACATGGTAACCTTGTTGAAAGGAATGATAAGAAGATCGTTCCAAGCCGTGAATATTTCAAATGATCATATCACACCACATTTGATAAGCTGAAAGAAATTCACAAAAATAAATTTACAAAATAATTTGCAAACAAAGAGAAATAATATAATATATTATTATGGAAATATCATATATGAGTATAATGAGAATGGGCCTTGCTTATATAGGCAAGGAATATCAATCTAAGAACCATTCAAGGTCATAGATCAAGCCATAAATCAAGGAAATAACTATACCTAACAAATAGATAATATCATCCTAATATCTAAATAAGATAAAATAAATATCCACACACATAATTGGGTGAAGATAACTACAATAAAGGTAAATAAAGTACGTAGGTGAACATGAGCTAAGGTAAATACCTACTCTAACACCTATCCCTAAGAAGATTCATAACTTTGCATTCCCTCAAGACTTCATCATGCCTACTTTAACATGATTTGATGGTACTGGTGACCCTCATGCTCATCTTCTATATTATTATATGGCTATGGCATCTTATTGTAATGATATATTATTACTTAAGGCCTTTTTCTAAAGTCTTATTGATGAGGCGTTAAAATTATGCACTCATCTCCCCTTTGGGTCCATTAGTACTTTCTATGACATGGAGGATGCTTTCCTCCATCGGTTTATAATCAAAATGGCCCTAAGGTCACTTATGACTACTTACCTACTCTATATTAGGGCTCCTCTGAACCTATTAAGGATTATATTTTATGATTCAATGCTTTTATGCATCAATTATTATTCCAACCTATAGATCTTGAGAAGCAATTCATCTTCTCATGGTTTAATTCCTCCACTCAAGAAAATATTACAATATGATACATGTTAGTCTTTTATTATTCTATGTTACAGAGTTATTAACCTAGAAAATATATTCTCTCAACATAAATCATAGATCCTTCACACACCACACTTATTGCCTCATCTATTTTTCTCGCCATTACCTCTCTAAGCACCCTACACAAGCTCCACATTTGTATCACGAGAAAAATAAATAGGCTCAACCCACTCCACCACAAAAACATACTCCTCTGGCTCTATGACAGGCTACTCCTCTTACCACTCCACCTTGGACATGTGAGCCTTTACACTTATCTCATAATGCTCGACCACATGATGTGTTGCGTGTCTTACTTATTGAGTGATTAATTCACCTACTGTCTAACTAGCATCATCCGCAACACCACTTATAGTGATAGCATGACCAACCTTATTACAACTATCATCGCATAAATGGCCATAGATATAATGATTGTCTTGCCCTTAATGATCAATTGCAACAACTAGACGATAAGGGAACCATCTCCTTTGGCTCTCGCTCATGTGATTGATCCATCTCTCCTCTACCTTTCCATAGGATTTCTACTATAATTGAGTCATCTCGTACATCTAGTGCTCATGCCATGGTACGTTCACCACAATTTTTTACTCATGTGCGTTCTCCACCATGTCTATACACCGCTACATCATCACATCCATTGCATCCACTTCATCCATCTCATTTATCACATTCAAACCATCCATTGCATCACACTTTTTCTTCGCATTGGTTTCCATGTCACTCCACTCTCACGCATCCCACCATAGCTCCATATGACATTTAGTTCGGTTAATACACTCGTGTTACTTCCATACCACATTCTTCCACCGCCTTACGTTGCCTTGGTCTTTGGTAGGTTATTAATATCACCTTACCCTCGGATGACACACTTGTGTTCTTATGGTTCTTACACAAATTTTAAGGGTTTTTTTATAAGAACCTTTCATTGCGCACTCCATTGGTCATCTAGTGCACTCCAATCATTTTTTGATGAAGCAATACTACTTTTCGTGGTTCATTCTTAACTGTTGAGGGACCTTAATGAACCTAATCATCCATATGTTGAGGGGCATTGATACTTCCCCCCTACTCATCACATTGACATATTGCGATTATGTTACATTATTATGACACACATTCATCACAACATGTTAGTTCGATAATCACATATCATCTCTTTTTACATGTATTTTCCAATCATCATCATACTAATTATGCATTAAAAATTCCATTTAATAAACATTTTGTCACCAATAATACATGTGTTTGTCATCAGTACACAAAATATTACTCACTCAACATTAACAATGAAAACATCACATACATTCTAACGTTAATCACCACATCATACATCATCAATCACATTACCACATCAATACACCACAAAATAAGTTCATCATATATAAATCATAAGTGTCCATACATATATTTCAACTACAATTACCATTGGGAGGTAGCTCCCCTACATCATATCCTATCATGATAATCACACCTCAGCATCGCTATCTCTCTCAGGTACTGACGAGAACCCTAGAACTAGATGCCTCACCACTAACTCGATATCGTTGTTCGCGGCCTCGATATCTATCCACTTACGTATGCAATAAGGTATTTTCCATAGACTACTCCATGAACTAACTTTATAAATCCATAAATCATACAAACATATCCTGTGTTAATGGACCACCACCCAACACCTCATGGGATCTTCAAGTATCCTCGCATGCCCCATCCCTCTCGGCTAGCAATACAATACATGTGGTTACTACAACAGCCACTAGCTCAAATAATTGTGCATGATCTCCTATGATATCATCCACTCGTTCAAGTATGCCTAAACCAAGAATATCGGTTGGCACATTCCACATGAAGGTGCAGATGGATGTGTCGACTATCAAGGACCCATAAACATCACCTACAAAACAAATACCACACCACATTAGAAAATCACTAATAAAACATAAGCCAACAAAAACATGAGTAACATAATTATATATAGATACTTACGATACATTATAGTTGTTTCCACATCATCAGAGGCATGTGCTTCCCGCTCTCCTCCTCCACCTACATGTTGTAGCCCCACTGATGAGGATCGTCAATCCTCGCTATTAAAAATTTCAATCCAGGTTGGTGTCTAAAGGTTGTATGCATTAAGAGAAGAAGATCTTGGAAAACAACTCCTTTAAACACAAACCAAACTTGCATAAAATAAATCACACTTACAAAAATTAAAAGGCACACTTGCAGAAATAAAGTTTGCATGAAAGAAACACACTTGCATGAATTGAAATGCACACTTGTAGAAATAAAGGCACACTTGCATAAATTGAAATTTCTAAATTAAAAATAAAGGAAAGAGGAAAAGACAAGCTGCGCAGTTTACAAAAGAAATTACATAACATAAAAAAATAGAAATTTACAACAAAAAGAAAACTGAGAAATAAATAAATAAACATTAACACATTGATCCATATTCCTTGGAATGAGTGGCTAACTCATTCCTTGGAAGATGATTTAATTCATACTTTTAATTCAGAACTTGCATAAAAAACTTTACTTTCAAAGATTGGAAAGAAAGAACAAATCTTGATTACTTGGGAAAAGAAATTACATATCTAAGTGTGGAAGGTTGCATTTATAATTTATGCATCCAACAAACTCCTTATTTTAGGAAATACAATCTGATATTATCTTTATTTCAATCCTAACAACTAATATCTTCATCTCCACAAAATATGGAAAGAGATATATTATTGAAGTCAAATCTTATCTCACTTATTTTAGGAAGATTTGCTCCCAAATCTTCTCCTTACTTTTCAGTAACAAGAATCATAATGATTTTATTCCACTACATTATTGGAAGGAGGATTTCCCTCAAAATATTATTTTGACCAAATGCCTTTCTCAGATTTTCCATTTGACTTTGCTATTTTTTATTGTGGAACTTTTGATGCTTGTCAAATACATTTTTTCCTCGATGCAGTTCACTAAAAGTTATATTTCTCTTGATTGGTAAAACTTATAGCAAATATGAATGAGTTTTTGTTAAACACATTTCTATTAACAAAAACCTCTCTCACATTTTCCATTTGAATTTATTGTTTCTATTTATGGAACTTTTAGTGGTCGTCTGATACACGTTTCCTCGAACTGCAACTCACTAAAAGTTAGATCTCTCTTCATTGGTAAAAATTGTAACAAATATGAATGATTTTTTTGTTAAACACATTTCTATGAATAAAAACCTCTCTCATATTTTCCATTTGACTTTTTGTTTCTATTTATGGAACTTTTAGTGCTCGTCTGATACACATTTCCTCTGAACTGCAGCTCACTAAAAGTCAGATCTCTCTTGATTGGTAAAACCTGTAAAAATTTGAATGATTTTTTTGTTAAAAAATTTCTATGAACAAAAACCTCTCTCATATTTCCCATTGGAATCTCTGAGTTTTCACAATCCCTCAAAACTGTCATTCCGTTGATGCAAGTTCTAAAACTAAATCTGCAAGTTCCGGAACTAAATCTAATTTGTCCACGAATTGAAAGTTTTGAAACTAACTACCATTCAATTGATACAAGTTCTGGAACTAAATCTATGAGTTCGGAAATAAACCTGCAAGTTCCGGAACTAACTCTGTGAGTTCCGAAACTAACTCTATGAGTTCCACAACTAACTCAAAACAACTATAACTTTTGCATGCGACCTCGGATTGAGATGATTATTTTTTTGAACTTGTATAATTTTTTGAGAGGAATCTGAATATGAAATAATATTTGATTTTAATTTACTTTTTATGATCAATTCTAGTTTTCCCAATACTAGCATTATCTTTCCTTTATGGCCTGCATACACAAGACTTTGCATCTTTTCCTAAATAATCAATAGGATTAGTCAACAAAATAGATAACAAAATATTTATAAAGAATAAACAAGATATATATCCTATATTCTATCTTAAGAAAACTATAAGTTCTTAGATTACATTTAAATCCACTTTCAAAGGTAACTTGGAAGGACAAAATAATGGTAATTTATGGCCAATTTATGGCCTCATCATTGCCCCACACTTAATCTTATGCATGTCCTCATGCATTACATTATTATCTCCTCTTCTTAGATTATTCTCTGTATTGAGGACACTTTCTTATGGATCTCCTTCTGCTTGCTTTTGATTTCTTTCTTTTACAACAGGTTCTTGTGTGGATCTCCTTCTGTTGCTTTTGATTTTCTTCTTCTACAACAGGTTCTTGTGTGGATCTCCTTCTGTTGCTTTTGATATTATTTCTTTTACAACAGGTTCTTATGTGGATCTCCTTCTGTTGCTTTTGATATTCTTTCTTTTATAATAGGTTCTTGTGTGGATCTCCTTCTGTTGCTTTTGATTTCTTTTCTTTTGTGAACAGTGTTTTGTGTGGATCTCCTTTTGTTGTTTTTGTATTCTTTCTTTTACAATAGGTTCTTGTGTAGATCTATTTCTGCTACTTTTGATTTCTTTCTTTTACAATAGGTTCTTGTGTGGATCTACTTTTGTTGCTTTTGATATTTTTTTCTTTTACAACAGGTTCTTATGTGGATCTCTTTCTGTACTTTTTTGATATTCTTTCTTTTACAACATGTTCTTGTGTGGATCTCCTTCTGTTGCTTTTGATCTCTTTTATTTTACAACAGGTTCTTGTGTGGATATCCTTCTATTGCTTTTGATCTCTTTTATTTTACAGCAAATTCTTGTGTGGATCTCCTTCTGCTACTTTTGATCTCTTTTATTTTACAAAGAGGTTCTTGTATGGATTTTCTTCTACTGCTTTTGATCTCTTTTATTTTACAGCATGTTCTTGTGTGGATCTCCTTTTGTCATGTCTCATATTTAAAATCAAAATGCATAGCTCATGCTTCTCCTTCTCTCCCACACCTAAGCTCATGCATGTTGTTTATTTATGGCTACCCATAAATTAGACTCAAAAAGTTTGATTGCAAAGAGGTGCACATATTTTCATATAAGTAGGGGAGATATGAATTTTATCTTGCCTTCCTTGGAAATATTTAAAAGTGGATCTAGCTGTAATAAAAAAACTTACAAGAAATCTTAAAAATAAAATAGTAGAACAAAATAACTTGATCATACCTCTAGTTGTCTTTGTCATCTTATTGTTAACATGGTCAAATAGTGCCAAAAAAATCCATCGAAGATTTCCTTTGAAGAAAAGTCACCTCCTTTTTCATCGGCACATGATAGGTTTTCCAATCAAATTTTCCTTTTGATTGAAAAGTCAAAGCTTTTTGATTTTTTTATTTTTTTGCCTTTGATTGGCAAATGGTTTGGTTTTTCATTAACAAAGCTTTTTTTTTTGATTTTTTTTTTATTTTTTTACTAAATGATAGTATGACAAGGATTAAGAAAATTTGATCCATCATCGACTATATTCATCAAATTACAACTTGTGTAAAATAGGAAGAAATGGTTATGATTCATTAAAATGGCATATGATATTTCATTATGTAACAATTTTAGGATTTACTTCACTTGAATTGTGTAATATTATAATCACCATTTCTTCAAATCCTCATATCTTAGGAGATGGATATTTTTAAAGTGAATGTACCATTATACCTCTCTGATCTCCATCACATATTGTTGTCATTCCAAAATTCTTATACAAGAACAACTCTAGAAATTCCTATAGATTAGTCCTTGATGTTAGTACGAGATATTTACAATATTCTAATATTCTTAATTTATAAGAATATGAAAAATTTTAATCATGAAAACAAATTTTTCTAATGGATTTGAAATTGAAAATGTCTGAAAAATAATTTGGATGGGTAGATTTATTCAAATTTTCTCTAATGAAATCCCCGAAATGGATTAAGTTAAAAGGTATTCTCCACTTCATTATTACAAGATATTCTTTTGAGAACTTATGTGGAATAAGATCACTAATAGTTGATACAAGGGGAAATGTATTGGCATATGATATTTCATCAACTGGATCACCAAAATGATACCAGGTTCCATATCTCAATTAATTTTTCATACCATCCTCTTGATCAAACATCATGTTTTTCTTATCATAGAGTTAGTTTGTCAAGAGATATTTACAATCTAATATTCTTAATTGAGAAATGAAGATTAATCTACTTGTAGAAATAAAAGTCCTTTAAACAAACTACTTAAACTTTCATATTCTTTTAGAAAACACCGTGTTCCCTGAAAAATGATGAGGTTTGTCACATTAAAAATTTCAATCTGGTTGGTGTCAAGGTTGTATACATTAAGAGAATAAAGATCTTGGAAAGCAAATTTAAACATAAACTTTCATAAAATAAATCACACTTGCGAAATAAAGGCACACTTGCGAAATAAAGGCACACTTGCATAAATTTAAATTGCTAAATTGAAAATAAAGGAAAGAGGAAAGGACACCTGTAGGTTCACAAAAGAAATTACATAACATAAAAAAATAGAAATTTACAACAAAAAGAAAACTGCAGAAATAAAGAAATTATAGAACATAAAAAAACAAAAATTTAAAACAAAAGGAAAATTACAGAAATAAAGAAATAGACATTAACACATTGATCCATCTTCCTTGGAATGAGTGGCTAGTTCATTCCTTGGAAGAGGATTTAATTCATACTTTTAATTCAAAACTTGCAGAAAAACTTTACTTCCAAAGATTGGAAAGAAAGAATAGATCTTGATTACTTGGGGAAAAGAAATTACATATCTAAGTGTGGAAGGTTGCATTTATAATTTATACATCCAACCAACTCCTTATTTTAGGAAATACAATCTGATCTTATCTTTATTCCAATCCTAACAAATAAGACCTCCATCTCCACAAAATATGGAGAGATATTTATTGAAGTCAAATTTTATCTCACTTATTTTAAGAAGATTTGCTCTCAAATCTTCTCCTTACTTTTCGGTAACAAGAATCATAATGATTTTATTCCTCTACATTATTGGAAGGAGGATTTCCCTCAAAATATTATTTTGACTAAATACCTTTCTCAGATTTTCCATTTGACTTTGCTATTTTTGATTGTGGAACTTTTAATGCTTGTCAAATATGTTTTTTCCTCGAACTGTAGTTCACTAAAAGTTAGATTTCTCTTGATTGGTAAAACTTGTAGCAAATATGAATCATATTTTTGTTAAAAACATTTCTATGAACAAAATACTCTCTCATATTTTCCATTTGAATTTTTTTTTTTCTGTTTATGGAACTTTTAGTGCTCGTCTGATACATGTTTCCTCAAACTACAACTCACTAAAAGTTAGATATCTCTTCATTGGTAAAACCTGTAACAAATCTGAATGAGGTTTTTGTTAAACACATTTCTATGAATAAAAAAATCTCTCATATTTTCTATTTGACTTTTCTGTTTCTATTTATGGAACTTTTAGTGCTCGTCTAATACACGTTTCCTCGAACTGCAGCTCACTAAAAGTCAGATCTCTCTTGATTGGTAAAACTTGTAACAAATCTAAATGATATTTTTGTTAAACACATTGCTATGAACAAAAAAATCTCTCAAATTTTCCATTGGAATCTCTTAGTTTTCACAATCCCTTAAAAATTGTCATTCCGTTGATGCAAGTTCTGGAACTAAATATGATTTTTCCACAAATTGAAAGTTCCGGAACTAACTTCCATTCAATTGATACAAGTTCTAGAACTAAATCTATGAGTTTTGGAACTAAACCTACAAGTTCTAGAACTAACTCTGTGAGTTCGGAACTAACTTTGCGAGTTCCAGCACTAACTCAAAACAACTATAACTTTTGCATGCAACCTCGGATTGAGATGATTCTTTTTTTTAACTTGCATAATTTTTTGAGAGGAATATAAATATGAAATAAAATTTGATTTTAAATTTACTATTCATGATCAATTCCAGTTTTCTCAATACTAGCATTATCTTTCCTTTATGGCCTGCATACACAAGACTTTGCATCTTTTCCCAAATAATCAATAGGGTTAGTCAACAAAATAGATAACAAAATATTTATAAATAATGAACAAGATATATATATCCTATATTATATCTTAAGAAAACTATAAGTTCCTAGATTACATTTAAATCCACTTTCAAAGGTAACTTGGAAGGACAAAATAATGGTAATTTATGGCCAATTTATTGTCTCATCACCTGCTAGACTGTAAATAATGAGAACAAAAATACCCATCAATTTTTTTCCCACCATGTGTGGTACTCCTCTATGCAACCCACATCATTTGCATCTTCTAACTCTATCACCACATCTACCTCATCTAAAATAGGGGTTGCTAAGTACTACACTCTGGGCCCCAATCTCACTCCAACCCTCCTCGATGTTATAATATCTCTTGATCATATATATGTCTCCGAGGGAACACCCTGAGCCACACAAAACTAATGTGATACCCTCTCTACATGGAAGAGCTCTATCATACCTAGGAGTCTATCCTCCAACCACATAGTCCTTTGAATACACCGCAAATCTACGTCATCCTCCATAATCACGGTATGACATCCATGTAACTACCTCATGCCCCATCCTATCTATAATTTTTTTATAGGTATCTGTATCCATCGATGCCCACGAATATTAATCCACCTCCTCGCACGTATCTCAGGTCTAACCCACTCTACTCGTGGGCCTCCAACTAGCCTCAACATTATTATGTGCTCATACGCTCACACATGTAATAGTGTAGTAGCTCCTATCCCATCTCCATTCTCATCATGAGTAAATCGGTATAGGTATCTATATAGGTGGGCCAACACACATCGCGCTCACACATATCTAGTAGTCTCTTCCTCTATACGCCGACATATATCATGCATCTTATACATGATTCCTATACCACCTCCCTCCACCACTATAGATGAAGCAATCACAAGCAGTATGAACTTCCGCAAACGTGGAACACCAGACCTTAGGATAACATCCCCATAAAACATCACCTAGTGGCCTGCATTTTCCTCTCCATATTCTCCACTGGAATCACATGTACCCTCTCACCAACAATAGGAAACTACTATATATGATACACATCCTCCAACATAATGGTCATCTCCCCTGTAGGAAACCAAAATGTACATGTATTCGCACACCATCTATAGCATAGTGTAATCAACATAGGTATATTATGGGTTTCATTCCACATCGGTGTTATATGTCAGAGGCTGACATAGTCCATAACATCCCAATCATCATCTAATAGGCACAATCCAAGAAATGTACTCAAATGACAACCCCTTTGAACTCCCTCGAGTGAATATCCCTCTTCACAACAAAAAACAACACCAAATGTAGCATTAGAACACCTTATAAGTACAAACACACTCACTTATCACATTCATATACATTACAAATCTAATTTTTCATTATTCTAGACCGAATGCACACATTTTGGACCAGGACACCTAGATGCAACAATGGGGCATTCAGGATCAGAACACTAACGCTCAAACCTAGGCGCTTCTTTCCCAAGGGTCACTAGCTCCCTCACCATTATCGTCCAGGTCTAAAATGTTGAGAAAATTTCTAAATCTCAAATTTGTAAAAATTCACTAAAAATGACTACTACACCATACATTTTCTGAAAAATAATGAACTTACCAACTCCACAATCGTGTGTGACGCTACGGCGGTTGCCACCCTCTCAAACCGACTAAGACATGTTACTCTCACTAGTGGCATTTTTGCTCACTTCCTTCTCAATCTCACAATCATGAAAACAACAAATGAGGTGACTAAACACTTTTTCACTTTCCTATTTATAGATACTTTTCATCATCCACTTTACTATTGTCATTATTTCACGCTTATTACCACTACTAATACACATTACACGATTTGTATCATATCTTGAGCATTTTTACTCCGATTTACACCCCATTTGCAGTATTCTTTCTCAAATTCTACCTACCATCGTACTAAACACATTACATGAACATTATCTCTCTTTGAATTTTTCTCATAACCAATTCATGCACATTTATGTGATTTCTATCACTTTTCTATCTCTTCCTTGAATACTTTTGGCTTAGTGTTCATTCTTCTCATCACTTCCCCTTTCACCAAAAGGGGGTATATCATTGGGGTCATCCTACAATTCCCCTTATATAATCACACTTTTAAACCACTAAAAATGTGACAATTCCAAAACATTTACTAACACATTATACAAAATTTCACCATTGATTCCCCCTAATGACCTAATCTAGGCGCAAAAAATGAACAAATTCTCTGTGTGACATTTCATCACTTCCCCCTAATTACCTAAATAGGGGAAACAAGTGATTTAAAATATTTCCATGTGATAATTCACCAGTTTCTATCAATCTCCCCTAATGACCTAACCTAGGGGCAAGTAGCGTAAAATCTCTCCACTAGTAACTAATCAAAACAATCAATCAATCAATCAATCACGTTCAAATATCTAATAATTGAATCATCACTAAAAATTTAGCACAATTGACCACCCCAAATGACCTAACTTGGGAGTTACATGCCTCCTAGATGACCTAAATTGGGAGATTATAATCATTGCTTTCTCCGACGACCTAACTTGGGAAGCTATTCATACATTTTACACTTTCTTCCACATGACCTAACTTGGAATCCATCTCACATTACATGTTCACTTCTAGATGACCTAACTTGGGAGCCATCACATTGCGGTAACACCCATCCCTTTCCCATACCACTCCTATATGGGTCAACTGTTTGATCGAAATTGTTTAGATCTAGAAATAACAATTTTTTTATCTGAGTTTGTATGCAGCAACTAGATCTTGAGGATGTAGTTAGAGATTGGAGAATAATAAAATTTTCTCCCTACACTCTTCCTCTGGTGGAAAGATGCCCAAATCCTCTGGTTGATTATTCGTATACACACATTCGGGTTGGGAACTGATCACTCCCTACCCCATCTCATCATCATCATACGCATTCAAAATCATCTAACATTACAATCATCACTTTCATTTAGTGTACTTCGTCATACTAGTATGTTGTTTTCGTTACATTGCATAGATCAACCCGTTGATCCATGGTTCAACACACACTTTATGGTTATTTCGGTGCTTCTTCTACCACATCTACGTGTTCTACTACAACATGGGCTTCTCTAGATTTCTCTTAGGTACACATCTCTATCTACTTTATGTTATCGAGCTTTCATTCACCAACATAAAGTGGGGAAAATGTAGTCACAAAATCACGCACTTACTATTACATTTATACCACTAAGTATATTATTTTATATATGGATCTTGCGTAAAAAAAGTATTCACTAATAACCCATCCCCTAGTCTTGTCATTAGAGTAGGTATTTACCTTAGCTCATGTTCACTAGGTACTTTATTTACCTTTATTATAATTATCCTCACCCACTTATGTGTGTGGATATTTCTTTTATCTTATTTAGATATTAGGAGATATTATCTAGTTGTTAGGTATAGTTCTTTCCTTGATCTATGGTATTGACTAGTTCTTTCCTTGATCTATGGTATTGACTAGATCCTTGATGTCTAGTTCTCTCCTAAATCTATGGTCTTGACTAGTTCTTTGATGACTAGTTATTTCCTTGATTTATGGCTTGATCTATGACCTTAACTGGTTTTTAGATTGTTATTCCTTTCCTATTTAAGCAAGGCCCATTCTCAATGTATTGTATTGAGTTCCATAATAATATATGATATTGTTTCTCATTTGTTTGCAAAGGTTTTATGTAAAGTTATTCTAGCGAATTGCTTTCATCTTATTGATCATGGTGTTTGATTAGCATCTATGTTCTTGGCTTGGTATGATCTAGTTATCGTTCCTTTCATTGTCATCATGTTGTTCGATCATCATTGTTATTTGTCTTACACAGCTTCTCGGGTTTTTACACAATTTTGGTCATCTCTCAAGCGAGAATCGGATGTCATTATTTATTCATTTGGTAGATCTCTAGTATTTGATTGGGGTGCCTAGGGTAGTACTGGGGCACCCATGGGCACACCAGTCCTTAAATTTAGGTGCCCTACTCCCCACAACACTTGGGTCTAATTTATTTATTCAAGGACGGTCTTCGCCATTTTCCCTCTCATTCCCTAGCTAGTAGAGTCGGCATGTCGGGTCATTAGTGTCAAAATTTGAACAAAATATCCTTATATAAACACAACATACTCAATATTCTAAGTGCAGACTATATACTATCAAGAGCTAGCTATCTACTAAGGCAAAGGACTTCATTTGGGCATTATTTACATCTACATCACACAAGTATATGGGAAAGGGTTGTTTCATTCTATTCCTGTAGACACCAAATTTGTGTCTTATGACACCCTGTGCCCCGCATCTCATATTCGCAACCTAACCTCACCACCTAAACCTTACACAATTATTTATTAATTACCTTATAATTAATAAATCCACATCTCCAAACCTGCCACCTCATTTCACCACCTCATCATGACCTAGCCCTAACCCTAAACTAACCTAATTAAGACCTATAACTTTGTCTACATCCACACCCATGACTAATTACTCCTCACCCGCACCAAAACCAACCTAATAATGACTTGACCAAGCCCACAACTAATCCCTCGGGAGAAAAGGAGGGAAAGTTGGCTATTTTACTAAAAATAGCCCACTTTGACTTAACCGACATCGGTTCCTACTCGACCGCTGCGTCGATTACATATAACCGCCATCGGTTCCTATAAATGACCTTCCCCAACAAAAACAAGAAATCGAGAATTCATTTGAAAGATCCGAATTCACTTTGCGGGACGAGACAAGTGAAGGAAAGAGAAGAGTTTATGAAAAGGACATCGAGCCCAAGACTACAATTGAGTAACCGAGATCATAGCGACACTCATCCAAGCATTGGGAGAGAAGATAAGCTCACTTTTGATTGTCGATCATCCCACAGAGCCTTGTCTTCATCATCACGAGTCCTTGGATCTTTACCTTCATCGAAAACTAGTAAGTATTGTCTTATACGTTTTTAAATACCATTTCTTGAACTTCGATTCATAGTAATTATAAGCTCACTCCTAGATCTACTACCCGATAGCACCGTACATCTAACTTTCATTCCTCTACCCTTGCATTTCCCCAAGAATAGCTCCCACACTCTCCGAGTCTTCTCCATCACCCTATTGCCTACCCCTTTATCATTTACCAACCTTATAAACACCATAACCACCTTACACCAACCTTCATTAAAAGCCCCTAAATCACTAACCCCTACCGATATCGGTTATCGAATCGGTCACCGGTGTTATAATCGTGATCGGTTATATAGTGACTGGCATCGGTCACTGTGACTCAAACCAAAACTAGCCTTTCCTCTATTTCTTTTTAACGAGGTAACTAAATTGTAATTTCGCAATAACTTCTTTGTTATCATTTGTGTTCATTCGTATTGAAGGGGAACTAACCACCTTCGAAAGGAAGTCTAATATTTCCTGGGCCCAAGGCAGTTCCCTCATTTATTGTCTAACTATAATCTGGTGGTCTTACATTCTTATTCACAAGTAGTCCTTCCCAGACAAAAAGGAGTTCTTCGCAATCGATCTGATCTCTCTCTATGGTATGCGCACACCCTCCCAACACTCAATAGGTATTCCTCCTAGCCCTAACCCTTATCTATTTCTCAAGAGAATGAAAAGATAGAAGCAACTCTATTCTAAGAACGGAAACATTCTACGTGAAACATTTTGGCACGCTTGGTGGGACCCTTTCTTGGGTTTCTTTCTTTCTTGCTTGCTTTCATATAGGGAGCATACTTGCTATTTTCTTCTTCTAAATATTCACAAGATATTTTGTCATTTTGGTAAAAGAATTTGTCTTTCTTCCTCATCTTTGCATTAGTGAAAGTCATCTTCTTTGCTTCATCGAATATCATTTTCGATTTGGGTTTAAAACACGTGCATCACATTCTTGCTTGTTGTTTTTAATTCTAGTGAATGTAGATTAAGTAACAGGTCATACACGTGGGGGTGATATCCATAGTATTGACAAGAAATTAATCTTACTTTCACTGCACAACACATACCAAATCACATCATAATCAACACAACAGCTCAAACATCCCCCTTTTCTCTGTGGTATTCCTCCGCCTGATTGAGGTAACCTTATAAGCCAAAACAAACTTGACATCTCCCTTAGGTCTTTTGTTTAGGATTGACATCATCTTGCGTCTAAGGCATAAGCCCACAATAATTAAAACTAATCCTAGGGTTAGTCTCTTGATTTTCTTGTGCATCTTGCTTGTTTTTAGTTCTGTTTCTCTGTCATACACTGTTTCAGTGATCACTTCAGAACAGTTTGGTGGGTATACTAAGCATTGTTAACCCCAAATCAGCAGCTTCTTACATCTTCTCTTTGCTTTCACAGTGACCGATACCGGTCCTATTATACCGACATCGGTTAGCTGACCGACGCCGGCTACAGTTTGAACGACATCGGTTATCCGACCGATATCGGTTACTGTCTTTCACAGTTCCCGACAAACCAACAACTTACCAATTCCAACATTTTGTTGTTGTTTCATTCCGGATTGATTGAATCTCTATTGTGTACTCTTTTCCATGGTTGTTATCACTCGGAAACAAGCCGCAGCCATGGTTTCACATGCCTGTTCCATGCCTTTTCCTGAATCACCCCCTTCACATCCTATGGGGAATCCTACGGACACCAGTGATGTTCCCAAGATCCCTGTAGGAGATAAGGACTTTGCCAAATTTTTGGATGCTAATCCTAGTGCCATACAGTACTATTTGTCTCATACCCGACCGTACACTGACGGTCACTTCTCGCTGTGTATGCCCATTAGTATAGCTGCTCACTTAGCTCCTTCCCCACCTAATAACTCCGCCTTACCTTCTTCATCCTTAGCTCCGTCTCCCAACTCAGTGGCTTCGGGGGTTCATACGGCATAGATTGGCTTTCCTTTGGTTAATCTGGGGCCCCACATATCATTACCGCCATTGCTTGCCTACCTCATCTCTCTTGCAATTGCCCCTTTCATAACCATCTCTGCCACCTATCCACACGAGCTTTCCTTCTCAAGCTCCGCCCACCTTTTCATTTCCACAAACTTATCCGGTGGCTTCAACATCTTATATAGGACATCCCTATTCGGTTGCCTCAACATATTCGTCATCAATACCTTATCAACATTTAACCCCACCATTTTCTAGTAGTGGCTCTTGGCCTAATCCTCCACCGTTTACAACAACCACACCATCATCTTACCCAACCACTGATTTAATCAAACAAATGATGGACAAGATGCAAAATTTGGAGGCTTCTGTTTCAGGAAGTCGTAGCACCCTAACATACGAGCAAGTTTGTTAAGATCCTATTCATCCTTCTATCCCCCTTCATTCATATCCTCCTCAATGGGAATTACCAAAATTTACTCGTTTTAATAGTAAGGAGGATCCTCAACAACACTTACGATCATTTAGACATGCCTACTATCTCGATTGCTAATAACGATGCCTTACTACTCCGCACCTTTCCCATGTCCTTATCGGGACTCCTTGCCTTGAGTGGTACGATGCTTTAACCCAACACTCAATCTTCTCTTTTAACCAATTAGCCCAATCTTTCTTGGATCATTTCTCCATTAATATTGCCAAGAAAGTATCCATCACCGACCTCTATGCCATCCAACAATTTGAAGACGAATCTATCACAAATTTCGTTGGATGATGGCGGGGCCTCATCAACCAACTCACTTATGCCTTACCTTAGGCCAAACTCATCGAACTCTTTATGCGGGCCTGCGCTAAGCACATTTCTCCCACCCTCCAAATTCAAACTTTCCGCACCTTTGATGAGGCCTTTACTATGGCTCGGAAACTAGAGATTCGAGCCTTAGAGGAAAAATTGAGGTTGCGCAACAAAACCCTAATTTTTGAACCCAAGACTCCACCAACAAACCCAACATCACCAATTCTCATACATCGATCGCTTCAAATCAAAAGGATCTGCACGCGTGATGGTCAAATCCCAAGCACCATCTAGTACCCCGCCAAAACCATCTATAAGTATAAAGTTGAGCCCATCAATTACACTCCCTTGGGAGAAACTTATGGTGTGATCTTGAAAAAATTGCTCAAAGCGAAGCTATCACCTTGCCTCTGTTAAACCTCACTCCGGGTTTGATTCCACCCGTCTATACCTTCTTGGTACAAATAAAATGACTTCCAACTTCCACCGCGTGAAGGGACACGATCATGAAAGCGCAAGATGTTGAAAAACATAGTGCGAAAATGGTTGATGCAGGGATATAACCCTCGATAATCCTAATGACCCTATAACCGAAATTTGAAAATCTTCAACAAACCATTCCCAAACCACTCATCTAGCAAAGAACATAAACCAAGATATCTTAGCCGACGAGAGTGTTCATGAAATCCATGCGGTTTTGAATCCCAACCAAAAGCTTCTATCAAGGAAATTCTGAATCAAGCCTCGTCACTAATGCAGGGATCTGCACCCGCTTCACCACCATCAAGACAAGATGATAACCTTGCCATTCCTTTACCCATAAAGGAATTAACCCCAGAGTTCTCTTCTCACAAATGAGTCTTCTTACACCACATCCCTACAAGATTGTGAGCGGATGTTATCTAACTTATCTATTTCCCAAACATCTCCTTCCGTCACTCTTGCTGTAAAAGAAGAAGGCTCGCCACTATTTCTGTCATCCTTAGAAGAGAAACCTCTCAAACCGACATCACCAAACTCCTTAATCATGACGGATCCCCTCAAACATGCTCTCCTACCTATTAGTTCTTCATCACCTAAATATTTTCAGCTGACCGATTGACCTCTTAACACCCATTGATACAGTGCCTCATTTACCCCCTGTATCACACCCACAGTGGACCGGAATCACAACCCACCTCTCTTCCATACAAAATTTCTTCTTCACACGTGAAGATTGTCATCCCTCAAAAGATAGGCGAGTCCTATGGGAGCGTTTGAGTACACCATGCTCTACTCAAATGCAGATGACCGATCTAGACACCTCTACCATATACCCGAGGTGTTTACAAAAGTTAAAAATGCCTATGTCCTCATCTTCACCCCTCTCATCTCTACCGAATACCTCATCCACCTCTATTAACCTAACCAAACCTTCCCCTACGCTTGGGACTTCACCAATACCTAGCCTAACACACCCACCTAAACGGTTAGATTTATCCAAAAATAAAGTCGTCCATCCACCTAGGAGACAAACCCAATCCCCTCAAGTCCAATCTATGCCTCTATCACAACTAAAACCCTCGTTGTCACACCTACCTTCTATATTGGGACCTCACCCCTCCACCTTGCCTCAATACATCATACCTCCTGCGTTTTCTTTAAAATGACCTACACCTTCTGCACCCATACAGAGATCCATGGGTGTATCAACACCATCACCCCAAGTATCCTGTCCACCTATCAACCCTAAACAAACTCCATCATCAAAGGATTTGTTTGTTTGTCACTCCTCTTTCTCTCGTGGTTGTTTCCTGCCACCATGTCATTTTTAGCCTCATCATCTAACCACTAAACATAACTTCTGCGCCGAAGAAGCCACGTTTAGTTAAATCCAATTATCAAAACCCCTTGTCTAAACCACCACCCATATGAACCAACCATACCCAACCATTACCAAAACCCACCCAATCAATAGCCTCATCTTCCTCTGACTTTGACCCACTCAAAGGATCTTATGCCAAGATCCTTGATATGTTGGTGGAGAATGTGACCATTTACCTACCCCCACTTAGACCCTATGATCCATCTAAACCTCAACCTATAGGTTATGATGAGTCTAAAATCTATGCTTACCACCGCACACCAGGACATGATGTAGAGGGATGCAAAGCTTTGAAAGCCATCCTTCGTCAGTCACCTCTCTCGGATAGAAAGGTTAAGAAAGACAACTTACGAAGGGAGAAACCTTTAGCTTCAATCCCCTCTCCTATACCACCTATTCCCACCTCACCAAGATCTATCATTATTGCAACCCCACCTCTCGAAGAGAATGACTTATCCCTACCTTCTTCCTCCTCTCATGTTCACGAGATCAACATGATTAGCATTGCTACTCGAGGTCAGAAAAACAAGGGACAGCCAAAGAAAGCGCACCTGCGACATCCCTTTCTCCATCCGCCATCCCAATCGCACCACCACCTAAAGTGGTTATTTGTGGACCTACCTACCCCATCTCTGATGGAGTTGTCCATCGTACCATGATCAAACAGCTTCACCAATCACCTATAAAAATGACACTGTATGATCTCATTCAAACCTCTGAATCTCATTGACAAGCTCTCATTGAGATCCTCCAAGGGATAGAGGTCCTACCTAACGAAACCTTTCCCGTTGCCTCCATCTTAACACCCAACCACGTTGCTTCTCTCACCAAACAATCTACCACTTCGTCCTGATACAGCAAGCCGCTGCTGTCAGTTTCTCCGAAGATGAAATTGTCGACTTTGGTGCAGAAGATCCTGACCCCGCTTTTTTCATCTCAGCTTACATCCGGGACATCCGAGTACGTCGTGTTATGATTGACGGGGGTGCTAGCCTAAACATCATCTCTTCCAAATCCTTCCAACAAATGAATATCCCTTCTAGCTGCATGTGTGCCAACCCCACCATGTTGCGTTCATTTAATGATGTTATTACTTCTACTTTAGGCACCGTGATCCTTAACATTCGTGTAGGGCCATGTACCTTACCCGAACTCTTCTATGTCCTTGAGGGAGAATTCCAATACAACATGTTGTTAAGCCACCCTTGGATCCGGGCTATGGGATGTGTTCCCTCTACCTTACATAGATGCATAAAATTCAGTATGAGGGAAGTCCTACACCGTAAAGCTAACGCTCCCCCTTCAAAACCTCGTAATATGTTATATCACCCTAATGATGTGCTTGTACCAGTCAAGGCACCCATTCATCCAACCCAACCATCTACTTTGACCACACCTCAACCATCCACCTCGACCGCACCTACACATTCAACCAATGAAACCGCCGCCGCAAATACCACTTCCTTCCCGTGAATGACAACATCCCAACCGCGAGATCCCTTGGTAGATGTTTTTCAATGCCTTACGTTGGGGGAGTATCACCTATATAACATTAGCACTTTCCATACCCCACAGGAGTACGGACAGTTACATGTGCATCCTACCTATGACCGTCGTGTGGGGGAAGTAATCTCCTATGGACCACCTAATTGCCGCACCAACCTAACGTATGGGGGTGTCGACACATCCTTTGTCACCCCTGAACCTCCCCTTGGTGTGGTTCCCTTCCAATCTGATTTTCAATATCTAACTAATCGTCGTTTTGCCCTCACCTTCCTGACGCGTTGTGCTTGGAAGGGCTTTGGTTTCGGTCTTTATGAACAAGGCCGACATACGATCATTCCCGTGACTACACGCAAACACAAAGATCGTCGTGGTCTTGGATTCTCTGAACCACCTACACCGAAGAAACCGCATATCCGTTGTATCCAGGAAGACGACGAAGTCACCCTTTCTGAACCATCATCACCCATTTTGCCATCGTCACCCACAGAGTCGATAGACCCAGGAATCTATCCCTCCTAACTTTTTTTTTAAACGCTATCTTCCTGGGTCCTCTCACTTATCAACGTGATAATGAAGACCCATCTTCTTTTCCCCTTCTGTATCCAGACATGATTGAAGAAGACTCGCTTTCAATTAATGTTGTTGAGTGCGAGGATGACGACTCCATCCTCACTTATCTTGGTGCGGACGACTCTTATATTCAACGTGCCTTACCATCTGAAACTCAAACCATGTTGAATGAGTTGACTATAGAAATCAACATCCACACAGAGGACGATCCTCACATTGTGAAGATCGGACAATCTCTTAACACATCAGAACAAACTTCCTTCACTACCTTCCTCCGTGCCCGTAACCAAGCTTTCGCTTGGTCCTACACTGACATGCTAGGAATTGATCCTGACATCATTGTCCATAACATTACTCTGAAACCCGACTCCAAACCAGTTAAACAGAAACTGAGAAAAATGCATCCACGCATTGCTCTCTTGGTCAAAGAAGAGCTTCAACAACTCCTTTCTGTTTCCTTCATCTTACCTATTGACTATCCTCAATGGATTTCTAACATCGTACATGTCACTAAAGACAACGGGGGACTTCGGATGTGTACAGATTTCCGGGACCTTAACCTCGCTTGCCCAAAGGATGACTTCCCCCTACCTAGTATTGATCAACTTATTGATCTCACTGCGGGCCATGAGATGCTTTCTCTCATGGATGGCTTCTCGGGATATAATCAAATTTTGGTAGCCCCGGCCGATCAACATAAAACTACCTTCATAACTCCTTGGGGAACCTTATGCTATCGTGTCATGCCATTTAGTCTTAAGAATGCTGGTGCAACCTATCAGTGGGCTATGACTTACATTTTTCATGACATTATGCACACTATCCTTGAGGATTATGTCGATGATCTTCTTGGAAAATCTAAACATCGCAGTGAACATCTCGATGTTTTAACCATTATTTTCGATCACCTATTACAATACTGTGTTCATCTTCAACCAAAGAAATATGTCTTTGGTGTCCTTTCAGGAAAACTCCTTGGTTTTATCATCTCTTTACGTGGCATCAGGTCGATCTAGCTAAAGTCAAAGCTATCCTAGAAATGCCTCCACCCACTAACCTCAAACAATTGCGTAGTTTGCAGGGCAAACTCCAATCTATTCAGCGTTTCGTTTCAACTCTCGGATCGATGTCAACCTTTTCATCATCTCCTTAAAAAGGACATTGTCTTTCAATGGAGCGAAGAGTGCCACCAAGCCTTTGAGGCTCTTAAAGCCTATCTCTTGTAGCCACCCGTGCTTATCCCACCTCAGGACGATCACCCTTTCTACCTTTACCTTTCTACCACCGACCATGTTGTAGGAGCCATGCTCACACATCGTGACTCTAAGCATCGAGAACAAGTCGTTTATTACATAAGTCGTACTCTTGTGGATTATGAGACTAGGTATACACATGTAGAAAAGTTGTGCCTAGCCCTATCATTCGTGGCAACCAAACTCCGACATTACCTCCTAAATCACAAAACTTTTGTCATCACCAATGCGGACCCCATCCATTATATGTACGCCAAACCTCATCTAAACCAACGCATCGCCCGATGGCTTATGCTCCTCTGACCTCGACCTTGAGTTTGTACACCAGAAATCAATCAAAGGACAAACTATCGCAAACCAACTCGCGAAGCCCCTTTACCTGGGGAACAATTTACCAATTTTACTTTCCCTGACAAACTCATCGCCACTCTTTCACTCAGTGAGGAGTCGTATCCAATAACCCTCTTCTTCGATGGATCCAAATGCCAGCGCGGAGAGGGGCCGACATTGTTCTCATTCCTCTTGACGCTGAACCTATGCCTCTTTCATTCCGGCTCGATTTCCCCTGCACTAATAATACAGCGGAATACGAGGCCCTTGTTTTGGGTCTCCAGGTTGTGTTACACTTAGGTGTAAAGTCTATTAACATTTTCAGTGACTCTCAACTGGTATTCAATCAAGTTATGGGCATCTACCAATGTAAAAATGAGGAACTTCAAAAGTACAAACATTACATGGACTCACTTTTGACCTTATTTACTCATTATTCTATCCAAACCATTCCTTGCTCAACTAATAAATTTACGGATACTATGGCTTGCTTGGCCTCACAAATTCCTGCCTCACCAACTGACTCTGACATATTTGTCTTGGTCCAACAACTCTTTGCCCCATCTTACTCAATCCCGGATGTTTGTATGGTAAATAATGTATCTGCTAATTTGCAGGATACCTGGTATCACCAATTTCATGACTACCTTACAACCTCTGTTCTCCCACCTGACCTTACTAGTAACGGAAAACGTGCTTTTCTTAAAAGTGTTTCTCGTTATGTCGTCATGGGGGGACTCCTCTATAAACGTGGCTTTGATGGCATCCTCCTTCGATGTCTAACCGGCGCGGAGGTCACCTATACCATCCAACAAGTCCATGATAGAATTTGTGGTGGACATTTTAGTGGCCTTCCTAAAAACTAGATGCTTCATGCCAAACGGACATCTAGACCTCAAAGTTATACATAGAATGCTCCTCGAAGGACAACTATACACAAAAGCCGCATCTGCTACTTTCACTATAAATAGATCGCTCCCTTGAAGGACAGCTGACTATACAAATTCAGCCTCTATCGAAGCTTCTCGCATTGATCGGCTTAGTGAAGAGCTCAAGAACAACAAAATGCATATCCCATATAGACATCCCGCATCAATCGGTCTATATTCAAAAAATAAAATAAAAATAAAATAAAATAAAATAAAAGTAGCATTCAAAAGCACTTTTGAGTCATGGACTTGTCTATTTAGGTGTGGTTCTCTTTAAGTCGAATAATCACCTTATAACAAGTTTGATCGCGCCCCAGCTATACAATCTACCTCATCTCACCATTCTTCAAAACAACAAAACTCAAGGGACGTGACGTATATCCGATATATTTTGATTATACAACTCTTTTCACCTATCGACTTCTACGCCTATGCAAGGTACCTAGGGATTGAAGTTCATCCTCCGATAATACGTGGTTTGTTCAGCTCTTTCCAACTATGGGACACTTTTCCCTCTTTTACCCGAATCTAGGATTATGTGTTGACCTTAATCAGGACACGTTTCCCTAATACTTGGGTAAGCTAACCTTTGCTTCACCTATACCTACACCAATACCGCCAATACCTTACCAACACCAACAACATTACCCTACCAATATCAATATTTTTACCAACCACAGAAATGCCTAACCACAACCAAATTGCGTGAATTCACCTCTCCCTGGTCCTCAAGGAGAACTACATCGGTCTGAGGCCCCTCCTTGCTTTGTGTAATGGGCTATGTAGGCAGCACTTAGGAGACATGGGGTCTCCGAAGGTTAGCTCGACCATCCCCTACCATAACCTATCATGTGTTGTTAAAATATAAATGATTTCACATATTTATATTGATAACACTCACCTTGGTCCTTTATCACCGTGTCTCCTGTCGGTGTGCATGATACATATCACCGTAGCCAATGCTCGCGCTATGATATGTAAGCAATGGGGCTGCATCCTGAATACCTGCAGGATGTTGTCCATCACTATCTCCACATCCACCTAGAACACTGCCTCACCTATGATCGGCAATCTCAGGATGCGATACACATCCTCTAATGTGATAGTCATCTCTCCAGTAGGGAGATGGAAGACATTGGTTGCCGGATCCCATCTCTCGATGAGGGCAACCATCAGGCTGTGGTCCCTATCCACAGCCCTATACCTCTGGACTCTGCCAAGCCCAACCTCTCACATGATGGCCCACTGCGCTGCAGTCACATGTGGCCGCATCCGCCTTGATAGAGGTGGCATCCGATCCAGACATTGTCATTGTTGGCGTGCTGCAAAATAACCCACTTCATTAGGCCTACCCTTTACAAAAACAACTACCTTAACCATCTATACCCACTTACCCACCCAACCACAACCCGACTCTATACACACATCTGCACCCACTTATCTTACCCTATACATCTACGATATCCCCTTTAATTATCTCACACCCTACCAACCACCCCGGTCTACTCTAGCCATCTAACCATACCCCTGCCAATTTAACACCTCCTACTTCATACACAACACATAATCTATCCTACTCGACTAGGCCCATTTAACAACCCAATTCCCCCACCCCATCACCTTTCCTATCAACTCTACCTCCTCCCCTTCACCCCAGAAAAAAACTCTATCCTACCACCTACAACAAAAAACACCACAAATTTCACAACCCTGACTCCTACCCATGATGACCGGTACCGGTCACCCTCGACCGCCATCGGTCCCCAAATCACATTGTATGTACCAACGTCGGTCGACATATGACTGACACCGGTCTATAGACATAGCAATTAGACTATTCTGTGATCAATGTCGGTCACCTAGTGACCGACATCGGTCACTGTTAAATTCTGGAGCAGAACCCAAAACGGCCCCCAAAAACCCTTTTTACCTATTTCTACCCATTTACCCACAAGAAAGACCTAAAAACTTACCCACCCTGCCGTTTTGGCCTACCTAACATTCCTACCCACTCCATTTTACAATTTACCTTCATTTATTCATTATTTTATTAAATTTTGGATTCCTACCCCAAAACCCACATCCTAGTTAAATTCATTAACTTCACATAAGTCGGGGTTCAGAGCCTACCGGTACGACTACACGTCGTCGTGGTGGGATAGGTGGCGGTGGTCCAACTCCTCCAGCACCTCCTACTCCTCCAGGCTATGCCATGGCTCCAAATCTCCTCAGCAAGGTCCTCGAACCAATCAAACTCTACCTCCCGATTCTTGGGGGCCTACCAATAACTCATTCCTCCACTCCACTAGTGCCACCTCAGCCCACAAACTCAACACAATCAATTAACACCTCAGACAAGACAAAAATAAGCACTCAACTTCACAAAGTGACAATGACATGTCGTATTTTTCTTTTTATAGGTTTTGACATATAAGCGATCTGGTTATTTTGCGCCTAGAATACGGTATCGGTCTTTGTAACCGATATCGGTCACACATAACCGATATCGGTTACCTACTTCCTTAACCTAACTCCAGCCCTAATCCACCAATCTCCACTTTTTCCCGCATCACCTACCCCGGCTTTGGCGACTTAGCCTTATTTTGACTTGATCGGCCCGACCAGGCCGCGACCAACCAATCGGCATGACATAAGGCCAATGACCAACCAATCGGCCCGACCCAAAGTCACAACCAACCAATCAGCCCAACCCAAAGGCAGAACCAACCAATCGGCATGACCCGAGGCGCGACCAACCAATCGGCACGACCCAAGGCCACACCAACCAATAGGCCCGACCCAAAGCCGCACCAACCAATCGGCCCAACCTAAGCCGTAACCAACCAATCCGCCCGACCCGAGGCGCAACCAACCAATCGGGCCCAACCCACGGCCACAACCAACCAATCAGGCCCAACCCACGGCCGCAACCAACCAATCAGGCCCGACCCAAGGCCGCAACCAACCAACTAGGCCCGACCCAAGGCCGCACCCAACCAATCAGGCTGGACCCACGGCCACAACTAATCAATCGGCCCGACCCAAGGCCGCACCCAACCAATCAGGCCCGACCCAAGGCCCTCACCAATCAGTCGGCCCGACCCAAGGCCGCACCAATTAAGTACCTCGACCAAGACCCACAAATTACGATTTTATCCACCCATCATGTAGCTTTTTTGTTGATCGCGCTCATGTGTTCGTGTTTTTAGCATGATTAGGATACTTGAATTGATCGACCAACCAACTTTGCCTGGGCGAGACCGTGACGTTTATCTCAACCAAACCAACCATTTGGTACTGTCGAACATGCCTAAACATTCATGTACCTTACCCGTTATATCCCCTGGAGCTACTTCCTATGCCTTGGATACCGGGATTATATCACCCTTGTTTGGATTTAAACTATCGACCTTTGCTATGAATTGCTTGTTTGCTCTTCAAATCATGTACCCTAGTCGCACTTTCTTGCATTTCAACATGTGACTTCATTGAACTTACCCCACCATCTTACCATCATCTCAACACCATTCACCCTTTATCAACCCTATCCCCGATTTCACGTCGCCTCGATCTGTGATAGATTTTAGGGGATTACCTATACCCTTAACTTGGGAGTAACCACTTCTTATTATTGTCGGTCAGACTTTACAAGACAAACTACACAACAAGGAGGGGCTAATGTAGACACCAAATTTGTGTCTTATGAAACCCTGTGCCCCACATCTCATATTCGCAACCTAACCTCATCACCTAAACCTTACACAATTATTTATTAATTACCTTATAATTAATAAATCCACATCTCCAAACCTGCCACCTCATTTCACCACCTCATCATGACCTAGCCCTAACCCTAAACTAACCTAATTAAGACCTATAACTTGGTCTACATCCACACCCATGACTAATTACTCCTCACCCACACCAAAACCAACCTAATAATGACTTGACCAAGCCCACAACTAATCCCTCGGGAGAAAAGGAGGGAAAGTTGGCTATTTTACTAAAAATAGCCCACTTTGACTTAACCGACATCGGTTCCTACTCGACCGCCGTCGGTTACGTAACCACCATCGGCTCCCTGTAAATGACCTTTGACCAAAACAAGAAATAAGAATTCATTTGAAAGATCCAGAATTCACTTTGCGGACAAACAAGTGAAGGAAAGAGAAGAGTTTGCGAGAGGACATCGAGCCCAAGACTGCAACTAAGTAACTAGAGCATAGCGACACTCATCCAAGCATTGGGAGAGAAGATAAGCTCACTTTTGATTGTCGGATCATCCCACCTGAGCCTTGTCTTCGTCATCACAGTCCTTGGAGCTGTACCTTCATCAGGAACTAGTAAGTAGTGTCTTGTACATTTTTAAATACCATTTCTTGAACTTCTGATTCATAGTAATTATAAGCTCACTCCTAGATCTACTACCCGATAGCACCCTACATCTAACTTTCATTCCTCTACCCTTGCATTGCCCCAAGAACAGCTCCCACACTCTCTGAGTCTTCTCCATCACCCTATTGCCTACCCCTGATCATTTACCAACCTTATAAACACCATAACCACCTTACAACCAACCTTCATTGAAAGCCCCTAAATCACTGCCCCTACCGATATCGGTTATCAGCCAAATACTAGGTGTTATAACCGCAGTCGGTTATACAGTGACCGGCATCGGTCACTGTGACTCAAACCAAAACTAGCCTTTCCTCTATTTCTTTTTAACGAGGTAACTAAATCGTAATTTCGCAATAACTTCTTTGTTATCATTTGTGTTAATTCGTATTGAAAGGGGAACTGACCACCTTCGAAAGGAAGTCTAATATTTCCTGGGCCCAAGGCAGTTCCCTCATTTATTGTCTAACTATAATCTGGTGGTCTTACATTCTTATTCACAGGTAGTCCTTCCCAGAAAAAAAGGAGTTCTTCACAATCGATCTGATCTCTCTCTACGGTACGCGCACACCCTCCCAACACTCAACAGGTATTCCTCCTAGCCCTAACCCTTATCTGTTTCTCAAGAGAATGAAAAGATAGAAGCAACTCTATTCTAAGAATGGAAACATTCTACGCGAAACAATTCCATCCACCATTTGCATTTTTACATCTAGTTACTACCCCTACTTTTGCATCATTAATGTTTGTTGTCCACTCAAAATTCCCCTGCTCTTAAGAAAGTGAAAATTTAAAATTTTGAGTTTAAGTGTTTTCTCTGTTGTGCTGGTAAAGTGAAAAGTCAAGAAATTGAGAAAATCTGCATTTTTGGGTCATTTTGTGTGTTTTTCGGGCCTGTCGGACATTTTTGTCCTGCGTGTCCCAAGTTCAATTGGGCCCTCTGTTCCCCGATTGGCCGGTTCACCCGAAGTCTGTTCTTTTCGGGCCCGTCGAAACTTTTTGTCCCAAATGTCCCAAGTTCACCCGGACCAGTTTTCCATTTTAAATCTGATTCGGTAGAACGAGCTGCCTTGCGTACTTTTGTCCCGCGTGTTCCAAGAGCATTTGTGCGTTTTTTCCCCGCTTCACCCGAATCGGCCGAGCCGCGTGCCTTAGCTTTCGCGTCCCACATGTCCCAAATGTCCCAAGTTCGCTGGACCAATTGTTCCATTTTAAATCCGAATCAAGTAGAGCCGCATACTGCATACTTTTGTCCAGCGTGTTTCCAAGAACATTTGTCGTCTTTTCCCGCTTCACCCGAATCCAGGCCCTGAGCCATGTACTTCAAGGCGCTTTCGCGTCCCACATGTCCCAAATGAACCAAGTGCCATTCATGCTAATTTTTCTCGTTCTACCCAATACCTTACTTTTCAAATTAGTAGGTATGTATTAAATGCGCATTCATTACCTTTCTCTCTCCTAAACGGCTATATAACAAGCGAACCCCCTATGCATTTTGCACACTGCTTTCTGCTATCTTTTGCTTGAACCTTTGCAATCTAAATTCTGTGCGCGTATCCATTTTCCTCTGTAATTCCTTCCCAAGTCTAGCTTGCGCTTCGCCCTCCAAATTACTACTAACATGAAGATCAAATTTCGAGGCAAGAAAAATCTCACCACTAGAGTCTGTCATTCCCGATATCGGGACAGTGAATTTCACCATCTTGACTTTAGTGATTTTTGGTCGAGGATGACAGACGCAAACCCTACGCCAATGGCACGGATGATTCACGACAAGCAATTTGGCTTTAATCGGTGGTTTCCCAATCTCGTGCGATGTGCGGATATAGTGCTTTCATGCGGAGCTCATTTCAACCACGATTCGAGCAAATTGACCAATATACACGTGGCAGAGACATAGCCAAGGCATTAAAGAGATTCAGGCAGCGGATTTTGAAGTCAGTGGGTCCCTCCCAGTCATAAGCACCTGTCTTCTTCTCCTTATTCCTCTCTTCTCTTCCGATTCTTTTTCTCGGATTTATTGTAATAAGTTGAGGTATTGTGATTGGCAATCCTTAACTAATCTTTAGTTAAAACAAGTAGTTCTTTGGGAGTAACTGAATTGTAAACTATATAATGGCCTCTCCTCACCATTTTAGAGGAAGAACTTGGCTTATTTTCTGAAAGTGTAAATAAATCATAAAGAAATCAATACAGAAGGGCTTTTCATTCTTCGTCTATCTGATCTCTTTTATCCCTAAGCTTTTCATTTAATCTTGTTAAGATCATTTGTCTATATTATATTAAGAAGCTTTGTATTCTTGTAGATGTTATTGATAGAACTTTGTGTCTTTCAAATTTCATCTTATTAGTATGATACAAATGATCTTGTTTCAATTCAACGTAGCTTCATCATGCATAAAGAATTACTTTGTCATCTATAATTCTAAATGGTGCCTTTCTGCTCGTTCTCGTTTTCTCATTCCTTAGTCCTTTTGTAATTGATGAGCCTTATAGAAAACACTTTCGTAGATATCCAAGTTCCACAAGAAAATCATGTTTTGTATATTTGTAAATAGGTTCGTTTGAATAAGGAACCTCTCCCATTAAAGAGGAGGGACTTCTTGTCCCTTGACCTTGTTGCTCTTCGTGAAGTCCTATTTGACGACCAACAATGTTAGGGCACCCAGAACATAATTACACAAACAAACACACATAACTACATTGGAGTGCTGGAATGTAGTACAATTTTTAGTTGTAATTACACCATTCTAGTAGCTAAGGTCATCTTAACCCCTCTTCATTTGCATCTTTTTTTAGGGATTTGATGCTTTGTATTGGGTTTTACAAGTAGATATTCATTACTAATGTACAATGACATAAGTGAAGCCACTGCAACAACTACATGACAAAGACTAAGATATAGCAAAGTTTTAGCGAAATCACCAAATTCGAGATCCTGATCTTTTCTATAAACCAAAGCACCTAGGTGCAGACTGACAGGTGCACCCACAAGCGTCCCAATCCGCTCCCGGTTACCCCAATCCGATCGGATCTTCGATTTCTATAATTTCTTGGGTTGTACCTTCACATTCTTCCCTATCCGCACATCAACCTATTCAAGTCTAGTACACAGTGGGTAATTCATTCTCGTGTTAGTACCTTATCCCTCTTATTTTCATCAATTAATTTCATTTAAATATCAAATAAAATATTTAGAGTCATTACTTCATTTTTATCATTTATGTACCTATTTAGATTAACTTAGAATAAAAATCTTAATTTTCATATTTTAGTTAATCATAGGTAGGTGCTTTAGACTCGGCACCACCATCAAGATCTTAATTACAAAAGGAATAACACAAATGCAAGATCCTCACGGGCTTATGCAAAAATTCAAACTCATCAACTTTCGACAATATTACGTAGACATAAGATACTCCAAAGTATAACTAGACAAAATACTAGCCCACCAATGATCCACAACACACGTCAAAGGTTCATCTCGCATCAAACAAATCCCGATACTCTTCTCATGTCCAAGTCCTTGTTTTGTAACTCCAACTTATCTTCGATGTGTATGTGAACAACCACTTGTACAAATCTATTAGAAAGTAGAAAAATAACATCTCATAAATTTCATGATAAATATGTTCTTGAACCCATGTGTGTGCATTCAAATCAGGTCTAGAACCATATCTTTGTGCAAACTAATCTTATCCATCAATAACCTAATCTTCAATGTCCGCAAGAGTCAACCGATACGCCATCATCATGCAACATTTTGGTAACATTTTGAAAAGAGGTCCCGGTAATGGAACCAAAATGGAGTCTTATTTTCTTACTCTAACCCTAGACGCATTGGCACATCACTCGGACATATCTATGTGCTCACCTAAAGTGTGAAAAGGTACCATGTCCTCTTTTTAATGTCTTACCAAGGTGTTAGCATACATGTTCATAATAACCACAATCCAACCATATATCTCATCATAATAACCATATCACAATTTGAAAACACACATAATAAGGAAATTGTAAGGGTTTAGATAACAATTAAGATTAAATTCACCTTACAAGTACAATGACTACCGTCATCAACAATTAATATCCATCTATAATGATCCATTATATTAAATCATGACAAACCAATAGTTGAATACATCATAAATACCAACACAAAGTCATGTGTGCAAAATCATAATAGCAACATAACTCTATTACATATATGAATACACACTCCTATCTAATCTATGTAAATCAATACATATATATATAGGGGTGAGGGCTTTCCCTTCACAACCCATTCACTCTAAAAATAGGTCGCATGCTCAAAATATCCATACATATGTACAAAGGTAACTAAAGAAGCATGCAATCTTCGCCTAATAATAGATTATCTATAGTTAAATCTAGATCTAATCCTATTATTATCTCTAAGACCGCATGACTCTTGATCTTCTACTTTCTCCAAAATAACCTTCGTGTAGCCTTGAATTTTTCATGTCTTGATTCAAAGCGTGCTCTATAGTCCATCCTATTTTTATCCCGTGTACATGCAAAAATGGATAATTCTTGAACTCTGCTTCTCTTGTGTGCACCCTACTTTCACCAAACATCTACATATGCCTACGTGTTTGTGCACCTTGTTCTCATGCGCGTTTGATGCTTAGGTAATATTTTACAAGACCAAAATCACTTAGCTCATTTAGCAGAAGGATCTATCATTTTATGCCAAGGTTCATCGTCGTTTCATCTCGAGGAACCTTAAAACCTCACATATTTGGAGTTACTTATTTTCTTTAGTACTAGTTCACTAATCTGAGCAAGAATGGGGGAATTTGGTCAACATATAGTCAAAAAGTCAAATTATTACACAGTTCTAAGTAAGTGGGAAGAGTTGTACTTTTTTTAATAAACTTTAAATGAGAGATCTAGCTAAAGAATCGTTAAATGCATCAAAAATATTATTCATAAGGCTTTGCAAAGGTCATAATTTTAGGTGAAATTGATGAGTATTTTACTACCCAAGCTTATGACTAAAATTCATGGTATATTTCCCAATTAACATAAATCATGATGCCTAGAAGATTCAATTCGGTTTCATAGTGTGAATAAATAATTCATAATGTATATTCTTCATTCTAATAGATTTTATTGGTTAAGAATTTTAGATGAGGTGATAGTTGGTATTGGATATATTCTTTACTAGTAATCACTTAATAGTAAGTTGCAAATCATTTCATTTGTCATAAATCACTTCTCCTTCAAATCGAGTAATCCATATAGACCCAAATACATTTCGTGTTTGGATTTTACTAGCTTAAGTGTGCTTTTATGCCAAGTGTTTGTTTCTCCTTCTTCTCATTCTCTAGATTTTCAGGGAATTTAGTCAATCAAAACAATACAATTTTATTAGTTTTGAGAGAGATATTTATACAGATATTGATCCCACAATATATGGGATCTAATCCCTATCCTTATCCTCCCACAAATCACTCCAAACCGTACAAACAAATAACAAACTACCCATTTATTTACCTCATGGTATATTACTAATTACCATGGAAACTCTAATTTCCCAACATTCCCTCCCTTAGAGTTGACATGGGTAGATACAAAACACAAACAATTTAAAAAAGATAATCCTCATCGCTTGAAAATCTTCAGTATTAGCATGTGTGTTTTGTTCTTCAGTATCATCTTCTTCAGTAGCCATGGCCTTGTCGGATAGTTTTCCATCAAGTAGATCTTTTGCTCTTTTCATGCAGTTGAGAATAACATGTCCTGGCTTCCTACGATAAAAACATATACAGTTTTTGATATGTTTTGATCTTTTATAGGAATTACTTGATTGACTAGCTAATGCTGCTTCTTCTTCTTCATCATCCTTGCTTTCCGTATCGAGTAGCGTTGCTATTATGCTCTCCAAGCTTGGATTTAGTTTACTTAAAGTAAACACCATATTGGACATACTTTTGGGCATGCTATTTAGTAATATGGCCTTTGCATCATTGGGTTTCACCTTTTCGTTAATGTCATCCAGTTGGGCCATTAGAGAGCGGAACTTGCTGATATGAGATACAATATCTCCTCCTTCTTCCATTTTCAACCCATATAATTTCTGCTTCATATTTATCTCTGCATTGTCAGTTTTTGATCCAAATAATTGATTCAATGCTTCCCATATTTCTTTGGATGATTTTTTGAAATCTACATGATGTAGATACGGTTTGGATAATCCGAGGCCAATAATGGCCAAAGCTTTTTTATCTTTGACTTTCCATTTTTGGAGTGCGTCTACATCTTTTAGGCGTGAACTGATCCTCCATCAACAATGTCCCAAAGATCCTTTTCAATCAGCAACAGTTGGATTTGGATTTTCCATGTATGGAAATCCTTTCCATCGAATTTTTCTATCTGGTTCATTTTTTCCATTTTTTTAACCCTCCTCAAAAAATAAACTAAGTGAACGTCGGTTTCAACCGAAAATGTGTCCTTACAAGATTTGACTCAAATGGTTATTTTTTTTTTCAAACACCAATGAAAAAATAAGAAAGTAATCTTTAATTACTTTCTATAATTTAAAAGATCAAAATTAGTTTATGCAAGACAACAACCCAGAAAATTGATTTGAAAGATACACGTCCAAATCTTGTAGATCTGTCCTCTGGATCCGCCTTTCATGCACAGCTGGGACCGCTCGCTGCAGATCTGTGAAGTAATTCGAATCTAATATCTACCTTTCATGCACAGCTGGAACAGGTCGCTGCAGATCTGATATGTGGATGTCAGATCTTCAAGGAACACGTGAAGAATGAATATCTTGGACGGTGGACCTCAGAACTCCATGCATGCAGTGAACTCGCCAAAAATACAAATACAAACTCGCCAAATCTATCTTTTTTTAAATTTGCATGCAGTGAACAGAATCGCTCAGAAATGACAAAATCCAATCTGCGGAACAAATATATATATTCAAATATCAAAGAAGGAAGTTGTGGGGCGGATCTCATGATGCGATGTACATAATGAAGCAGGAGCTTGATATTCGATCAAACATAGGAATGACCGATGTATTCCTTAAACCAAATGTACAGATCAATTGGGAAAATTGGATCCGGTCCACAAAATTAATACAAACACATATACGCAGCTAACACATTATAAATAAATATATCAATAAATAAAATTTCTAAACATCCTTTTGAATGTGAATGGGATCAGCACATGGTCCACATTACATTACCATTGACAAGGAAAAGGAAGACCTTTCGTATATGAAGAGCCTTCACACGTGGTCTACACTGCTGAACTCTATGAAGATCAAGGCCTGAAAAAATTTTAGAACAGAAGCCTGCTCTGATACCAAATCAGGGAATTTAGTCAATCAAAACAATACAATTTTATTAGTTTTGAGAGAGATATTTATACAGATATTGATCCCACAATATATGGGATCTAATCCCTATCCTTATCCTCCCACAAATCACTCCAAACCGTACAAACAAATAACAAACTACCCATTTATTTACCTCATGGTATATTACTAATTACCATGGAAACTCTAATTTCCCAAATGATTTCTCTCATATTGATTAGTTGTGTTTTCTCTAGAACAATTTTCACTCCAAATCACTCATTCTCAAGCACATTATATGTTTCCTTTATATAAATCCTATCCATATGATTAGCCACTCTAAGAATTTGAGGATTTGGTGCCACTTATCAATTGATCTCACGATTGGGCTATTTGAGTACAATATGTGTGTTGCACAATGAATATTGGAGATTGGTTGGATGTGTAATTGCCTTTAATGTTGAGAATTGGAATCTTATGTGTTGGAAAATATTTTTAGTACCTTTTATTTCATCTTCAAGTTCTTTTTACTGATAGGTAAAGTCTAGAAATAAATGAGTAAATCCTTTATTTGGGTCTTTTAACACATGAACTAATACCTTGTTTGAATGCCTCCATTCTCTACAATTGTAAACTCTTTTTAGTGATAACATTCTCAATTCAACATACAATGGGTTATAAAATTTGAGAAAGTAAATTGGGTCATAAAAGTTGAGAAAGTTATACAACTTTCTTGGAGGTCGCGGGTGTTGAAATTATCATTTGGAAATGAAGAGATGTTGATTGTGATATATCGTCATTTTGTAGAAGTAGAATTATAAAATCCTTGTGTAGTCTTTGTTTTTGTATGCTTTGAAAAATTTGTTAATACTTTGTTCTCATGATTTTTGGTGAATGTATTTAATAAATATTGAGAATTTTGTGTATAGTTTTCTTGATGTGATTTGGAATTATAACATATTATGCAATATCTATGAAAATCATTGGCTCCATGGTTATCACTTCTATGATGCATTTAAATTCTATTAATTATTTTCCTAATGGATTTAAGATACCAATCATAGTTAATTGAAACAAACTCTTTACATGTTTTCTTTTAATTCAAGTGTCACAATGAGGTATCTTTTTAATCTTAAAAAATATTTTCATGTATTTTCTTTTACAACTTCAGTTTTAGGTCTATGAGCTCCCATATGTCAATTGTGTGTCTTTAGAAAAATGAGCCCACAAATTCTAAATATATTTTATTGTAAGTATTTATATATGTGCAACCTTTTCTTGATTGTAAGTTACAAGTTGTGGCTATTCTTTTATTAAAAATAAAAAGGGTGGGAAATCATTGTGGTCAACCTTATGTGTTATGTATATAGTGCTCTTGTTATTGATTATATTGTATTCCCATTTCAAGTTTGTTGAAAGTATCTCTCATGGGTTTCATAGAGACTAAGAGTAAGGAGTTAACCACCCCTTATTTGTTACCTCAAATCTAAGCTTCATTTTTAGATGATCACTAATTATAGAAAGGTTTCCCATTTTCTTCACTTATTTATAAGAGGGTGCATATTTAAGTGCTAACACATCTCAAGTTCAAATTGTTGATGCATTTCATGTATATGAATTTGATTGATTCCTTGTTGGGTCATGTGAAAATTATAGACATACATGAGGGCGTGCGTGTTATATTAGTTGCCAATTGATAACTAAGAGAGTATCATTGTGGGTAGAACACATTTCACACCATTATTAATATAAGAGAATTGTGCTCTACACTCACCTACCTATAAGAAGAAAAAATGAACAATCATGGATACATTGTATTTGATGCAATCATTACAAGAGAGCTACAATTGACAAGGATTGTAGAGGTATTATATGAAATATGCCCTTAGTGAGTGATGAGTTTTTAATATTGGATTTAATAGTGGATGATAATGAGGTCTTATATTTGTTCAATGTAATCATTTTGGTAGAAACATGACTTCCTCCTTCACAAGAAAAACTAAAAGTTATGTAAAAATAAAATTACCGATGGGTACTTTGTATTTGTAACTCTTTACATTCATATTGATGGTTGAAATAAATAAGTATGATTACACACATTGTACAAAGACATTATATTCGTAAGGTAGTTGTCAAGATGAGTCTTAAGATAACAAGATAGCAACACTTATTTTTGAGTTGTAACCCTTTTTTGAAATTTTATTTTTGAAAAATATCTTCATGAATGACAATTAATTTCATTTTTTTCTTTTGAATAACAATTATTAAATGTTGTTTCTTGAACCTAGGTTGGAAGGGCGGGGAGGGTGCAATTTTGATCAATTGTAGAAAGTTGTAAGTACGTAACCCTTAATCGAGGAAATTGCAATAAGGTCCTCAAAGAAGAAAATTATTGCTCTTAATAGAAGAAATTTGTCCTTACATTAAGAATCCCAAAACTAGAATGATGCAATAAAAAAGTTGTAAAATATGGTTTTTTTGATTCACATGGATCCAAATTATTGATGTGGACAATGTTTTGTCAAGTTCAATTTGTAATTACAATTGTCGGGCTGGAAAAGAGTGACAAAGGATAGGATCGCAATCATTGGGCTTGCCCATGTGCTACTCTCAATTTTTTTCCATACCATTAGACGAGTGTGGACTTTAAGCATGCTTCCATATATCTACTCTTTTTTCATGAATAGCTGTATTATATTATTTTATCCAATAATAAATAAATAAATTAGTTTGTAATTGCGAGTCAAATTTCACTATGAATACAAAATTTTATATTGGTGTTGTTGTGTTTTGACTGTTCTATATCTATTTTTAGAGGGGCTGTATGCTATAGACACACCATCTAATTGTATAGGCTGGAAAAAGAAAAGAAATAGACAATCATTGGTTTAGTCGAACAAGTGGATACAAAAGAAAACTTTATATATATATATATATATATTATTGTTGATTTAATGCAATTTAGTGCGAGGCGTGCTATTGTCATGATATCTTTCACTAGAAGACTTGGACCAAAAAAACGTTAAACAAAACTTGAGTGACGCCATTAAAGATATGCACAATTTGAAGAGCGATACTGGGCCGTTGTGGTTGAAAATTTGTTTGACGGGTGTACATGGAAATACCTAAGTCCATCTTCGGACATAATTCAGTTCGCATATGATTTGGTCTTGGAGCCGCCTGAGAAAACGTTTGGAGATTATGACGATGACAAGTCAGGCGGCCGCCTGGCAATGGTTAGGCGGATTAAATCGCAATTGCAAACTATAAATACCCAATTGAGTTGATTGGGAATCTCATTCGAAACTAATTACATTAGTATTTCAGGGTTAGTGAGTGAGGAATAATTTGTTGGAATTGTAATAAAGATACAAGCTCAAGATCCATGGCGTCGAGAGGTATATATATCTAGTAATTGTTGTTAATGTTGAATATGTGATTTGTTAATGTTGAATGTAAATTTGTATTGCAGTGGGCGTGTGTTACGGAATGCTGGGAAACAATCTGCCGGGGGTGGGCGACGTTGTAAACATGGTGAAGCAGTACCAGATCGGAAAAGTGAGATTGTTCGAGGCCCATCACAAAGCCCTGAAATCCCTGGCGAACACAGGCATTGAAGTAATTGTGGGAGTGGGCAACGGCGAGCTTCGGATAATAGCAAGCGATCAGGCTGCAGCCAACGGGTGGGTGAACGACAACGTTCGTAACTTCTATCCCGCCACAAACATTAAATACGTTTCTGTGGGAAACGAGGTGCTGCACCCTGGTAACGAGCAATACGTGCAATATCTTCTTCCTGCCATGCGAAACATTCAGACGGCGATGAGGAATTCCAATCTGCACAACAACGTAAAAGTCTCCACCACACACGCCACTTCGGTGTTGGGAAATCATACCCACCTTCTCAGGGAGAGTTTCGCGAGGATCTGAAGAACACGCTTCGTCCTCTGCTCGCCTTTCTCGCCGACAACGGGTCTCCCTTCTTAGCAAACGTGTATCCCTATTTCAGCTACGTGGACAACAAGCGAGATATATCCCTGGACTATGCATTGCTGAAGCCCTCTGCGCCCATTGTGAATGACGAGGAGGGAGGCAGTACAGGAGCTTGTTCGATGCCATGCTCGACTCCCTCATTGCAGCTTGTGAGCGATTGGGATATCCAAACATAGGCATGGTCATCACAGAGAGCGGGTGGCCTTCTGCCGGAGGAGACGGGGCTGCCAACGTGGAGAACGCGAGGGTGTACAATAACAACCTCATAAGACATGTACTCTCCCGCGATGGAACCCCCGGAGACCAGGAAATCCCATCGACACCTACATTTTCGCCATGTTCAACGAGAACATCAAGGGAGGACCTGAGATCGAACGCCATTTTGGACTCTTCTATCCCAACAAAACTCCAGTTTATCCAGTCAATTTCACCCCCTAGTACCAGCTGCCAATTATTTTAATATTGCTACCAATAATACCAAGGCATTGGATCAGATTGAAATAAATATCTCTTCTCACCACAATCCATTAATAAAATAAGGAGACCAATTTCATACTAATTAGTGTTTAATCTCAATTCTCTATTTCATCTCAATCCTTGTTCATAATTTATCACTGATTGCTACAACAAATAAATTTAAATCTATAATTTTGTGTTTTATTAATCGTACTAAAATGAACTAAAATTGTGCCCAATTTAAAAGTTGGGATCTCATTAGCTCACATTGTCTTGTGTTGTCAAAATCTCCAATGTGTCTCTTGTCAATTTCTCTTCTAATCCACCTTGTTCTACCCCACGTCATCTTGAGTCTCTAGTGACCATGTTTTTCTTTCTCCTCCAAATATTTTTCTCTTCTCCCTTATTTGTATCCTCGTCAATTTTGTAGAGTTTGTATGATAAGCACACCTTGAGAGATTCACAATCTAAAGTGTTTCCTATAACATGATTTTGTACAGTATTTTAAATATTATTCAAAATGGACCCAATATATTGCTCCATTTTAAAGGGTATAACGGATTAAAGTATTAAAAAATAAAATATATTAGTGGGGGTAGGAAATGTGGAGCGATAAGGAAGAGGGAAAAGAGCAATTTTGGGGAAGATGAAGAAACTCTATATTCATATATTTTTCATTGTGTGTTTTTCAAAGTAGTGGTGTGTTTTTAGAGAAGCAACATGTGAATCCCCTATGAAATACACTCGCATTTATGGTCACAAACTTATGTTTTTAGTCTTTTATTTTTTCAGCCCTTTTTACCCCAAAGTTTGTTTCTTTAAGTTTTGTGCCCCATTTGGTTAGTTTTCCCACTCCTTATGTGTCGTATTACATGCCAATACAAAACTATTTTGAATTCAATAAATCTAGTAATACATAGGTGCATTAATGCCTTTAGAACACATAAAGAGTCAAGGAAACATCAAGTTCCTATTATCACAAGAATAGTATTGAAATTAAAAGAGCACAATCTATGTTATTTCACTAATATGTGGTCAACATTTTCTTGTTCATAATGGACGTGTTTTTTTTTGCTTGAAATTTTGCATTGTTGAATTTACCAAAGGATCGAGGTGATCAACCCAATTATGCCAGGAGAAACTAGAGTGTTAGGTGTACACAACCCAACATAAAACTCCAAAGAGATAAAATGAATGAATGAAGTTTCAAAACACCCCACTAAGGAAGAAGGCCACGAATAAAATTTATTCAACAACTTTGATATCTTCCTCTTTGAGTGTAAGAGGAAAGGAAATTCTACCTAAGAAGAAATGAGCCACTTCAATACCTTCCATAACCCATAGACCACATTATTGTAGATAGTTCTAGTCCCAATTTTGTAAATAAGAACACATTGTAGAAAAGAGAATGAGTGCCCCATGCCCTTCTTATGTGTCACACAACTAAATATAAATTGTAATGTACTAAAATATAAATGGAGGAAGGAGACTCATACCCCCACGATTATTGGAATTATAGTAGAAATTGAATGTCATGGTGAAGGAGTGAAGTACTTCATATCCCCTATAATTGATCTAAACTAAGTGGATTAGATTTGAAATTGTGCCAAAAACCTATAGTTATAGCTGAAAATATGAAACTACTAAGAAATTTTATGTAACTACCCCTAAGCGAAAACATGTGGGAGGGTCAAGATTATACATGTGATCTTGAAAAAATTGTACATTTTTAAACATGTGCATATTTTTATAATTTTGTGTTTGACCGTATTTTTGAGTATTTGTACCCTGTTTATACTTGTATGTTTCCCTACAATTATGCTTGTGTTTTTGTAAGTGTAGAATATACCTAGATGAATACCCCATTTTTTGAGGCATGTACGAAAAAAATATGAGCACTTCGATCAAAAGAAAATATGGGTGCCCATGAACAAGATGTATAAGAATTTGTAGGAGGGTGTAGAATTTTGTGGAGGTGACCTCCTTAAAGAATTTGTACCTAGAAAAAGGAAGGTTTTGTGCATGGTGAAGACATGGCATGTAATAAAATAAATGATAGAGATAGATAGAAAACTTATATATGATAGAAATAGTATTATGAATACACAAATAATAAGAAAAGTACAACAATAGTGAAATAAAATATAACACGTATGAAAACAATGTCACAAAAATGTGTAAATCCAAAAACACAAGACACCCATAGTGTCACAATATAATCAACACCCATATTCATGTAAACAAAATAAAGCAAGAGAAAACAAGATAGGAATGAATCCATAAACATGGGACACTCGTGGTGTTGCAAAGACAATCAAAGAACATGTGCCACAAGTAGTGAAACAACTAAACAATAACACACACAATCAAGTATAAGAGTGACATAGCATGATGATATGATATATCATCCAATATAGGTGAATATATGTGAAACAAGAGATGACAATAATACACGAGACAATGTGTTATTCATGTTATCTCAAAAGATAACATGTACACAATATATGTAATCAAGTGTGATGAGGAAGTATAAATGAACTATAATAGAACAATAACACCTAGATTTAGTGTAAAATAGATGCACCAAATGTATATAAATTTTGGGTAAAGGATTGGCTAGCACCTATCATCATGTACCACTATATGTATGTCTTGCATCATGCTCAAAATACATCATGGACGATGTTTGTAAAGAATAAAGAAGTGTGTTATCTATCAAACCAAAGTGAAAAAAAACATTATGATGTAAAATTATAACAACTCAAGTGAAGTGTACAGGTCCCGATTTATTTTTATTTTGTAAAAATATGAATGGTAGAGGAGGGAATAATATGAATGGGTGGTAAAAGTATATGGCATAGTAGATTTGGGGAGGGTATACCATTCAAGAGAATTTGAGTCTATGAGATCCTAGATAATGTGGAAAAGATTGAGACACATGTCAATGAGGTGACCAATACATCAATTATAATCCATCTAATAAGTGGCATTAAAAATTTTACTTTGAGGCTTACTCATATCAACCTCAAATGGTGGATAGAGAGACACGAAATTACACTCAAGTATTTTTTTCAATCAAATGTGTGGGGCACAAGGTAAGCGAGTGTAATTGTTTCTAGGTAGAGCATTAAGGTGTGATTGTTAATGAATTCATGTCATCACGGAGCATAGAATTTGAAGGAGGGGGTACCATTTGTAAAGATAAATAGTGCCTTGATGAGAAAATGTGAGACCATATAATGTTAAGGTAAGATTTGAAGTATGTAACCAAGAGTTCCTAAGGAGGATGTTATAGGTAGAATCAACGGGTCCATAACATAAAATATTTTTTTGAATGTCTTGATAAAAATTGGTGCAAATTATACACAATCTAAACATAGGAAATAAGATTACGCAAAAAAACATAATAATATTCTTCTTCAATTCATTCAAAATTTTAAATACAATATGTGAGACATAAATAAGAATTTGTTCCTTTGATGAAGGATTCAATACTTATCAAGATCCCACAATATACTCAACTCCTCAAGTATATCTCACAACTTATCTACACAATTTGTCATAACAACCTAAAGTATAATATACTATTTCACTCACACACACATTATAGTATATTTAGTGAACCCATTAACACTAAGCTTTCCTTGCATTCGCTCTTTAGTGTGAACATGGCATGTGGATCTGTGGATCCAAACATACAATGACAAACTCAAGAGTAAAATATGTACAAGCTAATGTTGATTATGCACAGAGCATATGAATATGATCACACGAAATAATATAGGAACATTCTCTATAAAATATCTAAATCATTGCTAAATAACCTTATTATAAACTCAAAACAATAGTTTTTAAAGTACTTTATGCTCATAGAATCAATTTATCACATCGAGAAGGGTAGACATGGATTAGGAGATGCCCCTTTAGGAATCAAGAAACCATATTAAATTTGAGCCATATAAATTTCTATTCTAATACCAATGATAAAATTTGGTGCAAATTATGTACATAATCTAAACACGTGAAATAATATTACTACGTACAAAATCGATAATAATATTCTTATTCAATTCATACAGAATTTCAAATACAATATGTTAGACATATGAATAATAATTTTCTCTCCTTTAAGGAAGGAGTTAATACTTATCAAGATCCCATAATATAATCAACTCCTCTAAGTTTCTATCAACAACTTATCTAAGTGAGTTGTGATAACAACGCATTATCAAAATAATATTTCTCTAACACACACATTCTATTATATTTAATGAACCCATTAACACTAAGATTTTCTAACATGTCTTGGGGTCCATAGTGATTGGAAAAATGATAGAACTGAATACTTAGTGAGGAATGTTCTCACAACTATGAATGTTGTAATGAGTATGATAAACATAATAAGCGGAAATCATAAACCATGGATAAAAGAGAAGCCACAAATGTTGAGGCTTGATGTAGGGTCAAGAAGAACACATTTGACCAGAGTCTTGTAGTGACCCATATTTTTCTGACCAAAACCAAACTCAAACACCAAATATCCCGGCTAATTTTTTAATTTATTTCTATTATATTACAGCTAATTTATTTTCCCTAAGGTTATTAGGGTAAAGTACACCCTTAGTCCACATTTAATTTATTTCCTAATTTAATATTTTATTTCCCCCAAGTATTTAACACAATTGCACCCATGCTAAAACTTTTATTTATTTAACCAATATCTAAAGGGTCACATTAAAGTCAAAACCTAACATGGCCACTAAACTAATCTAATGCACCCATTAAATTAATTCACCCCACACCCCCATTAATTCATTAAATCCCATAACTTAAAGGTTGGAGGGTTAAATATGAGCCCTTGGATGCACTTAACCTCCACCATAGATCCTAGGTATTCTATGCAACACTAATTTCACTTTATGATCTTATTTTCTTTTGCACTTGCTTTGTTTATTTTTTTTTTCATTTGCACAGTGAAGTTGGGGAGAAGGATGGAGGAGGAAGGGGGAGATTATGGAGGAATTTTTGTGCTTCTTCTCATGGAGGAAGGGATTTCCCTTTTATTGATAATTTTGGAATTATTTTCCCCATCTAGGGTTATATTATTTTGTTTTGTTTTGTTTTGCCAATAACTGATATTTCTCATGTTATCACTCTCTCACTCACTCACACACACACACACACACACACACACACACACACACACACACACACACACACACACACACACACACACACACACACACACACATTTATAAAAATAAAAAATTCCTTATAGGTGGTAAAATGTCGAACCCCTTTATTAAAATGGAGACCATGTAAAATAGTGGTCGTGAGAGAGATGTGGTGGCGGTTGTGTGGCACGGTGGTCACAGGGGATTTGTGAGAGGGACGATAGTGGGAGGCATGATGGCCACGTAGAGAAAGGGGAGGGGGAGTGGTGTGGCCGTGACCACACCACTCATACGGTGCAGGGGAGGGGGGGGTAGGCTGTGGCCTATGTCCCCCCTCCCAAACCTCTTTTTTTTTAAATATATCCTTAAAATAAATTCGCTTTACACTGATTTATTAACATTCTTTGCTTACTCTATGTAAATAAGTTTATTTTGTATAAAAATGGTTTAAAAGGTTATATATATAATATTTCCTTAAAATAAATTTTGTTTACACCGATTTCTTAACATTCTTTGCTTACTCTATGTAAATAAGTTTATTTTGTATAAATGAGGGTTTGAAAGGTTATATATATATAAAGATTTCATACTCCATATTTATGTGAAAAATATTTTTAACAATATAGTTTCTAACAATTTCTCATAGTTATGCAAATATTTGAATATATGAGATGAAAATGTGTGTGTGTTTATGTATAAAATGCCATTCCTTAAATATGTTTTGAAATATTTAATGTAGATATAATAAGGATGGGAAGTGTCATGTAAACTAATCTTATTAAACTTATTTCTTAGCTTTATTTAATAAAATAAGTCTTAAAAAAATTAGAACAATGGTGTAATAACTCCAAGAGTAAAAGAAGGATTAAAAATCATCACACTTTGAGCTCAAAAATACAAGAGGTATACCCTATGAGAATATTTTCAACTATAAGTTTTATTGATCCTCCTATGTCACTAAATTGTTGTAAAATATAACGGATAGATCTAGCTAATTCTACAACATGCTTAATATATTCCTACTCTCAAGTTTATAGAAAACATGAGCGAGAATCTTAACAATATAATCTTATTAGGATAAGCCTCCCCAAAATGGGGAACAACAGGTCAAAATCAAATTTTCTTCTCCAAAAAGGCTCGCCATGTATACGTTTTCTTGCATTTTTGTCTTCAGTGATGGAACCGCCACCCTACCTAGGTGGTGGTCCCACCTGACCACCGCCAGACAGATAGGGTGGCGGTCCATAATCCGCCCCCATACAGGTGGTGGTTTTGTTCACATTTTCCAGATTCTTCCGATGATCACGTCAAACGTAAATCTTCAAATTTACATGCTTTCTTCAACCACTTTGGCTTGCATTAATGTTTTCTGCTCCCTAGGAATAGTGTTTTTCCTTTGTTTATAGTAAAAGAGATCAAATGGGAGTTACCCTCTGGTAAATGCATTGGTTATAAATAACCAGCTTGTTTTCAAGCAAATGGCCCCTCATCTTCTCAATTCTCTTATTCAGTCTTTCAATTTCTTGCTTAGAATTCTATCAATTCATGTTTTGCTTCCATTGTTGGTCTTTTAGAGGTCATATAATCTCTTTGTTTTAGTCTTGTTCCATTGTTGCTTCATACAATCAGTTTAGCATAGAATAGCTTCATTTCTAGACTAGAATCCATTAAAGTTGCAGGTTTTGTTTTGTCACAAGGATAGTTTCTGAAACTCTCGATACACTTGTGTTGTATTCCCACAATAAATCCCACTAGGAATTACATAGTCAAGCTCTGTTCACTTGCGCTATCCCTCTCCTACTCGCATTATATTCGGTCTATATCCAAAGCTGCCATTGTTCGATTGCTATCTTCTATGATACTATCATATACACACTTTCTAGATTCACGAGGACACAAAGGAACAAGGAGATCACACTAGAGGGGATGAAATCACACACAACTAGATTTACCACTGTTCTGTAAATGCCAGGTTTGAGCTATCAAAGTTCTAGTTACAACATATCAAATAGAGTAGTGAATTATTTCATTTCAGTTAAAAGTTCACTCTCGATATCACCAGGGAAGTTGTGGGGATTGATAGTTTCTAGAAACTATGATTCATTCCTCACTTCTGAGGTAGGATCGAGAGCCTTTCAATTTAATATGTTTAGTTGCTTAGATATTTAGGATAAAATCACAACTACACAGAAAATAGCCATACCAAGTTACTTTGCTTGTTTTATTCTATTTCTAGATTAGTTGTTCATTTTATAAATATACTAGAGTAGCTTCTCTTTAATTTCATTGAAATACGTCATTTAAAAAATACAAAAATAGAAGGATGCTTGCATAGTGTAAATACCTCTTTTGTAATCAGTTTATTAAATTTAGTTAAAAGTTGAATCATTTTGTATGACAATCACAGGACCTAGAGAGCCTAGAGAGTATATATTTGAACCCATAGTACCTCAACCAAATCTACCCATGACTTTAGCTGATATAGATCAGGACCTTAGGATACAGTCTTTCGAAGCAACAAAAAACTTACAAGCAATTAGTGAGCAACTAAGAGGATTAAATATCGAAGACGACAAAGCTTACACATTCTAGTCAAACCATCCAAACTATAGATTGCCTTGATAAAACACCTGAATGACCGTAAGGGTTCAACGAGAGAAAACATTTGGTTGTGATCCTTTGGTTCCACAGCCTAACGCAGAGACCTCCTCATTGACATAGACACTAGCTTACGTATTCAAGTTGCCAGAACACCTGTTAGGTACTCCGAGAAAATCATACAACTTCTAGTTCTAAACGAGGCTGAAAAGGCATACGATTACTAGATAGTTGGGAGAAGGGATTGATTCTTCACATGACCATAATAGGTCCACAACAACCATGAACTCATGGTTGTGATCCCCAAGTCCCACAACCCAACGGGCCAACAAACCAGTCAAGTATTGACACCGGCTTGCGAACGCTGGTATTTAGATCTTCACCACTCCCACCGGATATTATAGTACAATTCTCCGTATTAAACATAGAAGCCAATCAATCTAATATTTTCTGGGCTAGACCAGAAAACCACCCATAGTTCACTACAAATCTATTAAGCCACCTATCACCATTTTCATGACCTTGTCTGGAGATATATACGAAGCTCCTACAGTCACTTCCCACGTATCCAACAACCAAGAAATAGAATCTCGGCAGAGCTTGATATCGATTGGAGCCTCCAAACAACCATTATATCCGAAAACCATTACACCAATTCAGGTTAGGAGGGCCTTCTTCACCTTAGATTCACAGATTCCATTATTGTGTATTGAGGATTTAAGATTACCCGATTAGCTTGTCTATATCTATCCACATTCAACATTCACCGACTGTCTCGACACGACCTCGAGAGGTCGGGTATGAGGAAGAGGTACTTGTAGATTCCCATGCTCACATGTTACTTTTCCATCGTACAAAATTGGTGAACCCGACGTGAAACAAACTAATATTCCTCTTTTTTTTTCATTTCTTCCATCCACCTTCGCTCTTTCCCATTATTCTATGGGTATTCATATACCCCCGAATATGTCAGGATACGATGCATATGGCAGACCTCTCTCAGGTCTCAAGTAAACTATAGTCAAACAAATAGACAACCATCACCCTCACTTTCTACATGGGCTGATAACTATTCGAGTAATTACTTGTCATCTCAAACTCCCCCTCACATAACTAGTTCTAGTTCTTCATTCCGAATTGAGGAGTTTGATCAGTTTGCACAAACACAATAGCCAGAGCCATCAGGCTCTAACAATATGACGTTTACTGGAGAATCCACTTCATCTCCTCGGGTCTTGTTCAGACCACAGATCAGTAGACAATCAGACCCACTCCCCTTTTTGGATGAGGAGTACTTAGCACGCTTCGCTAAAAGTGAACAATGCTTCCAAAATATGTATCCACCTATAGGAGTTTACAAATACAATCTGATGCCCTATTCCAGGAGAACACCCCCATAACTCCACCTATGGGAAATACACTCGGTGAAGCTTGGCAGGGTAATGACCAATTCATAGCAGGGTATCATACCCCTTTACAACCTCAAGCTATACAACAAACACCCTTAAGGAAAAGCACTGTGTCTTCACCATGGAGGTCATTTCAGCCTTAGCTGAGAAGGTTAGAGGGCTAGAACTTGCTCAAGCAAACCAAAATTCATATTTTGGGCAAGCAGAATCCCCAACCCTCTCGCATCATCCCTAGTCAAGTTGACCTCCTTACAGAACAGGCACGTTAGGCATGCCTCCTCAAAATCCTTATAGTTACCCACAAAAAACACCAACTAGGACCACATTTTCAAATGCCACTCCAGTTGAAAACATGACACCTCCCGGCTTGGCACCAAACAACCCATACCAAAACAATGCTCCTCCTTACTTAAACATTTATTCAAAGTCACCACAAGGAGACATGTTCTCTTCTCCCGGGATGTTCGTTCAACCACAGGATTCCCTTATGTTCCTACAAATGCATATGCTATGCCATATCAACAACCCATCCCCTCAACCCCTCAAAGAAGCCTCCATCGATGGTCGAGGCCTACGCAGTAGGGACTTACTCAGAATATTTGAAAGAACCCCTAGACTTCACCATACGAAGCATTATGCTTCCAAGACCTCTTCCCGATTTTCCCAAATACAAAGGGGAAGGAGACCCAAATGCACACATTAAGGCCTATGCCACAACCATACGGGAGTTACTCCCTTGGGACGGGGTTGTCACTAAAATATTCCCTAAGACCCTAGAAGGTATTTCCCTTGATTGGTATTACAAAATACCTGAAGCTTCGATACACTCATTTAAACAACTCGTGTCAGAATTCATCAAAGCTTTCGACATGAACAAATTGTTAAGAATGGGAATCAGGAGTTCTTACATATCAAACAAGAACATAATGAATCCACCACTCATTTTATCCAAAGATGGCATATGGTTCTCTACTCATCAGTGAGTGCTCCAAATATGGATCAAATGGAACTATGTGATTTATTCCTTAATTCACTCAATAGAGAGATAAAGGAAGAAGTCCAGAAGTTCCCACTAAGAACTTACGATGAAGTACTCGAGAGTGCTCTCCGAATCGACCAAGCAACGATTGATAGTGGTCATAAGACATATGGGACAAACGGGAAATTAACCACTCCCAATCAAAACACCGCGGCCTATCCTAATGTTGGGAACACTAATCAAGGACCTAAGATCCTTAACAAGAACCGCAGGGTTACAACAGATGGAGTAACTGACCAAGCTAAAAGGGAAAATGTTGTAAACATTTCACCACCTATTAATAATCAATGAAATAATAATTTTACCCCAACAATCAACGCGGTGGATTTTAATCATCCACCACAAACAACAACAACAACAACAAGTCCAAACACAAAGTCCAAATCAAACCCAACTAGATATCAGAGTCAAAACCAAAGGCAACAACCTCAAAATTTTAACTCTAACAACCAACAACCTTATCAGAATTTCGGGCCACAACAGTTTTAAATCAACAACCTCAAAATTATAATCCCAATCTATATTGTGGCTTCCACAAGATTCAAGGCCACGATACTAGGACTTGTCATGAATACAATAAATTCATGCAACGTTTTCCAGAAGATCAAAAACAACTCTTTATAGATATGTTTTTAGCAAATTCTGTAGTACCCACACCAAACACTTATACAGGGGGTAGTTTCCCCTCAAAATGCATCCCTCAAGATCTTCAATGACCCACTCCCAAACCATTCTAACAACAACAGTTAGATCCTAATGAAACAAATAAGGGTGTCATGACAGGAAACAATGATCATGAAGCTTCAACTTCATTAAATCCACCAGTCACACCCCAATTAGGAACTCGACCTCAAACTAAGATAGTTGGTTTAGTAGAGTTAGACGCCGAGCTACCCATAGAAACCATAACAAGAACATGGGATTATTCTTCTCAACCAACTCCAAGTTATTCATTAGAGCCAGACAACACTCAACAAACATTGGTAAAACCTATAGGCACCTATGATCTAATTAATGATTTAACTAAAACCTTCTCACACATCTCCTTCTTGGATTTGTTAAAGAACTCTCCCACCCATAGGGCTGCCCTCTTAGAAGCGTTAGGCCTTGGCCATTTAATCAACATCACTCCTCCTCTGAAACACAGTAAACCATGTGGATTTTGACGTTTATCCTCCGGGGCAGCCAGATAGGGATACTGAATTTATATTCGATATAAGCAAAATGCCAACAGATGCTGAAATTACACGAAGAGGTGACCCAACTTTACATTTACAAGTTTGGGTCTACAATAATTATGTTAAACGTGCAATGGTTGATGATGGGGCAGCAGTTAACATAGTCCCCTTCACTTTCCTTCAAAAGTTAGGATATGGAGAGACAAACTGTTCCACGACGTGAAATACGCTAAGAGGTTATGATAGCCTCAAAGCCACTTCGATTGGAACCATAGTTTTACCAATCACTTTAGGACCCAAGACGGTCCTCACCGAGTTTTATATTATAGATCGGAAACCAATTATAATATGATCCTTGGTCGGCCATGGATACACCGCATGAAGGCAATCCCTTCCACGCTATTCCAAGAAATAAGATTTCTACACTTAGGGAAAATATTCGTGGCACAAGGTGACCCAAAACCCTTCGATATACACCTAGCTGATTTGAAGAAAAGACCAGGTGTTCACTCCGAGTTTGAACTTCCAACAAATCAGCTTGTCAAACCAACTAATTCACAACCAAAAGAAAAGCTGATACCCACCACTGAGTTGGAAATTTCAAATCCAGCTGAGGACGTTCCAGTACCCAAAAGTGAGACCAATGCTATAAAAGCAGTATCACTAGGGACCACCACAAAAATTGTCGAGTTGCTGGAGAAAGACTTACCTATTCTCCTACCATTTGATTCCATGGGTATGGGACACACCCTGGGAATCACTTCTCTTCCATCAGATGAAGTTTTTATGGTAGAGGTAACCAAAGCAAAAGAAATAATACGACAAAATATCCCAACATCCATTTTTCCAAGCAGTATTGGACTCTCCACTTCGATGGAGCTAGATGTCATTTTGGAGTCGGGGGGAGTGATCTTTACTTCACCTGAGGGAAAGATCCTACCTTTCACCTTTAAATTAAACTTTGAATGTACAAACAATGGGGCTGAGTACGAAGCTCTCCTCCTTGGCCTCATTCTAGCCAAAAGAATGGGTGTCAATGACATTAGAGTGCTAGGAGACTCACAACTAGTTGCAAACCAAGTCTCTGAGGTATATGAAACTAGGGCTGAACATTTACAACTATACAAAACAACGGTGTTAGATCTAAGCAAGGGATTCAACTTCATATCAATTGAAGCAATCCCACGAGAGCAGAACCTTCTCACAGACTCAATAGCAACCTCAGCTTCCCATTTCACCCCAAACAATGAGTTGGAGGATACAAATTTCACAGTATCACTTCATACTGAACCATTAGTGCGTAAAATACCAACAAACTCACTCCTAACTCATGGAGAAGCTGAGGATGATTTTTCTATCATGGATCACTTTGACGATGATAGAATCACTCTCAATATCTAAAATGCCTATGCGGAGCTACACCTTGCTCACCGTATAGTTGATCTTTCCCTAATACCTCATTCCTCTTCCTACTTTGGAAATCCCATGGTAGAGTCTCCTCCATAGAAGGATCTCAATATCTACGAGATAGAAAATGGAGAAAGCTTGGAACTACCTCCAGCCCCACCTAAATTTGAAGAAGGTAACGCTTCTTTGATAGAAGAAACCATTGACATAAACATTGGAATGGAGGAAGAACCAAGAATTTTGAAGTTGGGATCCTCGTTAACTCCGAGGAGATAGAAATACACACCCAAATCCTCAAAGAACATCAAAAGGCTTTCACATTTAATTATAAAGAAATGATGGGCATTGCACCACAAGTCATGGTACACAATCTTGTCACTAAACCGGATGCGAAGCCAATTAAACAGAAGTCAAGACCAATGAAGCCAAAAGTGGCTCTCATGGTAAAAGAGGAAGTAATAAAACTTCTCCAAGTAGGATTCATCAAACCCATTGACTACTCACAATGGGTATCTAATATCGTTCCCATCCTAAAAAGAATGGGAAAATACGCATTTGCATAGATTTTCGGGATATTAACAAAGCTTGTCCCAAGGATGACTTCCCATTACCATCCATTGACGTTATCATTGATGCAACAACGAGGATTTGAACTTTTGTCCCTCATGGATGGGTTCTCAGGGTACAATCAGATTAAAATATCATAAACAGATCAAGCCAAAACCACATTCATAACTCCCTGGGGAACATATTGCTACGTTGTCATGCCATTTGGTCTTAAGAATGCCGGTGCTACATATCATGGGAAATGACTTATATATTCCATGATCTTATCCATAAAATCATGGAATCCTATGTGGATGACTTGTTGGCCAAAGCCAAGAAATGTTGTGATCATCCGGAAGTGCTCGTATCATCCTCTCATGACTAATCGAATATGGTGTCACATTAAACCCAGAGAAGTGTGTGTTTGGTGTGACAGGAGGCAAACTTCTAGGCTACATTATATCTTCACGAGGGATTGATGTTGATCCAGCCAAAATATGGGTTGTTCTCAAAATGATCCCACCATCGATGAGTCTGAATCAGGTCATTTCTTGGGAAACTCGGTGCAATCCGAAGGTTCATCCCAGATTTAAGTTTTTCCATTCATCCAATCAACAATCTATTGAAGAAAGATTATAGCATTGATTGGACTGAAGAATGCAACGAGGCCTTCAAAGTAGTTAAACACTTCTTGTTGTCTCCACCCATGCTAATGCCTCCCAAACCAGACCACCCTTTGATCCTATACTCACGAGCCACTCATGTCTCACTGCCTGCATGCTGGCTCAAGAAGACAATGATAAATGAGAACGCGCGGTCTATTTCATTAGCCGAACGTTGCTCGATTATGAAACACGTTACACACAGGCAGAGAGAGAATGCCTTGCCATAATTTTTGCAACAAAACATTTGAGACATTACATGTTAAACTAGGAAACAAGGGTCATTGTAAAGACATAGACCATTTACGAACATTTCTCACACAAGGATCTTTATCTAAAAAGGTTGGCCATTTCATAACCTTAATGGGAGAATTTGAGTTAACATTCATGAACCAGAAATCCATTAAGGGACAAATTATTGCAGACTAGTTAGCTGACAATCCACTAGATGGAGGTGAGCTGGTAAATCTAGACTTTCCCGATGAGTGTGTATACTTCAAAACCAGGCCCCCCATCTCTACATGTCCCTGGTATACTGATATCATCAATTTTATCATGGACCATACATACCCAGAAGGTGCCACGTCACAACAAAGAAGGTGGTTACATTATTACCACTAAATATGTTGTTTTAGACCAAGTACTCTATCGTAAAGCCTTCGACGACATGCTTCTAAGATGCGTCGACATAGAAGAATCCAAGAAGATTCTTCATGAATCCCATAATGGGATATGTGGAGGCCACTTCGGTGGTCACACCACCACTCATAAAATACATCGATGGGCTATTTTTGGCCCACTCTCGAGCATGACGTAGTGGAATTTGTGCGTAAGTGCCACAAATGCCAAGAATTCTCTCACAAGATTCACATGCCAGCACAATCCCTGCAACCAATAGCGACCCCATGGCCCTTCTCCACGTGGGGGCTTAGACTTGATAGGGAAATTCTCTCCCTCATCAACCGATGGTCATAATTTTATAATTACAGCCACGGAATACTTTACCAAATGGGTGGAGGCCATGCCTCTCACCACAGTACTAGGTTCGGTAATTGCCAAATTCATTCTGAACCAAATTATCTGTAGGTATGGCGTCCCACAAGTCATTATCTCAGATAATGGCACATCCTTTAAAAATGACGAAGTCCATGAGTTATGTAGCAAATTCAAGATAAACCATCATACGGCCTCTCTTTACTACCCTCAAGCCAATGGACAGGCCGAAGCGACAAACAAAACGTTAAAAGCTATTCTCCTCAAAATGGTCAAGGAAAACAAGTGAGATTGGCATTTAAAACTATATCCCCTTGTGGGCCCATCAACCTCAATAAGAACACCAACAGGAGCAACTCCTTTCTCACTAGTATTCGGAGCAGAAGCAGTTCTCCCGCTTGAGGTTGAAATACCTAGTCTTCGTATCTCATTACAAGGGATTTTGGATGAAGAAGCTTATAGGGAGGCATGCCTCTCTCAACTAGAAAGCCTTGATGAGGCCAGTTAAATGCCAAACTAGCGGCACAGAGCCTATGCTAGACCGATGTGCCGGCAATACAACAAAAAAAGTCTATGAGCGAGAAATATATGAAGGAGATCTAGTTCTAAGACTAGACAACCGATTGATAAGAAAACCAATGAAGGAAGGAAGTTCTAGCCCAAATGGTTGGGCCCATACCGAGTCATGAAGGACTACGGAAATGGTGCATATCTTTTGTGTACGCTAGAAGGTGAGGAATTCGGTGAAACTATCAATTCCTTGCATCTTAAGTGGTTTTACGCATAAAACATCAAGGTCATTACTTGTACATTATAGCTACCTACATTGCATTAGTCTTTTAGCTGCTTCATTCTATCCATTTCATAAAAGTGGTAGTCCAGGAGCTTACTCTTAAAACAATCTGTTACAAATTTCTAAAAATATTGGCAAAAGCATTCATATCACATCTCTTCAAACATCATCAACTATTTTCAAATCTTCTCATCAAGTTTGACAGACAAGCATTGACGAAAACCATACCAAGGCCTGCATACTTGGCTTTGCTCTTTCTTTCTACTAGGTAAAGTTGTCCTTACCTACGGTCTGTTCTAGAAGCTTCTTGGTGTCACATCTATCCCTCTTAAATCTCTTTGAAAGAAAGGATATCCCAAAGTTATAGGTCAGAAAAGTCAAAATCAAATGAAATCAAAAGCACCAAGCAAACAAAATATTTTATTTTACACACTTCTTTGCCCCATCAACCTTCGGTGATAAGCCCACATCTCTTACTCGGTGGTGAGGTTGGGAAAGGAAAGAAGTGCCCTTACTCACCTATATCTTGCCTTTGGTGACAAACCCATGCTTCTTACTAGTGGCATGAGGCAGGGTGTAGGGGTCCAGTCACACAAATGAACAAATCTTGGTATGCTAAAAACACAAATCAAATCCTATTAAAAGAAAACAAATATCCAAATTCCAAAGAGATCAAATCCTCAAAACCAGATTTTGTCAACCAGGTTGCCATTTATGAATCTAAGTCTAGATAAACTGAAAAGTAAGTGGCCTTCTAGCTTGGTAGTAGTTCTAGGTAGGGTAGGTGTGTGGGTCCAAACTTGGTTTTTGTTACTGGTTTGTCTATCTCTCATCATTCCATTCAGTCAAACTCATACAACTTGTGCCCTTCCTAACTCTTGGTGTTGAGCCCTCGCATCTTACTAGTTGCGTGGAATTGGGATTGGGGCAAGTTCATCTCTTTATCACTATGCATTCATCACATTTTGCCAACATAAGAAGAAATCACTGACGTTCCCAAAGAGTTCAAAAGTTCAGTACTACCATATGTTAGTATCATCTCATATCAACATTACAAAAACATACAGAGTAAAACATTCTATCTACTATCATTTGTTATCCATTGCATACATTCTGAAAACATGAAAATAGTATTCTAAAAAGCATCTAAGTACACATGTAGAAATGAGTCACAAAATTCAAGATGCCAAGAGTCTAGATCCAAAGAGATACATATATATATATATATATATATATATATATATATATACAAATCAAGTTTCATATACAATGCCATCATGCACTAGGCATGGTCAAAATGCTCAATGAGCCCAAAAAGTACAAAAACACTCATATAGACATCTAGAAAATGCTACAAAAATAGTCTCTCAATCCCTATGGGATCCCTCAGAAGGTGCGTGGCCACGCCTAGGACTCCAGCTACGCCGCGCTCCCGAATGCACTGAGGGCTCACGGTCACGCCCGGTAGCTGCCATCTCACCATGAGAATGGCTCCTCCTCATCAAGCGCTCGGCCATCCTATATCCAGCTACCTCGATGCAGAGAGAAGTCATGATCTTCACCACATGCTAGACAGAGGCAAAACACATCAGTATGCCTACCGGCTACTGAGGGCTCCCCCACATCCATGGAAAGCTCAACACGAGTCTTCTCCAAGGGGAGAAGCAAGGTATCAGTACACACTCAGTGAATCAAGTCTCACCACTCATCAGCAGTCACTGCAAACAAAGGAGAAAACAAGTTAGAAAACAATCAACGATAAAACCAAGAGTAAACAAAACAAAAAGAAATAACAAACTAAGATGAGTCTAACTAAAACAAATGTCAAGAGAAGAGTGACAACTCACTAGGATCACCAGGCCTCCAAGAAGGATCTCTAGGATCCGCACCCGCCACTGATGCCGCCACCGACTGGTGCCCCTCTCCCACATGTCTGGGGCAATGTGATGGCCTGCAATAGACTCGCCATCTCCACCTGGGTCCCGAGAGAGTAACTCCTCTAAAACCAGAGTCACCCTCTCTCGCTCCGCTCCACCCTCTCAGCCTGTAGGATCTCCTGGGTGTCATGCCACTCAGGATCACTATCATCCCCCCACCCATCTCACTAATCTCCATGTCCTCTGTCTCCTCCTCGGTCTCTCCCCCAGTGAACTCCTCAGACTCAGAGTCCACGTCAATGGGCTCATCACTACTATGAGCGAGACCAGCAACAAATCCAAAGTCCAAGTAAGGGTGCCTGAGGAGCACCGCTCTCCCTCGTGCACGTACCACCCTCCTAGCCACAATAGGAGTACCGGGCATAACAATAGTCCAACCCCGGCCTCTAGGACCTCCCCGAGCCTCGCAGATAGATCTATACACTGGCATCACCGGGGGGGAGCATGTCATATAGGGAGGCCAAACTCGTGGAACTCTATCAAAGGGGTGTATCTCCAACTTCCCACCCCGTCTATCAACTGGCTGGTGGTCTGACAGGAAATCAAAGTGACGGTCTCCTCTCCCCATACCCTTTCCATGGCCTGATAAGGAGTGGCCTCCATGTCTCAAAGTAGTCAGGAAGCCACTGGCTGGTGGGGTGCTCTAAGAACTATCATCCCCATCCACCTCGCTACCCTGACGGCCCCGAGATCCTCCACCTCTACACCTCTCCCATATGGGATAATGTGCTCATACACCCAACTCATGACAAGAGTCGGGTGGCTCAGTGATTGCCCTATAAATGGACTACCCTATAAGTCATGGTAGGTAGTCCCGAGGATATCTACTCCCCAAGCGTAGACACGTCCATGGCCCTCAATCTGTGTAATAATAGGGGCCCAACAATATAAGAGGGTGTCCCCTCCCTTGTCCCCAATCAGTCTAGATGCAAGGATGCCCATGATGGCCTTGCATGGAGCAAGGGAATGTCTGACTCAATGATAGAGCGGATCCTCACGCCCTTCTTCGACCCCATCGATACAACCGCATCTCCCATGTAGGTGGCCCACTGAACCACCTGTGATCTAGATATTGTTGTCTTAAGAGACAGCCGCCACCCAAGGATCGGAACCCCCAGTATACGGTAAACATCCTCCAGGGTGATGGACCACTCACCCCTAACTCCTGGAAATCGAAGGTGTTCCGATCCGCATCCCAATATGAGAACAAGTCACACAATATGTGACTGGCAGGTGCAACATGAGGAACCTGTGCAATCCTCCATATACCAGCCCTCTGGAGAGTATCCCGCTCTGCCTGGGAGAGTGCCTCCAACACTGCCGAGAGCCAATCACACTCCCTCTCCCAGGATCCATCTAATGTACTCCTCCTTCTTCGCATACACCCAAAAACACAAAAAGGAGTAAGTTAGTACTGAGATCCAGTTGAAAAACTAGTAAAAACACGTAAAAATTCTATACATGCAAAAACAAGTTAAAATTTGCATTGTTTTTGTCCTCTGTCACGTCATGACCACCCCTACGTGCAGAGCGAGAGCGGTTCCAGAACCGCCACCTTCTAAGGTGGCGGTCCCATAACCACCCCCCGCATAGGTGGCGGTCCTATCCCACAAAACCAAACGGCCGTAAGCCCTAAAAATGCTTAAAACAAGCAAAAACACCTTTTTAACAAAAAAAAACCTACCCTATGGGCGCCCCCCCTAAAGACACATTTAAAACTAACATTTTCAAAAATGATCCCCCCAAGTAAAAGATTTCATCATTTCCACATTTTAGGTTTAAAAATGATAAATCGAGAAGAACTAACCTGAGACTTCATGCGGTCGATGTTCCACTCTCGGAGGCATGATCACTATCTCACCACGAACATTTTGACTATACTCTCGTCGAAAACCATCACCGTGGGTCCCAGAGCTCAAAAATCTATCAAATCAATCCACGTAAATGAATAGTAAAATGACTTCATTTTATATAAATAACCCTCTTAATTTGATTTCAATGTCTTTCACAGGTCGAGAGCACCGACGAGGTAAGTTCTAAAACCCCACATAGATGGTAAGTCCTCTTTTCATGTCAATTCAGTCTTATTTCTCAAATTGTTTTATCTATCTGCACTTGAGTCCCCTTTATTTTTTTAGTAGCGGGATCTTGGATGGCAACTTTCCAAAGACACAGCATGTCGTATAGCTCCTAACTCCCCATTTCGGGACCACCATACTCGGATCCACCATTTTACGCCTCTTCATGGCTAAAACGCTTCTCCGAGGGGGAAATATGTATGTACCCAAAATTGTAGGGTACTACACCACCGAATGATGTTACACATGCCCCAATGATGATACAGTCTCCTTACAAGGTGTTCGAATCCAGAAAGGCTCACCATGTATACGCTTGTACCCCGCATGCCCCGCTCAGCCTCCACGTGCCTTGTTTTCCCCTTTCCCCCCCTTTTTCTTGCATTTTTTTTCTTCAAGTGATGGAACCAACCACCCCCCGCCCGGGGGTGGTCCTATGACCGCCGCCCAGACAGGGGGCGGTCCTCAGAACGCCGCCACCACACAGGCGGCGGTTTTGTTCACATTTTCCAGATTCTTCCGACGATCACGTCAAATGTAAATCTTCAAATTTACACGCTTTCTTCAACCACTTTGGCTTGCATTAATGTTTTCTGCTCCCTGGGAATAGTGTTTTTCCTTTGTTTATAGTAAAAGAGATCAAATGGGAGTTACCCTCTGTAAATGCATTGGTTATAAATAGCCAACTTGTTTTCAAGCAAATGGCCCCTCATCTTCTCAATTCTCTTATTCAGTCTTTCAATTTCTTGCTTAGAATTCTTGTCAATTCATGTTTTGCTTCCATTGTTGGTCTTTTAGAGGTCATATAATCTTCTTGTTTCAGTCTTGTTCCATTGTTGCTTCATACAATCAGTTTAACATAGAATAGCTTCATTTCTAGACTAGAATCCATTAAAGTTGCAGGTTTTGTTTTGTCACAAGGATAGTTTCTAAAACTCTCGGTACACTTGTGTTGTATTCCCACAATAAATCCCGCTAGGAATTACATAGTCAAGCTCTGTTCACTTGCGCTATCCCTCTCCTACTCGCATTGTATTCGGTCTATATCCAAAGCTGCCATTGTTCGATTGCTATCTTCTATTGATACTATCATATACACACTTTCTGGATTCACGAGGACACAAAGGAATGAGGAGATCACACTGAGGGGATGAAATCACACACAACTAGATTTACCACTGTTCTATAAATGCTAGGTTTGAGCTATCAAAGTTCTAATTACAAACATATCAAATAGAGTAGTGAATTATTTCATTTCAGTTAAAAGTTCACTCTCGATATCACCAGGGAAGCTATGGGGATTGATAGTTTCTGAGAAACTGTGATTCATTCCTCACTTCTGAGGTAGGATCGAGAGCCTTTCAATTTAATATGTTTAGTTGCTTAGATATTTAGGATAAAATCACAACTACACAGGCAAATAGCCATACCAGGTTACTTTGCTTGTTTTTATTCTATTTCTAGATTAGTTGTTCATTTTATAAATATACTAGAGTAGCTTCTCTTCAATTTCATTGAAATACATCATTTAAAAAATACAAAAATAGAAGGATGCTTGCATAGTGTAAATACCTCTTTCGTAATCAGTTTATTAATTTTAGTTAAAAGTTGAATCATTTTGTATGACAATCACAGACCTAGAGAGCCTAGAGAGTATATATTTGAACCCATAGTACCTCAACCAAATCTACCCATGACTTTAGCTGATATAGATCAGGACCTTAGGATACAGGTCTTTCGAGCAACAACAAACTTACAAGCAATTAGTGAGCAACTAAGAGGATTGAATATCAAGACGACAAAGCTTACACATTCTGGTCAAACCATCCAAACTATAGATTGCCTTGATAAAACACCTAAATGACCGTGCAAGGGTTCAATGAGAGAAAACATTTGGTTGCGATCCTTTGGTTCCATAGCCTAACGCGGAGACCTCCTCGTTGACATAGATGCTAGCTTACGTATTCAAGTTGCCAGAACACCTGTTAGGTACTCCAAGAAAATCATACAACTTCTAGTTCTAAACGTAGAGGCTGAAAAGGCATACGATTACTGGATAGTTGGGAGAAGGGATTGATTCTTCACATGACCATAACAGTCCACAACAACCACAAACTCATGGTTGTGATCCCCAAGTCCCACAACCCAACGGCCAACAAACCAGTCAAGTATTGACACCGGCTTGCGAACGTTGGTATTTAGATCTTCACCACTCCCGCCGATATTATAGCACAGTTCTCCATATTAAACATAGAAGCCAATCAATCTAATATTTTCTGGGCTAGACTAGAAAACCACCCATAGTTCACTACAAATCTATTAAGCCACCTATCACCATTTTCATGACCTTGTCTGGAGATATATACGAAGCTCCTACAGGTCACTTCCCACGTATCCAACAACCAAGAAATAGAATCTCGACAGAGCTTGATATCGATTGGAGCCTCCGAACAGCCATTATATCCGAGCAAACCATTACACCAATTCAGGTTAGGAGGGCCTTCTTCACCTTAGATTCACAGATTCCATTATTGTGTATTGAGGATTTAAGATTACCCGATTAGCTTGTTAGCTTGTCTATATCTATCCACATTCAACATTCAGCAAATCCAAGTTCAAGCACAAACAAGCTCCCCAAGCTCCAAACTCCAAACTCTAAGCTCTCCAACTCCTGATAGTGAAAATGAGAAGCAAAACCGTGAACTCATAGTGGCCATACCTCGTGCAGAAAGCTAACTTGTGGATATCTACCTCTACGATCCTCAGCTGATGGTATCTTGACTTGAGATCTATCTTGGAAAATAATGTGGCCCCGTTCATCTGATCAAACAAATCATCGATGCGAGGAAGGGGGTAACGATTCTTGATCGTTACTTTGTTTAGCTGACGATAATCCACACACAAATGCAAGGATCCATCCTTCTTCTTCACAAAAATCACTACTGCACCCCAAGGGATACACTATTAATGATTAGGTCTTTCTCAAGAAGGCCCTCAAGCTGCAACTTGAGCTCACATAGCTCAGGTGTGGTCATCCATGTAAGGGGCGTGCGAGATAGGTTCGATCCTTGGAACCAAGTCAATGTGAAAATATATCTTACGTGTGGGAGGCATCCTGACATCTCACTAGGAAACACATATGAAAAATCCTGCAATATGGGGTGATCATCAAGTGAAGGTCCACTAGCCTCATCCTCTAACCTATCACTGATTGTAATAGAATATAGCTGACAACCCCGCCACGCACACCACTTTAGCTTGCATAGCGTAAATAGTGCGGATAGATATGGGTCTCGACTCCAAACCCAAATCATCGGCATCTGCACAAGATATAATCTTACTATAGCAATCCACTTTGGCTCTGTGCGCAGACAACCAATCCATGCCAAAAATAACACCATAAGATCCCAAGGGAAGGATGTGAAGATCCAGAGTAGTGGTAAAGGGTCCTAGGTCCACTACGCACTCCTTGACTAAGGAGTCAACTGAGATCTTGGCTCCAAGCCATTTCGACGTCCCAACTAAGACCACCTAATTGCCACCAGCCTGCAATGCTCTACTAAAGATGGCAAAATGAAAGAATTTGATGAGCCTAAGTCAAATAAAATAGGGATAGAAATACCACCAATGCTACATGTGGTCTCTATAACTGTACCCTAGTGCTCTTCTGGCGGTTCTTGACCTGTTGCATAAATCCTGTGGCTCCTAGCCATGTCACCAACAATAGGCTCGAAACAGGTGCCTTACCCTGATTAGCAGGGTTTTGAGGGCACTCTCTCCAATGATGTCCGTGCATACCGCATCCATAACAAGTGCCTGGTCCTCTCCACTATGTAGATATCCCTCCAGGTGGCCCAGTAGCACGTGGAGAAGGACCCGATGATCCAGCCATGGATCTCTGTGAGTGCTATGGTGGACGTGCTCTTGCTTGACTATGCTTGAGGTGAGGCCCGTATCATATTAGACCCCCAGCTAGAGGTCCCATGCTATACCCCCTCTAAGCATCATGGCACTGTGGGGGTCGAAAGGGTGGTCGAGTCTGCTGTTGCTGCTGCTGAGGAGGTGGAGGAGGCCAAAAGGAAGACTGCACTGATGTGTGCCCACCACGAGGAGGAGGAGCTGATCCCCTCGATCTACTATCCTGTAACTGTTGTATGTGGCTCCTCACTCTGTCATGTTTCTGTTGCGTCTTCCCCTAGTTTCCTCTGCAATATAGGCCTTCTCCACGGCCTCTGAAAGTGTCTATGGATAGTGAATGCGCACTGCCCCACCCAAGTCCAAGTTTAGGCCCCTAATGAACTTGTGAACTCAACTTGCTCATCCTGCATATAATCTACATACTAAAGTAGATCCAAGAACCGCCCCTCATAGGAGGCTCTATCATACCTCATCAAGGAGGCTTGAATGAACCTCCTGGAAATATACTTGCTCCTAAAACACTCCTCAAAGAGCTCCCAAGATATTGTCTCATAATCTACATGGAGCTTCTGCTCCTCATTCCTCCACCATACTCCGGCTCCGTCTCTCAAAAGGTGGATGGCAACATGAGCTTTTGTGTTTCTAGAACAAGGGCATAACTTGAAGCATCCACTCAAGCTAACCAACCATGCCTCAGCCTGAAATCCGTCGTGTCTCCAAAAAAATGAGGTGGGTGCAACTTGAGTATCTCTCTGATGTGCTCCACTGCAGACGATTGCCACCCTCTAGGCCTCTCTGCGTGATCATCTCTCGACCTAGGGATCCTAGACCGGTCTCTTGTGTATCCCATCTCAATATCTCGAGCTATTCTAGAGGTGTCTCATGTCTAACCGAATCCACATGGGAGTTCTCTACCCTCTCCTCTACACTTGCGACGAGAAGGTGCATGAGCCTCCACTGATGGCTCTCTGTCCTACCTACTAGGTTTCCCTCCTATCGATCCTCCACGTATAGTGGCATTAACCTCCTATGTAACGTTGTAATATCTAAGGCGGATAGTAGCTACTACCTGATCATGGGGTGGTAGATCTAGGTCCATGTGTAGGAACCCCTCGTCTGGTCCACGCCTCCTGCATAGACCAAGGCGAGAGTTAGTTTATAATAATCTAATCTTTTGTTTTCATTTTTTTTTTTTTATGTTTCAATTCATCATGCATAGTTGTGTGTACTAGGTTTAAAGTTGTGTTCGGTTTAATTGTTTTTGCTTCATGTTTTCTAGGTGTGCCCGGGGTCCAAGTGTTGAACCCACGCTCTGATACCAAATGTAACGCCCGAAAATTTTCACACATGAAAACCCAAAACCAAACAAGCGGTATATTAGAAAATTATGGAATAATTTTTTTTTTAAAAGACGGATGAAAAGTTAAGCAAATCCCTAGGTTAATAAACAAACGTCACAACAAATTTAATTAAATAATAATATTTAAGTAACTAAATTGATTTAGGCTACGATAAGGTTTAACATTCTTTCTCTTATATAGTCCTAAATATTTCTCAAAAGAGTTATTTCCTAAGGTCAAGAAACAATTTAATTAATTAAAGCCCAAGTCAAAAACCCCTTTATTACACCAAGCTAATTAATTATTTCTCTATTGTAAAATTTAATTAAACTAATAAGAGGAAGTTTATTTAATTTACTTCAAGGATAAAAGATAATAAAGTTATTTACTTTCAACACACACTAATGGCCCCTTTCAAAAAGGAGACCCATGTGATCAAATGATCACCCCACCTACCCCCACCTAACTATTGTAGGGGATAAACTTGGCCCTTGGATGAAAACAATATGGACCATAGGATGGGGAAAATTCCAACTAAACCTAAAAATCCTTAAGGGAGTCTTTTATTCTCCTTTCTTTTGTTCATTTCATTCATTCTTTGTTTTTGTCTTGCAGGTTAAAGATGGAGGAAGAGGAGGAAGCCATGGTTGAGGAGATTGCAAGCTTGGGAATGGATAAACACATCTTCTCAAAATTATTTATTTTATTTTCATTATTTCCCCTTCTACCCTATTCAAGGGATTGTAAGAATTCCAATTTGTTAAAGGCAATATTCAACCAAGGATACCCATTTGGGGTATTCTACTTCTTTTCCATAGATCTATATTGTGTACAAGTTCCATTGTTTTATTGAGAAAAAATATATTTTCATTTGAAATATACATACAAGTGTGTGTGTGTATAATATAAGTATATTTATAATTAGTATTTTAATAAAATATAGAAACCCGAAATGTGTGTGTGTTTTGCTTGCAAAGCCACGGCCAAAGAAATATTACAGGCTGCGTTTTAAAATTATACCCAAGTTTTATTTGCAAACCCATATTAACTACTAAATTCTACTCTACTAAATACTAAATCTATCCCCCACACACATAAACATGACACCTAAACCCAAGGTAATACTTTCCACGTATGAAGTTTCCTTTTTTCTATTTCTTTTTTAAAACTTTTATTTAATAAGAAATTCCTTCATATTAATTTCCATTAAAGTTTCCACATGCCAATACCATATATATCACTAATACTATATATATATAAGATTTTATATATATAGTATAATATATATTAATTATTCCCTTTATATATAAATATTATTAATATATCAACCATATTTCTTTTGTTATTAATAAAGTATATATTATTAATACTATAATTCACTTTATTAATAACAAAATTGAAATTTGGTTGATATATTAATAATATTTATATATAGGTTGAATATTAAAATATTATATATATACATTATATTAATATATATATATATATATATTATATATATATAGTTGATAATAACCCAACTACATTTGGTTTATAATGATAAAGGAAGTTGTAAAAGAAAACATTCTATAAAATTTTCTCAAGCATAGTTATTTATTAAGTAGGAGGATGAATACATTTTACTTCTCTTATTGTAACATGTGAAGATCGTTCTTTTGTATTTTTCCTATTAATACTAAATTGTAAGAATGAAAGTGGTTCTTCTTCTATTCATTTAAAGCAAGATTTGGTGAAAATAAATAAAGTTTCATTCTAACCACCACAACTAGTAAGGGAAGAGATTATTATTCTTATTGAAATTTCCATCTATTACTCCCTTTGCCCAAAATGCTACAAAATACAACTAATTCATTTCTTTCATAATGCATACAAGGCAACTATTTTTAACCACAATAGACTTTAATAAGCTTCACAATGTTTTTTTTTTATATGGGAATATATCACATTAACAAAATGAACTTCTCAAAATTAACAAAAGAGGAATTTCCAAAATAACAACTTTCTCCCAAATTTACAATTTTCAAACATCCATTCGAATGGAAAAATATAAATATGAATAAATTACAACAAGGCTATCAACAAAGCCAATTTACAAGTCTACCAAAAATGGATGTCTTCCTCCCAAAGATAGCTCCAACTTTGGCATGCTTCAACTTCACAATGAGATCACAAACCAAGGAAGGGGGAGTAGGCAACGCTCTCCACCCAACCTTAAATCCATTAAGGGAAGAAGCCATTCCCTTAATGGCCCCCGAGCCCCAACCAAGGAACCATGAAGGGCATTGAACAACATTGACAACTATCACAAAGAGGCTTCTCAACAAAACACACATACAAGACAAACAACTCCACCAAGATCACATAACCAACAAGTTTACACATACACATCAAAACAAAGGTTTGAGGATCAAACCAAGTAGAGCAAGGGATATGGGATACCACCTCCTTATGCCTCCCAAGTGAAGTGGGAGTCTTACCCTAAGCCTCCAAGTGCACAAAAATAATCACACAATTCCTTATCTCTCCCTTGCAACAAGCAACAAATCCATGAATCCCTTTTCTCTCCCCATAGGCAAGACTCCCATTCACACTCCCACCAATTTGCATGCCTCACAAGAACTCCCTTTTCCCTCCCCAATGGTCCCATAATCCCTTCTCAACACACCCAACTAAGGCCAACTACTTAACCAACCCACACCAACACCCTCACAAGACAAACATACTTTTGACATGCACAACATTTCTTACAACAACAAAGTAACATAAAAAAAAAAAGAGTGGAGGGCCTACCTCTCCATCAAGATCCAAGAAGAAACTTCACAAGACTCTTCAAATCCAAGCCAAGCACTCCAAAATCTCCCAACTCCAAAAATCACAAGAAGCAAAAATGAGAAAGTAACCCCCATCCCAACCAAAAGTCACCAATAAATAGAATTGGGAAGTGAGGATGATGAGGTGGCTCCATGTAGGATGTCACTTCATCATCCCCCATCCTCACACTCAAGTCAAAACATCAAAACCAAGAAACATCAATGCACAAACAAGGACTATGACAACCCACATGGCTCAAAACTTGCACACCATGCTTTCAAGGGACAAAAATAAATTTGGGAAGAAAGAAAGTGCAATGATTTTCCTTCTCCTACACTCAAATATGGACAAAGAAGTCAAAATTGAGCTTCCCAACCCATAGGTAAGGTTGTTGGGCCAAATTAAGAGGCATGGGACAAGCCTTGCTTGTCCCACAAGTCTCCAAAAGTGCCCCCAAGTCAAAATCCGAATTTTGAACTTGGGGTGGAGTAAAATACTCCCAAATCAACATAAATTCATCTTACACAAGGACTACAAGATCACATCATTACCATAAATCACATCTCTACTTTGGTTAAACTAAACAAGAGGGATTAAGTCTAGTGAACACACAATTACACATGCTAATAAAGTGACAAATTATCCAATTTTAAAATACACAAAACATAAATAAGCAAATGCAAAAATTAAAGAAAGAAACACAATTCATCACATGGCCACACATGTGAAATCACCCCCATGGGTGACCTCCAAACTAGACAAGCAAGACACAACACAACACATCATTACACAAGTTGTCAATTTGGCCCCATTGCTCAATGCTCGACATCCTTCGTGGTTGGTCTCCTATCCCCTTCGATGTTTGTGATAAAAGTCCTACACACAACAAATACCTCTCTAGCCTTTCGGCCGTATTAACAACATCGATATAAATCATATATATATATATATATATATATATATATAATATACTCCAAATTCATCATTCAACATTTAGCAATTTTATTATCCACCAATATGCCAAAATATAACTCTAACATCCATGATATTACAATTATATACCAATATCTCAAAAAAACATAACATGTCAGTATAAAATCTACATCCTGAAAAATCAACATGCATCTAACTGTCTAACATCACTATCTAGTGCATCAAGATAAAACATAATCATCATAGTGTCCATAATCCACACATCAGTATAATCTAGTATCTACTGATCAATGTATCAAAATAAAATATCTGAACATCAGTCCAATAGTATCAATATCAAGATAGAAAAAGTGTCGAAGAGGAGTGGGCACTACAGTCAACACCTTTTTTTGAGATTTCTCTCAAAGAGGTTGCCATTGGTGTAGAGATACCTTCTTTGAGAATAATAGTGAGGAAGAGTAGGAAGGAAATGTCCACGTCTCTGGACCCTACATCATTCCTCCTAGAATTTTCCTCGTAAACATTAACACCAACAAAACTAAATGACCCAATGATTTAACATTAATGCATATGTATCCCTAGAAATTCCTTTTCATGTTCATGTTGATTTTCAATCAAAATCTATGACAAAGTTAGAAATGCACATGCTTTCCCAACCATAATAAATTACTAAATTAGCTAAGCTATTGGAAAAAGGAAATTATTACAAGGTACAAAAAATATCGATGTGTTTTATAAACCATCCAGGGTTATCGATGTCGAGTTTGTGTCTGTGTCCATCCTTGAAAGTTTCCCCCTTTGCATTGTATTTCCAATCCCACAAATTTGAATGAATAGGAAAATTTGATGCAGGTGTAGTATATTAGATGGTTGTATCATGCTTGGTTCTCTCTCTCTAGAATGAGACATTTTGTTGGATAGCATTTGGTTGGACAGTTAAAAATAGGGAAGCAGGACAATAGAGGTGGTGAAGTTCGTAGGGTAGGATGACAGCTTATGTTGGACGACAGGATTACGAATAGATGAAATTTGGGGTGGTAGAAGTGTAGGATGGAAGGTTTGTCCATGGTCGTCTATGTGCCGAAAAAGGAGACGTGCATTATTTTTAATAGCTTAAAAGGTAGATGTATATGTATTATACCTCGACGAATATGAGTGCAATTTGATTCAAAACGTTGGTGAAATACATGCATAAGTTCATTTTTAGTGTAAATAGTAGGCAAACTAACCCATACAAATGACTTGTCGGTCGAAATTTTAGGAAATTTGGGTGGCAACTTGACTACTGAAAATTTGTCATTTCCAATTTCCAAAACCCCTAATATTTACGAGTTTACAAAATTTGCCACCAAAATTTTCCATGTTCTTTAAGGTATATTGTTTCTCATTTAGTTCAATAGAGTGTATTATTATGTCACGAGGATTAATAAATTTAACTAATAAGAATGCAACCATATATGACCCATCACAAACATTAAACAAATAGTATATATATTATTGTTGATTTAATGCAATTTAATGTGAGACGTGTACTATTGTCATGATATCTTTCATGAGACGAATTTTTTTATGAAAAGATCTTATACTATATTAAATGCAACATGATATAAGATTTTTTCAACAAAAAAGAAGTCGGTATGAGAGCACGCCCAAAAGCCACAAGCACATTAGGTCATGCCTAGGAAAACAACAAAACATCAAAATAATGCCAAACTATAAGGACACCCGAGCAACGGGCCCAGAAAAATTGTTATAGGAATTGGACTTGATGCCAAAGCAACATGAGAAACAAGAGGCTTAAAGTGCCCCTTCTTCTCCTTAGATCTCGTGACAATAGTCCACGGTGCCTATTGGGGAGCCAATTCAAGCGGAGGATCAAGGAAAGGGTTATCCTGACTAGGGTCAGAATCAGAAGACTCGAAATATCGATTACTTTACACAACTACCAACAAGGGGAATCTCAACATTCATAGCTTCTAAATTTTTAGGGTAAGAACATTCTTTGACTTAAGAACTAAAAATGACTATCGATCTTTAAGGCGAAAGAAACCCCTTTATTATTATTCTTTTTATTCTGATTGAGTGACAGTGGGAAAGCCTCCTGAAGGTTCCCAGTTTGATGGCATAACTAGCATCGAAAGGTTGTGTTCTCATAGTCAAGAATTTGAATCCACTTGAATCCATCATGGATTAACTCCAACTTGTCTAGAAGACCTTTGCTTTGAAATCCACCTCAATGCATATACAAGCATAAGTGAACAACCCTTGCTTAGACCGCTCATCATCCATCTTGATGAATCGACCAAGAGAATCACCAATAGCAGCACAAACCGCAAGGTGCCAAAAGGGGAGAGGAATATTGGGGAGATGAACCCAAACCAAAATTTTGAAACTACCATAATAGAAGGATAAAAATCCAAAAACTATTAAGTAAGAAAAAAACCACTCTACCCTAAAACCATGGACCCTCATTAAGATTTTGTTGATAATAAATAGGAGAGGAGAACCGAACAATAAAGAAACCTTTTACACATAGTTGGATCTCACAGTCACAAGATCAAGTAGAGTAGATCCATTGATGCAAATCTTCAGATCCGAGTCCAAAATCCATTAAATCTACAAATAATGGTGGAATCTTTAAGGGCAGAAATTTATTTCATTGCCTCTGAAAATGAAAGTTAACTACAAGGGTAGTAGTTCATTTTTCTATAATATATGGTGCATTAGGATCCCCAACAGAATCCTACCTCTATTTTCCAACAGTAACCGCCAAAAATAATTTATCTAACATAATCTTTCCTCTTTTTTTCATGAGAAGACTTTGATAAAAAAACGTTAAACAAAATATAAGTGACGCCATTTAATATATGAACAATTTGGTGAGTGATACTGGGAAAATAAAAAAGGTGTCGTTGTCACTAAAAATTTGTTAGACGGGTGTAGATGGACGTTAAATTTAAATAATTTTCTAGGAACTAGAAATACCCAAGTGTGTTCATCTTCAAACATTATTCAATTTGCATATGATTTAGTACTTGAGCCATCTGAGAAAACTTTTCCAGATTATGACAATGACAAATTCAGTCGGCGTCCTGGCTTACATTTGTTAAGTGGATTCAATCGCAATTGCAAACTATAAATACCATTTGCGTTGATTGGGAATATCATTCGAAAATAATTACATAAGTATTTCAGGGTTTTGAAGGAAGTGAGTCAGGAATAATTTTTGGAATTGTAATAAAAATACAAGCTCAAGACCCATGATGTCGAGAGGTATATATTTATTAATATTGCAATTATTGTTTATGAATTTGGGATTTTAAAATTGTTAATGTTGAATGTATTGCTTTGTGGGTGTGTTACATAATGTTAGGAAATAATATACCCGAGGTGTGCGATGTTGTAAACATGGTGAAGCGATACAAGATCGAGAAAAGTGAGATTGTTTGAGGCCAATCACGAAGCCCAAATCCCTAGTGAACTCGGGAATTAAAGTAACGTGGGAGTGGGCAACAACGAGCTTTGATAATAGCAAGTGATTGGGTTGAGAAAATCGATGGGTCAATGATAACGCATGAACTTTTATCCCGCCACAAACATTAAATAAGTTTCGGGAAAAGAGTTGTTGCACTATAGAAACGAGCAATACGTATAATATATTATTCCCACCATGCGCAACATTCAAATAGCAATGAGGAATTCCAATCTGCACAACAACGTAAAGGTCTCCACCACCCATGCCAATTTCGTGTTGGGGATACTTTCGCGAGGATAAAAATAACACGCTTCATCCTTTGCTCACCTTTTTGGCCGACAACGTTTCCTTCTTAGAAAATGTGTATCCCTATTTCAGCTATGTGGAAAACAAGGCGGATATATCCCTTGATTATGCACCTTGTTGAATCCCTCTCGTGCCCATTTTGAATGAAGAGGGAGGGAGGAAGTACGAGCTTGTTTTATGCCATGCTCGACTCCTCATTACACTTGTGGGTGATTAGGGCATGCAAATATAGGCATGGTCATCACAAAGAGTGGGTGACTGTCTGTCGGAGGAGATAGGGTGGCCAACATGGAGAACATGAGGGTATACTGATAACAACCTCATAATACATGTACTGGGGGCATGTCTTGCCTAGGCAACCTAGGCAACAAGCCTAGGGCGGACAAAATAAAGGGCGCCAAATTTTTAAAAAAAAATTCTAAATTCATAAATGACGGGCCTCGGCTGAGTCAAGTCACTTACTCAAGGGCCTAGGCATAATAAGGCGATGGATTTAAAATTTTACCCAAGCAATTGCTATTAAACCGGTCCGAGGAAGGAATGATGGAATCACGATTCACAAATTTCAAATTTCAATCATTGTGCACTTTTACAGTTTATACAATACTTTCAAATTCAATCACTCGATCCGCTTATTTATAACTTTAGCGATCGCTGCACTCAAAGGTTTCCGACTGCATGCAAACTACACTTGTGAGTTGTGACTTGCGGCTTGCGGGCAGCGGCTTGCTTTGACTGCTTGGGCATGTGTTGGGTAGGGAAAGTGTCACGTGGACTCGACTCCAAAGTCCCGAGACTCCTCCATGCGGCAGGCTGCCGGCGGCGTGGCTCTCCTCACTCGCCGACATGAGACAGACTCCACTTCCGAGTAACATCCGACTTCTGAGAGGCTCCATTGTATTTGTAATTTGTCCAAGTCGGAGCAGAAATAACTGAAGAATTAATTAACAGCTACCATATGCATGTGATTGAACTCTCTTGACAAGTTTCATATCTGTTTTCCTTCTTTTCTTTCAATAAGCAATATGCTTTTTTATGGATATTCATGTTCTACAGGTCTGGATCATGTAGACATATTGTTATTTTTGACCTTACAAAGTTACTGAGATCTTCATCTCTTCACTATTTAGTAATACATACTTGATAGTTGATGAGTTATAGAGAAAACATACTCTCGGTCTCTCCTGAGAAAATAATTCAATCAAGTAATCACCCAAGAAGACAGTCACATGCTTCTAACTTCTGTTCTGCTATATACTTATCAGTTAACAAGTAAAAATGTCCCGAACAAATTTAAAGTGTTGATCCAGGCAATTAATTTGTTCTCTAAGCTGTCTAGTTTGCCATTTGGTTCATGTCTCTCTCATAAATGGAAATAATTATTATACACGGCAGTCTTCATGTCTATTCTTACAAAGCATATAAAGTTTATATCAATACCGTATTCAAAGTTTCATTTGTATGTTGGCTTCTACTTTCTTCCTAGATTCAACCCCCTAGAGGCTAGACTCAAGCTGATTGAATGATTACCTTATGCACATTTTCAAGAGGGCAAGAAGAAAGGCTACCACCTACATTTTTGACATTATTTTGCCAGTAGGATGCAAAGCTACTGCCTTTTGTAAAAATTAGTGCAGAGCTAACTGTACTAAAAGAAAAAGGCACTTATTGCAATGTTTTCTTATAACATTTCTGATCTGTTTGCACCAGGCCTTGAAGAAAAATGAGACTTAGAAATAATGCGCATAAATGCCCGTCGTGCACGTTAAAATACATCTGAAGTTGTCTCGCAAAGACTTACTACAACTCGGTATTACCATATTAAAATTTCAGACTTCGGTTGAGTGTCTGGATCGCCTCGCCGCCACTCGCCGGTGGGAAGAAGATTGCAAAATTCAATAGGCGCCAGTGACGATCTTTCTCCAAATTCCAAAGCCTAAAGTTCCTTTTAAATCAAGTTCAACACCGGATCCAGAGATCATCATTCGCTTGGGAAGAACATAAAGCTAAGTGATCAAACCCTAACCGCTCTAGGCTCTAGCATCGTACATTTGATGTTGCATTAATTTGGTTCTCACCGCATCAATTATACAAGTGGGTCGTAGGTCCCGAGGTGGAGGGGGCACACGCTCCGAGTACCGCTTGGGAGCTCAGGAACCTTAATTCGGCCCCCGTGTACTCTCCCATGAGGGAACCCCTCGAGATACTAGGAAATCCCATCAACACCTATATTTTTTCCATGTTCAACGAGAATATCAAGGAGGACCTGATATCTAACATCATTTTGGAATCTTCTATCCCAACAAAACTCCAGTTTATCCAGTCAACTTCACCCCTATTAGTTTCATACATCAAAATTATTTTATTACTACCAATAATACTAACGTATTGTATTACAATGCCCTTTCCCTCTAGTTGACGATCAAATTAACATAAATATCTCTTCTCACCACAATCCATTAATAAAATAAGGAGAACAATTTCATACTAATTAGTGTTTAATCTCGATCTCTATTTTTATCTCAATCCTTATTCGTAATTCATCATTGATTGTTACAAAAATTAAATTCAAATTTGTCACTTTTACTTTATTAATCGTATAAAAATGAACTAAAATTCATGCCCATTTAAAATTTGTGATCTTATTAGATCACATTCCCTTGTGTTTTCACCATTTCATTTGTATTTCTTGTGTTGTCAAAATCTCCTTTATTTCTCTTGTTTATTTCTCCCCTAATCTTCTTTGTGTCTCTTGTCTATTTCTCCCTCACATATGTCATTTTGAGTCTCCGAGTCGCAATGTTCTTCTTTCTCCTCCGGTATTTTCTCTCCTCCCTTATTTCTATCTTGATTTGAGTCCGTGATCATTTTCGTAGAGTTTGTACCATAAACACATCATGGGGGATTCACACTCCAAATTGTTTCCTATCACATGATTTCATATAGGAATTTTAAATATTAGTCAAAATAGACCCAATATATTGCCCCATATTAAAGGGTATAAGGGGTTAAAGTATATATATATATATATATATATATATATATATATATATATATATATATATATATATATATATATATGGGAGTAGGGTATGTGGAGCGATAAGGAGGGAGAAGCGAATTAATTGTGGGGAAGATGAAGAAGCCCTAAATTTATTGTTTTTCATTGTGTGTTTTTTCAAAGTAGAGGTGTGTTTTTAGAGAAGCAACATGTATTTCTACAAGAAAGGCACTAAATAACTCTCAATAACTAGGACATATTCCATAGTATTATTGCTAAATATAGTCACAAAATCATGCATTTTATATATTATTTTGGTTTCATACTACTATTTAGAAGGTTCTTGAGTGAAGAAAGTACTAATTAACCCCGTCTTTTGGCCACATCCTTTCATTTTACATTCATCATTCTGACCTTTTACATCCATATGCCCAATCTATTTCGGTCATTTGACGATATTTCAGCCTTGACTAGGGCACCTGGCTAATCTTGGGGTGCCCATGGGTGCCTAGTCCCACCATGGGCTCCTCGATCCTTTTTTATCCTTCCCATCAATTTTTGAGATATTTCTAGATGTTTTAACTTCTTATTTTTTGGTGGTTGTCCATTTTAGGGTTAATTACGAAATTAGATCAAAAGAACCCTATAAATATCAAGTTATGAGACCATAATGAGGGACGTAGCACTAGTCACTACTATCATCCATCTATAGTTGCATTCATCTATTGCATTGGAGAACAATTGCATCCACATAGCTCCATAACAAGGCACAAGGCTAGGTCATCTGCATCACACATAGGATAGGGTGAGGATTCTATTCTATTCCATGCACACATTCTATTACATTTTCTACATCTAGTTATTACTCGCTACTTCACAAAGTGTGACTGGCACAAGAGCACCTAGGGAACATTATGCACACACTCACTAGAACTACATTTGGTTCTGAAATGTAGTGCGAACACTCGATTAGTAATCCCATTATTGTGGTAGCTGAGGTCAGTTCAACCCATTCATTTGCATTCTTATTTTTGTAGGGTTTTGATACTCCTTCTTGGTCTTTTGCAAGTCTTTTCATCATCTTGGAATATCAACAACATTCAGAATATTCCAACGAATTTAATGTTATAGACAATGAGAGTTTGAACCACCTATCGAACATGTGAAGAGAAGTTTCAGGATTTTGCACAAACTAGGGCACCGGTTTGGGACTGCAGAGCACCTCGTAGGTGGCCCAGTCCCTTTCCAGGGGCTCCAGGTCAGTCGATACTCCATATCCATCCTTTTTAGAGCTCCTACATAGTATTTTTTCTTCTAGATTCTTTAGTTAACTCTCGGACACAGATCTCACGAGCATCTTTTATTGAGATGAGTTCTTTCCTCTTCCCTCTTGCATATTAGGGTTATCATTTCCTATTGCATTATTTTTTAGATAATCTATACACTACATTTATTTACTTTATTTATAGCTATTCATAGCTTAGATTAACTATAGATATACCCCATTATCCACATTTTTAGTTAATCATTTTAGTGAACCCGTTGTCTTTAATGCTTAGGATATTTTTTTTCTTCTATCATGGGTCGTAAGGTTACTCAAGTCTCTTTATCTAATTTACTTAAGATATATCCCCATTGTCAAGTTGTTTTACAAAAACAACTAAACACCATGTATTTAGATGATGATACACCATCGTACAAAATAAGTCCTTTATTCGATCATTTATCTAATGAATCCTACCCAGTGATCCTCCATCTAATCATCCCCTATTGGATTCAATCTACACTCTACATTCTTTATTCCAAGATAAATTTAAGGTCATGGAATCCACGATTGTATCTCTCAAATATGAAATTCAACATCTTAAGGATGCTTCTTAATCACATGTTTATGCTCATTCTACATCTTATATGCAATCTATGTCCACTACATGTCATCTAGTTGAACCTCAAGACATGCCATTTCCTGAGCCTCTTATGTTTGAGCATAATACTACACCACATGACATTCTTACTCAGCTCCTTAGTCATCAATTGATCACTTTTCCACCTACTCATTGCTATCCTCCTTATCGATTACAAAATATCAAGGTCATCCATATTACAACTATCATAGAATCAATGGACATAATGAAAATGATTGTTATGTTATACAACGTAGGATCAAACATCTTGAGCATCGGGTTTTATCTCATTCAATGCATGCCCATCTACAACTGCTACACCATGTTATATGGCTACTAGTACACCTCCTAATATTTCTAAGAAATTTCTAGATGATCCTCTTATTGATTACATGCTTGTTATTGATAATCACTCACATGTGCATATTGATTCTTCTCCTAGTCAGACAACTACTATAGTTCCATCACATGATTCTCCTTTTTTGATACTACTTCTCCTCCACTTAATGAGCATAGACATGTGACATTTGATATTATGAGTAGCTCTAGTATAGAGATTCATTGGATGATGATATAGTGGCAAAATTGAATTTAAAATGATAATGTTAAATTCTTGATATTGTTGTGATTTGGATTTGATATTTATATGTTGCTTATATCATTTTGGATGTTCTGATATGGCCACGAGGCCGAAGGAGGTATTGTTATTTTGCAGGTTAAAATATCACAACAATGTCGGGGACTGAGACTAACCATATTGAAATTTTGGATGAACTCAACGGGGTCACCATGGCAACTGTAATTGTTTGTGTGTTGTGTTATGTTAGGATTTCCCATGGGGGATTTCCATTATTGTGACCATGGGATATATGTGTTTTATTTATGTGTTCCTTTTCATTATTGTTGTATGTATTTTTATTTGTAATGTGTTCATTTTTAATTTAAATGTGATAGTCATATAGTTAAACTTTATTTAAATTTAATTGGGATGTGGAATGTAAGTAATAAAGTGTTGTCTTGGTTATTAATTAAATTGGATTTATGTCATGTATAACCATATGTTAAATAAATAAATCATTATGTCAAAAGTAAGTAATAAATGAAGTCATAGATATTAATTCATGTTGTAAGAATGTGTAAGAGGATGTAAGAGATGTGTAAGTGATGTGAGAGTTTGTGTAAGTCATATTTTGGAGTGTAGAACACTCCATCCTCTAAGGAATTCGAATTTGACCTTGAGGCCAAATTTGGAGGCTTGTGGGACAAGTTAAACTTGTCCCACACCTCTTAAAATCATACACCAACCATACCTATGGTTTGGGAGTAAATTTTAGCCTTTTTAATTAAAATTTGAAATGACTATGTGTAAGTTTTTATTGCACTTTCCTTACAAATTTTAATTCAGTCCTTGTTAATGTATGGGTTAATTTTGAGTGTGTAAGTTGCTTGTCTTTTCCATTTATTGTGAATTGAATTTCTCCTTTTGGGGTGGAGTAAGAATGATGTGGCATCCCACTTGGAATCCACATCATCCTCTCCCTCCCTCTCTTATAAAATTTGAATTTCTCCTCTTGTTTGGGTTGTTGAAAAAACTGTTCTTTCATCTTTGGGTCGAATTTTTTTGGAGCTTGGAGCTTTGAGGAAGAACTTGGAAATTTTTTGCATGCACTATACCTTGCTATTTTGGACTATTTTGAGCATCAAGAACTATTGTTTTGGAAACAATCTCCACTATGGAGAGGTAGGATCTTGTCCCATTTTATATGTTGTTTTTTCCTTTTCTTGCATGAATGAAATGGTGAATGTGTTGTGTATTCATGGCTGGTTGGGTAGATTGCTTAGGGAAAGGTGTAGGAGAAGACTATGGGGTCTTATGGGGGGGCATAAGGGATTTCCAATGGCACTTATTCTTTGTGGAGGGAGTGTTGGTTTGGGATCCACCTAGGAAAAGAAATTGCTTGCATTTCTTACTATTGGGGGGCATAAGGGAGAAACTTTGGGGGCATAAGGAGGGGTTGGGAGATATAAGGTTTATGGGAATTGATATGTTTTGGTGGTATGCATTTTGTGGATGCCCAATTCCAACTTGGGAGGTATAAGGAGCTCCCCATAGCTCTTGCTCTTGTTTGGCTTGCTTGAAGAAGCCTTTGTGTTGTTTGAAATGTTTAAATGCAGTTGGGAACTATTGTCTTGTTTTGAATTGTGCATTTTTTTGTTCTATGCATGTGAAAAGAAATGTGCTTGTATGTGAAAGAAGCCTATGTTGCCATGTGTTGTTATTCATGCTCCATTTCAATATGGTTGGGGCTCAGGGGCCAATGGGGAAAGATGGCTTCTCCTTTCCCATTGGATGTCTTGGTTGGGTGGAGAGCATTGCCTTTCCCCCTTCCTTGTTGTGATCAAAGTTGAAAAGAAGAAGAAATCAGCATGTTGTTGTTTTGGAGCTTGAAGAAAACACAGTTTGACAGTCCCATCCTTTGAGAAATTTCATTGTAACCTTTCCCACTTCAAGTGTGGATGAGTGTATAAATGTTGTAATAAAGGCATTATTGTATTGAAAAGGAAATGTTTGAAATTGAAATTTGAGAAATGTAAAGAGTTCTATATTTGATCTCTCTATTTTGGAAAGAAATGTAAATGTTATTCCATGCATTTGTAAATTGAAATTTATTTTGAAACCAAATTCAAATTGAAAGAGATAAGTTTGTAAAATGTTATTGAATTTTGAAATCAATGAAAGAAATAGTTTTCAAATTGTATTGTATGCTGTAATTGAAATTTTTCATTGTTTTAAATTTTAAATTTCTGTCTCTGTTGAAAAGAAAATACGTGTGAGAAAGCTAAAAATACATATTGTTCTCATTTGAATTGTGCATTAAAATTTGAAATATCAAATTTTATTTTTTTAATGAATTGAAGATGGATAAATTAATTAATTTAAAATGTATTTGATAAGCTTTTCCAATCACATGGACATCCAAATTACCAAAAATTGATGAACAAAATTAAAAGAAATAACTTCACTTTTTTAAACTCAAATCGCAATTTGCACATTTAATAAAAAATGTACAATTCACTTTACATACTTAAATTAAGTAAATTATGAAAAATGAAATTCAGATTTAATAAAGACTCTAATGAATTCAAATTCACTTCAACATCAAGAATAAATCTTAAAACTTCATAAAATTCAATTTTAGAGCTTACACTGGTCATTTTTCCCCAAAAGATGTAAAAATATGAAAACTTGTAAAATCAATCCAATTGATTTCACTAAAAACACTCTAAACCCTACCCAATATCATTCCTCCATGTTCATTTTGGCATGTTGAGAAGAAGGTGTTCTAAATTTAACAAATCTTATAAGTTGAAAAAATTGCCATTTTAAATTAAACCCTGCAGATCAATTTCTTAAAATTGACCCTTTTAAAATTCATCAAAATCCAAAAATTTATGATTTTTTTACAAAGAGGACTCCGAGAGATTTCCAGAAAGTCCTTGTTTTCCCAAAATGGAGTTTCCTATCAAAAGTTATGGCCATTTGAAGTTTTACTTCAAAATGGCCATCCAAAAATAAATCTAACTATATTAAAATCAAAATTTGAACTTTGGAAAATTTCCCAAAAATTCCATGCACCCCACAACACTCCTCAACCAATCATGTGTCACCACATGGCACTTGGGAGGGTGAATATTTTGAAAAACTTAACTTTTGAAAAATTTGCCTTTGGGAAAATTTTCCAATTTTCTCCGCAACCCATGCCCCCACAACCCAATCACGTGTCCGACACGTGGCTTGGCTGGGCAAGGCGGCACAAAAAAAAATTTGAAACTTAAAATTTTTAGCCTTTTGGAAAATTTTTTTTTTCTCTCCATGGCCCACAATTCACAACCAATGGGGTGATGACATGTGTCCTAATGAACACACACGACCCGCGAGTCATTTTGACTTTTAAACTTTTTTGGCTCAAAAAATTTAAATTCGCCCTCCCCATGCCCAATCACAAGATGCCACGTGGCCTTTTTTTAATGGGCGGAGGTTTGGAGGAAAAATCCTCCTTTGAAAATTAGGTTGTTTTAAACCTTGGGAAAAAAATTAAATTTTTCCCATGCGCCCCAATAAGCGTCAATCACGTGGACACGTGGTGAATTTGGCATCGCGTGGAGAGCAGATCTTTTTTCTTTAGCCTTTTTGGATTTTAATCAAAAATAAAAATTCAAATTTCCATTGTTCCGCCACTCCTTTTCCCCACACCAATCAAAGGTGCCACGTGTCCCTTCCAATCAGACCCATGGGTGCGCAGAGGAGGTGCTTTTCTTGTCACCTAAGCTCATGGATTTCCCAAGGGAAAATTTCTCCCCAAAACTCCGCTGGCCCATAACTTGAGTTTTATTGGGAGTTAGGAGGACTTCTTTATATGGTTGGAAAGGTGAGAAAATTTCCTATCCAATGAGCATGATTTAGGAAATTTTTGATGACTCTAAGTGTGTGAAAATCAAGTTGAACCTGTAAGCCTGTTAGGGAAGGGAGGAGTGAGAATTTACTCTCCTAACCTAAGTGATGAATTTAATCCCTTGTTTTGACCTTGTGCTTGTTGTGAGATGTTGTAGAATAATTTTTGTAAGTCAATCTTGATTGTTAAATTTATCTAGTTTGCACTAACTATGATCTTGTAACCTTCCTTACAAACACCTTAAAAAAAAAATTATTCCATAATTTTTCCTAGCTAAACCTAGTTTGTTTCTTGGTCTCAAGTGGTAGTTGAAGTGGGCATTACACTTGGTATCGAGAGTGGGTTCAAAGGCTTGACCATTGGGCACACTAGAAAATTGAGACTTGAAACTTAAAACTAGTAAACTCGAAAATCTAGAAAATAAACTGTTTAAAAAATTGAACATGATAGTAAACTTAGAAACTGAAGAAGAGAGCTTGAAGTAATGAACTAACTCTCACTTTGGTCTATGCAGGAGGCTCAGACAGAGTGAGAGGAACATTCACAGAGACCCAGATTCACCACCACCACCACCACCACCACCACCACCACCACCGATCAGGGTGTAGCAGCCATTCTACCTTAGATTCTACAGACCCTTCAGATGTTAATGCCACTCTACGCGGAGGATCAGTAGGAGGGCACTCAGGAAGACATGATAGAGTTACTTCTATTGAGGGACATGCACCTCCTCCACTCAGTGAGGAGCATAGAGGAGAGAACTCCCATGCGGAGTCAGTTAGAGTGATTCACCACCTAGGAGACAGGGTGATAGAGTTTCGGAGCATAGAGAGAGGTCTCGAGCCCTAGGCTTAGGGATGAGCTTGCAGAGAGGCCTAGAGGCCAACAAACCACAACAATGGATCACATCAGGGAGATCCTAAAGCTTAGGCCCTCACATTACTCTAGTGATATAGGTGGATTTCAGGCAGAGGCCTGGCTAGTGAGCTTGAGCGGTTGCTTCAAGCTTTGTCCTTGTTCTAGCAACACGAAAGCTCATGTTGCAATCCATCTACTGAGGGATGGAGTAGGAGTATGGTGGAGGACAAAGAGGAGCAGAAGCTCCATGTTGATTCAGAGACAGTGACTTGGGAGTTATTTGAGGAGAGATTTAGGAGTAGGTATCTATCACGAGGTTCATCCAAAGAGAGGATTGATGAGTTCCATGACCTCCGATAGGCTACCCTTTCTGTAGCAGAGTATGAGAGTAGGTTTCTAGATCTACTTCAGTATGTAGAGTATATGCAGGATGAGTAGGTGTGGATTCACAAGTTCATCTAGGGGCCTAAATTTGGACATTGAGGGGTAGTGTGGATTCACTTCCCACAGACATTAGCAGAGGCCATCGAGAAGGCCTATATTATGCAGAGGAGACTCGGGGTAAAACCCAACAGGCTAGAGACCAAGTCAGGAGCCACATTCAATAGATGCAGGATGGTAGATCGAGAGGTTCAACACCTCTCCTCATGGTGGGTAAGCATTCAACATAGTCATCCTTTAGGCCACAACAAGCAAAGCAGTAGTCTCCGCCCACCATATAGACCTCCACAGAGAGCCGATGCACAAAGAGAGGTCGAGCATGGGGCCTCCTCCTGGGGTCCCATCAGACACACAGGTGGACCTAGAGCTCATCATTTGGAGTGGAGCTCACTCTAAAGAGAGGCCATAACAGACTATAGCCAGATCATCAAGATCCACACCACAGGCTTCTAGGGCACCTACTCGGGGTGTAACTCCTTGAGAGGATCAGTGGTTGCTTTTGGATGTGGAGTAGCTGACATTTCTGGAGAGATTTCCCTCAAACCCTAACAAGGGTAAGGCACCAGCTCTGAGCCAGAGTTGGTGACATGGGACATAGCCACATAGATTATGCAGCAGTGGTTGAGAACCACTGCAGCAGAGCACTAGAGCATAGTATTGAGACCACAGTAGCATTGGTGGTATTCCTATCTCTATATTGTTTGATTATGGTTCTTCTTGATTCTTTCATTACACCATCTTTAGTAGAGCATGCAGGCTGGTGGCAGTTAGGTAGGGTCTTAGTTGGGATGTCAAGATGGCTTCTGAGCCAAGATCTCTATGGACTCCTTAGTTAAGGAGTGTGTTGTGGATTTGGGACCTTTCACCACCACCTCGATCTCTGTATTCTTCCTTTGGGCTCATATGGAGTTATCTTAGGTATGGATTGGTTATCTGCACATAGGGCTAGGATGGATTGTTATCATAAGACTATTACTTGTGTAGATGATTTGGGAGTTGAGTCAGTGATCTCGGGGTCAAAGACCCATTTCTATTCACACCATTTCCACTATGTAGCTTAAGCGGTGTGTGTGTGATGGGGTTGTCAATGTATGTTGTTACAGCTTAGTGACAGTCGAGGATGGGTCTAGTGGACCATCACTAGATGATCATCCCATCTTGAGAGATTTTTCTCGATGTCTTTCTAGGGGAGCTACCGGGATGCCACCTCCACGTGAGATTGATTTCCATATAGACCTAGTCCCAAGAGTAGAGCCTATCTCATGGGAACCTTATCAGATGACCACCCGAAGCTCTGTGAGCTCAAGTTACAGCTTGAAGGCCTTTTGGAGAAGGGCCTTATCCATCCTAGTGTATCCCCTTGGGGTGCACCAGTGATTTTCATGAAGAAGAAGGATGGATCATTGTGGTTGTGTATTGATTACCGCCAGTTGAACAAAGTGATGATCAAGAATCATTACCCTCTTCCTCGTATTGATGACTTGTTTGATCAGATGAAGGGAGCCACAGTGTTCTCTAAGATTGATCTCAAGTCAAGCTACCATCAGTTGAGGATTTCAGAGGTGGACATTCATAAGACCACCTTCCGCATGAGATATGGGCACTATGAGTTCACAGTGGTGCCTTTTGGTTTGACGAATGCCCCTGTAGTGTTCATGAGTTTGATGAATGGGGTATTCAGAACCTTTTAGATCACTTCATGCTCATCTTCCTTGATGATAAATTTTTATATACTCACGTACACGTGAGGAGCATGAGGGGCACCTTCGATAGGTTCTTCAGTGTCTTCGTGAGCAGCAGCTTTACGAGAACTTGGAGAAGTGTGCTTTCTTCCAAACAGAGGTGCAGTATTTGGGACATGTTATTTCTAGGGAAGGTATCACAATCGATCCTTCCAAGATTAGAGCCATTATGGATTGGCCAACACCCACTATAGTGACCGAGGTGCGACAACTTCATGGGTTTAGCAGGATACTACCGAGATTTGTTCAGACTTCTCTCGATTACACACCCTATCACTTCCCTTCAGAGGAAAGGGAAGAAGTTTGTTTGATGGATAGATGTGAGTAGGCCTTCAGGACACTAAAGGAGTGCCTCACTACAACACCCATTCTTATAGTTCCAGATCCACAGGGTGAATTCTTTGTTTACACAGATGCTTCTTTAGCAGGGCTTGGAGGTGTGTTGATGCAGGATGGCAGGGTTGTAGCTTTTGAGTCTCACAAACTCAAGGATCACGAGCTTAATTATCCTACCCATGATCTTGAGCTTGTGGTAGTTGTGCATGCTTTGGTTAGATGGAGACATTTTCTTCTTGGATGGAGATTCACACTCAGGACAGATCATTTGAGTCTTCACCACCTCTTCACGCAGCCCAATCTAAACGCTCATCGAGGCGTTGGATGGAGTTGCTTTGTGAGTATGACATGGAGATAGAGCATGTGAAGGGAAGGAGAATGTGGTAGCATATGATGCTCTCAGCAGATGGAGACATGTGGCTATGGCCACTATAGTGAGCATAGATTTGTGGAGCAAGATTCTTCAAGAGAGCTTCCTCTCGATAACTTCTACATGACAAGATTTGAGCAGAGATAGAGTCACAGAGACCCCTTGAGGGGAAGTTTGATGGTTTCACCTTAGAGGTAGATGGTCTTCTCGACATAAGGCAAGGATATATGTTCCTAGAGATGGAGGATTGAGGTAGGACATCTTGATAAAGGAACATCATGCACCCTATTCAGCCCATCCTGGGGTGAAGAAGATGCACGCCACTTTGCGATAGTTGTATCACTGAGAGGACTTTGTCAAGACGTGGCTCAATTTGTGTCACGGTGTTTAGAGTGCCAGAGGGTTAAGGCTGAGCATCAACATCCAACATGTCTTCTTTATCCTCATGCCATACCGGAATGGAAGTGGGACACCATTTCCATGGATTTCATTGTTGGACTACCTATGTCGAGATATCACCACGATGCCATTATGGTCACGGTTGATAAATTGACAAAAGTGGCTCACTTTTCTCTAGTGAAGACCACTTATACAACTAGAGTAGTGGCACGAGTATATTTGGATGAGATCATCAGGTTACACGGGATTCCATGGAAGATCATTTGTGACCGCGATCCTTTGTACACTTCACACTTCTGGACTACCATGCAGTATGTCCTCGGATGAAGGATTAATTTCAGCACAACATATCATCCTGAGACAGATGGATAGACCGAGTGAGTGAATCAAATTTTAGAGGATATGCTCAGATGTACGTGATGGATCAGCAGTCTAAGTGGGAGGAGTACCTGTACTTAGTGGAGTTTTCCTACAATAATAGTTTTCAGAGTTCTATAGGCATGGCACCTTTTCAGCATTATATGGTAGAGAGTGCAAGACACCCCTTAGCTAGGACAAGTTGGAGGATAGAGTATCTCTTGGACCAGCTCTTTTGTAGGACATGGAGCAAGGTAGTGTTGATCAGGCAGAGATTACAGGAGGCACAAGATAGTAGAAGAAGTATGCGGATCAACATAGGATTGATCATAGCTTTGATGTGGGCATGAAGGTGTTCCTTCATGTTAGGCCACACAAGAGCCCTATCCGCTATGGAAAAGGTTCTAAGTTAGCTCCTCGATTCATTTGGTCCTTTTGAGATCTTGGAGCGTATCGCCCTTTGGCCTACCATCTAGCATTACCACCCAACTTGTCTCGTGTACATGATGTGTTTCATGTTTCTATCCTTAGGAGGTACATTATGATCCTTCTCATGTGTTGGACTAGACATCATTGTAGGTGTAGGATCAGGGGCAGGTGATGGTGGAGCCCATCCATATCATAGATCGCAGGACCCTGGCCTTCGAGGTAGAGAGATTGATCAGTGCACGTGCATATGGGACATATATGATGAGACTACAACCACTTGGGAGGATGCCACAGTATTACGAGTGCAATTTCCACATTTGTTCCAGTGACTTCCAGGAGGAAGTCGAGTCTAAGGGGAGGGGGATGTAGTGCCCACTTTCCTTTGACACTATTGTTTAGATACTGATCTTGCTACTGTTAATCTCATTTTGGGACATTATTATGTTTTGACTTAGTATGATGTGTATATGTTAGATCATGGATTACTATGGACCTTGATTCAGTTAGCATGCATGATGATTATTAGAGACATTATTATTATGGATGATGATATACTGCTTTATATGGACAAGTTATTGATGTTGATTTTAGACATGTGACATTTGATATTATGAGTAGCTCTAGTATAGAGATTCATTGGATGATGATATAGTGGCAAAATTGAATTTAAAATGATAATGTTGAATTCTTGATATTGTTGTGATTTGGATTTGATATTTATATGTTGCTTATATCATTTTGGATGTTCTGATATGGCCATGAGGCCAAGGAGGTATTGTTATTTTCAGGTTAAAATATCACAACAATGTCGGGGGACTGGAGACTAACCATATTGAAATTCTGGATGAACTCAACAAGGTCACCATGGCAACTGTAATTGTTTGTGTGTTGTGTTATGTTAGGATTTCCCATGGGGGGGAATTTCCATTATTGTGACCATGGGATATATGTGTTTTATTTATGTGTTCCTTTTCTTTATTGTTGTATGTATTTTTATTTGTAATGTGTTCTTTTTATTTTTAATTTAAATGTGATAGTCATATAGTTAAACTTTATTTAAATTTAATTGGGATGTGGAATGTAAGTAATAAAGTGTTGTCTTGGTTATTAATTAAATTGGATTTATGTCATGTATAACCATATGTTAAATAAATAAATCATTATGTCAAAATTAAGTAATAAATGAAGTCATAGATATTAATTCATGTTGTAAGAATGTGTAAGAGGATGTAAGAGATGTGTAAGTGATGTGAGGGTTGTGTAAGTCAGATTTTGGAGTGTAGAACACTTCATCCTCAAAGGAATTCGAATTTGCCTTCTTAGGGGTGCATTTTGAGGCTTGTGGGACAAGTTAGACTTGTCCCACACCTCTTAAAATCATCCACCAACCATGCCTATGGTTTGGGAGTAAATTTTAGCCTTTTTAATTAAAATTTGAAATGACTATGTATAAGTTTTTATTGCACTTTACTTACAAATTTTTAATTCAGTCCTTGTTAAAGTATGGGTTAATTTTAAGTGTGTAAGTGTTGTCATCCCCATTTATTGTGTTTAATTCCGAGGTTGACTTTCTCCTTTTGGGCTGGAGTAAGAATGATGTGTCATCCCACTTGGAATCCACATCATCCTCTCCTCCCTCTCTTATAAAATTTGAATTTCTCCTCTTGTTTGGGTTGTTGAAACTTTGTTCTTTCATCCTTGGGTCAAATTTTTATTGTTGTTGAGCTTGATTTGTGGAATGATCAGAGGATCATTTTTTAAAGTTCCCTAAACATCCATAAATGGTTTTAGTGTATAATATCATCTCGAGAGCTTTCCAATGACCGTGAGAACGTGGCAAACGGACATCGGAGCTCTAGATATGTTCGGTCAAAGTTCGAGACAATGAAAAGTCAACTCTGGTCAATCGGCTGGTCAATATTAGACCAATGACACTGCGACACGTGGCGAAAAGGCAAAAGGGAGTTGTTTTTGGTTTCGATCACCGATATTCGACGAGCGTAAAAATGGTGCACGGAACAAGAGGCTCAACTTTTATTACGGAGGGGAGCCCGACCGCCGTGTGGACTATGGTATTATCGCTAACTTGGTGGGTCCACAAGCCACCACTTGGCTTGCTAACACTGGCGTCAAATTCAATCAATTTTCCTATTGGGAGACGACAAGTGGACTACATGATGACCGAGTTAATTAATTTCGATACCCCATGGTATGGGTCGAGTTTTTATTTATTTGGTAAGTCCACTTACACACCATTCCAAATGCCACAAACTATACATATTAATGTTTATACATTAGTATAAACCACCAACATGCCAAGGATCCACGTAGTGGATAAGCGCGGGAAGCTTCCATGTGGAAGGGTGAAGTGAAGCGGTGTTGGAGGGGGCGGTTATGCCCACGTGGTCTTTTGACCACTTCATTTGCATGGGGAAAAGGCTTATTAAAGCCTTAAACAAATATCCACCCACACAATGTGGGATATACATCCACTTACCTTATCGCCAACGTGGTGGGTCCACAAGCCACCACTTGGCTTGCTAACACTCGCGAATTCACTCGATTTTCCTATTGGGAGACGGCAAGTGGACTACATGATGACCGAGTTAATTAATTTTGATACCCCATGGTATGGGTCGAGTTTTTATTTATTTGATAAGTCCACTTACACACCATTCCAAATGCCACAAACTATACATATTAATTTTTATACATTAGTATAAACCTCCAACATGCCAAGGATCCACGTAGTGGATAAGCGCGGGAAGCTTCCATGTGGAAGGGTGAAGTGAAGCAGTGTTGGAGGGGGCGGTTATGCCCACGTGGTCTTTTGACCACTTCATTTGCGTGGGGAAAAAGGCTTATTAAAGCCTTAAACAAATATCCACCCACAAAATGTGGGATATACATCCACTTACCTTGCATGGAAAATGGTGGAGGAGCCGCTAACATGGGGATGTTAATCCCATTTCTTATGCAAATGCGCCAAATTGGGATTGTTCATCCCATTAAAAATGCTAAACCGCGGAAAATTGTAGGAGGTGGGATTTGATCCCCCGACCTCATCGCTCCAAGACCAATCCGCTAACCAACTCGCCAAAGAAGCTTGCTTGGTTATAAAATGGGTCGCTTCAACTTATACAGGGGGTGGCAGGTCTGTGCAAAGCAACATAAGGAGGAGATCTCATAAAATTCCATTTTGAAGGCCTTGCACTTAGATTGGGAACTCGGAGTAAAAAGATGAAATGAAGAAAATTCTGAGAAAATTCCAACGATGTAATATTTGATGTTTTTTGTTGAGTTTTAACCTATTTTTGGAAGCTTTGAATGCAGTTTTTAACAGGGATCTACAAGACAACTAGTTGGAAAACATGAATTTCAATGCACTTCTGGTCCAAAATGTGACTTGGTGTAAACATGAAAAGTGTTCAGAATTCAGAGATGATCTCAAATATATGATTTTTTTCATAGAATGTTTTTAAATCTCCATTTGTAGGTGTTTTTCTAACACAAATATAGGGGAGATTACATTGTGAAAACACCGTAGAGCCACGAATCGCTCTTGGGACATTGATCAACTCATTTTGTAGGTTGTGATTCATTATTGGTTGTTTTTAAGAGTTATTGTACTTACATTTCAATATTATTAATGGATCGTTTCAATCCAAACCCGGGGACGTAGGAATTTCGAACCCCGTAAATAATCTCATTTTTATCCGAGTGTTTTCGCTTTACGATTATTTATTTGCTACACAAGTTTTCCGCACTTCTATGGATGCATAATAATTAGAATTTAATCAATTTTTGGAGTTTAGAATACTTAAAATTGGTTAAGAAAATCACGATCTTTGGAAACTTTTAAAAGTGAAAAAAATACAACACACGTTTTCAGATCAAGTTTGGTATCAGAGCAGTTAGATTGTCGGATTAGCTTCTAATTGTGTTTAGAAATTTGGCTTCAGTTTCAATATTGATTTCAGTCTTCAATGTGTAGACATTTTGGGGCTTGTTAATCTTCTTTTGCAGTGTGCAGTTTTGGAAGTACATGTTGTGTTTGCAAGAACCGGGAATCATGGGCAAGTCATCCAAACAAGAGCAACTGGATGAGCTTGAAGCCATAAACCACCAACTCCAAGAAGAAAACTCTTTCTTGAGAGATAATTTTTATTCCTTGGAAGAGGAAATAGTGTGGTTAAAATCTGAGCCACAATCCTCTATAACCAAGAAAGAGGAGTATGTCAACAAGATGCTTGAAGAGAGCAAGAAGTTGATGGGCTTTGTTAAAGAGTCAGAAGAAGAAATATGGACCAAGGATGCCCTCTTGGAAAAGCTGCAACAAGGTGAACATAAGAAGGAAATGCCTTCCAAATCAGATGCAGGTACTATGACAGAATGCACTGTAAGTTGTTCACATTTTAATTCTTCCTCTCATTCAGTTTCAGATATTCCTTTGGGTCAGTTTGAAAAACACACTAAGGGAATTGGGTCTAAGCTAATGGTTAAGATGGGATTTAATGGAAAGGGCCTTGGTAAAAATGGACAAGGTGATGCTAACCCAATACAGGTAGAGGATCAACCTTGGTTTGCAGGTTTGGGTTATTCTAGTGGGAAAATGGAAATTGGAGAAAGTTCCAAAGTAGCTGAAGGAAGACAAGCTTCCAACAGCCAAGGATCTATGCCACTAGAATTGCAGGATTCCGCCATCAGGAGGAACAATGAAAGGTGTAAGAAAATAGGTAAAAGAGGTAATCAGATTCCACCTCCTTCCACTTACACTAAAAATAGCACTAAGGGAAAATCAAATCCTAAAACTTCTAATACACTCTTTCAGTTGGAACAATATAGCTTTGGTAAGCAAATATGCTTTCCTCGCACATTTTGTGAAGGTACTAATCATTCTCATTGCATATTGTTGGAAGAGGAAAATTTTATTAAGAATTTAATGCCTTTTGTGAATGATAAGGCAAGTGCTAAAGACCAATCTCACCAAGGAAAGACGAGAAATGGCAAGAATGTTACCTCTCCTAAATAGGGAATCATTCTCGTAGACGAGTTCGAGAATGGTAAAATGGGTAAGACTCCTAAAAACAAGGAAGTTAAATGTTGTTCCCATTGTAATAGGAAGGGTCATGATGTTAAGGTTTGTTGGTTTGTTCCTAAACAACAAAATTGGAAATTTGTTAAAAAGAACAATATTGTAAAACCAACAAAGTGTTAAACCTAACTAAAACTCATTGTTGGTACTAAGAAGGTAAAACAACCAAAATGGAAAAACCCAAGTGATTGGTTTGGAAAAACACTCCTCAAATTTATATTTCAACTACAAGAAATTGTTGATAGTAGGCAAGCAAAAAAAAATTCAGAGCTATATTTTAGGGATTCTGTTGATTGATAAGGATTTGTTCCTAAGTTGATATTTAAGCTTTGAAAATTAATGGAAACAATCAAGAGAATATTTGAGTGATAGGTTCATCATACTCATGTTTTGTTTTCTCAAATTGGTTGGTAGTTCCATTGTTGAAAACACTATGCAGGGATAGGCATCAAAGAAGATGTCTAAATTTTAAAATTGTAATTGTAATCAAGATAATCACAAAGTGTCAGTTAAACACTAGCTTCCATTATAGATGGGTGTTATTATCTCGACTTATTATTTGTGATGGTGATACAAAGTTTTGGGCATATTCATGTTGATTCAAATGTTGACTATAACTATTTTTGGGCGTTGATAGTCTATTATATTCGATAGTGAATACTTGCAGCTTTTACTGCTTCAGATGATGGGCAAAGGGCACTAGCCTAATTGTGGGCGCTTTAGATGTCTTGATAATGATCGGTGTTATGGAATTGTAATTTTTGGTAATCGGCCGTATCACAAAGTGACAGTTGAACACTAGCTTTCCGTAATAGAATGGGTGTTATTATCTGGTCAATTAATTGTGATGGCATTATAGTGGGGTATGACAGATCAGCAGTTGTGTGTGAGTCGATGGTGGTTACAACGTTTCACTAACACTAGCTTAATTGGGTGTTATTATCTGATCGGTTATGTAATTAGCTAATCAACTATTTGCATTTTTATCAACCTATAATGTTATTTCAAGTTCTTGTATGTGTTTGTGCAATGCAGGAAGAGATAGCATTATTTTTGGGTTGATAAACAACTTTTTAGGACAAAAAGCCTTTCTCAGTGGGGAGGTGTGATCAGGGATCATTTTTTAAAGTTCCATAAACATCCCTAAATGGTGTTAGTGTAGAAGATCATCTCGAGAGCTTTCCAACGACTATGAGAACATGGAAAACGGACATCGGGAGCTCTAGATATGTTCGGTCAAAGTTTAGACAACGAGAAAGTCAACTCTAGTCAACTGGTCAATATTGGACCAATGGCACTGCGACACGTGGCGAAAAGGCAAAAGGGAGTTGTTTGTTGGTTTTCGATCACCGGTCTTCGACGAGTGTAAAAATGGTGCACGGGAACAAGAGGCTCAACTTTTATTACGGAGGGGAGCCCACCACGTGTGGACTATGGTATTATCGCCAACGTGGTGGGTCCACAAGCCACCACGTGGCTTGCCACCACTCGTCGAATTCACTTGATTTTCCTATCGGGAGACAACAAGTGGACTACATGATGACCGAGTTAATTAATTTCGATACCCCATGGTATGGGTCGAGTTTTTATTTATTTGGTAAGTCCACTTACACACCATTCCAAATGCCACAAACTATACATATTAATGTTTATACATTAGTATAAACCGCCAACATGCCAAGGATCCACGTAGTGGATAAGCGCGGGAAGCTTCCATGTGGAAGGGTGAAGTGAAGCGGTGTTGGAGGGGGCGGTTATGCCCACGTGGTCTTTTGACCACTTCAAAATGGGGGAAATGGCTTATTAAAGCCTTAAACAAATATCCACCCACAAAATGTGGGATATACATCCACTTACCTTGCATGGAAAATGGTGGAGGAGCCGCTAACATGGGGATGTTAATCCCATTTCTTATGCAAATGTGCCAAATTGGGATTGTTCATCCCATTAAAAATGCTAAACCGCTGGAAAATTGTAGGAGGTGGGATTTTATCCCCGACCTCATCACTCCAAGACCAATCCTAACCAACTCGCCAAAGAAGCTCTCTTGGTTATAAAATGGGTCGCTTCAACTTATACAGGACGGGTGGCAGGTCTGTGCAAAGAAACATAAGGAGGCAGATCTCAAAAAATGCCATTTTTGAAGGCCTTGCACTCAGATTGGGAACTTGGAGTAAAAAGATGAAATGGAGAGAAATTTTGAGACGATTCCAACGATTTAAGATTTTATGTTTTTTGTTGAGTTTTAACCTATTTTTGGAAGCTTTGAATGCATTTTTTAACAGGGATCTACAAGACAACTAGTTGGAAAACACAAATTTCAATGCACTTCTGGTCCAAATGTGACTTGGTGTAAACATGAAAAGTGTTCAAAATTCAGAGATGATCTCAGATATATGATTTTTTTCATAGAATGTTTTTAAATCTCCATTTTTAGGTGTTTTTCTAACACAGTTGCAGGGAGATCACATTGTGAAAACACTGTAGGAGCCACGGATCGTTCTTGGGATAGTTTCTGCTATTTTTCAGAGTTCTTGGGACATTGATCAACTCATTTGCAGGTTGTGATTCATTATTTTTTGTTTGTAAGAGTTATTTTACTTACATTTCAATATTATTAATGGATCGGTTCAATCCGAACCCGGGACGTAGGAATTTCCGAACCCCGTAAACAATCTCGTTTGTTATCTGAGTGTTTTCGTTTTCTAATTATCTATTTGCTACAAAAATTTTCCGCACTTCTATGGATGCATAATAATATGAATTTAATCATTTTTGGAGTTTAGAATACTTAAAATTGGTTAAGAAAATCACGATCTTTGGAAACTTTTAAAAGTGAAAAAAATACAACACACGTTTTCGATCATGGAAGGATTTGGAAATTATTTTGCATGCTTATACCTTGTTGTTTTGGACTGCATTTTGAGCACTGAAGGAACTGTTGTTTGGGAAAACAATCTCCACTATGGAGAGGTAGGATCTTGTCCTTTTTATATGTTGTTTTTCCCTTTTCTTGCATGAATGAAATGGTGAATGTGCTGTGTATTCATGGTTGGTTGGGTAGATTGCTTAGGGAAAGGTGTAGGAGAAGACTATGGGGTCTTATATGGGGGGATAAGGGATTTCCAATGGCACTTATTCTTTGTGGAGGGAGTGTTGGTTTGGGATCCACCTAGGAAAAGAAATTGCTTGCATTTCTTACTCTTGGGGGCAAGGAGGGGTTGGGAGATATAATGTTTATGGGAGGTATAAGGAGCTCCCATAGCTCTTGCTATTGTTGGGCTTACTTGAAGAAGCCTTTGTGTTGTTTGAAATGTTTAAATGTAGTTGGGAACTACTATCTTGTTTTGAATTGTGCATTTTTTTGTTCTATGCATGTGAAAAGAAATGTGCTTGTATGTGAAAGAAGCCTATGTTGCCATGTGTTGTTATTCATGCTCCATTTCAATATGGTTGGGGCTCGGGGCCAATGGGGAAAGATGGCTTCTCCTTTCCCATTGGATGTCTTGGTTGGGTGGAGAGCATTGCCTTTCCCCCTTCCTTGTTGTGATCAAAGTTGAAAAGAAGAAGAAATCAGCATGTTGTTGTTTTGAAGCTTGGAGAAGACATAGTTTTGACAGCCCCATCCTTTGAGAAATTTCATTGTTATTTTCCCACCTTGTAGTGGATGAAATGTATTAATATTGTAATCAAAGGCATCTTGTATTGCAAAAGGAAATATTGAGGTTAATTTGAGAAATGTGAAGAGTTGTAATTCCTCTCTATTTTGGAAAAGAAATGTAAATGATATTACATGCATTGTATGATGGATTCTGTAAATTGTATTTTGAAACCAAATCAAAAAGGAAAGAGATAAGTTGTAAGATGTTCTCTGAATGAAATCAATGAAAGAAATACATCCCTTTCTCAAATTGTACTATTGTATTGTAATTTAATTGTTGTTGTGTTTTAAAATCTCTGTTGAAAAAGGAAAATGCGTGTGGGAGAAAAATACAATATTCTGTTCCTTGTAATTATTAAAATTTGAAATATCAAATGTTGCCTTATTTTTTTGAATGAGAAGATGGATAAATTAATTTTTTAGACAAGATTTGATAAGCTTTCCATGTTTGGAAGTGGCAATTGGATTTTATAGTTGTTAATGAAAGAACTTTGTTCTTTTACAAATCTGGCATTTGAATAATCAAATAAATGTACAGTTCAGATCTGCAACTTAAATTAAGTAATGAAATAATGTAATTCAGATGTAATAAGCTCTAATGAATTCAATTTGACTTCAACATCAAAGAAAGACATTTTAGAACTTCACAAAAATCAATTTTAGGATTTGTTGGACCGTTTTCTATCAAAAGATGTAAAATATATCAAATGCAACTCAATCCATAAATTTAACCCTAATAACACTCTTAAACTTACCCAAGATCATTCCTCCATGTTCATTTTACATGTTGAGAAGAAGAAAAATCAAAATTGAACAAATATTACAAGTTGGAAAAATTGTCAGTTTTAAATGTGAAACCCTGCAGATCGATTTCTTAAAATTGACCCTAAAAAATTCATCAAAGTCCAAAATTTATTATTTTTGTGCAAAGAGGACTCCAAGAGATTTTTGAAAAATCCTTGTTTGTCCAAAACTAACTTCTCTATCAAAAGTTATGGCCGTTTGAAGTTTTACTTCAAAATGGCCATCCAAAGAAAATAAATCTAACTATATTAAAATATAAATTTGAACCTTGGAAAATTTTCCCAAAAAAATTCCCATCCCAAACACTCCCAGCCAATCATGTGTCACCATGTGGAACTTGGGAGGTTAAAATCTTTGAAAAACTTAATGTTCGAAAATTTGCTTTCAAAAAAATTCCAATTTTCTCATGACCCCGTGGACCCGACCAATCACATGTTGACACGTGGCTTGGCAGGCACGCGAAAGAAATTTTGAAACTTAAAACTTTTAAATTTTTGGAAAATTTTCATATTTTTCTCCACATCCCCGCACATTCGTATTCAATGGTAATGTTGACACGTGTCCTAATGGACGCACGGACCCATCTAATTCATTTTGACTTTTAAACTGTTTTTGGCTCAAATCACAATTTTTCCCCACCTCTCCGCCGACCCGCGTCCAATCATAGGACGCCACATGGCACTTTTAGCATGGGTGGAGGTTTGGAGGAAAAATTTCCTTTGGAAAATTTTGGGTTTTGACCTTGGGAAAAATTCACAATTTTTCCCCGCGACCAATAGGCGTTCGACACGTGGCACTAGGGCATCGGCGTGCGCGCGGACCTTTTGTCCTCTTAGCGCTTTTAGGCGATTGAGACTTAAAGTATCAAACCACTCCATCAGCTTGCTGATCCTTCCAACCAACTGGAGCATGCCACATGTCCCCTTTCGTTGGCCCAGCGGCGCGTGGAGGTGTTTTGCGCCTTGCGCCTAGGGAAGGGAAAATTTCTCCCTAAAACTCCGCGGCCATAACTTGAGTTTTACAAGGAGTTAGAAGGAATTCTTTATATGGTTGGAAAGGTGAGAAAATTTCCTATCCAATGAGCATGATTTAGGAAATTTTTTATGACTCTAAGTGTGTGAAAAATCAAGTTGAATCCTGTAAGCCTGTTAGGGCAGGGAGGAGTGAGAATTTTCTCCTTTAACCTAAGTGATGAATTTAATCCCTTGTTTTGACCTTGTGCTTGTTGTGAGAAGTTGTAGAATCATTTCTGAAAGTCAATCTTGATTGTTAACCTAAACCTGGTTGTGATAACTATGATCTTGTAACCTTCGTTGTAAACACCCTTAACAAAAAAATTATTCCATAATTTTTCCTAGCTAAACCTAGTTGTTTCTTGGTCTCAAGTGGTAGGTTGAAGCGGGCATCACAATTCAATATTTCTCGCCATCCTACTCCACTTTCATTTTCTAATCATTTTGTTAAAGAAAATACCCTCCACTCAAGTTATCTCTGTGACATTACCACCTCAGCTTCCCATCACTTTTGTTAAGGAAACTACTCCTTATGTGGATCCACTTAGTGTCTTTTGACTAGACTTCCATCACTTACATACTTGGGGGGCATAGTATTTACACTCCCCCACATTCTAGCATATTTACATAGTACTACATCACACTCTTAGCACTTATGCATACTTCATCTTAGCCTCATCTCATCTTGCATAGTCATACATATGTCATAACATTGTCATTACCCGATGACACACTTTTGTGCTTCAGTTCACACTTGACTGTTGAGGGCTTACTACACTTGAACCCCACACACTACACACTAGGTATACACACCAAATCTATTCATACATTACACGTCATACACTATACATTCTACATTTTGAAAAATTTTCATTTATACATCATACATCATGTTAGTCGTCATTATGCATACACCATTGTCTATGCATCTTACATCCTACATACTGCATTATTCGTTTATCTACATACCATACATATTACACCACACATTTTCACACATACTCTACATACTATACTAGTCCTCACCATCTATGAGTCTATAATTACATCATCTTACATACTACATTACTAGTCCATCTACATACATGCCACTTTACACATTCTACACACCTTGTATTTTCATTCTACACATAGCGTATTTACACATTCTACTCACCACATGGTCATCACCTATACTATATCATCTTCTACACAATGCATTCATTACCCTATGACAAAATTTAGTTCCTCGGTCCATACTCGACTATCGAGGGTTTACAAATCAAATGGACCTTACACTCATCACACATTTACTATTCGACCTTTCATCATGCGACATTTCTAGCCTAGTGACATACGCTTTAGGCTAAATCATCACCTATTCTATCATTTTGTAGTGGTATACACCTTAAGTTACATCACCACTCCCTCTTTTCATCTTGTAGTGATATACGCTTAGGGCTAAATCATCACTCATCCATTCATCTTATAGTGATATACACTTAGGATAAATCATCACTTATACATTCAATATGGTCATGATATACGCTTCAGCTATAGGGGTTCACATACACTTCATCGCTAGGTTATATATCATCAACATACATACACACACATCACACAAGGTGTTGTACACAACACACACTTTGAACATTTCCCGATAATGCACTCTCGCTTATTGTTCATTATTGACTATTGTGAGGGAAAACAAATGATCCTCATTACATACATTTTCACTCACTTAGGGGGCATGCAGCTCCTATCACTCCATTTTGCATTCCATTCCATCAATCCACAACATACTACATATTATGGTTGTTCTTACTCTTGTTTACTTTTGTTTCTTCATGGTCACTTTAGTACACATGTTAGTAAACTTACTTATATGTCATTTATCTATATCATCCACACATGCGCGTTCACATATTTTTCTCTAGGTGATCGCAGATACATGTATTTTATACACAACATGGATGCTCACCTTATACCCTTCCTACACTAGTCATTAGGGGCATCCACATTCATCTCTCAAATGTTCTTTTGTTTCATTTTGTACTTAGCACTCTACATTGCTTGATTCTACATTCTTTTGACATATTGGTTATCTTTCTAACATGCTAACAGGTGCTTCATGTGCAACATTTTTTATGCAAGAATATTTGCTTCCATACTTATTTGTTACATTGTATGTCTTTGTTTGTTTCTTGTATGTGGGCTTTTCCCTATGTTTGGTGTGCACACTTGTTTTTGTTTATGGCCATGATGGCCTTGTGTGTCTTGTGACATCATGAGTGATGTACCATTTTACCACCCAATTTGTGTGGCTTCTTTGTCTTCTTGTGTGTTTACACTAGTTTACTTGTTAGATTTTACATTTTCTCGTAGCTTACACATTATTTTCTACATGCATGTTTTTTTGTACTAACACTTGTCTTTGGCTAGCCACCCTTTTAAATATGCATTATTTTCTACTAAGTGCATTCCTTTTCCCCGAACCGCATAGTTTCAAAGTACATGTGGTTGGTCCTCTTTTAGGGTCACATTCTCTTATCAACAATGTCGCATGCGCCCCTAAAGAGGGGGCACAATTTGGGGTTAAAATAATAGCATAGTGTGTTTACACCACTTCAGATTCAATGCACTTTCTGCCCTTGGCATTGTGGGTTTACATTTATTTAGTGGGTTCATACCAGTTTATGAACCCCGTACATAGTGGATTTTATAGGACATGGTGTCCTTAGCATTCTGGGAAGCAGTTACAGGATTGGAGGTTACAGTGGGTGTGCCTCCCTACACTACTTCAGCCAATGGTGTCGGATCACCTAAAAACTAGGACGTATAGAGATCTCTTCACACACATTTAGATAAGTAGCTAGAGCTTGGAGGATATAGTGGAATTCCTCCTATACTTCTTTTCCTATGACATCGGATCAACCAAAAAAACCCGACAATACAAGATATCCTTAATTAACTAAAAATAGGGTTTTTGTGGGATTTAACTATTTTATAAGTTAATCTAAATAGAAACTAAGTGTTGTATTGAAGTGCTAGATCTAAAAAATTTCTTTTATATTTGAATGGATTGAAATAATAGAAATAAGAGGGATATGTTACTAACTTGTAAATAAATTACCTCATTGTGTGCTAGATCAGAGAAAATTGGTATGCGGACTAGGTAGGCTATGACCGAATGACTTCAAGAAGGGCATAATCTGGTTTTCTATTTATATTGAGGTGTTTGGGAGTGCACTGGGCACCCCAGTGGTGCTCGGTCCAATTCTAGGCACTAGGAACTGTGAAAAAGCTTAGGATTTATGTTTGGAAATGTCGCGAGGAGATCTCAAACCCTTCCCGTGTCTGTCATGTTGGATTTGCTCGATGGACTCGGATAATGACCTACCAAACAAAAGGTTAGTGGGGTCGAACTGTCCTCAGCCACCAAACTAGTGGACTTATCCCCGATCATTGCACTACATTATGGACCCTGATGTAGTTCTAGTGCATTTGTGTGTAATTTTGTGCCTAGGATTCCCTAGCGCTAATGACACGATAATAAGGGGCAATAACTAGATGTAAAATGCAAAATAATGAATGGAAAAGGAAATAATACAACCCTTCCCCTTTGTGCTTGTGTGATGTAGATGTAGAAGAATCCCAAATGCAGTCCCTTGCCTTAGTAGATAGTTTCCCTTGATGTGTGTGATGTTTTCCCATAATGTAGTGAGTATGCTTTGTTTATATAGGGATCTCTTGCTCAAATTTCAACACTAGTGACTCAAAACTACTAACTATGACCTAGGGGAATACACGGGTAATCGTTAGGACTGACCTTGACTAAAGAAATTAAGATCACAAATTACAATGACACGGGAACCTAAAATCATGGATTGGGGCACCCTGGTGTGCCTCAATGTAGACCTAAGATGAAAAATGAACAAATTATGACATCTGAGACACCCTGAAAGATGGCCAAAACTACAGAGACAACTGACGACTTAACCAAAAAAAAAAAAAAACCAAAGACACCCGACTAACTGACCACAAGACCTAGGGATGGTTCACTAGTGAATACTTTTATCACCCAAGATCCATATATAAATTAATATATCCGTATATAAATGTAATAGTAAATGTGTGATTTTGTGACTACATTTTCCCCACTTTATGTTGGTGAGCGGAAAGCTCGGTAACATAAAGTAGATAGAGATGTGTACCTAAGAAAAATCCAGAGAAGCCCAAGTTGTAGAAGAATGTGTAGATGTGTAGTAGAAGCGTTGATAGAAATATAAAGGTGTGTTGAACCATGAATCGTCGATTTGATCCATGCAACATAAAAGTGTAAGTGTCACGATGAAGTGTGGAAAATGAAAATGATGATTAGATGATTTTAAACGTGGTTAAATATTGAATAGGTGGGTAGGGAGTGATCAGTTCCCAACCCAAACACTTGTATATGAATGGAATGATGGGAGGATTTTGGCATCTTGACACTAAAGGAAGAGTGTAGGGAGAAAATTGTGTTATTCTCCAAGCTTTAACTACATCCCCAAGATCTAGCCAGCTGCAGATGGACTCAAATCAAAAAGTGGTGATTTTGGATCCAGATGAATTTGGTTTAAACAGTTGACCCATATAGGAGTGATAAGGGGAAAGGAACTCTTTCCCCCACTTCATGGGTATCACCGCAATGTAAAGGATTCCAAATTAGTTCATTTAGATGTGGACACGGTATAGAATGAGATGGCTTCCAAGTTAGGTCATCTGGAAGCAAATGTGATAGAAAATGAGATGGCTTCCATATTAGGTCATCTAGAAGTGAACATAGAGTATAGAATAAAATCCCAAGTTATGTCATCTAGGAATGGAATGGTGAATGTGACTCCCAAGTTAGGTCATCTGGGAGACTACTCGTGGGTTTGAATGGTTTGATTTAAACATGTTGATTTTGATTGGTTGATTTATTGTTTAAGGTTGGTTACTTGTGGCGAGGTTTTTTCGCTAATTGCCTTTGGGTTAGGTCATTAGGGGAGAGTTGCTATAAATTGATGAGATGACACGTAAAATTATTTTATTTAGTCGTTTGATGCCCCCAAGTTAGGTCATTAGGGGGAATTGATAAGTTACGATGTGTGAAGGTGTCAAGCAATTATTGCCCCTAGATTAGGTCATTAGGGGAGATTGATGGTGAAATGTCACGGTGTAAATTATGAGGTGTTGGATTCACGGTTGTTTGAATATGTGGTGATGTAAGGGGGATTATAGGAGGACCCCCAATGATATGCCCCTTTTCAGCGAAAGAGGGAGTGGTGAGTAGAATAGACTCTAAGTTGAAAGTAATGGCAAGAGGTTAAAACGTGGTTGTAAGGAATATAAAATAGCATTAAGGTGTATAATGTGGGAAAAACATGTGTAGGGGGTGGTAGGTATAATTCTAAAAAGAATTCCACAAATGGGGTGTAAATTGGAGTAAAAATGCTCAAGATATGACCAAAATGGTGTTGCATGTATTAGTTGTGGTGATAAGCATGACATGTAGGCCATAGTAAAGGTGTCAATTGTAATGTGCTTATAAATAGGAAAGTGAAAAGGTAACTTATCACTTCATTTGTTTTTGGCGTGAGTGTAAGAGTGTATACAAAGTGAGTGAGGATGCCTCAAGCAAGACCATTACGTCTGACCCGGTTTGAGAGAGTAGCGACCACGGTAGCATCGTGTACTACTGTGGAGTTGGTAAGTGCGTTATTTTTGCTTAAATGTAGGGTGTAATAGGTTGTTGAGGTGAATTTTTGAATTTTTGATATTTTTAGTTTTCTCGGCATTTGGGACCTGGACAAGAGTGGTGAGGGTGCTAGTGACCCTTAGGACTAGAGCGCCTAGATCTGGGTGCTAGTGTCTTGCTCTAGGGTGCCCTAGTCCTGATGTTAGGCGCCCTGGTCCAGAAAATTTTGGTTTTGTGGATACTACTATGGAATGTGTTTCTAACATGTTGAGAAGTTGTTTTTGATCATGTAAAGTGTGTTAATCATTGCGTTTTTTGTTGTTTTGTGTTGTGTAGAGGGATATCCACTTGAGGGAGTTTCATGGTGGTCGGCACTTGAGTACACTACTGGAATAGGTTTTTCGGATGATGAGTGGGATGTGTTGGACCGTGTTGGCCTATGACATATAGCATAGATGGGGATGTGCCCCATAATATGCCTATGTTGACTGCATTGTGTGAGAGATGGTGTGTAGACACATGCACATTTTGGTTGCCTACAAGAGAGATGACAATGACGTTGGAGGATGTATATCACATACTACGGTACTAGTGGTTGGGGAGAGAGTACAGTGATGGCGGTAGTGGATATGGAGCGGAAGATGTGCTTGGCTAGATGATATTTTGTAGGGCCCAGGTTTTACATGGAGGCCCATATTAGTTTGGATGTGATATTGTAGTCGAGGGTTCCGCATTTGTAGAAGTTCATCATAGTGGTGATAGTGTCATGTATAGCAATGGAAGGACGGGTTTCGGTATCTTATATAAAATGCTTTGCATATGTCATTGGATAAAGGAGGATGGTACGAGATATACATGGGCATGGTGTGTGTTGACCCACATGTACATGGACTTATATCGCTTTACCCAAGATGAGCATGACAAAGGTATAGGGGCCACCACACTACTACATGTATGTGCATATCAGCACATAGTCGTATTGAGACCAGCTTATTGGGTCATGAAGGGAGTGGGATCAACCGAGACATTTTCTCAATGGTGGGTGGCTATCCATGGTAGGAAGATGGACCCGGATAGCTTCAGGGCCCTGATAAATAGGATGGTATCTGATTCGGTGACATGGAGGCCATATCGCGATTATGGGGATGGCCCAAGGATACGACAAAGTTACAATATATTCAGAGGACCATGTTGTTATAGGACTACTTTCCAAGTGTAGCAGATTTTTTTAGGTGGAGAGAGTATCGCAATAGTTTGGGATGGCACAAGATGTGCCCCCAGCCATATATGGATATGGGCCATTAGATCCCCAAGAAGGCAGTGTTAGGCTAGGGCTCACGATGGAGGATTTGGTACCATTAGGGTTAGATGTGGTAGACCCAATGATAGTGGTTGTGGATGGTGATGATGCAGGGAGTATGGAGGATTATCGAGTGTGGTGGGCAGCACATCAATGGGTGTTGTTATATCTAGTATTTTCGGGTGTTATGGAGTTACCAGTAGGAGGAGCAGGTGAGGGAGGCATCCCTGACCCTATAGCGGTGATTATGGTAGATCGTAAGTATTTTTGTATGCTAATGTGGTTAATGAATTATTTATGTTGTGTTTTGTATGTGGTTGACTAACATGAGGTTGTATGTTGTGTGTGCAGGAGATGCCTATTGTTGATAGTTGTAGGGCCTCGTAATATTGGCCAAGTACAAGAAGGCATGTGGGCATGCGGGACCTAGTTGAAGAAGGGTGTGCAGGGGTGAAGGTGTGTAGGGAAAGGTTATAGTAGGGTTTTGTAGAACACACGGTGCACGCACGCAAGGTAAGACAGGTTTTGGACTTAGCCATATTTGGCATCCCAAGTAGCACACATGAGAAAAGTGTGACCCTTCTAGCATGTAGAGTGGATAAGGTGCCATCCTGGTGACTGTAGGATCAAAAAGGGAATATTACATGCATGCGATGGAAGGTTCCAAAGAGAATCATTGCATAGAGTGGAGAGATCAAATCAAAGGAGGCATGCTCCATTAGAGGACCACTTGGACACTTGGCAGCCAACCTGTTACCTCAAAAGGCATGTTGGTGGAGGTATAAAAGCTATATATAAAGTTACGTAGACAACAAAAAGGACACACAAGATAGAGAGTGATTACTGTGGTAGACTGGTGGAAGAGAGATGAAGATCTATGGAAATATAATGAAGAATGATATGGGCTAGGATTAGAGAAAATATAGGAGTGATGAAATATTTAGAGGGATGGGTCTGTATTCTTCTTTTAATGTGAAAGACATAAGGTAGTTTTGATGCATGACTTTGCTCTGCATTATTATATGGGTCTGTTATGACCTCAAGGAATATAATGTGGTTATTGAACTCATCAATATGAATGTAAGACTCTATTCTAAATCATGTATGTGTTCATGAGTATAATCCTTGTGCATTTCCTTTATGTATGAACCATTACCATATGTTATTTTCGCTTTCTCTTTATGGATGCATTGATGTAATAACTCATCCTAGATTCTCATAATGTTGCTTGATTCTTTTTATTCATTTACACTTGATTTTTTGTCATAAGATGATGTATTCTCATAATACTCACATAAAGGAGGGGCTCAGCTCACGCACGTGCCTCAAGTGAGTGCCCAATTCCTACCGGGTGATAGGTCGGCACGCATGGGATTTTACTTGTTAATCTAAGGGTATAAAAATGACTACATCTTGGTTCCATTTATGGGACCTCTTTTTGAAGTTATTATGATAAATGGCATACATATTTTTCCCCCGTGATGCATGATGACAATTTTTGACCTTGGAAAGTATTGAAGGATGTTTCAAGAGCACAATGGACAAGTTCTCTCAAATATTCAACACTAGAATTGAGTTCCATACGCATAGATGTGTAGAAGAAAACCTATACCATGAGTTGTATGAGACATTATTCTATCATTTTCCAAAGAGAACTCTATGAATGGATTTTAGCATATGAATCTAGATCAAGCTGGTACTATAGACCATGCATATGGACACAAGATGACTATTAGAGGCTGTAGGATGCAGATATGACTTGGACGCGTGTTGTTGATCATTGGTGGAAAAGAGTGCTAACTAGTTATACTCTAGAATACACCATTTCTACATATTCTTTCCCAAAATTTGTTGATTTTGAGTTTCTAAGGGATCTTACAGGATCGTTTTTGCATTTTATTCCTTTATCTATGAAGATATTGATCATTACCTTCGGTTCAAGGACATTTCCCATGGTTGGGTAAGCTACTCGAGTGCTTGGAGAGAAATCTAGGGTGGAGGAAGATGGCAGACATTACACTCTAAGAAGGAAAGGGAAGAGATACAACTCAAGTATAGTGAAGCTCATGAAAGGGAGGTGAATATATAATGTGAGGTTGCAAGTTGATAGATCTATGGAGGCAGACGTTGCTAAGAGGAGTTGAGGTTCATGTAGAGGATGTGGAACTTGAGTAGTTTGTGCTACTCCATATTGGAAAGTGTGGGAGAAAATCCCCTTTAGCTTCGATGAGATTTTTTCACATCACATGGAGAAAGGATAGTTTTCTACGTGCATCCAAACCCACCTAAGCAACCAACCCCGGCTCTTGGTTTTCCAGGATCAAGGGAGAAGTATTGTTAACCTAATTGGTATCGGTGGGAGTAACCAATCTGCGCCCATGAGATATAATTTCTCATTTGGAACATCCATGGCTTTGTAACCCATTCCAAAGATTTGGTGGAATTTTTTGGACAAGGTGCAAGTACACAAGGTTTAGGTATCGCATAAGGGAGTGGCATGGGAAACAAAACTAGAAGTGGTATGATATCACAAACCATCAGCATGCACGATTCGGTGGGACATTAGGGAACAATTGGCATTCACTTCAAGCCATTTTCCAACTACATGAGGTTGATCTAGTTGATCGAGTAACAATACCTAGTGGATCCAATGGATCTGGTAGAGGAGGAAACACCGAAGGAAACCAAGGCTTTGATCGGAGGACAAGGACCTCAACTACATCCACAAGTATTCTTTAATATTTCATTACACTTACCAAACTATAATGGTATTGAAGATGTCACAGAGCATGTGCACAAGTGTGAATTACTATGGTGCACGAAAGGGATCACTACCCCGAGCGGAAGGAAAGTTAGTTTGCAAAAATGTTGCAAGGATGCACACATAGTTGGTATAGGAAGTATGACCCACATCAGATGGTGGTAGACTACACTGCATTGAAGAATTCATTCCTTATAGAGTTCCATATCCCTAAGTTTTAGCGAGAAGAGCATCGGTGCTCTAAAAGAGATCCAACAGGGAATGGCAGAGAGTGTGCAAGAGAGTATGATGCGCATTTCAAGACTCTTTTTCTAAACTATCCTATGACATTCATCCTTCTTAACATGCTCAATGGTTTGTTTGAGGATTGATAACACCATTTAGAAGGATCTATCATACAAAACTTTCATGACCCATCACGCAAGGCATTAGAATCTTCCCTATGCACCGAGGTCAGCTTGGGAGCGTGATACTAGTATTAGTCCTTTTCTAGAGGCTCAAAATGCTACAATGGCCAATAATTTAGAGAAGTTTTCGTAAACTCAACATGAGGTTTGTAGTGGGCTTTGGTGTACAGATCATGAAGTGTAAGGGAATGCAAAAGATAGCTTCCCTCGGAAGTCCATACGCACTATGGTGGTAGATCGTGAATTTTCCATGGGGACCATGATGCAAGTAGGTTCCCTTAACCCCAAAGTGTGCAATCCATAATAATTTTTATTGCTATTGCAATATCTATACCTCTATGACCCACTATACCAAGGATTGTAGACTGATTGATTAGATCCATGATGTTATTGATATTGGTTTACACCAAACTAGTCTTACAATCAATTCCAAGGATGATGATTATCACTATGAAGGACGTGCTAATGGAGGAGTGTGTGGAAGGGTTTTTCACGGAGTATTTTGTGGTCGTTGTAGAATCTGCGACAGAGGATAAAGTGAATTCCTCGCAAGGAACTCCGTTATAACTATGGATCTACCGAGCATTACAAATGTGAGTTCCTTGATCATTGCAATGTTCATGGTGAGGAACAAAACATAAGTACAAAGAGTGTCTAGAGTTTTATGAGCATATGAACCAACAACATCGAAAAGAAAAATATGTTGGGATGGTGAGAATCAAGAAGTCCGGTTCACAATGGATGCCACGAGTGGCACATGAGTCACGGATAGAACCTATACTAGTGACGACGTGAGTAGAGGCTATGCACATGAGGAGATGCCAAGACAAAGGACACCTATTTCAAGAGAGGAAGTGGTACATGGAAAGTATTTAGACCCTACTCATCAGAAGGAGGTGTATCAAGAGACTATGGACGTAATTTAGAGTTTGCAAGGGAGATCCAATTTCTAAAGGAGCAATCAAATCAGTTGAGAAAAGGAAGAATGTTGAGGCTCCAAAGGATGACCTAGATGAGGTCAAGGAATTATGTAGGATGTTAAGGCAAGAGAATATTATTCCCTTGCTAGGATAATGGCTGAGGGAGAAGGTACCACATGCCGAGAAGAGCGTGAAAGGAAGGTTTTACATGCAAACCTTCCTCCTCATAGCCTTGACTATGATAAGGAGATTAATTTGAATGTAGTTGTTGATGGATGGCTTCTAAGTAATATCCTCATCGACACAGGGAGCAAAGGTCAATGTTCTTACCTTATACGCTTGACATCAAATGGGAAGACCCGCATTACAACCATCTTCGAATGTGTTGTATATGGAAAAAAAGACTAAGGAAATTCCCATTGGAGTCCTGAAGGATGCAGTTATCACCATTTAAGACACCAAGTTCACTTTGGAGACTTCAAATTCTTGGCACTCTCCAAGGAAGAAAATTTCCAGCGTTGCTTGGGTGCCCATGGTGTTACAAGAATAATGTTGACTTGCGGTTTAACAAGGGGTATATCAGATTTGAGAAAAGGAATAAAGGGTGATTATCCCTTTAAAAGATGGGAATTCAACACCCTATATTGAGCCCTTAGGAGAGGAATTCCTTGACAGAATCTATGTGTGCTCCATAAGAGATCCTGAGACAATTCATCCCATGGAGGGAGCCATCTAGTTTGAAGATGCTCAGTCCTTGAGTGATACCACTAGTATGGCATGTGAAAATTGGGCACATGGGACTTATGAGTTGATTGGGAAATATTTGAGAGGATATGTAACAAGGTTAATGAAGGCGTGCTCTCACCAAGTGCTAGAAGGAAAGAAGTTGCCAAGTTATTCTAGAGGAACATACCTTGAAATTTTCTTGTAAGAAATGGAGGCTCAATGGAAGGATGAGGACGAGAGAAGGGGAATGCTCAATTATAACTTTCTTGGAACCATAGTGCGCTGAGGGCTACACATCAAGAGATTATCCTAAAGTAGTGTGAGGTAAGGATCACATTTTCTATGAGGTTCTCCAGAATAACATGTCCACAATTATACAAGACTACCATGGTAAAGAGACCACCTCATTTCATATCCAAGCGTGTGATAAGGCCTAGATGGGAAGCGAAAATCATTACCACCTTTATTATGGGTTCATATGTTGTATTCCACCTTACAAGGTTATGCATGCATGTATTATATTCATTCGGATATTTTTCGGTAAATAGGTAATTGGTGAGGGTGGGCGGTGATCTCATTCAAGCTTTTGAGTATAGGAGTTCCAATCCATCGGTAGATAAGGTGTTGTAATTAATCATGCACCTTATGATCGGAGATAGTGCTATGGCAAAGGATATGCTACTAGAGTTGTTGGGTGATCCTAATTTGGAGAAGTTCCTCAATGAAGAAGAATCAGAGGAAGTACAGCTTGAGCGCGTGTGCATGGAAAAATAAAAAGGAAATATTCTCTATGTAGTAGATGAAGAAGAAATGGAAAATTTGGATGTTATCCATTCTAAAGGTACGCAAAAAGTCATGGATAACACTTATGAGTGAGCACATGCCTACCATGAGCCCTTGAAAAAAAAATAAGGTTAACATTGGGATGGAGACAGAACCTAAGGAAGCTATCATTGGGGACTATTGGTCAAAAAAAAATAAGTTTCAAAGGTCATTGATTTGTTGTGTGAGTTCCAAGATTTATTCCCTCATGGGTATCATGAACTCAAAGGCATCCACCATTCCTTAGGGGAGATGAAGATCAAGTTGAAGGAAGGTGTGTACCCGATTCTGAAGAGGCCTTATCGGATGAATCCAAATTTGTGTGTACGGGTCAAGGAAGAAATAGACAAGATGATAGCATCTGGTATCATTGAGGTAGTGGAATAATCAAATGGATAAGCCCAATGGTTATTAGTATCAAGAAGGATGGAAGGATAAGAATATGTGTTGACTATAGGGATCTAAATGTAGTATGTGTCATCGATCCTTTCCCAACCCCCTTAATTGAATAAATTTTTGAGGGAGTAGCCGGGTGCTAAGTCTACTCTTTCACGGATGGGTTCTCGTGGTATCACCAAGTCGATTGCAAATAAAGACCAGAGGAAGACAAATTTTGCCACCAAATAGGAAGTTTTTCCTACATTGTTATGTGTTTTGGATTGAAGAATGTGCATGTTGTGTTCTCACACATCGTGGTACAAGCATTTCAAGACTTCATCCATAAGTTTCTTCAAGTTTACCTAGATGATTGGATTGTGTATGGGTTGGTGAAAGACCATTGTGAAAATTTGAGGTTGATGTTTGAGAGATTTCAAAATTAAGGATATCCTCAACATTAAGAAATGTCTTTGCTTACTCCATTTAGAACCATGTTAGGAGATATTATATGCAAAGAAGGCTTACTAGTAGATCTTACCAAAGTTGTATTTATTATGGGATTAGGGGAGCCTACTAGTAAAATCACAAAGGAGTGGATTCCTTGGGAATTTAGGGTATTATAAGAAATTCATCAAGGGGTATGCCAAGATCGCCACACCTTTGGAGGAATTATTAAAACACAAGAGTGCCTTTCATTGGGAAGAGGCGCAGCAGAAGGCATTTGACACTTTAAAGCATAGGCTTGTCACAATGCCCATATTACATTTTCCTTCTTGGGATAAGCCTTTCCATGTGCATGTTGATGCCTCATGGAAAACTATGGGAGTAGTGCTAGCACAACCTAGTGAGGTAATTTTTGATCATCCCTTGTGCTTTGCAAGTAGAAAGTTGACACCAGCAGAACATAATTATATAACCATTGAGCAAGAAGCATTATCTATGATCTATGTGTTGCACGAGTTCAGGCACTATCTATTGGAAACACCATTTATATTCTACATAGACCATGTGGCATTGAAATAATTAGTCAAAAATCCCATTGTCACAAGAGGGCACATATGCCATTGGGTCCTATTATTCCAATAGTTTGAGTTCACAATGGTTTTAAAACTAGGAAAAAGTAATTCAAGACCTAACCACTTATCAAGGATTAACTCAGGGGAGGACATGCAAAGCATTAAGGATACCATGTCAGATGCACAACTATTTAGGTTGTGGCACATGCCCTCAGACTTAGAAGATATCGCAGTGTTCTTAAAAATAGGTGTGGCACCGGAAGGGATGAAGGCTCTAGAGAGAAAGCAATTAGCAATACACGTCGCACCCTACATGTTGATTAGTGGAGACATGTATAAGTTAGGTCATGATGAGGTTCTACGTCGATGCATATTAGAACATGAGCACATGGAAATTATGGAGGAAGTGCATGGTGGGATTACAGGAGGACACTATGTAGGAAATGCTACCACGTGGAAGATTTTATTAGTAAGGCTTTGGTGGGAAACCATCTACTAGGATTATATTGAGTTTTGCAAGGCCTGTGACCATTGCTAGTGCCTTGGAAAACCTAGAAAGAGGATGAAATTCCTTACGACCTATAGCCAACACCGAACCATTTGAAAAATGGGAAATCGACTTTATAGGCCAATTTCACTAGCCGTGTGAAGGACTAGTTCATGGTATGTCATTACTTGCATTGATTACTTAACACGTTGGGCAGAGGCAATGCCTATAAAGGAATGTACTATAGTGACACTTGTTAGATTATTATGGGAGAACATAATCAATAGGTATGGTTTTCCTTTAAGATTAACAAGCATCTATGATTTGTGTTTAAAATACTTTCAAATGGGTTTAGGACATACAAGAACCATAGAGCTCAAAATGGCCTCTAGATCCTTGCAGTCATTTCAGATAGAGTACTTAATAGAATCTATAATGTGTATCATATCAAAAAGAAACATACAAGCATCCATACTTAGCATAAAAGGAAAGAGAACTCATGAGAGAGAAGTATGCATCAGAATCATTGATATTCATGTATATATATATAGTAACCTCATTACATCCATGGAGCCATTACAGAGTGTCACAGAAGAAGACCACAAATAGTCATGCATCATTACAACTGGACTTATGTAACTAAGCTACCAAAAAGAAAATTACAATCCCCATGCCTAATACATCCTTTCCCGAAATGCAATTATCCATTAACAGAGTTCTTGCAGTATTTCTACAGAGCTCCACCCACACTCTAAGTCTCTCTCTTTTTACTCTAGTAGCTTGTATTTATAGCTTTTCTGACTACCAACTCATCCTCCAATGCCCTCAGATCCGATGCCAAGTGTCTGAATGTGGTCCTCCATGCGAGCATGCTCCTCCAGGCCTGAGCTTCCCACTTTATCCCATGATGTGCTTCTAGAAGATTCTACCACAGCATGCTCCTTCCTGGCCAACCTGTCACTAGGCTGGCACCTTATCCACATGCAATCAGTGGTCATGCTTTTCACATGTTCTACCCCCAAACATCCAATTTTTCTAAGTCCCAAACCCTTGGTTCTGTCCACGCATGTGTGTGCACACCACAGGCTTCCTTAAACCCTTTTCTAAAACCCCCCTTCTTCTACTGCTTTTTTCCTTGCGCCTTTCTTTAACTAGGGGACCTTGCATGCCTACGCACCTTTTGTACTTAGTCAATATTCTAGGGGCCCAACATCACCCCACACTACGCCTATTCTCCATCCATGGAACACTTCCCTTAGTGAGAGAAAGAATACAAATAGGCTTACACCTAGGAAAAAGAATAAGAGGATGAAAGAATGGGAAAGAAGAAAGAATGGGAGAGTGAAAGAATCACTACAAATAGACTGGGAAAATCCTTTTGCAAGTCAGCCTCCAATTTATTCCAGCATCGACTTCATCCTCGCTCTTTTGATAGAGGTCACCAACTAGGGTGCTTACCTCCTCAAAATTTAGTCCATCTCCTTACGCACTCATAGTATCCATGATTTTCTCCAACTCTTTGCATATATCCTCCAACACATCCATTCTTCATGTGATACATGGATATAGCTCCTTCAACTAGTTTTTGATTGAAACCCTTAAGGTTTCAATGGCCTCTGATTTCTTCTCAACCTCGGCAAGGATTTTGTCTCTTTCCACCCTATTCCCCTTGTTTTTCTCCTAGAACTCCTTGAGTTCTACCTCATGAGTGGCAACCAAGGTGCCTACCACTTTGTCTCTATCCATGCAATTGTCATATGTGGCCTCAACAGTCCGGGAAGTGGCCCTTACATCAGCAAGCACTTTGTTGTACTCTACGACGAGCACTACGATTTTCAACTTATCTTCCTCTCTAAGCTGCGCTGCCACTTCCTCTATAGACTCCAAGGCTTCCTTTCCATGGTGAGACTCTTGTCAAATCCTCCAGGTCCCAAGGCAGATCCATCTTTCCATGGTGAGCACCCTTGTCAAATCCTCCAGGCATCCCAAAGCAGATCCATACTTTTGTGTGGGTGATGCTAGGTCTGGATGCTTTAATAGTATGGCCCCATTGATGGATTCTACTTTCTTGTACACAACACTCACCTTGGCCTTTTCATCCTTCAATTCCCACTACCACTGGGTGCTGATTAACTTTTCCTAGCTCAGCTCCTTGGTTAATGTAGCTAGCTCTTCTTCTCTTCTCCTTCAGCTCCCCTTCCAGATCCCTGATCCTATCATTTCACCCAAGAGTCTAGCTTCTATCTCAATGAGACTTTGTTAAGCACATTGCTTAGTTGTTCATCCGAGAGCTACTGGGGGTATCCACCACTGGGTTATCTTCTCCTAGTCCTGAAATGTTACTATTTCCCCTTGGCTTACCTCAAACTCTAGTTCATCAAGGTGGGACTCAATTTCCCAAGAGATCATCTTCCTTGTCCATGGGTAGGCAACCTCCTTGTCAAAAGATGACATGCATACAAGCTCCTCCACCGGAAGTGTACTCTAGAACCACACAAAAACACCTTCTTGGGGTCATCAATATAACCCATCTCTAGCCTCCCCTCTGCACATGCCTTCCTCCCATGCATGTACCTTTGGGTATACTTACAGTTAAAACCGGGCCTCTAGTGCTATTGCATGTTCCTCTTCCGCGCTCTCCTTCTCCTTGTTTAAAACACTAGCTCTCAACACTCGCTCACTCCACCTTGTCCTCCACCAGGTTCTCAATGTCCCTTGTCTCTCTTCTTCTTCACCTTGGCCATTTTTTCTTGTTGTGCCGAGCTTGGAACCTCTTTTTTTCTACACTAGCCTCTTCATCTTTTTCCCATGTCCTCGGGCTTCCTCCTCCCCGCTATCCTTCACTACACAAAAAAAAACCCTTGTTCTTCTTCTCTGTCCTTCCTCCTCCTCCTCTGAATCATGTATATTGAAAATAGGTGGCCCTTGATCTTTCCTGGGTCCTCTTCCCCACTTACTTCTTCCTCACTACCATCCTTCTCTCCTATGTACTTTCCCATACTTCCAGCTTCTTCCGAGGTGGTCCCCTCTTCTACCCTCTACTTTTTCCTAACTAGAGATTCTAGTGTAGGTGACTCTGTTTCTTCTTCTAATGACTCCTTATCTGATGGTTCTTCTAGGTTCTGAGTCTTTTTCTCTAATTACGGCCTTTTTCTTACACGTATGTGCTGGTTCTGGTTTGTCTTGTCCCGGGGAACCTATTTCCTGTGTCTCCACCACACTTGGGATTTTCTTTTCTAGTTCTTTTTCCTCCCATTTGGGCATGGGTCTTTCCTCCCAGTTGGATCCTAAGGTATAGATACCTCATTTTCTAGGTATGTGCCCTTCTCTCGACTTGGGCCTTATGCGAATGTAAACACACATGCCACGGATCCTCCTACAATGGGCAGAGTCATGGGCCTTGTCATTTTACTTCATGAGACACGTACCACTCTATGTACGTGCACTTTGCTAGGGGTAGACCAACCCTTTGCACAATTCCCTATGTGGTCTTTGTCCAAACTACCAAGGTCCAACTTAAACTTTTTGGACTCCTTGAACTTTTTTACTCCACTTGGAAGTACTGAGCTGTGAAGGCAAAGGGGAGCTTGCACCATGGGCTCCATGAGTCATCTATCAACTTGAATCTACCTAGTAGTAATGCTGGTACACAAAAAATTCTACCTCTCCCCTAGTGGCCACTGGTAGTTGTTCAGGAATTCTCCATTCTACCCCCGAACGCATTCCTTAGGCACATGTACCACTTTTCCAAGCACACCTTGTGCACTATTGTCATAGTGTCACAAGCATACTTCTCAAATATTTTGGTGGGTGAGGGGTTTTCATCAGGGTACTCCCATATGAAAATTTATCTGATGCATCCGTACCCCGATCTCTGAAAACATGATGGTCAGCAACACATTTCCAAAAAGGATCCTGTCACCTTCCTTCACGTAGTTGATAATTTCATCCGTGATGAATGCGGAAAAATTATAGATGGTGCCCTCTGAAATTTTTCTACAAAATTTAACCATGGCTTACTGACTTGAGTCCATCTCTCCTAGCCATTTAGCTTTGACACCAGGTGTGCATGGCCATCTTCATTACTGGATCCTTGATGTCTGTGACATCATAATACCTTGACCCCTTTTTTTACAAGCAAGAGTGGCGATAGTTTCCTTAATCACTTCCTTGTCTCAAAATCATCTTCCAACCCATCTCCTTCATAGATGAGGCCTGTGAATTGTGAAATGAGCTGAGGAGTTATGCACATCTTGCACCCCACGAAGTGGAAATAGTCCTCATGCACACGTGCGACATCAACCACTCGATATATACCACTTAGTTTCTAAAGTAGGGCAACTCAAAGAGTTGTAGTAACCCTACCTTCTCCAACTTGACCTTCACGTCATCATTATATATGGGCAAAACCTTCTAATGCATCCTCTTGTTTGTTGGGCACACTAACTCCAATGCACCAACTCCTTTTCAATTGTGCTTGTCTCGATGATTATAATCATTTACAGACATATCCCTAAGATGGGACTCCCACTCCTTCCCCAACAACACTCCATCTGGGTACTACATTTCTACATACCATTCCTCATTTGTGCTTGCTTCAATTTCTTTTCTTTTTCCCTTTCCCTTTCCTTTTCCCTTCTTGGGTGTACTAGCTAGTTTCTTGGGTGCCATTTTCTAGGTCTTCTACCCACTTCAATCACTTCTATTACTTCATTCTTCCACTCTCTCCAACCCTAGATCTCAAACTTGTGAAGAAAATTACTTAACCCCGTGCCCTAGTTCTTCAAACCCTAACTGGGATACTCCCTTCACAAGATGGCATCTTCTCACACTTTCTCCCATGCCCATGAAATCCCTTCCTCCTGGTTCACAAATCCAACTAGCTACTCACGCTTCAATTTCTCCAAATTTTTCTTCACACGGATCAGTTTTTTTGAAGCCCTAGTTTGCAAAGGTGCAAAAAGTGCTTCATTCTCTTATACGCAAAGTGAAAAATGAAGTGTCCCGACCCCCTTATTTATAGTTTTTCCCTTTTTGAGCATTAAGTGCTACTTCACCTACCACCATACTTTCTTCATTTAATGTGGCTTTTTCAAACAAAGCCTGACTTAAGCACTTTCCCTCACGCACCCAACCTCGCGTGAAAATCCTCCAACCTTCTAGCACACAACCAATCCAACCTGACAGGAGACTCTTACACACGCAAAACCAATGCCAAAGGCACTTCTTCTGTCCTAATTTTTTCTCTCACCTACCTCATGTTGCTTAATGCACTTTCTCCTCCTTTGTACATGGGATCTATAAGTAGCTTTATCTTGGCACCAACCATCCTTTTTCTATCTTTTCTCTCCATACACCTCTTTCAACCGGCCATTCAACTGGGATTTTTAACACAAACTTCCTTGGCACTTTAACCATGCACTCCTTCACATTACTCCACCCCACACTTAAAATGATGTGCGGTCCTCTGCGCACTCACAAATTCTCAAAAAGTAGCAATAAGGTTACCGACCCAAGGCAAAAAAAAAAACAACAACACGAAAGGGAAACACAAGAAAAGAAATGCATAAAGGAAAATTCTAAACTAACTGGCAAAAAAACTACCTTATTTACAAACACCAAGAAGACTTATTTATAGTAGGGCTTCAACCTACTCCCATTGAAGTGTCCAGAAACTTCATCCCATCCAACTTTAACTGGCACACGCACCCAAATCAAGGATGTACGAGATTGTGTAAGGACCCAACCAATGGACTTTCAACTTCCTAGGATGGCAAAACTTAGAATCATATAGTAAAACCATCTACCCAACCTCAAACTTCTTGTTTCTAATGTGGCGATCATGCCAAGCTTTCTGCTTTGCTTTCTCTTGTTGTTTGGCTCCACCTGGCGAGTGATCATCTTTCATCCAATTTCATTAACTCCTCAATTCTTTCTTCCAACGACTTGCTCATCATCACCAACCCTCCTATGCACATTATATTCACAGAGAGAAGGTAACATGAATTCAACCGGAAGAAACAACTTCCATGCCAAACACCAACTGAAATGGTGTGGCTTTGTTCAACCTTTTATACGTTGTCCTGTAAGCCCACAATACTACCGATACTTTTTCATCCCAATCTTGTCTTCCGACATCACAAATTTTGGTCAGGGTATGACTCAATATTTTTTTGAATGCTTCCATGGTTCCATTTTCTTGTGGGTGATAGGGCGTAGTCTTGTGATGAGCCACCATGAACTCTACTAACAGATCCTCATGGTCTCATTCAAGAAATGCATACCCCTATCATCTGGTCAAACTCAATGGACATCCATACCTCATGATAATGTTCTCCCACAAGAACCTTTCCATTGTGGCTGTTGTGTAATCTTTAGTTGGGGCTGCCTCTGCCCACCTAGTCAAATAATCCATGCAAGTGATGACATAGCATGTGACCTAGTCCTACGCACCACTAGTGTAATAGGGCCTACAAAGTCTATTGCCCACTTTTCAAAAGGCTCCACACTAGGGATAGGGTGCAAAAAGGCATTTCATCTCTCCTTCCTAGTTTTCCAATGCACTGACAATGGTCACACACTTTACAATAGTCTTTACAATCCTTGTATAGGGTTTCCCACCACAAACCTACCATTAATATCTTACGCGTGGTGGCATCACCTACATAATGCCCACCCACACTTCCTCCATGTGCTTCCTCCATGATGGCCAGGCTCATGCTCTAATACACACCACACAAAAAACTTCATCACGTCCCAACTTGTATAAGTCTCCACTGATTAACATGTAGGGCAGCATGGCGCATATGGCTAACTACTTTTTCTCTAATGTCTTCATTCCTTCCGGCGCCACACCTTCCTTTAAAAATATTGCAATCTCTTCCAAATCCGGGGCACGCCACAACCTAAATAGTTGCACATGCATCTGGCATTGTCTCCTCAATACTCTACATGTCCTCCCTTGAATCAATTCTCGATAGATGATCAGGTCCACAATTGCTTTTCCCAGGCTTCACTACAATGGTGAATTCAAACTCTTGAAACAACAACACCCACCACATATGCACCCTTGTAGAATAGGCTTGTTCACCAAATACTTTAATGCCATGTGGTCAATGTAAAACACAAAGGGTGTTGCCAAGATACTATCTAAACTTGAAAAGTGCATATCATCATAATGCCTCGCGCTCTCAGTTGTGGTGTAGTTCTTCTCTACTGGTGTCACTTCTCCTACTTGCAAAACACAGGATGATCAATAATTCCTTCACCTTGACTATGCAAGCACTACTCCAATAGTGGTCCCTGAGGCATCTACATGGACATGAAAGGGCTTGTCCCAAGAGGGAAAATGTAATATAGGCATGGTGACAAGCCTATCTTTTAATGTATCAAATGCCCTCTCTGCGCCTCTCCCCAATGGAAGGCACTTTTATGTCTGAGTAGTTCCTCTAAAGGCATGGTGATCTTGGCATACCCCTTGATGAATTTCCTATAATAACCCATATGCCCAAGGAATCCACACACACACTCTAGCTAGTAGGCTCCCCTAACCCCACAATAACTACAACTTTAGCGGGATCTACCAGCAAGCCCTCCTTACATATGATATGCCCCAATAAAGTCCCAAAGGGTGTAGCAAACACACACTTCTTAATGTTGAGGGATATCCTCAACTACCTACACCTCTCAAACATTAACCTTAAATTGTCACAATGGTCTTTAACTAGACCATACACTATCCAATCATCCAAATAGACCTGAAGAAACTTATGGATGAAGTCCTGAATGCTTGCACCACTATGCATGAAAAAATAGCAGTGCATTCTTCTTCAACCCAAAGGGCATGACCATGTATGCAAAACTTCCCCACTCAATGGCTGAAAGTTGTCTTCTCCTGGTCCTCCTTTGCAATCCGACTTGGTGGTACCCTAAAAATCCATCCGTAAAGGAATAGATTTCACACCCAGTGACTCCTTCCAAAATTTCTTCAATGAAGGGGGTCGAAAGGGATCAATGACACAAACTACATTTCAGCTCCCTATAATCCACAGATCCTAATCCACCCATCCTTCTTGATGTTGATTACCATCGACTTATCCACTTTGATTCCTCCACTACTTCAATGATCCCAGAAGCTATCATTTTATCTATCTCCTCCTTAACCTTCACGTATAAATTGGGATTCATCCGTAGGGCCTCTTCCTACTCGGGCACACGCACACATCCTTCAGCTTTATCTTCATCTCCCCCAAGGAATGGTGAATGCCTTTGAGCTCATGGTACCCACACAGGAATAAATCCTCAAATTCACACAATAGATCAATGATCTTAGAGACTTCCTTCTCCACCAGTAATCTCCAATAATAGCTTCCTTAGGTTCTTCTCCTAAACCGATGTTAACCTTCTTTGTCTTTAAGGGCTCATGGTAGGTGCACACACGAGTATCAACACTATCCACTACCTCACACATCCCTACAGAATGGCTAACATCCAAGCTTTCTGATTCCTCTCCATCAATCACATACACCAACTTTCCTTTCTCCTTTTCCAAACACGCACGCTCAAGTCAGTAACTCTTCTGTTTCCTCTACTTCTTCTTCAAAGCACACTCCAATCCTAGTTCACCTAGTAATTCCAATAGCCTATCCTTCCACCATGGCACTATCCCCCATGGTAAGGTGCTTGATACCCTACAAGGCCTTATCAACTGATGGCTTGGTACTCTCGATACTCAAAGGTTTGAATAAGGTCAGCCATGAGCTCTTTCCAATTCCCTATCTGGCGGCGTGTCTCCAATGAATGTACCATGTACATGCACACAACCCCCGTAGTGTAGAATACAACTTGTGCACCCAGAGGGATGGTGGAAAAGCTTCCACCTTCTCTCTCTAGACCCATTCACACTCCTAGGATATGGAAAGAGGTGGGCTCCTTCCCATGGTAGTCCTTGATGGTGGTGGGCACATTGCTCCTAGAGAATCTGACAGAGAGAGAATTCTTACCTCACACCATTCCAAAAGGCTCTCCTGATGTGTAGCCCACCACCATGCCACTATGCCAGTAGGACATAACTTAACATCCCTCTCTTCCTCCTTCTCATCCTTCCACTGAGCTTCCACCTCCTGTAGAAAGATCTCAGGGAAGGCTCCTCCTGAATACTTGGGCAGCTCTTTTCCTCCTAGGCACCGAACTATGCACACCTTTATTACCTTGGTCACCAACCTCTCAACTATCATCCCATCAATTCATAAGTTCCCATGCACCCAATTTTCACATGCTAGACTGGTGGTATCACTTACTACCGAGCATCCTCAAACTAGATAACTCCATTAGTAGGATGTATTATCTCTGGGTCCCTGATTGAGCACACATATATCCTATCCAGAACTTCTTCCCCCAAAGGTTCAATATAGGGTGTCAACTTCCCATCAGCCAGGGGTATAATGACCCACTCCTCCTTGTTTTCAAAGCTGATGTACCCTTTGTTGAACCAAGGTCCGCATTGTTCTTGTAACACCATGGGCACCCAAGTAGCACTGGGAAATTGTCTACCTCGGTGAGCACCAAGACTTCAAGTCCCCAATAAACTTAGCTCCCTGGATAGTAATAGTTACATCCTTTAAGACACCGATGGGCATCACCTTAGTCTTGTTTTCCATATACAACACATTCAAAGATGGTTATAATGTAGGTCTTCCCATCTGATGCCATGCATCCAAAGTTAGAACATTAACCTCCACGCTAGTGTCAATGAGGATATTACTAAGGAGCCATCCATCTACAACTACATTCAACATGATCTCCTTGTCATAGTCAAGGCTATGAGGGGGAAGGTTTACATGCAAGACCTACCTCTCGTGCTCTCCTCCGGTGCATGGTACCTTCTCTCTCAACCATGATCCTAGCAAGGGAATGATATTCTCTTGCCTTAGCATTTTACACACCTCCTTGACCTCATCCAGGTCATCCTTTGGCACCTCGACTCTCCTTCCTTGTTCCTCCCTCCTGGATTTCTCCTTTAGACACTAGATTTCCCCTTGTAAACTCCGAATGACATCCATAGTGTCTTGATATACCTCCTTCTAATGCACAGGGTCTGGATACTTTCCATGAACTACTTCCTCCCTTGAAACCAGGTTCTTCTATCTTGGTATCTCTCTTGCACGCGCATGCTTCTACCCTTGTTGTTACCAAGATAGGCTCCAAACCTACATCCCATGTTACCCGAGGCATCCACTGGGTGTCTTCCTTCTTAATACTAACCATTATAGTGCCCTTGTCTTTCTATCGGTGTGCTGCTTGATTCATGTGCTCAAACAATTCCAGGGAACTCCTCATACTTATGCTTCTTTCCACACCACGAGCACTACAACAGTCCAGGCATTCACATTTGTAATGATCTGTAGATCCACAATTGAAATAGGTTCCACATGGGAACTCAGTCCTTCCTCCTCCGTGGTTACCATGACCACAAAATCCTCCTCAAAACCTCTTCCATGCACGCCTCCATCTACGCGTGCTCCTCATAACGGTGATCATCACCCTTGAACTACTGGTAATGTCTGGTCCGCACACCCCATGATCAATGGCCTCATGGATTTGATCAATGAGCCTACAATCCTTAGTATCATGGGTTGTAGAGGTGTAAAATCTTGTAGTAACAAGATACATTCTTCCTATTGTGCACGCGCAGCAAGGGGCACCTACTCGCATCATGGTCCCCATGAAAATTTCACAATCTACTACCACAACGTGTACTATCCTCTGGGGAAATATCCTTAACGTGCCCCTCTACTTCACAATCTATGCACCACAAACCACTACGAGTCTCATGGGCTGAGTTCACAGACAAATTTTCCAACTGCTTGGCCATAGCAGCAATCTGAGCCTCTAAGAATGGGCTAACACCAATATCAACACTACCAATAGCCTCGGCACATGCAGAGCAGCTTCCAATGCCTCACGGGGTCTGATAAAAGTTTTATGAGATAAGGCCCTTCTAAAAGGAGTGATCAACCCTCCAACAAACCACTGAGCATGCTGTGAAGGGTGAATATCATATGATAATTTAGACAAGAGAGTTTTAAAGCACACATCATACTCCCACACACTCTCTATCCATTCCTTGTTGAATCTCCTTCAAAGCATTGATGCTCTTCTACTCAAACTCAGAATGTGGAATTCTACCAAGAATGCATTCTTTAAAGTAGTATAGTCCACTACTATCTTGATGAGGGTCATACTTCCTATACCAGCTATGCGCACGCCCTTGCAATGTGGTTACAAACTGACTAGCCTTCCATTCTAGGGTTGTGATACCCTTTGCATGCCATATAGTTTCACACTTGTGAACATGTTCCACAACATCCTCAATACCTCTATAATCGGGAAATGTAGAGACATTTCAAAGAAAACTTGTGGGGGTGGTTGGGGCCCAAATCCTCCTGAGCTAGAGCCTTGGTTTCCCTGTTTCCTCCACCCCTCCATCCACCAGTCCACCAACCCCAACCACTGATCCACCAGCCCAGTCCCCGAACCACCAGATCCACCAGACCCACTAGCTCCTATTCCTCCTAAACCACTAGACCCACCAGTCCACTAGGTCCTGAACCACCAGATCCACCAGACCCACTAGGTCCTAAAGTGGTCATGCCAAGGGTCCCCATAGTTCCACTGAGCTACGCACCTATGGTCTGCGACAATGCCCCACTACCAATAGTATACCCCACGCCACTCCCAGATGTGAGACCAAAATCTTGTGTGTCTATACCTTGCCTAAAAATTCCTAACACTAGGGTTGGTGTTTGCAGCCATAGAAGGCCCAAACGAGAAATTATACCTCCTGGGTGTAGACCGATCACTTCCAATGTAACCAACTAGACCGAAATATTTTCCCCCTGATCTGGAAAACCAAGCACCAGGGTCCGGTCACTAGGGGGCTCAGATGCATGCACCAACAATGGTTCTTCTTTCTCCACATGAATGAACTCTCATCAGAAGCCAAAGGGGTCTCTCTTACGCACTTGCCAAGATGGGGTCACATAGACTGCTTAAGTTCCACATCCTCTCGTGAACCTCAAATCCTTCCCACAACATCTCCACCATACATCCATCACACCTACAACCTCACATTGTCTAGCAATCTCCCTTTCACGTGCTTCACCATACTTGAGTCATCTTTCCTCCCTATCCTTCTCCATCACAACATCTACCATCTTCCTCCACCCTAGCTTCCTCACCCAACGACTCAGAATGGTTTAGCCGCCATTGGGAATGCCTCTAAACTCATGGTAATCATCAAGATCTTCATAGCCAGAGGGACAACACATAGAAATGATCCTCTGGGCTCCCACAGAAACTCAAACTCAACAACCTCCGAGACAAGAATATGTGGAAATGGCATACTCCAGAGTGTAGCTAGCCAATACTCCTTTCCACCAATGATCCACAACACGGGTCCACATCAGATCTACATCCTACAGCCTCTGGTATTCTTCTTGGGTCCACACATGTGATCCATAATGCCAACTTGATCTAGATGCATAGGTACAGTGAGCCATTCATACAGTTCCACTGGGAAGCAAAGAAAAAAAAAGTCTCATACAGATCATGGTAGAGATTCTCTTCTACCCATCTACGTGCATTAAACTCAGTCCAGTGTTGAATCTCTAAGTGAATTCATCCTCCGTGCTCTTAAACCATGATTCAACACTTTCCAAAGTTAACCACTCTATCATTACTCACTACACAGATCATGATGAATGCTATTTCCCACTACAACTTCAAAAGAGGTCCCAAAAATGGAACCAAGATGTAGTCATTTTTACCCTTAACACAAAAGAAAGGAACCCCATGCCGGCCTATCACCCAGCGAAAGTTTGGGCACTCACCCGAGGCACGCGCGGGTGCCGAGTCTCTCTTTTATGTGAGTTTAGTGGGAAACATCATCTATGATTTGTGTTTAAAAGACTTTCAAATGGGTTTAGGACATACAAGAACCATAGAGCTCAGAACGGCCTCTAGATCCTTGCAGTCATTTCAGATAGAGTACTTAATAGAATCTATAATGTATCATATCAAAAAGAAGCATACAAGCATCCATACTTAGCATAAAAGGAAAGAGAACTCATGAGAGAGAAGTATGCATCAAAATCATTGATATTCATGTATATATATAATAAGTAACCTCATTACATCCATTGAGCCATTACAGAGTGTCACAGAGAAGTAGACCATAGTCATGCATTACAACTAGACTTATGTAACTAAGCTACCAAAAAAAAAATTACAATCCCCATGCCCAATACATCCTTTCCCAAATGCAATTATCCATTAACAGAGTTCTTACAGATAGTATTTCAGCTCCCCACCCACACTCTAAGTCTCTCTCTTTACTCTATATGCTTGTATTTATAGCTTTTCTAGACTACCAACTCATCCTCCAAACCCCTCCATCCCATGATGCCAAGTGTCTCCAAATGTGGTCCTCCATGTGAGCATGCTCCTCCTCCAGCCCGAGCTTCCCACTTTATCCCATGATGTGGAAAGAATACAAATAGGCTTACGCCTAGGAAAAAAAAGAATAAGAGGATGAAAGAATGGGAAAGAAGAAAGAATGGGAGAGTGAAAGAATCACTGCAACAGACTAGGAAAATCCTTTTACAAGTCACCTCAATTTATTCCAGCATCAACTTCATCTTGTGCTCTTTGATGAGGTCACCAACTCAAGGTGCTTACCTCCTCAAAATTTAGTCCATCTCCTTGCACACTCATAGTATCCGTGATTTTCTCCAACTCTTTTCATATATCCTCCAACGGCATCCATTCCTTAAGCCCTTTTCTAAAACCATGCCTTACGTGCACTTTGTCCTACGTGCCTCTCTTCAATTGGGACCTTGCACACCTATACACCTTTTGTACTTAGTCAATATTCTAGGGGCCCAATAGCATTCAAAACAAAATACTAAGTCACTGTTAACTAAGATATGTGATGTTGAAGACAAGATTTGGATGAAAAAGTATCATCCATTCTATGGGCATATAGGACAACCTATAAGAGGTTGAATAAGGCCACACCATTTCACTTGGTGTTTGGCATGAAGGTTGTTTTACCAATTAATTCATGTTACCATCATTACGTATAGCGTGCACACAAGAGGGTTAGTTGATGAACAAGCACTAGAAGAAATTATTGATAAGTTGATGCAGTTAGATGAAAGTTGATCACTTTCTAAAAGGAGACAGAAGACAAAAAAGCAAGACAAAAGACATGGCATGATCGTCATATCAAGAAAAAGAAGTTTGAGGTTGGGAAGATGGTGTTGTTGTATGATTCCAAGTATCTATGCCATCCTAGGAAGTTGAAAGTCCATTAGTTGGGACCCTACATCATCTCATACATTCTTGATTCAGGGAGCTTGTCATAGTTACAAGTTCTAGATGGGAGGAGATTATCAGGTTCATTTAAATAGGAGTAGGTTGAATCCCTACTATAAATAAGTCTTCATGGTGTTTTGTAATAAGGTAGTGTTGCCAGTTAGCTTAGAATTTCCCTTTATGCTTTTCTTTCTTGTGTTTCCCTTTCTCGTTGCTTGTTCCTTTCTTTTTGTTTCATTTTGTGCCTTGTGTGTTGGTAACCACATTATTTTTCCAAGGTTGTGTATGCACAGAGGACCATGCATCTATTTTAGTGTGGGGTGGAGTAATACAAAGAAAAGTATAGGCATGTAATACAAGTTGAGTGGCCCAATAGAAGGAAGCATGTAAGGTGAAGAAAGTGCATGAGGAAATGGTGGATAATGAATTATGGTGTCAAGAAGGATGTAACAAATACCACGTATAAAGGATGAAGAGCGCAAGAACAACATGAGGTAGGAAAGGGAAAAAATTAGGTAAAGGATAGAAGAAGTTCCTTCGGTGTTGTAGATGTGTGCGTAAGAGTCTTTGGTCAATTGGATTTTTCACACTAGAAGGTTGTAAAGGATTTTTCGCGCAGGATTGTGCACATGGGTAAGGGCACTTAAAGTCATCTTGGTGGAAAAATATGCATTTAATGTTAAATTACGTTGGTAGGTGGCATAGCATTTATTACTAGAGGGAAGAAAAACTATAAATACAAGGTCGGGAAAGTCATTATTCTATCTTTTATTACGAAGTTGAAGTGCTCTTGCAAACTAGGGCATCTAGAGAGAAATTTTTGTGAAGGAAGAAGAATCCTAAAAATTTGAGTGTGTGACTAGAGTAGATCTGTAAACCAGAAGGAAGGAGTACATGGGCGTGAGGAAAGGTTGTGTGGTGCATCATCTTGTGGAAGGTTTTCCTAGTTAGGGTTTGGCAGCTAGGGCACGGAGATAGAAGGATTTATTCCAGAGTTGAGCTTTGGAGTTGAGTTTGGAGTGTAGCAGAGTAGTAAAGAAGAGTAAGGATTTCATATTTTATCCTAACAAAAATCATGGTATCCTAAGAAAGCAATTTTTCACTAAAGAAACCAAGGGCAAGGCCAAAAGGAAAGCAAACCACTGCTGTCACGAGCTCCAATGAAGAATGGTACGTAGAAATGTAATACCCAGATGGAGTATTGCTAGGAAAGGAATGGGTGTCACATCTAAGAAAATGATTATGAGTGATTATAACCATCGCACGAGCACAACTAAGAAGGAGATGTGCACTAGATTTGGTCTACCCAGCTAACAAAAGGACACCAGATGGGATGCCCATATACAATGATGAAGTGAAGGTCAAATTGAGAAGGTAGGTTATTGTAACTATATGAGTTGCCTTACTTTGGTAATCCTGAGCACCTTTATCAATGGTTGATGTCGCGCATGCATGAGGATCACTTTTATTTTGCCAAGCGCAAAAGATGCACATAACACCATAGCTGATATCCAAGTTCACAGGTCTTATTTGTGAAGGAGAAAGTATAGATGATGATCTAAGTGACAAGGAGGCTATCAAGGAGACTGTAACAATGTATGACTACAAGAAGGGTTCACGATATTTTGACATCACAGAGATACTAGACCCTATTATGAGGATGGTCGCATGCTTGGTGACCAAGATCAATGATTAAGAATGATGGACGCAAGTGAACATGGCATTGACTAAATGTATGTCGAAAGATATCATAGGAACCATCTATAACTTGTCCGATTTCATCACGGATGAGATCATAAGTAGCGCAGAGGAAGAAAAGATATTATTTGGTAATATCCTCCTCACCATTGTTTTTTCAGAAATTGGAGTGCCAAATGGGCTGAAAAATTTTGTTTGGGAGTATCCAGATGAGGATCCCTCACCTACAAAGAAATTTGAAAAATACACTTGTGAAACCATGACAGCTTTCTCACAAGGCGCACCTGGAGAAGTGGTATAAACAATGTGTGATGCATTCGGGGTAGAGTGGAGGATCCCATAGTAGTTTCCCATGCTCATGGATGGAGAAGTAGAATTTGTAGTATACCAACATTTCTGCATTGGCAGATTTACTTTAAAAATGGGACTAAGGTTCCATGGTGCAAGATGCCCTTCTCCTTCACCACACAAGTACTTCCAGGCGGGGTCGACATGTTCAAAGAAGCCAAAATACTAAGGTTTGATCTTAGTGAGGTGGACCAAGACCACGAGCTATGCAAAAATATCATGTACCCTAAAAATCACGTGTGTGTGAAGAAGTATGTCTCCCACGAGGTTCAAATGATGAAACCAATAACGCTTCCAATCATTAGAAGGGCTGCAGTAAGAATATACCTTCACATAAGGCCAAAGTTCGAGAAGGGAACATGCCTAGAGAATGATGTCTCCATCCCAGAAGACCCCACAGGAAGAAATAAGGGTGCACCAAGAAGAGAGAGAGAGAGAGAGAGGGGTAGGAGAAAAGATAGCACCAAGTGTGCAGACCGCACAATCGGTGGGCCCACCTAAAGCAGTCACAAATCCTAACACCTACGCATGGAGAAAGAAGTCCCTATCAAGGTAAAGACCCCAAAAGAAGAGGTGCCGGAGCATGAAGAGCACCTCACCCATGAGGAATCACCAAGGAAGACATCACCTAGGGAAGAAAAAGAAAAGGAAGAATCTCCTGTACTAGAATCCCTAGTAAGAAAGAAGTAGAAGGTGACAGATGAGCAGACTTAGAAGAGATAGAGAGTCTTAGATGCCTACATCGGTGAAAAGGATGATGATGAGCCTGAAGGAGGTGAAGACCATCTAGTCTATGATGTACATGATTCTGAGGAAGAAGGAGATGAAGAGGAGTATAACAAGAAAGATGAGGAGAAGAATGATGAGGAAGAAGTTGAGGCTCAAGGCAAGGGGGTGAGCGAAGAAGTAAGCACCAAGAACCAAAGAACCCCAAGCCTCACCAAGGAGAAGTAGAGATAGACGTTGAGAGAGAAGTGGTAGGCATCATGAAGAAGTTAGTAGAACATGAGTTAGAGCAGAGCGTGATGAGATTATAAAGGAGATAGAAGAAGAGATCATTGGGAAGGAGTATGGTAGTATGGGTGGGATCCCAAATTGGTAGTGAGCTTCCCAAAATCTGCATAAATAGTGGGAAAGGCATGTAGTGGTGCACAAGGGTAGGGAATGGGATAAATTGATGATCCTAGCAAGGTGCTACACGCACGCTTCCAGAGCACCATACCAACAGAGAAACTCCTAGATATGTCATCATTTGATGAAGAAGGTGCATACCCATGGACAAGAAAGATGTTATCTTGGGTGTTTGAGTCCCACATGGATGAACCAGAATTTGAGGTAAGTTAGAGAGCACTAATGAAGGTTCTAGAAACCAAAGGAATAAATCCATTGGTGAACACTCAACAACTATCGGATGAATAGGTATGTAACACACTTAACAAGGTTTCAATCAAAATTGAGGCCAAACTATTTGGGAGAAATGATAGAGTGAGATTCCTGAGGAGGAATTAGAGAAGAAAAAGAAGGATCTCGTGGAGAAGATCAAATACCTAAAGCAAGAGGATTTGATCAACACTTAGTTGAGGCTGTGAGATGAAGGAAGAAAAAGCTAAGGTATGCAAAGTCTCCAAGAAGGTGGAGATGATTATAGATGCAATTGTCCTGAAGCACCCCGATTTAGCATCACCCAATCAAAGTATGAATCAACCTTGTAATGTCTAGAGGATCTAACTTACATTCTCACAATGGAGAGGTGACCACTTGCTTTAGAATCTGCATAGAGGAGGCATAGGCACGCCAAGAGAAAGAAAACAAGATGAAGGTTGTTGAGATTTTGGCTCGATACACTAATCTTCTTGCAAAAGTAAATGTTTCACGCATAAGTTTTGAAGCTATGTATGAAAACTACATTGATAGGGATAGAGTGACAAGCATCTTGGTTTCCACCCATGAAATGGAACTCAAGGAGTTCTAAGAGAAAAATAAGAGGAATAGAGCGAGAAGAGATAAGATCCTGGCTGAGGTGGAGAAGAAGTCAGAAGCAATTGAGACCTGCGAGGCTCGATCAAATCCAGTTGAAGGAACTCTACCCCCAGATCACCCAGGATGGATGCCCTTGAAGACTTGGGAATCAATTAGAGGGTATTGTCGACACCATGAGCACCAAAGAAAAGGATATGACTTTTGAGGAAGTGAGATCCTTAGTGGGTGACCTCTGTCAACAAGCTCAAATGAGGTCAATGCTTGGGGGAAGTTAGAGGAAGAATTAGGGAAGGATTTCCCTCTCCTCCTCCAGCAATAAAAAATTTCCCCATTCTTTCATTTTTTCTTCTAATTCTTCATTCCTTTATTATTTCCTTCCAACCATTGTAAGATCCTATCATTCTTTATTCTTTAAAGAGTGTTTCTAAGGATGGAGAATAGGCGTAGTGTGGGGTGATGTTGGGCCTCATAATATTGGCCAAGTACAAGAATGCACATGGGTGCATGGGACCTAGTTGAAGAAGGGTGCGCAAGGGTGAAGGTGCGTAGGGAAAGGTTCTAGTAGGGTTTTTGCAGAACACATGGTGCACGCATGCAAGGAAAGACAAGTTTTGGACTTAGCCATATTTGGTGTCCTAGGTAGCACATGAGAAAAGTATGACCCTTCTAGCATGCGGAGTGGATAAGGTGTCAACCTAATGACTGTAGGATCAAAAAGGAAATATTCCATGCATGTAATGGAAGGTTCTAGAAGAACATCATTGCACAGAGTGGAGAGATTGATCAAAGGAGGCATGCTCCATTAAAGGACCACCTAGAAACTTGGCATTTGATTTGTTACCTTAGAAGGCATGGTTGTGGAGGCAGAAAATCTATATATAGAGGTGTGCAAAAGAAAAAAGGTACGCACAAGATTTGAGAGTGATTAGTGTCATAGTAGATTGTTGGAAGAGAGGTGAAGCTCTGCAGAAATATAATGGATAATTCTATGGGCTAGGATTAGAGAAAATATAGGAGTGATGGCATATTTAGAGGGATGGGTCTACATTATTCTTTGTAATGTGAAGGACATAGGGTAGTTTTGATGCATGACTTTTCTCTGCATTATTATATGGGTTTGTTATGACCTCAAGGAATGTAATGTGGTTATTGAACTTGTCAATATGAATGCAAGACTCTGTTTTGAATCATGTATGTGTTCATGAGTATAATCCTTGCACATTTCCTTTACGTATGAACCATTTTCATATGTTATTTGTCATTTCTCTTCTATGGATGCATTGATGTAATAACTCATCCTAGATTCTCATAATGTTGTTTTGTTCTTTTCTATTCATTTACACTTGATTTTCTATCATAAGATGATGTATTCTCACAAGACTCACATAAAGGATGGACTCAACACATGCGCGTGCCTCGATTGAGTGCCCAATGCCCGCTAGGTGATAGTCCAGCACACATGGGATTTACTCGTTAATCTAAGGGTATAAAAATGACTACATCTTGGTTCCCTTTTCGGGACCTCTTTTTGAATTTGTTGTGAGAAACGGCATACATATTTGTCCCTGTGATGCGTGATGAAAAACGTCTTACCTTGGAAAGTATTAAAGGATGGTTCAAGAGCACAGAGGATGCGTTTACTCAAAGATTTGGCAATGGACCTAAGTTCAATACGCATAGATGGGTAGAAGATAACCTATACCATGAGTTGTATGAGACATTATTCTACTATTTTCCAAGAAATATATGAATGGATATCAGCATATGCACCCATATCAAGCTAGTACTAAAGACCACGTGTATTGACCCAAGATGACTATCGAGGTTGCAAGATGTAAATCTAACTTGACGTGTGTTTTTGATCACCGATGGAAAAGAGTGTTGACCAGTTATACTCTAGAATACGCCATTTCTACTTATTCTTTCCTATAATTTGTTGAGTTTTAGATTCCGAGGGATCCCAAAGGATCATTTTTGCATGTTATTCCTTTGGTTATAAATATCTTGATCATTACCTTGAGTTTAGAGACATTTCTCATGGCCATGTAAGATTCTCTGAGCTTTGGAGAGGAAGCTAGGGTGGAGGAAGATGACAGATATTGCAGTCTAGAAGGAAAGGGAGGAGAGACAACTCAAGTATAACAAAGTTCATGAAAGGCGAGATGACTAGATAATGTGAGGTTGTAAGTTTAATGGATCTATGGAGGTAGATGTTGCGAGAAGGAGTTGAGGTTCACGTTGAGGACATGGAACCTAATCGGATGTGCTACCCCATCTTGGAAAGCATGGGAGAGAAGCCTCTTCAAATTCTAATGAGATTTCATCACATGGAGAAAGAAGAGTTTCGACATGCATCTAAACCCACCTATGACCATCCCCTAGCACTTGGATTTCTAGATCAAGGGAGAAGTATTGTTAACCCAGTTGATATTAGTGGGAGTAACCGATCTATACCCAAGAGATATAATTTCTCATTTGGAACATCTATGGCTACATAATCCATTCCAGTATTTGGGGAATTTTTTGGACAAGGTGCAAGTACACAAGGTTTGGGTATCATGTCCCAGGAGTGGCGCGGACACAAATCTAGGAAGTGGGACAATATCAAAACCATCGGCATAGTTCAATGGGACATTGGGAACACTTGGTGTGACCACTTCAGGCCATTTTCTGACTACAAGAGGTGGATCTGGTGGGTCAGGAGGAACATGACCTATTGGATCCAGTGGATGTGGTGGAGGAGGAAACACCAGGGGAAACTAAGGCTCTGGATCAGAGGACAAGAGCCTTAACCACATCCACAAGTATTCTTTGAGATGTATTTGCACTTACTAGACTATATGGGTATTGAATGTTGCAAATCATGTGCACAAGTGTGAATTACTATGGCACATGAAAGGGATCACTACTCCGGAGTGGAATTCAAGTCGATTTGCAACAACGTTGCAAGGACACGTGTATAGTTGGTATTGGAAGTATGGCCCCCATCAAACAAAGTGGTATACTACACACACATAGTTGGCTCAGATGTGTTCGCCCATTATGTGGATTTGTAGCATCAATTTTGGAGCATAATATGGAGATTACCATGTTACATAGATAGGAAGAGAATTTTCGGGTCACGAAATGTGGTGTCACATTGGTGGCAAGGCATTGATTTCTAGGGCTCTCATGGTACACGAGAGTGATAGTGATGATGAGGTGTGATAGTGAGGATTTTATATGATGTAGGGGCCTTTCCCCCAGTGATGAAACATGTTTTTTGTTATGATGATCATATGACCACTATATGTATGGATACCTATTTTGATATATATGAGATCGATATTGGAGATGTTTTGTTATTGTGATGTAATGGATATCGTATGGTTGTATGGTTATTATTCTAGCATGTGTGTTGTGGTGTATGTGATGAATATAAATTTTTATGATGATGTTAGTAACAGAGATAAAAATGATGATGTAGATAAGTAATGTAATATGATTGATAAGATGAATAAATTGTGCAGCATGTAGGTATTGTAATGGTAATAATAGAATAAATGTGAAAAGAGATAAGTGTAGCATAAGAAGGATGTGGAAACGTAATATAAGGGTAATATGATACAATGGTGAAAAATATGAGGGGGAGATTAATGATTCCCCCATTGTATGGATGAATAGGTTCATGTAATAAGACCCCTCGGTGAGTCAAGGATGAGTTATATAAGCAAGAGTGTGTCATCGAGAAATGAGTGAGATGTGCTAGATGAATGACGAATCACATGGTGAAAGGTTCTTAAAACTAATCCCTCAATAATCATGTAAGAACCGTAAGAACACAAGTGTGTCATCGGGGTAAGGTGATAATGATCACCTACTAATGACCAAGATGATGGGTGGAGGTGGATGCATATGAAATAGATGGAGCATGAGTGTATGGACCAAAGTGTGTGTCATATGGAGTGACCATGGGATATGCAGAGATTGGTGGAAACCCATGGGATGGATGTGATGGATAGTGTGAGTGAGGTGGATGTAATGAATATGGAGGTGGAAGCAATGGAGGTGGTGGATAGTGTGCATGTGATAGTGGTGATTGATGAACAAACCTAGTATCGGGTGAAGAAGACTGGGGTGTATTCCCATGTTGTCATGGTGAAGGAGATAATGATCACTCATGAGAGGAAAAGATATGACACCAATGTCCTCTAAATGTTGTAACCTCTCACATAAAAAGGACATTCATTATCATGATGGCCACTAATATGATGGTAATTACAGTAATATTGATCATGTTGGCGTTGTAAATGGTGTGGAGGGTGGTGTTGATTGGAAGGAAGCTAAATTAATCACTCATCAAGTAATATACATAAGACATCATGAGGTCAAGCATTAGTTGAAAAAAACATAGAATCTCAAGCTACTTGGGGTGAAGTAATAGTGGTAGTAATTGATCACAGAGGTGGAGAGACATGTGTAGGAGATGGAGGAGGAGACTGAGGTTGTTGCCTTTGCACTTTGGGTTGAGATAAGGGTTTCTTTGGATTTTTTCTAGGAGGTGGAGTAGGAGTAGCACAGTTTGTTTGAGTTTTAGATAAGGGTGGAGGTTGTTGAGGATGTACAACTAGAGGTGTAGGTGGAAGATCAGAGGGCATAGTAATCGGAGAAATATGGGAAGGCTCTACTAGAGGAGAATCAAGAAGGTCATGTTCTAGATCAATAACCTTGTAACACAAAAGTATAAAGGAATCAAAAGTATCATATTGTAAGTGTTGCTTTAGAGGAGGAATAAGACCACGATAGAAGAGGAACTGCTTTTCCAAGTCACTAGGATGAAAGATAAGTTGATGTATGCATGCATTAAAGCGTAAGATGTAATCTTGAATAGGTTCAGAAGAGCCTTGATGGAGAGTGGGAATATGATCGTATGTGACCCTAGGACTAGTATTGATAATAAACCTATGAAGGAAGGCATCCTCCATGTCATAGAAAGTGATAATAGAACCAAAAGGGAGATGGGTATACCATTGAAGTGCATCATCAACTAGACTAAACCAAAAGGCCTTAAGTAATAGTTGATCATTGGAATAAGAGGCCATAAGAGTGCGATAATGTGCAATATGAGCATGAGGGTCACCGGTACCATCAAAGCATGTAAATGTGGGCATGGTGAAATCCTTAGGAAAGGTTGAGTTATGGATTTTTTGGGAAGGGATTACCATGCAAGGAATTGTTATCTATAGACGTATAGTAAGCCCTACTTTCTAAGGTGAGAGAGTGAACCTGAGACTGAAGTTTGTCCTACAACATGCATGAGGGAGAGGATGTCCTGTGATGGAATAGAAGAAGATGGAAACAATGTATTAAGAGGTTGAAGCTTGCCATTGTGTGTGATCATGGGTATATCAAGAGGTGAGATAGTAGGCTCCAAAGCTAAAGACATGTGAGGAGTGTGTGTCAAAGGAGCCACATGAGATGATGAAGGGGAAGTTTCACTAATAGTACGAGAAGGAACATGTGGTATGGGTGAAGTGGAAGAAGGAAGTGTAGGTATATTAGGAGTATAATGAGAAGAAATAATAGAAGGCGAGACTCGGCACTATGGTAGAAGTTGTCGTAAGAGAAGAAAAAGATGGAAGAGGTGAGGCACTCTCAGTAGTGTAGAAAGAAGGAGACTCCATAGGAATGAGAGATGGAGTAATATGGTCAATGCTAGCCAAAACATTACTATCAATAGGATCATCAAGGTAATAAAATGTGTCGACGAACTAGAAGGGGATGTCAGGGAAACATAGTGAGAAGTGGTAAGAGACATGGGAGTAGCGATAGGAGTGGCCGGAGGAGAGGTAGAGGCACACCAGGTTGGGAATCAATGCCTAATAGATAATCAATGATAGAAGGATCTAAAACATTAGGTGGCATATCAGAAGAAGAATAAGAAGGATCACAGGCCACTAGATGGCATGGTGTATAATGAGTAAAATCAACAGGTCATCAACAAGGCATATGCTGATAGGAGAGTCAGTAGGATTGGTTGGCACATGTTTTTGACCTTCCAGGAGGAGTTGTTGAGTGGCATCGGGTAAGGTCATAAGAGTACTATATAAAGTTGTAAGCTCGCAATGGGTAGCCTCATCATAAATAGGGTTGACACTAAAATGTGACATGATAATAAAAGAAGAGCTATGCTAATGATAGATAATCACAAAGCAACAATGTTCAAAATGATAGGTTCACCAAAATGATTAACTAAAAATAGGATTTTTGTTTTTAACTATTTTATAAGTTAATCTAAATAGAAACTAAGTGTTATATTGAAGTGCTAGATCTAAATATTTTTCTTTTATATTTGAATGGATTGAAATAATAGAAATAAGAGGGATATGTTACTAACCTATAAATAACTTACCTCACTATGTGTTGGACTATAGCAGACTGGTATGTGGACTAGGAAGCTATGATCGAATGAATTCAAGAAGGGAAGAAGTTTACTTTTTTCTATACTTGATGCATCTAGAGTGTACTAGGGTGCCCTGGTCTAAATTCTAGGTGCTAGGAACTGATGAAAAATCTCAAGATCTATGTTCGGTAGTGTCACAATGAATTTGAAACCCTACCTTTCTATCACGCTAGATTGATTTGCTAGATGGAATGGATAATGACCTATAAAAAAAATGTTAGTGAGGTTAAATAGTCCTCAGCCACAAAACTAGTGGAATTATCATGTAGCACTGCACTACATTACGGACCCTGATGTAGTTATGGTGCATGTGTGTGTAATTTTGTGCCTAGGATTCCCTAGTGCCAATGACATGATAATAAGGGGCAATAACTAGATGTAAAATACAAAATAATGAATGGAAAAGGAAAGAATACAACCCTTCCCCTTTGTGTTTGTGTGATGCAGATGTAGAAGAAGCCAAAATGTAGTCCCTTGCCTTAGTAGATAGCTTCCCTTGATGTGTGTGATGTTCGTCCATAATGTAGTGAGTATGATTTGTTTATATAGGGATATCTTGCTCAAATTTCAACACTAGTGACCCAAAACTGCCAACTATGACCTAGGGGAATACACGGGGTAACCGTTAGGACCGACCTTGAATAAAGAAATTAAGACCACAAATTACAATGACATGGGTGCCTAAAATCATGAACTAGGGTGCCCTAATGCAACCCTAGGCACCCCAGTGTAGACCTAAAGATGACAACTAAAAAAATTATGACATCTGAGACACCCTGAAAGATGGCCAAAATTACAGAGACAATTGATGATAAATAGACAAAACCCAATGACACCTGACTAACTGACCACAAGACCTAGGGATGGGTCACTAGTGAATACTTTTATTACTGCAAGATCCATATATAAATTAACATACCCACCAAAGTGTAAATGTAATATTAAATGCATGATTTTTACTACAATCCTTCTACACTCTTTCTCTCAATATGGATCAGTGCACATGTTCCATTTACACTTTTTCATTTATGTATTTTACATTTACATACTCTTTTATATTGCTTTTTTACACATACATATATACATATGTGACTACTTGATCATTTTCTCTTGCATTTCCGGTTGTATGAGAAACATACAACCAATTAAGGGTAACATCAAAAATTTGTAACAACACACACCGTACTAACCATGCACATACATTACACACATCAACATCTACACATGCATTTCCACCCTAGGTTCACTCTCATCACTCTTTTTCTCACATTTTTCATCTTTAGTTTCCACACTCCTCCATATTTTTCATTCCACACTTTATCTAGTCCATCAGTGTGATTTCTACTACAATCTTCATGGACATCAGTAAGAACATCTATCTACTTTATGTTACCAGTTTTCTACTCACCAACATAACTGGGGAAAAATGTAGTCACAAAATCATGCACTTTAGATATTATCTCGGTTTCATACTACTATTTAGAAGATTCTTGAGTGAAGAAAGTACTAATTAACCCCATCTTTTGGCCATCTTATTTTATTTTATTTTGTCATCCCAACCTTTTACATCCATATGCCCAGTCTGTTTCATCATTTTCCATTATTTTAGCCTCAACTTGGGCTCCTAGTCAATCTTAGGGCACCCATGGGTGCCCTGGTCCCACCATGGGTGCCCCGATCCTTTTTTATCTTTCCTGCCACTTTTTGGGATCTTTCTATCCATTTAAGCTTCTTATATTTTTGGTGGTCATAAATTTTAGGGTTAATTACGAAAATTATATCAAGAGAACCCTATAAATATAAAGTTATGAGACCATAATGAGGGACCTAGCACTAGTCACTACTATCATCCATCTAGATTTGCATCCATCTATTACATTGGAGATCACTTGCATCCACATAGCTCCATCACAAGGCATAAGGCTAGGTCATTTACATCACACATAGCATAGGGGGAGGATTTTATTCTATTCCATGCACACATTCTATTACATTTTCTACATCTAGTTATTGCTCACTACTTCACAAAGTGTGAATGGCACAAGATCACCTAGGGCACATTATGCACACACTCACCAGAACTACATTTGGGTTTGAAATGTAGTGCAACACTTAGTTAGTAAGCCCATTGTTATGGTAGTTGAGGTCAATCTAACCCATTCATTTTCATTCTTCTTTTTTAGGGTTTTGATACTCTTTCTTAGTCTTTTGCAGTTCTTTTCATCATCTTGGAATATCAGCGACATCTAGATCAATTCAACAAAGTTATTGTTATAGAATTCAGGGTTTCAGACCACCTGCCAAACTTGTGAATATTTGTTCTAGATATTTTACATAGACCAGGAATCCAATTTGCTTACCAGATCACCCGTAGGTGCCCAGGTCCCTTTCCAAGTTCTCTAGTCCAGCCAAATAATCTAGATCCATCCTTTTTGGAGCTCCTACATAGTCATTCCTTCTTCCAACTTTCTCAAGTCATCTCTGCGACACAACCCTATGAGCATCTTCTATTTAGTTGAGTTCTTTCCTCTTCCCTCTTGCATATTAGGGTTAAAATTTCCTTTTGCATAGTTTCTTATATCATCTATATACTTCTTTTTGCATTTATTTACTTTATTTATAGTTTTTCATAGCTTAGATTAACTATAGATATACCCCATTATCCACAATTTTAGTTAATCACTAGGGTATATTATTTCTGATTTAGTTCAATGGAGTGTATGCTTATGTCATGAGGATTAATAAGTTTAACTAATAACAATGCAACCACATATGACCCCTCACATTAATATACAAAGAATAATTAGTGTCACAAATGAAGATAGAAAATAAAATAAGAGAGACATAAAATTACACATACTTTAGGTTTTGTAATTTTAAGAGATATATATGAATTTCATCAGGTTTTAAGAGGAGATATAATTAATTTTTTGAAAATGTAATACATTTTTCATCCAACAATGAAGAGGTGAAAATAAAAAAGGAGTAAAAATTTCAAAAGGAAAATAGGTAGGTTGGATATATTGTAATATAAGGGCTATGTTATAATTTAAAATTTAATTATTGGAAGGGGTGTTGATAATAAAATATTGAGATGTAGCTTTGGAAATAGGGTACTATTTAAAATCCTATGAATGCACGTGATAAGGAATGAATTTACATAGGGAATCCATGTTGGAAGCACAATCACTTTGAGAGGGGGGTGAATCAATGTCTTTACAAACTTTTACTTCAGTTATCTTTATACATTCATCAAACCATCATCATATGAGCAATGTTAACTTAGTTAAGAAAACCATCAAGCAATATAACAACCATCCACATGAGCATGAAACAAAAGAGAACACATGAACACCATATTTATGTGATAAACCCTTGAGGAAATAAAACCCACTGAACTTTACTTATATATAAAAAAATTAAAGATTTATTGAAGCACCAACTCCACAAAGAGCACCGATTAGAATTTTAAAAGAACCAAATTGTAAGGAAGATACAATCACCTGATTTATTGAAGTACTAACTCAAAAATGAGCACAAACCCTGAATTTTTAGCAAGAACCAACTTGCAAGGAATACCAAGCACCAACTCAAACACCTAATAATGTTCTCCACATTCTTCTTATTATTATCTCAAAAAATGATGAACATATTTTCTTCTCTCTATCTTCTTATCTTCTTCTTCTTGGTATTCTCACTATCTCTAATGTATCAACATGCACTCAAGATTCTAGCACACACTTTGATCCTCAAAAAAACGGTTGTTCTTCATACACAAGCTTATCTCCTCTTGAAGTCACTCAAAATTGCCTCATTTTCTCACTCGCTCATCTTCTTCTTCACTAGGTCATAGGCATGCTCAAAATGATCTTCATCACCTATAGGATGTTCTTCATTAAATTATTTCAATCCTCCTATGGTCTTCAAGACATTATTCTTCCCTTACATTCATCCCTTAGTTCGCACTTTTCTCCATGCACTTCACTAGCTCAAATAGGCCTAATAGCCTTGCTTATATACTAGTCACTAGCACATATGCCACTTAGGATGGCCATGGTAGATGATAAAACACTATAATGACATATTTAAAACATGTAATAATCTCAATATAAGCTCCATTTGGTTTGTTATATCTCAATTAGCCTTATACTCATATATTAGGTCCTAAGAAGACCTACTAGCACTAGGTTTTCTCCAACGTTACATTCTTGATCTTTCTTGGCCCATGTAGCCTTCATAAACACACAAGAAATTTCACAAACATTGAAAATTACCTTTAAATACTTCCTATATGCTTGGAATACTCTGGATCATGCATTTTCATCATGAAACTCTTGATTAGGCTTGATGTCCTACTAGAACTGTACACCAAGAAAATTATCTTACAAGAATTAAGCTTGTACAACCTCAATTTTATCAACCATGAAAAATAAAACAAGTTAAAATATAAAACTTTACCTTAACATCATCGCCACATGCATCAAATACATTTATTTAGGGCATAAGAACACAAAAACAACTCTTCATCAAGCACACTCAGAATTGCCAAAACTATCCCAAAACCAGTCATGAGAAATTGACTTGGTATGACCACTTAAGAACTCAATATTGTCTATAAATAGTCATATACATGTATATTATGTCAAATACATATTCAAACACCAATTTTTTTCACTTTTTCCTTTGCACAACTTGGATGCTACAAAAACATATATCTTAAAAAAAAGACATGTACCATCACTTTTCCTCATTCACCTAATAACACAAAACCACTTGGAGATAGTTGTGAGATTCCTCTACATTCTCCAATCATCACACAAGAAAAACAATTCACTTTTGATCATGTTTGAGAAATATCTTCCATATCGACTTGAAACTATGGTTTTATAAGGGTTTTATACATGTTTTGGTGTTAATAATTGTTCATAAAGCTATGGCCTTCAAACCCAAAACTAATGCCAAGAAATATTATCTAGGACACATAACAACATATCCCAAATATATTAGGTTCCCATGCATAATATTCACATACCAATGAGCATCACAAATTTGACCTAGAGCTGGGAAACAATATTTTCAAGAAATCAATTTGACCAAAAATGTAATATCTTGATTGTTATTATAGACTATGACATAAAACTTATTGCACACTTCTAAGAAAACATGTCAACACACTTACCATGATCACATTTACATACTGGTATAGAAAAATGATCAAAATTCCTTTCTCAGTAGACACCAAATTTGGGTCATACCCTTGGTATCCTTCGACTAATCAACACAATGTATGCACCTAGCCATAACCCCTTTACCCCAAATTGATATTAATTTAATCAATTACAATTGAATTAATATTCATCCTCACATTATTAATTAATAACATTATTTTAATTAATTTAATTTAATCCTCACACATCCATCTCATCAGGACACCTCACCCTGGACCCATTCCAAAGGCATTTTACTCATAATGACCAAGTCATCACTCTCAGCATTGAGTCATCACTCTCGAGTCTTGAGTCAACACTTGACCTAAATAAATGAGACTTCTTACTAAAATTAATTGGACTTATTCTATGATCTTCCTACCTTTTCTAATGAGAAATCCACTTCCCTAAGAGGACTCAATTGGGAAAACACACCAAATTTGGGAAGATCTGCCTATTTTTGTAGTAAAAGGACAATTTCACCCTAACCGATGCCGGCATCCTCGCTTGGTACTAGTTACCTAACTGCCATCAGTCACTTTATAGAAATTTTCACAACTCTTCACCCAAGTTGGTAATTTATTTATTGAATCCTTATTACATTCAAGCTCGAATCTTCAAGCCTTCCTACATCCAGATGATGAAAAACACAACCACGGTGTAAGAAAAGCGGTGTCCTCCTTCCAGAGCATTGGAATACTCACGTGAGAACACAAGTTACACTTCCATGACAATGAACTTAGCCATCTCTTCTCTAATCAACCACCAACCATCTCCATTCATAGGATCTATAAAATACCAAGTAAGTATTGTGATATTCATCATTTGTGCTTATTCAAGTGTAGATCTCTTGCTTCTTTCTATATTTCATTTCTTCCATTACCCGCATATCACCTTCTTCCCACCAACCCACTTTTTGACCATCCCAAGCCTTTTCATCCTTCTTAACCTCTTTGTCAGCATTCCTGAGTCTTCTTAGCCATATTACAACCCTATCCACACCACCCTCACTCTCTGTGCAATCACAGAGAGGCTAAAAACCCATTTTTAATATTTTATCACCTATTTCCCTACCAACTTTGGTCACACACGATGCCATCGGTTCTTTCCTATACTTGGCATCGTTCACCTGACCGATACCGAGTCTTTGTGGCTAATAATATTATTAGACCAGCTAGCCTCCCATTCACCCAAACTCAGCCTAGACCTCAACCCACCAACCTCAGACCCTTACTAGACCTCTGACAGACTGTCATCGACTTCGAACAAACCCTGTTTAATTATATTTAGTGTTATATTTGATATCTAGCATAGAATATAATTTTATTATGTGTATGAGAAACCTAAATCACTACATTACAATAGGACCTATTTATTTCAGTTTCATATTTACATTAAATTGTTATTAAACAATGGATTGACATCCTTTCTAGGAAGCACCACGCTTCTGGATCTAGCATACGCTAGGTAGTCCACTGTCTTGTGTTATTTAATACTCTTTTTGTGGTCTTTCTTTGCATTTACAAGTAGTCCTTCCCAAACAAAAATGATATCTCTACATTCGGCTTGGATAATGTCAACAACGTGCGCATTCTACCTTCCACCTTCACTTCACATGTATTCCTCCTCACCTTTACCTTATATGTTTTTCTCATATGTACACAACTTATTAGTGAAACATCCTCATTAGGCCATGTTTTATTCACTTTGTTTGGTCTTCATCCTAGTAACTTACCTGCAACCCTATGTTCATACACTCTAAATCATATTCTCATGCCCAAACACCCTCTAAATAGCTATATCCACTCATCTCACCAAGCTACCATGTTCATACCTTCTTACAAGGTATTTTTTCTTCACATTGTCTTCTCTTATCTCTCTCTCTATACTCAAAATTACCTCACAATAAACTGAAATCAACCATACAAACCTTGATATCATTATTGGGTATCATTTGAAATCAAAAACAACTCATACCATAATCTCCATACCATTATTTAGCATTAACAAGACTCAACACAACAATGTCATCACTTCAACAGTCTCACCATGACATCAATGACCATACCATGCCAACACACACACCTTTACATCAATGACAACTTTTCAACAATATCCCCTTTTTCATTGATGGAAAACACATTGATGGAAAACATACTACAAACTGAAACTATTCTAAAATGATACTTACTTTGCATTTTCCCATTCTCCCCCTATGATACTTACATATGCCACTTACTCATTCTCCATCTTTGACATAAATGATAAAGGATCTTCAACACACTAGGGTATTTCTACAAACTTTCATTTGATGAATCTCAATGATGAAATATTGACACCTTTGACCAAACACTCACCTTAGGCACTTAACAAGTTTTATATAGTTGGTGTTGGAGGAGTGATAATATAATCATCATTAATAGTGAAATAAAGGGTCTTTTGTATAATATAGTGAACATGCTCAATGATTGTATCGGGATGAATCTGTGTATTTGTAAAGGCTTGAAGAAACATCTCCTTAAAAATGGTGTTTTGTTTGAGATATTAAAGGAATGATATTGTATGATCAAGAGGGGAAGCCATTGTTGTAATAAAAAATATAATGATCAAGACAACAAGAAGAGGCATAAAATAGGATAATACAAATGAACCCTAAGGGTGTTAGGGGAAATGTTTAAGATTAAATAATGAGTCAAGTTCACCAAAATGTTTACACCCTAATTAGATTATGTGAAATTTAAGAATTAGTGAAATGAATACACTAAAGGATGTAAGGGTTAGCAATAGAAATTCATTTTGATAAATTAATTTCCAACATTAATTATCAATCTCATAACAACGCAATAATACTTGCAACTAATGTAATAAACAAGATACAAACTTGAAAAAATAGGGATGAATGCACTTAGCTGATTACATATAATTATGGGAAGTTGTAGGAGAATTCACTACTAAAATAGAAATATTTTAACTAAATGATGCTTCATTATAGGCACTATGACTAGAAACTAACATGTGACATGACCATACACTTCTGCCAAGACCATCTATATAGTCTTCAACCTTCCATACATTCTTGGACCTACTTAGTTTATGGCTCTGTGACTTTTCAACATTTTCACTTACTTAGAAATGGTTGTCTTTTTCAAACCCTAATTTTTTATCATGTTGTGAAGCTCTATAAACATCTCATATGAGGTCTCAAACCCTAATCATTGGTGGAATACCGTATAAAACAAAAATTGGTTGATTTTGGGCACCCCATGCACCATCAATGTTCACACTACTCGAAGAGGAATCAAACTGAAAATCATGTTCCACCTAGTATGTGATGGTTGAATTAATACAACTAGATTTGACAAATCTCTTTGAAAATACTTGATTTGAGTTGGATCTTGCTAAAATACTTGGATAAGTGATGTTTGAGTTCTTGTAGATGATATGGTATGACTCCTTAACTTTGTAAGAAGCTTTAGACATGTATTTATTTCTTCATTTATGAATGTAGATGTGTTATTATAATATTTATGAAGCCTTGGATTCCTTTCACAAGTGTTAGAAGTGAGTGTATCAATGTAGTGCCATAGGATTTCCAGGTTAGCAAATGAGGTAGTGTTTACTTGTTTATATAGGGTCATATAGGTGACTTATCGAAAAAAGGCTGACCTAGAGGGATTAGAAAACCCAAAAAATAATATAAAATTGAAAATAAAGTTGGAGAACATGTTAGTCCAACATCATGTACTAAGTCATCCAAGACCAGATATAATATCTTTACCAAATTATACGGCCCTACCCAAGGATGAAAAACATGTAATCTAACCTTTGCAACTTGTCACTTAATCACTTTTTAAGGATTTAATGCATTTTAATCTCATAATTTGATAGCATGTCAGTGTGTAAGGATAAAAAATCTAACAATAGATACCATATAATGTGCTAAGTGATCATGGGAAGGTTGTATTTATCTTAGCAAGAGTGCATTGTCAAAACTAACAATAACAAAGAGTAAATTGTTAGATTTAATTGTCTACATATTCTTTATTAAGAAATTTTCTATTGACAGTGGCTCGGCCTCAATATTTTCCTAGGTCTATTCTTAAACATATGGGTATTTCTATTAACACAATTTATATGATTACTATTATTGTGTATGGCTTTAATAATATCACACAATCTACATTAAGCACTTTTACTATCAATCTCTTGGTTGGAACTAGAATTTTAACCACTACATTTCACATCATGGATATGGATATACATTATAATATTTTCTTCAAGTTCTCTTGGATCCATTTTATGCAATTTTTTCATCTTTTGTGTGTCATTATGTCAAACTCCTACATAAATATTGTGAGCATACTATTATCGTTAACCCATACCATTTCAAATACTAAAAGTTGACACCTCTAATTCTCAAGTACCCATTAATACTCCTCCTCAAAACCCATCCATGTGGATAGGTTGCAAACCTGTGTAATTTTTACACCCTAATTAAATTATTTTATTGAATTCCTATAACAATAAACAGAGTTATAATGGTTTGTTACAAATAATATTATAATCTAATTAATTCACAATTAACCATACATAATCAAATAATGCATTAATACTTGCAACAATAATAAATGATGAAATGAGATAAATACTTATCTATACATGTCAAAAAAGAAGATATTTAGATCTGCAGAAAAGTGGAAAATGCATATATGAAACTGTAGAATTTTTATTATCAATATTGGATCTAGAAACTAAGATGGTGCAAAAGACCGTACAAATTGATGTATGATCTAGACTTGGAACCGTACATCCTTGACTAGAGATGTACATGTTTGGACCCTTCGTTAGTTAGGTTCTAAAACATCATGTGTGCTTTTTTTACCTAGAAATTTTCTTCAGTATATGTCATTCTTATTCACATAATCTTGGGATGACATGTAATTACCACAATAAAGTGGAAACCCTAGACACATGTAATACCCTTCATCAAAGCATTAGATAAAAAAATATAAATCATGTGTGTGGTGAGGCTAGACTATCCTTTGTTTTCAATCATGTCCAACTAGCCAAATACTTCACTACATGCTCTCAAGTGCAGGATCAAGCCTCATGTAGTTTTCCTAGGTTCTTGTACAAGTGTGAGTGTGATCTAAGTCAACTCCCTATGATTAAACTTGTGTCTTTTAACACAAATATAGTGAGATAAATATATAATAGTAGTAGTGTGACTTGTAGTGTGTTTTAGCTCCATGACCTAACCCTTTATCCCATAAGTTCCTTTTTCAATACTCAAAGTGATTTTACTCTTGCTAAGACATAGTTATAAGACCTTTGAATACTTGGAAATGGAGGAAGTTATACTCTTTGACCTAGTTGAGTGCTTTATACCTATAGTGGTGGCTGCTTTAAATTTTTGCAACTAATTTAGGAAAATCTAGGAGAGTCTTGAGTGTTTTTGGAGTGATATTTACAATAGTAGCTTGTAAGAGTGTCAGGTGAGCTATAAAGTGATTTTTAATTTCTTATATAACCTTTAGTAGGTGGAATATTATGATATGATCAACACTAGGAAGATGAAATGACACAATAAAGACATTGAAATTTAAAATAGAGTCATAAGATAATAAGGAACATGATCGTGCAAGCCGGTCATAACCGTATAATATATCCTGACCAAACTATATGGTCTAAGACATGAATCATGTGATGTGAAACAAAAATTTTTATAATTATGCATATTTATAGTTTAATACTTTGATTAATTAATATTTCCATAATTTTATATAGAGTAGAGTATGAATATGAGAAAGTAAAGAAAGAGCTAGAGAAGTGTACTAATTAGAATTTGAATATGAGCATTTGTCTTAGCAAGGGAGCATAGCCAAACTTATCATTATCAAATAATAAGTTACCAAATTTTAGTGTATTTGGTAGTATAAGAATCAAGTCACCACTTTGATACTTGTAGACACAAAATCATGCACTTTGGGTAATTATCTAGTCTTGATTACATACTACTATTCATATGATTCCTAAGTAAGAAAAGTACTAGTTAACCCTTATCCTTCACCACTTTTCTTTGTCTTTTATTTCTCCTTTCAATCTTACACCCTTAGTTTGTCTTTTTATACTCCAAATTTTATCATCTTGAACACCAAAACCCATCTAGGATGCCAACATTTGGTGCCCTCGTTCCCTTTGGGCACCCCTAACCCCTTTGTACTTCACTCATAGTTTTGGGTCCTTTCTAGCCATTTGAGAATCTTATATTTTTGGTATTCATTCTATTCAGGGTTAATTATGACATTCAAGCAAGGGAATCATATAAATATAACGTTATGTGATCATAATAAAGGGTTAAGTACTAAGCACTATCTATCACCACCTAAGGTTGCATCCATTAAGGAATATAATAGCTCCATTACATCCATCTAGCTCCCTCACAAGGGACACAAGGGATATTTTTCTACATCACACTTCATAGCAAGGAATTTCATTTTATTCCATGCACACATTTACTACATTCTACATCTAGCTACTTATTCACTATCTAAATGTGACATGCACAAGAGTAATCTAGAGCAAAATTTTGCACGCACACACACACACACACACACACACACACAAACACATTAGGTCACAATATGTAGTGCACAACTCGGTCTAAGTTCACCATCATAAGTTCACCATTTTAATAGCTAAGGACAATCTTGAACCCTCATTCTACATATTTTTTTAGGATTTGATGTCTATTTGAGGGTTTTATAAGTTCATATTTCATTACAAGTTTTCAACGACCTCAACAATCTTGGTGCAACCTCGAGTGACCAATTGAAAATAAAGGAAAACACCTTTTGAAACCCCGAATATGTTTTTGAGCATTTCCATAGACCTAGATGACCATAATCAGGACTATTACACCCACATGTGCCCCTATCCCTCTCCAGACGCCCCAGCCCATCCTCCCGTTCCTCCATTTCTACATTTTTTGGGTCTTTTATGACACTCATGTCTTTCTATTCACCTATTCATCACTTCATTATATTCCATATTTCACTACAAACCAGCTAAGTCATCTTATTCCTTTTTTGCAATTAGGGTTTTCACAGTTTATCAATTAGTTTGCTTGAGTGTATTGATGTATTTAATTTATTATTCATTTACTACAATCTTGCATTTATATTAGGCTCTTATTTACATTTTAGATTAATATTTTTGGTGAATTCAACCGATCAAACCCTCCCTTATGATTATGTCTTCACCTTATCAATTCTTGAATCAAACATCATATCCTTCTTTCGCACCCACTAAGGTCTCATGCATGGTTACTACCACTACTTTCACGATTTCATGCAAGTTCATACTCAACATCCTCCTCACTTTATTACACCTCAAGTCAATCCTTCTATCAATGTGGTAAATAGTCACCACACTTGTCCTCCTATAGCTCCACCCATTTCTATCCCACCACCTATCACTTCTTCGATTCCTCCTACTACTTCTAAGGGTTATGATATCATTGAAAAACTTAAGAATAGGCCAGATAAAATCTCTCTCTATGACTTATTACACAATGCACTAGATTGTCATCAAACATTATAGGCCTCCTTTCACTCTATTCATATTTAAAGTTATAATTCCATAGTAGCCTTCACACACCTCATTCATTCTCTCAAAAATATGTCATGCACTATATCATTAAGTAATGATGGCATATCACCATTTGTTAATGACAATCTATGTGCACCATTTCTTATCACCGTTGTTATCAGCATCGCTTGCATTAAACATGTTCTTAAAGATAATGGATAGGTCATCAAATTATGTTTTCATTACCTTATAACACAAATGGGAATCAATGTTAATCTAATTTCTAAGAACTCTTCTCTTATTTGGGGATATGATTCAACTACTCGCACATTCCTAGAAACTATTTCATTACATATTCAAGTTTGGGCTAAAACTATCCTCACAAACTTCTTCATTATAGATGCTTCATTTCAATTCAATCTATTTCTAGGTACACCTTAGCTTCATGCAATGTAAAATGACTCTAATCTACTCAATTCATGGGGTTCAGAGTTAGAAATAACAATAAATGAAAATACGGTGATACACCAAGAGAGTATAATTAGATAATTTCCTGATCTTCACACCGAAAGGGTTAACTTAGAAAGGATAAAGAAACCATCACAATCTAATTCACCTTATGCTATTTATACAAGGAAAATAATAAACCACAAAAAAATATCATATGCATTCCTTCTGTAAGACCCCAAGCATACCTAATAGATAGATCAAATATGTTCAAATACACAATCAACAATTCATGACAATATATGATATGCACATGTCATACATCCCTTTCTCTTTATGACAGTTAATGATAATGTAACTTTATAACATAAGGAATATAATATTTCACAACTGATTTTCAAGATAATCACATCATTCTCCCACATATTGAAATAAGATATTCTGAAATAAAGGTGAATAATCACTTACACTAAGGAATTACACATCCACAAAGCATACATTGATCAACTATTAACACAATAAATCAGATTTTCATGGAAAAATATTGTTCTGAATATAATTAAAAGGCTTCAAAGTATTCAAAGCACTCTTCCAAGCTTGAAGAGTAACTTTCCCAAATAATTTATATCTAAAAAACTTCATGCACTTAACTATTTATAAGTTTTTAGGTTGAGCCATTATAGCTGGACCTTAACTAACAAATTACTAAAAATAGAATGTAATTAAGTTCCAGGAACATGCTCCCATAAAAATAGAAAAGTAGTTGCAAAGGTTTGACTCAGTCAACCCTGCAACTTAGACTGATCCAAAGCTTGGAACTATCCTTCCATGGCCACCTAACTTAGCTTGGTCCTACAACATCTTTTCCTTCTTCAGTTTTCTCCTGTTCTTTCTCCCACATAATCATCCATGCTTGTAGTCAATGAAACACTTGATGATTCCTTATACTTCCTCTTCTTCTAGTCCACATGCATAATGATTCACCACATCCATTGTTTCAATCTCTCTTGCCACTTTATCTAGAATCCTTTTGAGTTTACTCACCACTTTCTTCAGTCGACTTGTGAAATTATAACATGAAACCAACCTATCAATTGAATCACTATTGAAATTCCTAGTTACCTCATCATCTTTCTTCACCAAATCCTTTGAAATTTGACTTAATTTGATCTACTAGAAGAGCATCAATATTCTCATTGAAGAATTTGTAATTGATATTATCAAACTCTTCTGAGATATCATTTAGAGCATCCATTATTTCCACACATTTTCATCCAATTTCTTGATCAAATCTTGTAGTACTTGGGATCTAAATTCCATAGCCTTCTAAAATTCAAACAACTTGGAAACATCATCAATTACTTCTTCTTGAAGAAGTAGATCTAGATCTCCTCTCTAATCTCACCCCATGTGGTCAAATTCATATTCAAATTATTATTATCTTTAGAGAAAGCCTCATCCATCCTATGAATAGAGGCTCTTTCGGTTTGAAAAATCATTATATATTTCAATAGATTCTATGATCAAAGGATTAGCTTCTTGAAGCATGTGTTCCATCCATCCATTCATTGATCTTCCCTTCTGACCTATCTTCTCAATCTCATGATATGAAATATCATCCAGAGTGGAAGAAATTTTCAGAGAGTAGTTGTAGTTGAAGGATCAGTGGTTGGAGTGGGTTGTGTTACTTTTCTCAACAAAGCAGTGAGTTGTTTAACCTTTTCTTTCAATTCATCCTTAGAAGATTTATCCTTATCATATTTCTCCAAAAAATTCCGAGAGCCATTTGCACATCTTGTTTGGAACCTTCATGTGTTTGCCTTACCTAGTGAAAATATGGAAATTTGATAATTTGCTGCCGTAATAGTTTCTTTAGTCTTTCCCTCAATGAGTAGTAATTTCCATGACTCTCTCTCCTGATTGGTTTATAGATAAACTGGAGATGATCTTTGGCCATTTTTGGCTGTCTCCTCAAAGTAGGTTCCAACACACTTAGATCTATTACATCTACCAGAGGCACCTTCTTCTTTTGTTTTGGAGTTTGGCGATATAACCATTCTTGTATAGCAGATGTCGATGGAGATGACATAACTGATTCAATACCTAGAGCACTAGATAACACAATGGCACTAGGTAACATTAGTTGGAAATGAAGTGGAGGTGGTAATGATAGATGGGGTGGATGTGAGAACAACCATAGGAGTGGATACAATAAGGCTAGAAGTTGAAATGAAGGAAATGAAAGTAGAGAGTGAGTGAAGTGGAAACTGGAGACCCAATCATCTCCTACTGAGAGGATAGGAAGGGATGAAAATACCTAGGCCATGGATGGGGATGGAAAAGAAGAAATGAGTGTAGAAGCAGAAGGTAGTGATGAAGGAAGTGATAATGGAAGAGAAGGAGGGGGTGAAAGATTTTGTGATACAACTGGAGAGTCAATAACCTTGAAAACTTCTGATACTTGGTATTATAGGGGAAACAACTTGGAAGGGCCTTGGAAGAGAGGAACTTCCAACAACAAATGAAATCTTCTTAGGGATTATATTGGCCCTTTGGGTAGGCCTTTTCCTTTTATGGGTGTAGGAAGACTCATTGTTGGTTGGGATTTTGTTCTTATAGATTGATCCAACCCTTTGGGTGAAATTCCCAAGGTAGCCAACCAATTATATGTTCTTTACAAAATGGGCCCCACCCTTTCCTTAGTATTGTAACTTTCCTCTACATACCAATCAATCCATGGAAATGGTTGATTAGCATATTGTTATCCTTATATATGAACCAATACTTCTTCCTCATCCTCCATCTCCTTTGGAATCTCTGCAATACCAAACTATCTAACCTCATCTAAAGTCAACCTTTCATAATCTCATTTCTCGGATAATGAACTCATCCCAATAGTGAATCCAAATATCCTCTAGCTGAGGCACATGAGAACTAGATAAACCCATTTCACTAAACTTACCCCAGTAATCAAAATTGGTTCGGGGATGAAAGGTTCACAAAGTCACTTCAGACATTTCTACATCCACATTCTTCACTTTATAAATGTTGGCACAAGTATATCACCGATTGAAATGGGAAACTAAACTCCCACCTTATGTCATTTGTTTAGATTTTGTGATAATCCAACAATTTCCAACCAACTCTAGCAAAACCCATTTGTCAGTAGGGCATCTTGGCAATTTTTGGGAGCACCCATGAAACTAGGAATTTTGATGTATGTAAATGTAGGAAACTAAAGATAAATGGCTCCCCACTCTCGTACTTCCTTGAAAGCCTCATCTAAAATCCTTTGATTATACAAATCCTTGTCAAAATGATAAATAAGAACAATGAAGAAGGCATCATTGAATCTGTGAAAAATGTTTCTTCCCTCATCCATCATGATTTGAGGATAAAAATAAAAAATATGAGATGCACTTCTAACACCTTTGGTATTTAAACCATTGAATTCTCCCATGGTGGCTATAACATAGACCAAGAAAGAGGTCATGTAAAATTTTTTGGAAGACAAGACTTTACTTAATTGAAAATAGATATAGAGTTGATATGCTCTCCCCATCATATGAATTCTTTTTCTTCTTGATAGTGGCAATGTATAGGAACATCCATTCCTGAAACTCTTTTGTAGAAGCAAGACCCAAACTCTACTCAACAACACAATGAGATCATTCACTTCTTGGATGAAATCTGATCAAACATTGTCTTAGAAACTTGGTGACACTCTTGGCCAAGTAGCTCTTCATCATGACCCTCACACACAATTTGGTTTCCTTGTCCCAATGTTCAATTGCAGCTTTGGGTGAAATTGTGGCATAGTCCTCAACATCTAGGAGTTTGAAAAATCTTCAAAGAAATCAGAGTCCAATCAATTATGACCTTTCCATCATCATTCCTCACCATTTAGAATCTTCATCAAAATGGGTTGTTGTGGCCAAGATGAATTCGGAGGACAATGCATGGATGTAGGAAAACTGGTAGTGAGAGCAAGTCCACTGTCATATATAGCCTACATCCAAGACTTCTTGTTAGGAGCTCTCAACCTTTCCCAAAAGTTTGGAAAATCTATCTTCCCAAGATCGGTATCTCCAATATTTCCTAAGTCTAAGAAAGACACGAATGAGGAGCAACTCCTAAAAATGTATATTTCATCTTTTCTTTTCCTTTTGAGGAAGAGGTTGACATCAAGTTTGGATTTCAGAATCCAAAAGAGCCTTTGGAAATTTGTAACAAATACTATAAAAACCCCAAAATGATGAAGTCTAAAAGTCTGAAAGGATTTAAAATTCAAAGTGCAAACCTCTAAAAACCTAAAAGGGTAGAATCCTCAAAAACTCTAAAAATCTAAATTCAAACTAAAATTCCAAAAGAAAAGAACTCCAAAATCCAAAAGAAGAAACTTCCAAAACTAAAACTTCCAAAAGTCTAAAAAGGAAACTCTAAAAAAACCTAAAAATGCTCAAAAAAAAACCTCCAAATTCTAAAAAATCAAACTTCAAAATAAAAATGTGAAACTATGAATTCACCAAAAAAAAGGAATGAGAATCAAACCCTTGTAGAGATCTGGAAGAAATTAACATGCAATTTGGATTAGATGCCTGTACATATTGAATTTTGTGATTGTGAAGATCAGGAACATTTTTAAGGAAAACATGGTGGATGATGAGGGTTCCATTTCCAAATAAGAAAAAGGAAAAACCAAAGAAAATAAACAAGGAAGAAAACCCAAAATAATCATAAACCAAGAAGAAATAACCCAAACAAAATTACCTTGAAATGATGCCTCAAAAGTACAAAGAGTCGTAAAAATAAGGATGTCGAGAAAAAAAAGTTCAGGTGAAAATGACAGATAAAAATATGAGTATATATAGAAAAATCCAAAATTAATGCCCAAAAGCCGACACATGGGGAGGTTGGTGAGAATTAAATGCCCATAGAACCCCAAAGTCTAAAACCCGAAAGTTCAAAGTTCTCCAAATTTTGAACTTTGAGTTTTTGAACTTGAAACTTGAGAGAAAGTTTTATGAAAAGATGACAGGAAGACTCTAAAACTAAAGTCCAAAAGTTCCAAAATTTTAGAACTTCGGAGTTTCAGACTTTGAACTCCAGAGGTGAAAATATTAAAATGAAGATGGAGACTCAAAACCAAAAGTCCAAGTTCCAAATTTTGGAACTTCAAAGTTTCGAGACTTTGAAACTCCAGAAAGAGATTTCTCAAAAGGCATCATAGACTTCCAAAACACAAAAGTTTGAAGTTCCAATTTTGAAATTTTGGAACTTCAGAGTTTCATACTTTTTGAAACTCCAAGTTGAAAAAAGTAAAAATACCAAAGGAGACTTCTTGAATCCCAAAAGTCTGAAACCCCAAATTTTGGAATTTCGAGCTTTTGAGTTTGGAAACTTTGGATTAAATTTTTATTTTAGTAGTTTTTTCCTCCTAAAAGGAAAAATTCAAAATCAAAAGTCCAAAATTTTGACTTTGAGAGTTTTCAACAAATTTCTAAACATTTCTAAAACAGCTTCCGTTAAAGCTTTCAAAAGAAATTTTGAATCAACTTTTAACATTTTCAAGGTAAAATTTAAAGGTTAACATTTTTGGTGACCTCCAGGGAATGCTTTCCTACTAATATTTTAGGTTAGTAGCCTTATACAAAACCATTGGGAAAAAGAGTTCTTGAAAGAAAACTACATTCAGAGCACAAAAAAAAAGAAAAAAAAAAAAAAACACACAATGTGCGAAGCACTTGGAGGAAAAGATAAAACAAACATTGTACAAGGGGTGGAAAGATCTCAAAATCAATCTTTGAGATGTATCCCATTCACATGAATGGGAAGATTCTTCTCCATTGATTCTAGATAGATGAAATGAATTCACCTCTTTGCAACTCGTGATGATGTATGGCCCACTCCAAAGAGCATCAAACTTGGCATGTTTTCCTGGTTTGGCTCTATCTTCATCCCATTTGAGAACTAAATCTCCCTCTTGAAAATGTTTTTGGAGCTTTCTTTCTTATCAAAATACTTTTTAACCTAAGCCTGATGTTGTTCCAAAGTCTTCACAACCCTGTTTTATACTTCTTCCAATTCCATGAGTTCAAAAACCTTATGGTCAAGGAATCATTTTCCATAACCTCCAAGTTGATGTGCTAACTCCAAAGAAGGTAACTCCAAGGAGAGTGGAATTTTTCTTCCCTTCCATATACAAGCATGAAAGGAGAATTCCCGATGGCCCTTTTGGGTGTGATTTGATCTTCCCATAAGGCATTCTTAAGTCGTATGCCAAGTTCTCCTATTAGTCTCCATTATGTGTTTGATAATCCTTATGAGATTCTTGTTACTAGACTCAACCAATCCATTTCCTTGTGGATAGTAATTGGATGAAGTCTTGAGATAGACCCCATTCTAACAGCCCATTCACTCAACTTCAAACCAAGAAAATCCATTGCATTATCTAAAATAACTATAAATGGAACACCAAACCTTGTCATTATACCTTCTAAGAAATCAAGAACTACCTTTTCATTGCTTTCTTTCAATGCTACTACCTCTGTCCATCGAGTAAAGTAGTCTGTTGCAGTAAGAACCCATTTATGTCTGTCACTAGATGGAGGATTAATCATCTTGATGAAATCCAACCCCATTGAATGAAAGGTTGATCTACTTGAATTAGATGTAATGGAAGGGCTGTCAACTTCTACTTTCCTAATGAAAAGGGCACATTCCTTACATTTCCTTACCCAGAGATGGGCATCTTTGAACAAATTTGGCCAATAGTAACCAGCTTGCATGATCTTGGTAGTATTTTTCATGTAGAATAATGTCCTCTAGATATACCATTTTGAAACTCTTCTAGTATCTTACTTACTTGTTCCGGTCCTACACATCAAAGGAGAACACCATTCAAATCCTTTCAAAGAGAACATTATCTACTAGAACATATGGAATAGACTAAATATGAAGGTCCATCTTTTGATTTTTATCCATGTTCACAAGATATACTCTAGAAAAAAGGAAATTCTTCATTTTGGATAACCAATCAACTTGATCATCACCTTTATCAGTGTTTAAGAGTGTAACATCTAAATCACCTTTTGATTCCATGTCTGTAGTAAGCTATTGACACAAACCTTTACCTCTAACAAGTTTGGTAACTTTGATGTGTACATCATACTCCATCACCTTCATGATCCATCCAACACATTTCTCATTCATCTCTTTATTCAACAAAAATTCCTTGACTCTGGATGAGACACTATCAGTGAATTTTGTTGTTTGACAACATGTGCTTGAATTTATTCAGAGCTCAAATAACTACAAAGACTTATTTTTCAACAAATGAATATTTGAGCTCATAGTACTTGAGGTATTGACTGAAAAAATCAATTGGATGCTCCATCAAATCATCATTTTGTTGAGTAAGTATACCTTAAAATGCTCTCTTGACCTACAAAAGCATAGAGGATAAAATATTTATCAAATCTAGGGTTCACTAGCATTGGAGCCTAAGAAATGGCCATTTTGATGGCTTCAAAACTCTCCTTCCCTTCCTTTTCCATGAGAAAGGCATATTTTTCTTCAAAGATAGCTATCAGTGGTTTAGCCAATTCTACGAATTGAGGAATGAATCTTCCACAAAATTTATAGTCCTAAAAAAATTTGGAGTCCCTTTTTGTGACTTGGGAGGGAGAGAGACAAAATTGAGTGAATCCTGGCTGGATCGATTGATAGTCCTTCTGCTTGAAACAACATGCCCTAATAGCTTTCCCTTGTGCACTATGAAAATACACTTTTTAGGGTTAAGTGAAACCCCAAATTCCCTGTACACCTCTAGAAAACATTCTCTAGATGTGTGATGTGATCACTTGCATGCTTAGAGTACATAGTTATATCATCTAGGTAAACCAAAATGATATCATTGATTAGTCCTTTAAATGCCATGTCCATGGCTCTTTGAAAAGTAGCCCCGACATTGGACAATCCAAATGACATTTTGTTATAAGCATACGTGCCCCACTTGGTGGTGAAGGCCATTTTAAATTGATCAGATTCTTGAACCAAAAATCTGATTATAACTTGAATAACCATCGAGCAAAGAAAACCTCTGAGCTCTTGCTACTATTTGAAGAATTTTCTCCATTGATGGAAGAGGATAATGATCTTTTAATGAGGCATGGTTCAGATCTTTGAAATCCACGCATAACCTGAATTTCTCCATTTTTCTTCCATACAAGAACTAGGTTGGCCACCCAAGATGAATGCTTAATAGGAAAAATTATACATACCTCTATGAGTTTGGTTAGCTCCTTTCTCATTAGTGGCTCAATTTTGGGATTAATTGGCCTCTATTTCTGTACGAATTGGCTTGGCATGAGGGTCTAGTTCAATAGTATGTTGTGCTAGCCTTGATCAAAACCACACGCAGGTCCTTATAGCTCCATGTGAAAATGTCATGATACTCTTGACACAGTTTGATGAAAGATTCCTTTTCTTCATAAAGTACATACTTTACCAATCTTTAGAAATTTCTCACTGGCCACTTCAACCTCCTCAAAATTATCTTCTTTGACCACCATGTTCGAGTTCTATTTTCTGGCTTGATCATCTAAATTGAAGATGGATTCCAGAGTAACTAAGCCTTTTGGTAGCTTTTTTTTTTTAATTGAATGATTTATCATTGTATGCTTCTTGCAACTTAGCTTGACCTTTCGTGGCAAAACTCCACCTTTTCTTGTAGAAAACAAGATAATTTGTTGGTCACTATCAAACACTTACTAGCTACTTACATTATCAGGGACTTGGGTCAAACCACTATTTTGATAGATTTTTGTCCTTCCTTTGTGATATCAAACCAAGTATGTCATATTGTAAACCAATTGTAGCAAGCCTATCAGTGATCTTGGTTTTTTTTTCTAGGAACAACATGGATCCCAAAAGCTTTGAAATATTTGATCAAATCCCATACTTGGTTTTTGTATGATCTTAAAAGATCATTTTTGATACACTATGTGTCATCACTTGATGAACTACTAACTCATTGTCTCCAAAAACAACCAGAGCTTTAATACCCCTCTTTTGAGCAAGTTGAATTCCTTACACAAGGGCCTCGTATTTTGCAACATTGTTAGTGCAACTGAACTACAATCAGAAAGATGAGAAGTATTTATTTCCTTCTAGAGAAATTATCATAACACTAACACCAGATCCATTCTTACTCCTTGAGCCATCAAAGAACAATTTCCACAATCCTTCAAGATTGTTTTGTTTTGACAAGTTGTGGTATGGTTGTTCCTTCTTCATGAATGCAATATGTGCCCAATCTCTATCTCTTCCAACAACAGTAAACCAGCTTCTTCCTCTACCAATAAATTAGTGTAGGGATCATATTGATGATCTACACTTACCTCATCTAGCACCATATCAGGACTTCCTCTATAAGAGTAGTTGGTTCATGATTGGCATCTTCTTCTTCTTCGGGTCACCAATGGCATAATTCCCATTTATGGGACTAGCAGTGTAGGGATCCACATGATTATGGAAAATTGGTTCTTCCTTATAGTCACCTTCATCCCATACTGAGTTCTGAGGATCATATGTGACCAATCCAATGACAGGTAACCACCCATCTTGGCAGTGAAATCTCATGATAGAAGATGGCGAAGAGAGGAGGAAGATCGATAACCGATATGTCTTGTGTGAATGAAAAATTGGGGCATGCATGGATGGTAAGATAGAGTCCTTTGATGATTTTGACGGTCTGAATTGTGGTACCATCTAACTGAACAACTCCCCTAGAGATTGGAGTATATTGTATTCCCAACACGTATGCAATCTGTTTGGGCATGACGAACTATTGGCACCAGAATCAATCATGCAATTATGCACCAAATGATTGCCAATGATCAAGGAGATATAGAATGGAGGTGGTTTTTGGCCTTAGGAATAATTTTCCTTCTAGTTGGCACAAACTTGTTGTAATTTCTACTCCACGACCGATGATCCATCATTTTTACCAAAATTGTTCAAGGCATCTCGCAGCAAATTTCTTTGAGAAGGAATTGAAAGTGTGTCCCACATAGTAATGCTCAGGTTGGTCTTCTTCATTTTTTCTACAATACTAAATGGAATTTCTCCTACTTTGCTGACACTTCTTTGGGCATTGGATTCCTCTTTTGTAAAATGCTTATTAGGTATTCATTATCATCTAATTTTGACTTCACAAAATTAATTAATAAAAAAATGGAAATTTTCAAATTTTTCAAAGTGTTACTTTGTGTGGTTTATCACTCTCATCATGACCATCTCATTTTTGTGATCATTCTGATCTTCATTTCGTCCATTTCGGTGAGAACTCCTCCCGTCATGTCTTAAACTGCGTTAAATATTAATTAATTATTATTTAATTAATTAATTACTCTTTGTTTGATCAAATTAATTTTTAATAACTTTGGAGTATTTAATTAAATAAATATTAATTAAAATTCAATCGAAAAGTTTTATTTTTAATTGCTTTGGGAAAATAAGTTTCCGCTTCCCATTGTTGGGGATGCCAAATTGGCTTCCCGAGGCCCGGATTTCCCTTTTCCTAGCAAATTTGTTTTAAATCCCCACTTGTGGATTTCTTCCTCGATTTCCAAATTAATGAATTGAAAACAGGTAAAAAATCTCTCGATTTCCCACATGGGGAAATAAAATGGGGATTGTTAGCCCGCCTTGCCATTTCCATTGGCAATTGGCCATTGATTTCCCCTTTCCCCCTGGCAATTAATTCCACTACCCGGGAAGAAGGGAAGTTGGATTAATCCTCATAAATTCCTCCATCAAACTCGTTGGAAAGAGTCATGCGAAGCTTTCCAAATTGCTTCTTATTTCTTCTAAAGGAATAAAATATTTGTATCACATCCCTCAAACAATACTAGTTTACTGTGAACGCCATTGTGAAGAAGCAGGAGGACCAAGTTTTGTTTTGATGCATCAATGAAAAGCTAATAACAAAGCTTTCCACTTATTCAAAACCAGTCCACGCAAGGGAAGTAATACATGTAGCAGTGGGAAGATTCAGCCCAGAGAAAAAAACAATCCATAACTCTCCACACTATCAGCAAAGACTCCATGCAATAGGTTTTGAGAAGCAATAGTCCAAACAAATCTTCAGGCAAGAGCATAAGACAGTCCAAAAATAAAATACCACGCATTGGAAAAGAGAACAGTCTAAAATGGAGAAGGCATAGCTCACGCATGTAGGGGAGAAGGTAGAAAGGAATCCATGCATAGTTGTTTCTACATCAAAGGCCACGCATTACCAAAAGGAAGGAGGGACAACAGTCCAAAAAAAGGACATTTTGTTTTATGCAAAGCATCTCCATGCAACAAGAGGGCATAAGAATAAAACCAGTCCAAGAGACCATGCAGGGGTGTGAAGAAGTAGGAGAATAGTGCCAAAAGTGAGACTTCATGCACGTGAGAGGATAGTCCAAACAAATAGCCCACACAAAACAAGACAAAGACCATGCAAAGGCCACGCAAGGGGAAAAGTGATTGGTTTTAAAAGTAAAAGTTCCCACACATTTGTCATAAGGAGGACAGTCCAAACAAACAAAAAATCCCACACAGGCCACGCATCCATAGAAAGTCTGTCCACGCAGCCAAGGAAGGGAAAGGCCACATGCAGCCAAGGATTTTTCCCATTTGTTCACACAGCCACAATACCAAAAGAATAGTCCAATGCAAATACTAAAAGGCCATGTGAGAGGAGAGGATAGTCTAAAAGCTAGGAAATCCAAACGCCCAAGAAGATTCCACGCATTACCAAAAGGGAGCAGGCAAGAGCAGTCACAAGAAGACACAGAGGAACCCACGCATTTTCCAGAAATCCAAGTAGCAAAAAAATGTTTTTCTCCTTCAATGCATTAGGACAAATGAAATTTTGAGGAATAATAGTTTTAAAAAGTCTCATGAATTGGATAGAACAAATTTAGCAAAGAGAACAGACCAGTTTCAACGCCAGAAGGAAGAAACAACAAGATTTCACGCAGTCAAAGGAAAGCCCAAAGTATGAGGTCATTAAAATTAGGCCATTTTCACACATACCAAGGAGAATTTGCTCCGGAAAATTAAATAAAAATTGGGATTTTAGAAATCGGGTGATTTCATTTATTTAAAATATTAAAAAAATGTTGTCGCCCGAGTCGGAATTCAAACCTAGTCTCGTGTGATGTATTAAAAAAATAGTAATTTTTGTAACCGGGACTGATTGTTATTATTATTATTTTTAAATAATAATAATAATAGTAATAATCAAACAAGTCATATTTGTTCTTGCACTTACAGGGTTTCAAGATCGAGACCCAACCCCGCTTTGCGTTACTTTTTCATGCACTCGAGTCATTTTTCTATGAAATTCATAATGGCCGAAAAATCTAACAAATCTGTAGGAAGATCGAGGAATCCAGTGGAGAAATCGAACAAATCCACACTCAAGTATGAATTCCAAGGAATCATCCCTCCCAGTTCCATTAAGTCAGCATATGAAAATATCACTGATACAAATATGGGTCACATCAATGTGAAATAATACTTGACCCCGCGTTGCTTTGCGTGGGTGGTCATTTTTCTATGAAATTCATAATGGCTGAAAAATCCAAATTCTATAGGATCGAGGCTTGGAGAAATCAAACAAATCCACACTGGAATCTAAGGAATCATCTCTCCAATTAAGTCATATGAGCAAATTCACATCAATGTGAAATAATATTGCGGTGTAACGGTGAAAACTCCGAAGGCAAAACCATATTCTCAAATAAGCTTTACCATAGTGGTCTATCTCAAATAGTATCATTTCTTGTCTTGGTGCAATTTCCAGGAGGTTATCACTTATGTGGAGCATTATGATCCTGAGAGGTGAGGAATTTTTAAAGATAATCATGTGCCTTTCCTCTTAATCACACCAAAGCACATTGAGGAATTTCTCGACATACCTGACTTTCTGAGAATGCGGATATCACTCGCTAGTCAGCACAAGAATTTTGGGATGAAGAACCCCTGAGATGGAGCAAGATGGTTAATAACAATTGGTTAGTGACTAAGAAGCCTCGAATTGACCGGCTTCCCAAATAATTGTACCACGTTGAGTTCATGGAAGAAATCGGGGACATGATTACTCTCCTAAGTTGAGTTTTCATTTTACCCTCTACTAGGATTTTCCACCCATGGATGTATCCATTTATCTATATCATCCTTTCTAAGAAAGAGTTTTTGGATTGGGCCACCATCATCAGTAATACCATTCACAAACAATTTATAGAAGTTAAGATGATGGATGCTTCTACATGACATCATATCTAACTTATCCATTAGTAAGAAGAAAAAGCTATTTTCTGGACTCAAAACAAGAGGATTCATGGGGCCATCAAATAGTGTCTTCCATTATTATCCGTAAATAACTTTCAAAAATAGCTCTCACCATTTTAGAAGAGTCAACAATGCATTCACCTTTGCGTGATTTGGAACTGAATCGGAATATAGAGGAAAGCTTTTCTAAAGAAGTCCATTAATGTCATTTCCCAATGGGTAACCTGGTTTATTCAATTTTCATCCTTTTCCTACATTCACATGAGTGGATTTGTTAGTACTCCATGGAATCTTCCTAAGTACGTCAATGATAGATGGGCATTAATGGAGCTTGCGTGAAAACTATTCCAAGTTCACTATCTTCTCAGTGACAAGCACCATTCAGGAATTCATTTCCCAATCCAAATCGAGGAATACCAATGTCTAAATCTTTTCAATGCACAACTCATGGAAAAAGAGTTTTCCCTCATCACAATTCATCCATATGTGAAGAGAGCCTAGTTTGATATCAATGGATATATGCAAAAGATTCCTAGAGCAAAGTATCAACATAACCCTACCATGGAAGATTTGAAGGTTGCATACCTTTCGGACAATGAACATGAAGTAAGAAGATGAGATGATGTTTTTCTCACCTAACACTTGCTTAGATCAATGCCTTTTGAATCAATAACCTCTAATTTTCTCGCCTAACACTTTGATAGCTCGAAAGATCAAGGCCTTTCAATCATCAAGAACCCTCCAACCAAATCCCCTTCTCGATTCATTTGTTTCCAAAATAATGATGAAGATGTTATTGATCCCTCATATGATAGCGAAAATTCTTTTGCACCCCACTTTCAAAAAGTGCAGCCTCAAACACTTTGAACCTATAGTTCAGACCAAAATATCTGAGATGAATTTTCTCTCAAATTGATAGGATTCTTAAGAATCATGATTTCAAAAACAATGAGAATTCTTGAAAAAGAAGTATATCTTGGTACAATAAGAGAACTTGCCATTGATTACAATCAATTCAAAGATCATACTTAATGGTGGAGACGATCACAAAATTGCCAACTCAAGGAGGTCTTCATTCAAGGTCCAAAGAAAGTCCCATTCTCGATCAATTGATATCATGCTAAAGTGACTTGAGATCTCATCATACTCACAGGCAAAAAAGAAAGGGGTGGTTTCCAAAATCCACTTCATTCACTTTCCCAAAAAGAATAATGTGCCACGAGGAGAAAAATCTAAAGACCCTAACCCCAGTGAAGGAAGAGAGAGTGTATCGAGATTTTCTACTTCAAGTAGAGATTATTCTACTCACTGACTGTAGTGGATGTTGAAAGAGGGTTTAAAACCACTGCCAATCTGAGATCAAGGATGATATTCACATCGAACGTGACGCAGAACGTGGGAAAAACCTCGTTGCAAGCCATAAAACTCTCCTCTCCTCTATCTCATAAATTAAATGGGGTGTACATATAGTTAATAGCTCTCAAAATATCATGACAAACAATCCTCGAAAGATGCCAAATGCCTTGCATGACAGTGTCCACTCAAAAGAAGAAGAAGAGAGAAGAAGAGGGAGACAAGATATCCAAACACTTTAGAACCTATGAGTTCATGAAGAAATTTCCCAAAATCTCCCAAATGATCTCTAAGGGAGGTGGATATTTAGGTTATTTCTCCTCAAATAGAGGTTGTGGATGTCCAATGTGAAGGATTCTCCATAACAAAAAAGGGATCTCATGATGTCTCTCAAAACAATGAGAATATTGCTTGAGAACTCCTCACGAAACATTTTGTGGATGAGGGACCTATAGTGTATCGTAAGTGAATGAAAAGATGACTCCTTCATCCCAATGAGGGGGCTCAACAAAAAGAAGAGTTGATTCATCCAATGAGGTTAAGAAAAGGAAGAGGGTTGTCATGAGGAAGATTGATTTGATTTTGATGCCCTTTTCAAAATTTTGAATGATGTCATTTGAAAAGCCTAAGGTTCTTTCTCGAATAATGGTGGATAATGACGAGAAATAGATTTGCAGATCTTTCCATCCCACAAGTTGATAAGGATCGTGATGCCATGACACTGCTGATTATGAAGTTTCCAGTGACTTGGAATTGGGAGGTCCACATTAGAAAGTGACATGGAAATGGCTCGAGATTCAATTGATATCATGTTAAAGAGACTTGAGAAATATAATTCTCAGAACTCTCATTTCTAAGGCCAAGAAAATAATCAATTGGTGGAATATGTTCAACATCTTATAAATCCCATATCATTCGCTTTCAGGCATAGTTTGTTTTCCGTCTGATGTAGTGGATCCTATGACCTCGATGAAGAAACTCTCAATTTTATGCAAAATAAATAAACACATTAGGCCCCCGTGCCATGTCACTAAAACGTGTCTTTCATATATTCCATTTTTTTTTGAGGCGAGGGATGATCAAAATAGTGGTTAAGCTCCATTCGAGGAAAAAGAAGATATCGTCACACACCGAAAGACATCAATATTGCAAAAAGTTGGAAAACACGCATATGCCACAAGAGTGCATGATCCAATTATTTCTTTTAAAACCCACAAATGAGGAAGGGGAAACTTTTTTTCTAATATATATTAAATTTGGATGAGATATTTCCCGTGCCAAAGTCTATATGAGATGACAAGTATGGAATCCTCGATTTTAGCCATTAAAGGAATTCTCAAATTTGAAAATCGAGGAACGTTTTCTTTGGTGTCTGCATCTCAAATCAAGGAAGATGCTTCTTGAGGATTCATGATCTAAGTATGAGAGCATATGTAATGAAGCCTTCACTTCACTTGCCTTGATTCAGAATTCTCCCATAGCTAAGATCCCTTACAACCTCGTAAATGAACATAATCAAAGGTATTCATCGGAACAAGTGGAAGATAAATTTTCACAATTGTTTAAGGACATGTACACTCCCACCAATAATTTTTCATCGGTTGTAATGGAGAAAAAAAATTGTATATCAAATTAAATAACTTATTTAAGAATGCTCAATCAAATATTATTAATTTAAATGATATGCCAAGTAGGATTCTTGAATTGATCATGTATTTTTTCACTTGAGGATATTATTTGACCAAATGAACCTCCGAAGAAGAAAATTTCATGTTTGAAACTTTGGTAAGGTTTAGATCCTTTTCAGTACGCTCACAAAAGTAAATGATCCTAATTTCACCAAATGGTATTTTTTCGAGGCTTGAAGGAGATAATTTCTTGGTATCTAACGAAGTGGGAGAGTTCATTTCTCATACATTTGACATAGGAAACCCCATTTTAATGGATAAGGCACTGGTTATTATTGTAAATTTTAAAAAGTGGATTTTTAAGAAAAGGTGTTGTTATTTGCTTTTAGAAGCTATGGATAATTTAAGTGATTTCTATTTTTAGTTGTTTTTAATAAATTTGGTTAGAAAAGTCAAAGTTCACTTAAGTTCCTTATTTAATGATCATGTAAAACCCTAACTACTTTGTAACCAACTTTTGGGTTATAAAATAAAGTGAGGGGGGCTCATTTGTAAGGGTGACTTTGAGAGAGGAGAAGAAAATACTTTTGTGTGAAAGATTTGCTTCAAAGAAAGAAACTTTGTGTTCTTTTGAGAAGACATTTTGGAGTTAATGAAATATGAACTTTGTGTCCCATTCATTTTCTCTTATAGCATTTGATGTTCTTATGTTTATTATATGTTAGTGTTTTAATCTTGCATGCAAATATTTTCTTTTATCTTATTTTCAATGTTATTAATATGGTATTCTAGTTCACAGGTGATCAAGCTCGATTATCTACTTGCTCACGTGTGTTCCCTTTTACACATTCTTGTTTACCTAACTCAAACTCCATTTTATTTGTGTTAGTTATTCATCTTTCCTCTTTGTGTAATATTAGGCTCTACTTTTACCTAACTCTTGCATGTTCTTTCAATTCATTCCATTCCACTCCTTTCCATCATTCCATTCCATCTCCCTCATTCACTTTTCTTTCCATTGATGTTCCAAACACCCCCACATACAATTTTGAATGTGTAGATGTAAATATAGTTTTGGTTTTCAATAAAGGAAGCCTCACCTTTATTGAGGAGGGACTTCATGTCCACACTGTTGTATGTCATTTACATGTGTGCTAATCCATATGCTAACATATCGTGATGCTTAAAGAACCTTCTTTTCTTGTGGCTCGACTAGCAATTGTTTCTAGATGTCTCTTTCCTACATCCTTATCAACCGATGTTTGTGACTGAGGTTGTGAAGTAGAATCTTGGTCAGCTTTGGGAGATCAGATTTCCATCACCCTTTTCTTAGAATGATTATTCATTGCATGGACAAAGCATATTTATTCACCCCATAAAAATATTTTTCTTTTGAATTTACAAAAGTGGTTTCTTTATGCGCTTGCAATGATCTGCTATTTCCTATGTGGGTGATTTATCTATAGGCTCCAAAGGTTTGGATATTCTTTGAACCATAAGGTCTTGGATAAGAAATCCATTAGAGAAAAGGTTTTGATTGTGAGGTTGAGAACAAGGATAACACCATTCATAATCTTGGACTAGATTATTTTGGATAGGTATGATAGCTTTAGAAGAACTAACGGGAGGGGATTCCTTAAATTTAGAGGCCTAACATTTGTATCTTGAGCTACAACTTGGTTTTAACTCTGGTTATTTCCTTGAAAGGGGATGGTTAGCTTGATAATCTTGATGATTTTGTGGCTTATATTGGGAACTATATTGAATTTTTTTGCCATTTGAGTGCAACAAGCTCGTTCCCAAAGGTTTATAGTAGTGACTTGACTTCAAATAGGTCATTTGAGGAGGTGGGGGTAGACTAAGCTAGCTATTTAGAAGATGTTGGAATGGGGGCAATGGTGGGCTGAGTATTTGTAAGATCAGGGGATAATGACATTGGTGGTTGTGGGGCTATCTTCCTAACATGGATCAAGCAATTATCAATGCTTATGGAAACCTCGTAGGCATCCAGTAATACATTCCCTCCCATATAATAGATCATTATGGCTATATCGTTATTTAAATCCTACAAATAGTATAGGAATGCATTGTTTAGAAAAAAATTTTATGAGTGTTGGAATCCTATTCCATGTCTTTTAGAAATGAAAATTGAAATCACTCATGTATTCTTGGGGAGCTCATTTATAATAGTTAGTTGTTCTAAGAGCAATAGTGATCACTCTTGTCTTTGAACTGCTTGCAAAATATTTTCCCTAATTCATCCCAAGTGGTAATAGTTCCAACCCTCAAACATCAAAACCACTGAAGCACTTTTCCCTTGAAATAATAGTAAGAATTTTAACCTGCAACATTGTCCTCTGTGATATTATGTACTACAAAAATGTTGGCTACATCGTTAATATGTTCCACTAGAGTAATGTGAGTTTCTCATGTATAGAAGGGAAAAATTTTGAGTGTTACAGCAGGTATAGGATCATGTTGAGCTAACAAAGAGGACTTATTACATTGAAAGGAGGGAAAACTTGGTTATGTGCCATTCTTCGATAGGTTTATTATTCCCGGGTGGAGGGAATATTTTGTTAGGGGAGTAGAATGATGCTGCGGGAAGACATTGTGATTTGGTAAGTCTAAAATGAATCTTCTTCTTCTTGGAGAAGACAAATATAATTCAATATGTTGATAATTCCCCTCTGTCTTGTTGAAGCTCTTTTCTAGATTCTTCGCATATATTAACACACCGAGGTAAAAAATCCATAGATATGGAGTTGTCAGTACTTTGAGTTATGCAAATATCAAGAGAAGTACCAACTCTCTTTGGTCCCATGGGGCGTGCCAAAGACTATTATCATGAAGATCGTGCACTCGTTAAATTTTTGAGAGATCCCACACAATGTTGGAACATCCCCAAGGTGTGGGACCTTGTTTCCTTGGGATGAACCTCTCGGAGAAGGTCAGATTCCTTTGGAACTTGGGGCACCCAATTTAAGATCGACGTGTAAGGCTAAGAATACTTAAAATGACTCTAATCTACTCAATTCATGAGGTTCAAAGTTAGAAATAACAATAAATGAAAATACGGTGATACACCAAGAGAGTATAATTAGATAATTTCTTGATCTTCACACTAGAAAGGGTTAACTTAGAAAGGATAAAGAAACCATCACAATCTAATTCACCTTATGCTATTTAGACAGGGAAAATAATAAACCACAAAAAAATAGCATGCATTCCCTTATAAGACCCCAAGCATACCTAACAGATAGATCAAGTCTATTCAAATACACAATCAATAATTCATGACAATATATGATATGCACATGTCATACATCCCTTTCTCTCTATGACAATTAATGATAATGAAACTTTATAACAGAAGGAATACAACATTTCACAACTGATTTTCAAGATAATCACATCATTCTCCCATAGATTGAAATAAGATATTCTAAATAAAGGTTAACTAATCACTTACACCAAGGAATTACACATCCACAAAGCATACATTGATCAACTATTAACACAATAAATCAAATATTTCATGGAACATATTGTTTTAAATATAATTGAAAGGCCTCAAAGTATTCAAAGCACTCTTCCAAGCTTGAAGAGTAACTTTCCCAAATGATCTATATCTTTAAACTTATGCACCTAACTATTTATAAGTTTTCAGGTTGAGCCATTACAACTTGGACCTTAACTAAAAAATTACTAAAAATAGAATGTAATTAAGTTCCAGGGAACATGCTCCCATAAAAATAGAAAATTAGTTGCAAAGGTTTGACTCAGTCAATCTTACAACTTGGATTGATCCAGAGCTTGGAACTATCCTTCCATGGCCACCTAACTTAGCTTGGTCCTGTAATATCTTTTCCTTCTTCATTTTCTCTTGTTCTTTCTCCCACACAATCATCTGATGGTTGTATTCAATGAAACACTTGATGATTCCTTATATTTCCTCTTCTTTTGGTCCTCATGCATAATGATTTACCACATCCATTGTTTCAATCTCTCTTGACACTTTAGTTAGAATCCTTTTGCATTTACTCACCACTTTCTTCAGTCAACTTGTGAAATTTTGACATGAAACTATCACCTGTCGATTGAGTCACTACTGAAAGTCCTAGTTATCTCATCATCTTTCTTCACCAAATCCTTGAAATTTGACCTAATTTGATCTACTTTGGAAGAGCATCAATATTCTCATTGAAGAATTTTCAATTGATATTATCAAACTCTTCTGAGATATCATTTAGAGCATCCATTATTTCCACACACTTGTCATCCAATTTCTTGATCAAATCTTGTAATACTTGGGATCTAAATTCCATAGCCTTTTAAAATTCAAACAACTTGGAAACATCACTTATTCTTGAAGAAGTAGATCTGGATCTTCCTCCATAATCTCACCCCATGTGGTCAAATTCAGATTCAAATTATTATTATCTTCAGAGAAAGCCTCATCCATCCTACGAATAGAGGCTCTTTCGGCTTGCAAATCATTATATATTTCAACAACTTATGTGATCAAAGGATTAGCTTCTTAAAGCATGTGTTCCATCCATCCATTCATTGATCTTCCCTTCTGACCTATCTTCTCAATCTCATGATATGAAATATCATCCAGAGTGGAAGAAATTGTCAAAGCAGTTGTAGTTGAAGGATCAGTGGTTGGAGTGGGTTGTGTTACTTTTCTCAACAAAGTAGTGAGTTGTTCAACCTTTTCTTTCAGTTCATCCTTAAAATATTTATCCTTATCATATTTCTCCAACAAATTTCTGAGATTTGTTTACACATCTTGTTTGCACCTTCATGTGTTGCCTTACCTAGTGAAAATCTGGAAATTTGATAATTTGTTGCCATAATAGTTTCTTTAGTCTTTCCCTCAATGGGAGTAGTAATTTCCATGACTCTCTCTCCTGATTGGTTCACAGATAGGCTGGAGATGATCTTTGTCATTTGTCCTATCTCCTTGGAGTAGGTTCCAACACACTTAGATCTATTACATCTACTAGAGGCACCTTCTTCTTTTGTTTTGGAGTTTGGCGATACAGCCATTCTTGTATAATAGATGCCGATGGAGATGACATAACTAATTCAATACCTGAGCACTATATAACATACAATGCACTAGTAACATTAGTTAGCAATGAAGTGGAGGTGGTAATGATAGATGGGGTAGATGTGAGAACAATTATAGGAGTGGATACAATGAGGCTAGAGGTTGAAATGGAGGGAAATGAAAGTGGTAGAGTGAGTGAAGTTGAAACTAGAGACCAAATAATTTCCCTCTTGAGAGAATAGGAAGAGATGAAAATACATGGGCCATGGATGGGGATGGAAAAGAAGAAATGAATATAGAAGCGAGAAGGTAGTGATGAAGGTAGTGATGAAGGAAGTGATAATGACAAAAAGGAGGGGGTGACATATTTTTTTATACAACTTGAGAGTCAATAACCTCGATAACTTCTGATACTGGTATTTTAGGGGAAACAACTTTGGAAGAAGGAGCCTTGGAAGAGAGGAAACTTCCAATAACAAATGAAATATTCTTAGGGATTATATTGGCCCTTTGGGTAGGCCTTTTTCCTTTTACGGGTGTAGGAAGACTCATTCTTGGTTGGGTTTTTGTTCTTATAGATTGATCCAACCCTTTGGGTGAAATTCTTAAGGTAGCCAACCAATTATATGTTCTTTGCAAAATGGTCCCCACCCTTTCCTTAGCATTGCACATTTCCTCTACATATCAATCAATCCATGGCAATGGTTGATTGGTGATATTATTATCCTTGTATACTAAATCCAATACTTCTTCCTCATCCTCCATCTCCTTTGGAATCTCTGCAATACCAAACTATCTAACCTCATCTAAAGTCAACCTTTCATAATCTCGTTTCTAGATAATGAACTCATCCTCGAAAGTGAATCAAAATATCCTCCAGCTAAGGCACATGAGAACTGGATAAACCTATTTCATTGAACTTACCCTAGTAATAAAAATTAGTTTGGGGGTGAAAGGTTTGCACAAAGTCACTTCAGACATTTCTACATCCACATTCTTCACTTTATAAATGTTGGCACAAGTATATCAGTTGATTGAAATGGGAAACTGAACTCCCACCTTATGCCATTTGTTCTAGATTTTGTGATAATCCAACAATTTTTAAACCAACTCTAGCAAAACCCATTTTTCAGTATGGCATCTTGGTAACTTGTTGGGAGAACCCATGAAACTGGGAATTTTGATGTATGTAAATTTAGGAAACTAAGATAAATGGCTCCCTACTCTCATACTTCCTTGAAAGCCTCATCTAAAATCCTTCAATTATACAAATCCTTGTCAAAATGATAAAGAAGAACAACAAAGAAGGCATCATTGACTCTATGAAAATGTTTTCTTCCCTCATCCATCATGATTTGAGGATAAAAATCAAAAATCTGAGATGCACTTCTAACACCTTTGGTATTTAAACCATTGAATTCTCCCATGGCGGCTGTAGCATAGACCAAGAAAGAGGTCATGTAAAAGTTCTTGGAAGACAAGACTTACTTAATTGAAAATAGATAGAGTTGTTGATATGCTCTCCCCATCATATGAATTCTTTGTTCTTCTTGATAGTGGCAATGTATAGGAACATCCATTCCTGAAACTCTTTTTGCAGAAGCAAGACCTGAAACTCTACTCAACAACATGATGAGATCGTTCACTTCCTAGATAAAATCTGACCGAAACATTGTCTTAGGAAACTTGGTGACACTCTTGGCCAAGTAGCTCTTCATCATGACCCTCACACAAATTCATTTCCTTTTCCCAATGTTCAATTACATCTTTGGGTGAAATTGTGGCATAGTCCTCAACATCTAGGAGTTTGAACAAATCTTCAAAGAAATTAGAGTCCAATCGAATTATGACCTTGCCATCATCATTCCTCACCATTCTAGAATCTTCATCAAAATTGGATATGGTGGCCAAGATGAATTTGGGACAATGCATTGATGCAAGAAATCTGGAAAAAAGAGCAAGTCCACTATCATATATAGCCTGCATCCAAGACTTCTTGTTAGGAGCTCTCAACCTTGCCCAGAAGTCTGGAAAATCTACCTACCCAAGATCGGTATCTCAATATTTCCTTAAGTCTGAAGAAAGACACAAATGAGGAGAAACTCCTAAAAATGTATATTTCATCTTCTCTTTTCCTTTTGAGGAAGAGGTTGACATCAAGTTCAGATTTTGAAATCTGAAAGAGCTTTTGGAAATTTGTAACAAATACTATAAAAACCTTGAAATGACAAAGTCTGAAATCTTGAAAGGATTTAAACTATGAAGCACAAACCTCCAAAAAAATAAAAAGATAGACCTCAAAACTCTAAAAATGGATGTTCCAAAATTATGAAAGTCGGAAGTTCCAAAATTCTAAAAGAAGGAACTTCCGAAATAGAAACTCAAAAGTCCAAAAAGGAATCTCTCAAAACCCCGAAATAGAAAACCTCCAAAATTCCAAAAAGACAGACCTCCAAAAGAACAATATGTGAAATGTGAATTCATCACCGAGAAAGGAATGAGAATCAAACCCTTGTAGAGATCTGGAAGAAATTAACATGTAATTTGAATTAGATACTTGAACATATTGAATTTTGTGATTGTGAAGATCATGAAATAGTTTTAAGGAAAACATGGTGGATGATGAGGGTTCCAGTTCCAAATAAGAAAAAGGAAAAACAAAAGAAAATAAACAAGGAATAAAAACCCAAAATAATCATAAACCAAGAAGAAATAACCCAAACAAAGTTACCTTGAAAATGACACTCGAAAGTACAAAGAGTCAGGTAAAAATCAGGATGTCAGAAAAAAATTCAGGTGAAAATGACCAATAAAAATATGAGTATATATAGAAAAATCCAAAATTAATGCCCAAAATATGACATGTGGGGAGGTTGGTGAGAATTAAATTCCCATAGAACCCCAATTTTGAAACCCGAAAGTCTAAAGTTTCAAAATTTTGAAATTTCAAAGTTTCAGACTTTGGAACTTGAGAGAAGAAGTTTATGAAAAGATGGTGGAGGACTCTAAAACTAAAAGTCAAAAGTTTCTAAAATTTAGAACTTCATAGTTTCGGACTTCGGAAGTCAGGTGAAAATATTAAAATGAAGCAAGGAGACTCCAAAACCCGAAAGTCCAAAGTTCTAAATTTTGGAAATTCGAGTTTCAAACTTTGGAACTCTTGAAAGAGATTTCTCGAAAGGGCATCGTAGACTTCCAAAACCGAAAGTCTAAAGTTTTGAAATTTTGAAACTTTAGAGTTTTGGACTTTGAAACTCTAAGTCAAAAAAAGTAAAAATAGCCAAAGGAGACTTTAAATCTGAAAGTCTAAACCTCAAAATTTTGGGCTTTGAGTTTAGAACTTCAGGATTAACATTTTGATTTTGTAGTTTGTTCCCAAAAAGGAAACCCTTTGAAATCAAAGTCTGAAAATTCAGACTTTGGAGTTTTGGAGAACTTCAACAAATTTCTAAAACATTTCCGAGCAAAGATTTTAGAAGAAATTTTGAATCAAATTTTAACATTTTCAAGGTAAAATTTAAAGGTTAAAAATGGCTATGAACATATTATTTATGTAGATCCTAAACCCTTCAAAAAATTTGTTAAAGACCCGTTATTACTATGCTTATTCCTTATGTAGCTTATTCCATATAGTATTATCGATAAATATGATGTTGGTTAGTCTAGTGCTTCTCAATCTTCTTATACTACACTCAAAACACTCTAATTATTTCTACTCGTACTATTTCCATCATTTCACCTAGTTCATGCTCCTATACAAACTACTAATCAACCCATTGATGTTCCTCTTACATCTAGTGCACCACCTACCAACATACTCGATACAACAATACAACATGAAAATGCAAACACAGATGATTTTGATGACTCTAACAATGAAGTTGATCATGTTGAACTTATTGATGAAGCATTAGGAAAACTCAACTTCACTCCTATTTATATAGATGACTCCTATTTCAATGAAACTTTCATGGCCGATGGCCTTGGTGAATACAAATTCAAAACCCCTCCCTCTACTAATGCTATGGTACTTTACCAGGGGTATTTCCATACTTTGGACGTTGTTTCACCTTCCCTAAGTAGTCTACATCTACACCACCTCCTTTCACATGCACGCTCTTAATTAACAAATTTTATTGGTATTATATTCTAGTGGACCACACTTGTTACGATACTATTTGCATGTATGACGGCTAAGCTAAGCTTGGACTAATGATTAATGATATTTTACCACCTCGAGTCACCTCATCTTTATCAAATTAGTTTCACATTATAGCCACCTATGGTCTTCGTGTTTTTCATCTAGTAGTCTTCGTTACATGTAGTTCCCGCACTTCTCCATTAACACTCAATAAATCTTAACTTGACTATATTGGAGGTGCTTTAGACTCCAGTCACACTTCTATCACTTTTCCCATGTCATTCAACAACATCTCTATTGGTAGTGATTCATCTCCTTGACATTATCAAAATCTTACTCATTGGTACGCACATGGGTGTCCACTTTGAAACCTTTCACCGATGAATAATATGTAATGATCATGTACACTTTTTTGTTGCAATGGATCCCTTTATGATCCCCCTCATGTTATTACCTATCAACTATCAACATTGTTCCAACCGGCTTCAATCGAGACAATGATGATCTTCTAGATAGTGGCACTTGATCTTCCTTATCGTCACACACTTGGGGGGCATCACACCTATTTATTCCATCACCCCACCCCCTAATATCAACATGCATATTATATTCACCTTATTACACACCTTACTTCTAGCATATGCATCTTGACACACACTCATATCGTCATTTCCCTATGATGCACTCTTGTGTTATAGTTCACACTTGACTGTTGAGGGCATCCTATACACATGAACCTCACACACTGCATTGTAGACACTACACATTACACATCTTCACACTTCATACACTTTTCTACACATACAATATTCCATCTATTTTATCATCTACACAATGTGCTTCATACACATTATACACACTACATTATTCTACATTTTACATCATCCACATATTCACATCATCACACGTGTTTTACACTTCCACACTTATATAATCTACACATCTTGCATTACATACTACACACTCTACATTACACATTACACCCTTTACACATCACACACCTATGGAATCTACTACACATATTACACATCTTTTAGTGATCTATTTATATGCACTACACTCACTACCCCAAGACATACTCTACTCTTACGGTCCATACTCGACTGTTGAGGGTATACATATCAAATAGACCTCAAAAAAGTCACACGTTCAATCATTCAATCCTCTTATCATGTAACATTCCTAGCTATTACCTTATTCACTCATTTTGTGATATGGGTTTTATGTTAAATCATCACACTTTATGGCATCTTACTCACCCATCTAGTGATATACACTTTAGGCTAAATCATCACACATCATAAAACCTCATTCTACAACTTTAAGATCAAAGCATCCCTATGTCACATTTAATATCATCTACACATCATCATTCTACAATCAAAACTCCACACATTATTCATCAAAAAAATTTAACACATGACAACACATCATTCATACCATTTCTTGATGATGAACTCTCGTTTACTGAGATCATTCTTGACTACTAAGAGGGCATAAATAAATGAACCTTTATCTCATACATACACATTGACTTGGGGTCACCAACTTCTATCATTCACACCGCATTTCATCACCTCATCCAAAACATATTGTATCTTGGTTGCACTTAGTCTTGCTTACATTTACTCATTACATTCTCACTTTACTAAAAATCCTAGATAGATATCTTTTATGTCATTATATTTTATCATACACACATGTGCATTCATTTGATTTTCTATTTTTCATCGTATATTTTACAAGTATAGACACAAAATCATGCACTTTGGGTAATTATCTAGTTCGATTACATACTACTATTCATATGATTCTTATGTAAGAAAGGTACTATTTTTTTAGATAAGGTAATAAAGAGTGCCTTTGAAGGGATCAAGAACCCTCTAAAACTGAAATATTAGCATCAAATCTCAACAAGAAACAAAGTGGAGTGATATCACCATACCATAACGAGAAACCACCTAACACCAAGACTATGAGGGAACAAAAGAGGAAGAAGAATATTCCAAAAATCCAATCAAACATACTTGACTAACCTCAAGAAACACCATAAACCTCTAGTGAAACAACCCGAGCCGGATAAAGAGGAAAAATACTCAAGATGGTCCCATCCATGGGATCGTAAGCTCATTCGAAGAGGAGCACTAGAATTTTTCCCTTTCTTTTTTCTAGACATGACTGTCTAATCATCACACCTGTTAGGGTCTATGTTTTCATCTAGATGAATTGGGATCCAGATTTCAAAGATATCCTTTTTACCAACAAATGATTCCTACTTCAAGATTATATTTTTAGTTCTAACAAGAAGTCGGCCCTTGCTAAACCTAGCACGGTGGGGGAACGAGAGTCTCAACTAGAGTTAAATCTCCTCAAAACATTTTCTTACACCTTCGATTCACAAATGTGGACACCTCTCGATCATCTTTCATTGAATCTTCTGATGAAGTATCTAAAACATTCCCAACAACCAACAAGCTGGGTTGAGAATCCTTCCACAAAAAAAAATTCCTTCGCTTTGTTTCACTTTATGACAATCAGAAGTAAGGTGACCAAAGGAAAAACATTTCCTACATTTGAAGGGAAAGCCTTCATAGTCGAGAGGTTGAGTCCATATTCTATCTAAAATTTTGAGTTCAATGGAAGTGGGTAGATCAAGAGAGGTGTCTAGATCCACCAGAATGTGAGCATAAGTAGTATGGGTGTAAATTTCAGTTTTAAAATATATGGAAAAACACCTACCTAAAGCATTACCAATAGATATCAAACTCTCCTCCCCCAAAAATGTCGTGTTATATGAGTTAATTAAACCCAAACAAGCTTGACATTAAATGTTTTGGTGATTGGATTGAAATACGGAAACCATGGTTTCATTAGCAAGTGATGATTTTATAGTTCCCATAACTTGGATAATATAACATCTCTATCTTCAACAACATTAAAGACCACAATAAAAACCCTCTAACACAGGGGTAAATTTCAATTTACCTTCCATGAGTGGTTCCAATGCAAGGAAATACATGAATGAAGAAGTGTTAGGCCTAGCCATAGTCCATTGAAATGTCATATCAATCCTAGGCTTGAGAAATATTTTTAGGCATCTAACATCATCTCCCAAAAAGAAATTGAAGGAGAGGTTTGGAAGCCTTAATTGGTATGGTAGTCTAGGGATTTGAAATAGGGGTCATTACATCGCCACATTAAAAATGAGGGCTTAGGTAGATGCATTTGTTCCCCACAAACCCCACCTTCAATCCATCTTTTTCCAAAATAGGAGCCAAGGGTCGATCCCATGAATAGGCCGATCAAGTTGCTTCTAACAGGAATAGAGGAAGTGGCTTCTAGTAATGCGGCGACCCCTAACCCACCAACAAGAGTTTCGTCACCTCCCATGGTCGTTAACACCAAGGACAGACAAGACACTTCCCTTTTCACAGATTTTAGACATTTAACACTACCATCGGGGACCTATGAAAGTATCCAAGGAGATCATATACCATCGAAGACACAAGGGTGAGGGAAAAAGTCAAGGGATGAGTCCCTAAAGAACCACCTTGTCCAAGAGTGGGATAGCAAGTGAGGTCCATCCCTATGATACCACAATGACCCCAAAACAAGGCTACCGGTTCTAGCCATGTCAACAAAAAAAGAGGGATCATCCACATCCCCTTACATCCAACAATACCTTTAACCAATGATCCAGCCACATCTCCATCACGGTCACCAAGAAAAAATGGTTAGGGTTAGGGAAAGAAATGGGAGAGATATCTGGAGACATCACAAGCTTCATGAGTTCCTTTGGCCACCTTTCTTTATTAACTTTGGTAAGAAAATTACTAATTAACCCATGTCTTTGACCACCTTTCTTTATTTTTTTGTTCCTTTCAATCTTGCTCAATTTTCATTTTTAATATTTGGAATTTGTCATCCCGGGCACCAAAGCACCAACTAGGACACCAACACCAGGCACCCTCATCCCCTCTAGGGTACCCTTGTCCTCTTTGTACTTTACTCACACTTTTTGGGTCCTTTCTATCTGTTTGAGCATCTTATCTTTTTGGTAGTCAGCCTTTTTGGGGTTAATTACAAAATTCAAGCAAGGGAATCATATAAATATAAATTTATGTGATCATAATAAAGGACCAAGCACTAAGCATTAGCTATCACCACCTAAGGTTACATCCATCAAGGCATCTAAGAGCTCTATTGCATCCATCTAGCTCCATCACAAGGGACATAAGGGTTGGTTTTATGCATCACACTTCATAGGAGGGAAGTTCATTATATTCTTTGCACACATTTACTACATTCTACATCTAGCTAATTACTCGATATCTAAGTGCGACTAGCACAAGAGCAACCTAGGGCACAATTTTGCACACACACAGAGAACTACATTAGATCTTAGATGTAGTACAGGGCTCATTTGTAAGTTCACCATTGTGACAACTAAGGATAGTCTAACCCCTCATTTTGCATCTTTCTTTTTGGGGATTTGATGTCTATTTGAGGGATTTGGAGGTTCATTCTTTATTACAAGTTTCCAGCAACCTCAAAAATCTTGGTGCGACCTCGGAGTGATCAAAGGTGACTAAAGGTGAACACCTTGCGACACCTCGGAGGAGGTTTTATGAATTTCCATAGACTTGGGAACCTACGGGCACCACTGTACTTCTTTAGGAGCCCCAGTCCATCTTGTTCCTTAAGTTATGCATTTTTGGTGTGGCGGTTAATGCTTGATTTTCCAATTTTCCAACTTTGTGCATTCTCCATAACTCTGTGAATCATAAAATTCATTCTACCCTCTCTTTGCAATTAGGGTTTCATTATTTATTGCTTAGTTTACTTGGGTAAATTGTTGTACTTAATTTATCATTCATTTACTACAATCTTGCATTCAAATTAGGCATATAAAATTACATTTTTAGCTTAATCATTTTGGTGAAACCGACCTATCAAACCCTCCTTCTAATTATTACTTCACCTTATCAAGTCATGACTCAATCATTGTATCCTTCTTTCACACCCACTAAGGTTTCAGGCATGGTTACTACCACTTTGCTTTGATTCATGCAAATTCGTACTCAATCCTCCTCGCTTTATTATGCCTCGGGTTGATCCTTCTATCAATGTGGTAACTACTTACCACACTTATCCTCCTATGGCTCCACCCATTTCTATCCCACCACCTATCACTTCTTTGGCTCCTCCTACTACTTCTAAGGGCTATGATATCATTGAACAACTTAATAATACACTAGCCAAAATCTCTCTCTATGACTTATTATGTAGTGCACTAGATTTTTGTCAAACATTAGAGGTTTCCCTTTGCTTTATTCATATAGAAAGTGATAATTTTGTAGTATCCTTCACACATCTCATTCAGTCTCTCAAAAAATTCCATGTGATATATCATTCACTAATGACAACATATCACCATTTGCTAATGGCAATCCATGCGCACCATTTCTTGATTACCATTATTATCAAAATCACTTGCATTAAACGTTTTCTTATTGATAATGGATTGGTCATCAATTTATGTTCTTATTCCCTTCTTAACATAGATGGGCATTAACGATAATCTAATTTCTAATAACTCTACTCTTATTTGGGGATATGATTCAACTACTCGCACATGCCTAGGAACTATTTCATTACATATTTGAGTTGGGCATAAGACTGTCCTCACATAATTATTCATTATAGATGCTTCATTTCAATTCAATCTATTTCTAAGAAGACCTTGGCTTCATGAAATCAAAATCATCCCCATCTACTGTACACCAATGCATCAAATTCTTGTGTGATGGCTATGAACATACTATTGCTACAAATCCTGAACCCTTCAATTTTTTTTGTATAGACCTCATTATTGTTATGTTTATTCCACCTACGCACCTTATTCCATATGTAGTAATATCGACACATTTAATGTTGGTCAGTCTAATGCTTTGCAATCTTCTTCTAACACTCTAAACACTCCATTTATTTCTACTCATATTATTGCCATCATTTCCTCTATAGTGCTTACTCCTATAAAAACTACTAATTTTGACACTCCTCTTACATCTAATATACCTCCTACTAACATACTTGATACAACAATACAACATGACAATTCCAACACCGATGATTTTGACAAATCTAACGATAAATTTGATCATGTTGAACTTAGTGATGAATCATTAGATAAACTCAACTTCACTCCCATTGATATAGATGACTCCTATTTCAATGACACTTTCATGGCCGATGGCCCTGGTGAATAAAAATTCAAAACCCCTCCCTCTACTAATGTTATGGTACTTTACTAGGGGTTTTCCATACTTTGGAATTTGTTTCACCTTCCCCCAAGCGATTTACATCTACACCATCTCCTTTCACATGCACGCTCTTAATTAACAAAATGTATTTGCATCATATTTTTATGGACCGCACTTGTTCCAATACTATTTGCACGTATGATGGCTAAGATAAACTTAGACTAACGATTAATTATATTTTACCACCTCCTCACTCACCTCATCTTTATCATGATTATTTTCACATTCCAGCCACCTATGGTCTTCATTTTTCTCATCTACTAGTCTTTGTTGCATGTAGTTACCCCTGCTTCTCCATTGACACTCAACCAATCTTGGCTTGACTATATTGAGGCACTTTAGACTCCAATCACACTTCTATCACTTTTCCCATGTCATTTGGCAACATCTCTATTGGTAGTGATTCATCTCCTAGACATTCTCAAAATATTACTCATTGGTATGCACATAGGTGTCCACCAACACCTTTCACCGATGAAGAATATGCAATGACCGTGTAAAATTTGTGTCACAATGGCTCTCTATATGATCCCCCTCATACTATTTCCTATCAAGTATCCAATATTTCTCCAATAAGCTTTGATTAGGACAATAATGATCTTCTAGACAATGGCACTTGATCTTCCTTATTGTCGCACACTTAGGGGGCATCACACTAATTTCTTCCATCACCCCCTAATCCTCTAATATCAACACATGTATATTATATTCACATTATTCCACACCTGAATTTAGGGAAAAATTTAGTGGCGAGTATTCATAATTTGACGAGTAGTAGGATTTTGGGTATTTTTATATTAAATCATCAGTGATCGACGAAGCTAGGAATTGAAAACATTCTTTTTCTCCAAGAAATCTATGGAATCTTATTGGTCATTTGGGCTCATTCACCAACATACAAGGGATTTTTTTATGAATTTAATTAATTTTCCATATATATATATATATAGACACACGTAGATGTAAATGTTTTCCCACAATTTTTCAATTTTTAAATTTGTGAAGTAGTAGAAAGGGATTTAGCGAATCAGCATATTGTAATTTGCTTACAAAATTTCAAATAAATCAAGGTCTTGTCGGGGGCCTGGCTAATGTTGCAGGTTTACATCCTAGAAGCACTTACTTGTAGGTGAGTCTATTTGAGACTTGTTTTCATTCATGTCACATTGCTTTATCTATGATTCTACCTTTGTAAGTTATTTATGTCATTTTTTTATTTTACGGTATCACGAATGTCATGACACTGCAATGCCTTAGTCAATTTTCATCCCATAGCTCTCATCAACTCAAAAATTGTCCTTACAATGCACTAAGTATATATTTCAATGCTATAATTTTCATAAAATGTATCCTACATATGATTTCTAAATCATGTTCCATTTTATTTTATTACAAATCCTTAAACATCCTCATCCTCATAACCACTATGATTTTTTATGTCATCTAGAATAGTCCTTCACATGCATAGAGAATTATAACTAGTTTTCCTATCTTAGATACATCTATGTAATATATATATATATATATACACACAAAAAAATCACTTCATATATCTCACACATGTGTACTACTTTGTATATTCCTTGTTGTATCAGTGTATCTTCTTTGAATATTTTTGTTCTCTCTTTATATATATATATACATATATACACACACACACAGATATATATATATATATATATATATATATATATTTCCATTTATTCCATGACCATCACATCCACTAGAGTCCATCATTGTGAAGTGTGGTGGAATGTTGCCACGTGTCCCACCTTGGACCGTTGATCACTATCTGCCGACACTTTACCTCATCCCACACTTATGCCATGGACCCAAAGGATATATAAAATGTGGCACACATTCACAGTAGTTTCACATCCGTCAGGGAATTTCCTTGGGAGACTGATGGAATGGAGACATGTGGCATAGACCTCCCACTTCAGACCCGAAAACTTATCAACTGCGGCTCATTCCATGGGTTCACATCCATTGGGAGGATTTGGTTGGGAGGTTAATGGAATGCTGACACGTGGCTCAAGATTATAGAACTATTAATTTCAACAAGATTATAGAGCCATTAATTTCAATGTGGCTTCAATTTGTCCTTATTGATTTTAAAAGAATAAATTTAGTGGAAGTACCCTATTGCCTTCATCTTTGATGACAATTTCTATAACTTTTCATAGATCTGCTTGTCTTTGGGTGTGATCCATCTCCTACATAAAAAAATCATGTACCATTTTATGGTATTCATCCAACTACATCCGGGGATATTTTTAATTCCTACATCTTTCATCGATCTCCTCATCATGTGAAACTTTTCCCACCTACCCCCTTTTGCATAGATGTTTGATAGAAGAACATAAGTGATGTCATTTTGATAATCCAACTCAAAAAGAAGAGTTTTATGTAAATAGTGCTAATGATAGAGATGACATTATATGATAGGAAGAGAAGCATTTAAAAATCATCAAAATGTGCAATATAAATAAGATAATATGAAAAATCAAGAATTATTTAATATTAATCAAAATATGTCATGTTTATTACACAAAATAAAAAATTCATACAATGAAATTTGTAATAAGTAGATGACATTATTTCTCTTCTTAAGGACTTCAGTCTCACTTACTTAGCCTTTTGTTGAATGAAATTAGTTTTCCTTTCATAATATTTTCATAGTGTTAATATGTAAATGGTAGTAATATTGAGATGATTACTTTGTTCCTTTATCTAGGAGTACTTTTGAGAACCAAACTTATAGACTTCTAAAAGAATCATATTGTACCTCTTATCTTGTCACTAGGTTTTCATGACAAATTTCTTAATGATACATTACTTTTCTCTGTTTCTTAAGATCCTCACATAGACCTTCATCATGGCTAGGTCTCAACAAATTTTCATGACAGTGACTGAATCTCCTTAAAACCCTGAAAACTTTGTCCATTGTTTCTAGTCTTCTGATCATGCCTTCATATTGCAGATACTTTCCTATAGATATTCATCAACATGTCTCTAAACATTGTGTTCTTTCCTAGATGGTGATCAAACCTAAATTGTCATCATGATACTAGAGTTCAACCTTGTCAACTTGATTGCTAGCCACATGATATGCTTCTTGATTGTTCCTTTTGATTGTGCAATATTTCAATAATACACTTATGAATTTAAAAAGGGTTTTTCTCACCTTCTTGACTTCACAAGCCTCTCATACTCAAACTTAAGACACAAAGTTCCCTGATCATACAATCAACATATTTCTTTTGATGTTCCTCATGAATGAATCAAGCCTTAGACAAACTATTAATTTTACTTACTCAAGGGTATACAAACTTGCAAGAGCTTTATAGAAGTATAACATTATTCCTTGGTACAGACATAGCTTCATGACTTGTGAGTATATTAAAACCTTGATCCCTTACCTGCAGTCTAGACTATGCTCTTCAAAATCTTGCAATCAACTTGCACCTGTTACTATCATAGTTACTTTATGACAATATCCTTCAAGTTTCTTGAACACATTCTCCAAGTAGGAACACAATAATATATAAAGAATACCCTTATCATAGTTGTATCATATGTGAAACATCATATCAAAGCATTCAATATTCTCTCAAGATTAATGATACTTTAGCTAGCTTTGACACATTGACATTTCATTGTCAAGCCAAAGAACCCTACATACATTCTCAACCTTGAATTCATAGTCTCATACCACAATGAGTCCTAGATGGAAGACCATATATTCTATCTCATCTCCTTTGAAATGATGAACACTCTTGGTAATTGGATCTTCTTATGAAAACCTCATACCTCTGATGAATCAATAATCTCTTCATGAGAATATGCACACCTTATTTGGCTTGATGACAACATTTAGAACCTCTATACAACAAAAACCACCATGGGATACTAAAGACAACTTTCATGTATACACAACCTTCTTATTTGTGCCATTATGATAGAGCTCGGTCATCAAGACTCCTTCATTAATCAACTAAAGACAGATCATACCTTGGATGAATCAATGAACTCAGAGTCCTTCATGAGTAGATACATACTATACTTTTATTTCAAACTAAGCATAGACAACCTTGAGATCACCTATTTCATGTTTGATTAGCTACAACAAAGACTTCTTATCATTAGAGTGTCTTTGGCTGCTCAAAAAAATCATCTAAGTTTCTTGTTCTTTTCTCAAACCTTTGATACATCTTTTCATTTTCTTGATGTATGCTCTAATTATGATTGTAGTAATATTTATTATTCCTTCCAACTAAGTTATATGAGAGATAGATAAAAATATCACCTCATCCTTTCACTTTGTTCTATATCAATTTTTTCTTTCAAAAGAGTCAAACCTTGTGATTTTTGTACTAAAACATGTAGATCATACCAATACAGATCAAGTGCATTGAAACTGAATAAATGGTAGGAAATCCTTATCCAATTTGATGTAACATGTCAATCAAGCCACCATGAAAAATTGTGGAAAAACTTTTTTTGTAATTTCTTCTTCTTCTAGATGAAAAATTTATTATGTATCCTTTATATTTTTATTGACCTCCAATATTTGTAGGTCCACCTTAACTCTAAATTTGAGCTCCACATTGTTTAATTCATTTTGACATAGGCAAGTTCATTCCCATGCCTTATGTTTAGTTTGCAAGTTTTGGTGGTTTTTCTCAAGATCTACATTGTTAGATTTTGAAAATTAATGATGGCATTTCTCTTGTTGACATCTATTGCATATAGGCCCTTTAGGTGGTTGAGACACATTTATACTAATGTAACACTCTTGAAAAAATAGTACATGTTAAGTGACACAATATTATATAGACCATGTCAAAAATCACTTGAAAAGCATTCAAATCTCTTTGAAGAATTCCATTGGGATTAGTTACATTTTGTTCTCCTTAAATTTCTTAATTTTACATCTAAACTTCTTCTAGGTTTCCATGATGACTCTTCTTTTAAATTATTATTTTGTATTTTTCTATTTCTTGTAAGATGCAATGTTGATTGTTGTCTCCTCTCATATGTCATTATTTTGTGCATTTTTTGTCAATTGACATCCATTACATCTTGAGATGCACCATCTAGTGTTTTGAGAACATGATATATGGATATTGAAATCACTTCTTTGTAATCAATGTTAACATTAGAAAATCAATGAGAGTGCCTTTGAGATGCTTTGATGAATTTCTTCTCTATGTTGTCTTTCTACCTAAATCAATTCATCTGAATGCATTTGCATGTGTAATATTTGTCTTTATACATATTTCTCATGTTGAGATGTTTGTGTACATATCAATATCATTTAATCTAACATGTATCTTTTTTTCTTTCAATTCTACAGGATTCACTGATTCAGGAAAATGGAAACTAAAAGGGAAGCTCAAGAAAAAAATATTCCAACCCCTCCTAGTAGTGGTACTACATTCAAAAAATAACATCTTATTTTGAGAAACCATCTAAGAAACCCATCCTTCTCTAAGCAGACCATCACAATCAAGGGATAATGATTACATTCAAAATGAAACTCAGAATGAGTTCATTTTTTATTTTGATGCCTTGATGTTGTCAATGACAACAAAATGAAATGCCTCCCTTGAAGACATTCCATTGAATGATGTTGAGTTTGACATTGCACCACCTACCCAATTGAATGAAGATGACACTGCATCACCTGCCCAAGTGAATGTTGGAGGTGAAACTTTTGGCATTCAATGAAATTTAAATTCCACCATGGAAAATACTCAGCGGACACCTATTTCTAGAAGAAAGAGAAAGGAAATAAAATGGGACTTGGGAAGGAGTTTCAGTTAGAGTGGGTTTCTAAGTTTCCATTTATTGAACCTATTGAAAATGAGAATAAATTTGAACCTCCCAAAGAATGCAAATGTACAATCTATAGCTGGAAATTGGGCAGGGACAAGACAATGCAACTTAAGTTGATACTATTGAGAAGCATGTAGGAAAGATATATGAAAAGATAATTATAGATGGCATTGAGAAGAATGTTTCCAGATGGAAAATATGGATGATTGTTTTCATATTAGGTATGAAAAATAATTTGAAGAGCACAAGAGAACTGAAAGAATAGTTGCAGTGAATGGAGGGACAATTACCTCTCAATTCAACAAGATCATTCAAAACAATCTTTTAGGTAAAATAGTTCAGCTAGCTATTGTTTTTCACATTTTGAAAAGAGGTCATCCTATAACATTTTTCCTAACAAAAAAGATGTTGTTTTTTTTTCTTGTGTCCCACACTTTTTCCTCATTCTCACTAGTCAAAAGTAGTGGTTGGGATTGGGAAAAATGCCTAGCTATGGTTGAGAAAGAAGACTTGAAAGAGAAACTTAAGTCTACATGATACATGTCTTTGTCTATTGATGAGGTTACAATACAATAGATAATATAATATTTTGGTCTATATGCATGTGTATACTATTGAGAATCATGTGAGACAACCTCACTTACTTTTCCATTCACAAGATGAGAGAGAACTCCAATGTTGAAAACCTTTGTGAGTTGGTGATAAAAAGTTTGAAGGAGATCGGTGACATGGATGATGTTGTATAATTGCATCAAAGTTGGTATGTGTCGGGGAAGATGGGGCATCTATAATGCAAGGTCATCATAATGGCCTATGTGTAAGAATCCAAACATCTCATTTCCCATATATGATTTTCATTCATTGTATGGCTCATAGAATGAACCTAGCTTACAAAATAGTTGGAAAATTTAAACATGTAGCAAAAAAGTTGAAGAACTTGTTCGAGAGGTGCATGATTATTTCTTTTGTAGTCCTAAAAGGTTCATGGAATTCCAAATATTTTAGAAAAGACTAAAAATGGGCATAAAATGTTAAAATATGTCGACACTAGGTGGATCTCATTGTACCAACTAGGTTCGTAGGGTGTACGATGAGTATCAATCCTTATTAGGAGTGATGTGGCAAAATCACATGGAAGTGGACAAGGCCCAAGGATTTGATACATCATTTGACTGATATAGAGTCATTTATTGATGTTGTGTGGTCTCCTTCCCATGTTGGATGAAATGCATCATTTAATTAAACAAGCACAAGAAAGAACTATCTATATTGTTGATTTTTCTAGTTTGAGGAAACGAGTTTGTTTGGAAATAGAATATTTGTTTGTCAATGAAACTACTTTTACAAGTCCAAATTTTGATGGTTGGAATGATTTGATAAATATTGGAAATGCAAGTAGCTTTAAAGCTCAACTTTTTGGGGAAGTATGTGCTTCTATACGTGGATATGAGATACCAATGTACATGTTTAAAGTAGTAGTCTAATAAGGTTGAGAAGGTAAATGTCACAGGGTCATTGTTTGATAACATTGTATCATCAACAAGGGTGAGGTTAAGAGAAATTTTAGTGTCCCTACTAGAAGAAATAAGGGAATGATTTAGAAGGGATGCTTTACTTGAAGCAATGGCTGTAGTAAATCCCACCTATTGGAATCCTATCCAAAATGAAAGATATTTGTAGGAAGACTACCACAAGAGGTTGACTACATTGATTCAACATTTTTGTAAGCCTTTTTGATATCAATGGAATGAATATTCTAGGTATTTTAAGAAAGGATAGTTTGATTGATCAATCCCATGAATTCACCTCTATAATGATTGAGCAATTCAAATGTTTGGATAATCCCTTAGAGTGTGGAGCAATAACCCGACTATGGAAAAAAATTGGGTTAAGTACTATTTTGTAGAAACCATGTCTAAGTTTTTCTCATTGGCTGATCTATGTCAAACAATGATTTTGGGTTCAATTGAAGATGAGAGAATTTTCAGTGCCTTGACCTTTATAAAGTCAAAATTGTGAAACAAGCTTGACAAAAATTTGGAAAATTGTTTGAGAATTTACACATCACGGTACAAAGTGGATAAATTTCCCTATGATAGGGATTTGGAAATATGGAAGTTGATTAATGAAAGGAGAGGGGACTGAAAACAATGGCACAAATACAAAAGAATGACCCCTATTGCAATAGTTGATTGTCAACAAAGTGAGAGTCAGAGATCTAGTGAATCAAATGATAGAGATGATCCACCATCAAATTGGAAGCTTCCATTTGTGGATATCCCATGATATAGATGTTCATATAATAATTAATATATTCAAATATTCAGTACATTGTTATGATAATATATTTTTCCTTATTTGTATTTTTTTAAAAACATTGTGTCATTTGTAGTCTTTGAATGAAACTTGAAATACATTGCATTGATTTGTTGTCTTTAGAATAGAAATACATTGTTTAAAAAACACTTATGAGATGGATATCACATGATATAGATGTTCATATAATATATTCAAAAACACTTATGTTTCTCATACACCTACAATTACAAAGCATTAACATAAAAGGTTTGTTAGTTTTGTGAACCACTATGTATTGCTAAAATGAAAATTTAAAAATAACACTATTCCTCATTCAACTTGCTTGAGACATGCCTTGTATGAAAAAAATTGAAGATTGCAACAAATGGAACAATTTTCAAAATTAAATTACTCTTAATTATATCATCTTCTGTAACATGCTCCACTCTTCATCTGTTGGAATTACAATTTGTTGTAAATCAGAGTGACTGACATGTAACTTTGTTAGCAATTCATAACTGAGAGTGGAGCTTTCCTTTATTGTTGTATGCAAACTTACTGACAAGGTTATCAATGGTTTAACAAAGCCAAAAAAATTTTCTCATCTACCTTCTTCAGGAATTTGGTTCTTCTCTTGCATCATTTTTTCTTTCATGTTCTTCTGGAATGCATCCTTCTTAATGAATTGGTGTGTTTTGTCAAAAGGCATTGGAAAACCAAGCTTTGTGAAATCATACCTTTCCATGCAGCTCTGTAACATTCTTTGACACTTATTCAACAATTCATGTGCTTTTCCTAACATCACACACTTTGAATGATAGATGATACCTTTATTGAGGCATCAAACCAGTTTTGAATTCCTCTGGATGTTAGTTTGTGTCACTTTGAATTTGTAGATAGCTTCCAAAATTTTCCTTGTTGTATCCTCTCTTAAAGCCATCACTTTTTTCTACTACCAGTTACATATTCATGGAGCTTATCATATATTCTCTATAGATCAGCCATGAATTCAAACAATCTAATCAAATCATCAATTTTTTGGTTTATTTCCCCCAAACATTATCCGTCATATTAATCAATGCCTTTTTATAAAATTTAGATAGTTTGATGTTGGAAGACTATATTTCCTTTTGTGCTTTCACCAACTCTTTGTTGTAATATTTCATTTTTTTTTCTCTTCCTTCTGTAATTTTCCCCTGAATTTTCTCTCTTCATCTAGGCTATGTTCCCATTTTTTGGCCTTTTCTTTCTCTTTTCAAACCTCTTGTAATTCTCCTAAGTGTTTGTTCTAATCTATTATTCTTACTTGTCATTTCATTCATTAACTTTTCTTCACTTTTTCTTGTTCCTACTTGTGTGCTTGTTCATTCGCAATGACTACAGTCATAGAGGCAAGATGATTTTATCTTCCTCTCCAACTCACTTGTCTTATTAAGTGTCACTTTTCCTTTTGCTTTCTCATTTTCTAGGTCTTCCTCTAACTTTTGAATTTTATTATTCAACTTATTGTTCTCTCTCTCTTCCTTTAGAAATGTTGTGTATACCACATCATTGTTCCTTTTTGATACATTTATTTTGTCACAAGGTTTCATTCCTAAAAATCCATTTGAAGGGAGGTTACATCGTAGTCACTAGAAACCATTTGATTATCTGGTTTTACAACTTTGGGCACAACATACATGTATTCCATGGTATTTTTGATGGGTTATATGTAGGAAATACCCTCATTGTGGTAGGATCTGAAGTTACAGTAGCTTATAAATTTTCTTCTTGTTTCTTTTATCTCTTTTTATTTATGGGAAAACTCATCTCGGTAATCAAAACCTGAGGTGTTTGTAGGAATGAACTACTTCACCTTGAATGGAGAAGTAATTGAAGTTTGGGAGAATTTCCTATGGATTAGAATTTTTTGAGGGGTGGCACCACCTTCTATAATTAGTTTCCTTGAGGCAATGCTAACCTCTGCAAGAGTAACTATATATGTGTCTAACTTTGTCTTTTTCCTCTTCTCTGAGTCCTTTTTGGACAATAGGAACTTCAACTATCTGTATTGGCCTCTTTAGAATAATTGTTGTTGTGGTACTTTCTACCACTACTACCATCATCACTAGAACCACCAACAATAACAATACTAAATAGATTCATTTCAACTTCTCCTCTTGGATTTTCAACGTGTGGTTGAAATGTTTGCTGAGGATTTGACTCCAGAGAAAAATGCATTGGATTACCACTTGTAGTTGTTGTATGCATGCAATGGTCCTTTCTTCAAGGTGAAGCTCCAAGGCCTAACCTATCAAAACCTCTTCTAGGATGTACCTCTGGTGGAAGCCAAATGCCTTGTCTGTTGAACCCAAACCACCACCACTAAAACCCATCTTTTCAGCTATAACTGCTCTCTGTAGAATATTTTTGTTTCAAGATTTCATTGAGACTTGGTTTATATGTGCTAAGGAGTGTGTAATTCCTCATATTCAGTCTCATCATCACTACTTACCTCTATGCGGATGATGCTTCATTCCATAATTTTTTGAAATCTACATCTTTTGGAATAGAACCATACTCTAAAATATTTTGGATCACTAGGTCCTACCTCATAGACCAAAAGGCAATAATTTTTGACCTTGTCCAATTTTTATCTTGTAATTCATGATATATATGCTTTGGCATGTTTTTAGAGGACTTTTTATCATATTTTGCATAAAAATTTGGCATATTGAAAATCCTCTTCCTTGTTTTTGTGGAGGTAATCCCAAAATTTGTGTTGACAACTCTTGAAAACTAATTCCTTTCTCAATAAAATTTCATCCATTATTTTTTTACTTCATCCCAAGAGTTCTTGTTTTTCAATTTTTCTAGCAAGGGGTTTGCTTTCATGTTGAATTTTAGTGGCAAGTTCTTGTTCACCACTACCCTTGCTTTAATCACCTCACATGGGTCATACACCCAGTGAGAGTCAACATCAAACTTAAAAATTTGTAAAATTTCATGTGCCACATTGAATGCTTTTCTCTCAAATGTGAACCCTCCACATGAAAATGGTAAGGAAGGAAATATGCTCCTCTTTTGTTGAGTAACAAAATACAGTTTATCTATGCTTTCCATCTGCCATATATATTCCAAGGAAAAAACCCTCTCTGTCACATGTATTGGAAATTTGTAAGGTTGTACTCTTGATCCATAAAACCTTAGCACAATATATTCCTCCATGAAGTACCAATCAACTAACTTGTATTTTTGATCCCAGTTGAATGCAATCTCTACAGTCATAGGAAATCTAGGCATTGTACTTTTTGAAATTGCTTGATAAATTGGAGTCCAAAAGTAGTCCACAAATTGATTGTAGTCCCTTCGATTATCAAACATCCTTATCTTGGGGTCCACTCAGTTAATGGAAGCAACACTTTTGGCTAGCCCTCAACATCATTGTAGGGCTGAATTACAAGCTTGTTTTTTCCAAACCATTCACCAAACCACCATAGAAATAAATAACACAAGTAGGTAGTGAACCTAAAGGTCTTAGTGTCGAGAGCCTTCTTTGATTGTTAAGAATTGTTTATGCATAGATTCTGTAATGTGCTCAACAAATATGTATGCACAAGGTGGAGAAACGAAATGGATATTGTATACCATTTCAGGAGGGTTTCATCCACTTTCTCATCACTATCAAATCCAAGGAAAAATACTAGCATATAAATGGTATTCCTAACCCACTATTTAAACATCTCAATTGCATACGAGGCTTCCCTTTTGGTACCATTCCATCAAGTGTTAATTTTTGTAAAAACTCATCTCTGTCATTTTGAGTGGTGGCATGATAATCGTTAGCAATTTTTTCTAGGTTTATGCTGATGGTTCCTAAATATTTACTTTCAAACCCCAACGCATGGCCAAGATTTACCTCCATAATGGAAAAACATTTCTTCTCCGTGCCATTTGCAATAATTATTTTTTTCATCGTAATTTTGGGCACATAGAATGAAAAATTCAGGGCAAGGTAAAACCTCATGGAGCATCATGCATCCCAATCCAACCCCCCATGTTATCCAACCTTTAAGTTTACCTGATGGGTCTGAACATTTACTTTCATTTTCCTTATTCTCATATATGTATCTAAGCTATGTGAAGTTCTTGTGCCAATTACAGGATCATAAATATCATGATATTCATCAATAAAACCAGGGGTTTTAAGTAGTTTGGCATATGGGATTTGGGTTTTACTTTTATTTTGGGCTCTATGGAAGTAGACATGCTTGGAATTTTGGATTCTGAATCTAGGAAACCCTCAACCCTAATTTTTCAACCCTTATATTGAAATATTTCAAAGCGAAGGCTTATACAGTGTTACTTATAAAATGATAATATTTAAAGAATCAAATACAAGATGACACTTACTTGGAAAAATGATATTTTGAGTCTTACACGGTCCACAACTTCTATGAATCTATTCATGCCTTTTGTTGAATTTATTGTAGTATGCCTTCCAAAAATATAATTTCAATGGACGTTAAATATCACCTCGCAAGTAGTAACACATCACTATGTGAATGATTACGTCTTTCACTATAGATGTTATTGTTAAATTTAGTCTCTTTTCAAATTCCATTCAGTGGATGACAGTTGTCACTTCACTAGGCCTATTCCAAGAACTTCCATTCAAATGTGAGTGTGTCAGGCCTTTGTCCCAGAATAGATTATGCATCATTGATCTTAATATATCAAATGATGCAGATTATTTATCAGATGACCACTTGGTAGGATTTTGGGCCTCATCAAGGTAGAGGCATTCCATAGACTCCAAGCCCATGGAATGAACCGATTCAATAAATTTTCGGTCCGCGGTGTCGATGAAGGTAAGGTGAGGTAGGAAGAGTGACAAGTGAGCAATCAAAATATGCCATGTGTCATTTTCCTCTTCCTATCGAATGATGTAGATTATTTATTAGATGGCCACGTGGTAGGATTCTGGGACTCATCAAGGTAAGGCATTCCCGAACTCCAAGCCCACGGAATGAACCGATTTAATAAATTTTTGGGTCTGTGGTGTCGGTGAGGTAAGGTAAGGCAGAGTGGCAGTGAGCAATCAGAAGATGCCACATGTCATTTTCCTATTCCTCTAAGTGGCCAAGTGTCACACATTCTAGGAACTTGAGTGTAAAGGTAAGGCATACAAAAAGAAGCCCCAATGGGCCGATGTTTAGAATTGAAATGAAAAATTTGGGCCTTATTCCAGTCAAATTTGACAGAGGGTATTTTCCAAACTAGTTACATGAGATTCCATTTCCCACTATTTCTTATATTCTTACCATTTTCGCTAAAAGAATGAAACACATACAATCTTCCATCTATTATGCATCATCCACACTATGTGCTTCATACACCTATACATCATACACATTCTACACACTACATTATTCTACATTTTACATTTTTCCACATCTTCGACATCACATGCGCTTTTACACTTCCACACTTATATAATCTACGCATCTTTCATTACATACTACACACTCTACATTACACATTACACCCTTTGCACATCACACACCTATGGAATCTACTATACATATTACACATTTTACTCATCATCCTTTGTGTACTACACACACTACCATATGACACACTCTTGTGTTATGGTACACACTTGAATATTGAGGGCATCCTATACACATGAACCTCACACACTGCACACTATACACACCACACATTCTCACACACTTGACCATACCACACATTTTACACTAAATACATTCACCACACACACCTCTAGCATTTCTTACTCACACTACACATTACACTTATCACACATCACGAATCATACACTTTGGACATTTTATCTCAGCAACATATTCTATATACTTTTCATCTCATTCATTACACACATTCACACTACATCTCTATTACATCTACTCCTACATGTTGCGGTCATTACCCTATGACGCACTCTAGTCCCACGGTCCATACTTTACTACTGAGGGTATATTTATCAAATGGATATCATCAAAATTGACATTAAATCATTAAATCCTCTTTGTGACATGTTACACACATTGTGATATATTCTTTATGCTAAATCATCACCCATTTCCATATTTCCTACTCATTCATCTCGTGATATACGTTTTATGCTACATCATCATGATTTATGACATCCTACTCAACCATCTAGTGATATACACTTTTAAGTTAAATCATCACCTCATTCTACAACCTCATGATTACTCATCCATATGGCACATTCGATATCATCTCTACATCATCATTCTACAATCGACATTCCACACTTTATTCACCAAATATTTTTAACACATGACAACACATCATTCAAACCATTTCCTGATGATGCACTCTCATTTACGGTTCATTCTTGACTACTGAGGGGGCATAAATAAATGAAACTCATTGCATACATACACATCCACTCGGGGCATGTTTCTCCTATCACTCACACTTCATTCCATTCCACCTCATCCACTTCATACTACATATCTTGGTTGCATTTATTCTTTCTTACATTTACTTGTTACATGTTCATCTTATTACACATGTTAGATAGATATCTTGTATGTCATTATATTTATCATACACACATGTGCATTCACTTTCTTTCTAGTTTTGATTGCAAATTTTATAGTCCATTACATAGCATGGATGATAGATGCAATACTTAGTATGAGTCCCACAACGGCTCCTAAGGGAATCCACTTTCATACATTACAAGTGTTATTATTTCATTTTGTTTCATAGCACACTAGTTTCTCATATTATACATGCTTTGAATACTTTTTTATCTTTCTAATGTGCTAATGGGTGCTTCATGTGTACATTTTCTATGTAGGACTATTTGCTTCCATGGTTTCCTAATACATTGTTTTCTTTTGTTTGTCATTGTTTGTGGGCTTTTCCCTATGTCTTGCTTGTTCTTTGATATTTTGTGGCCACTATGGCCTTGATTTTCTTGCGACATCATGAGTGGTGTCCCATGTTTGCAAACCTCTTTTTACCATCTACATTTTCTTCTTTATTTTTACTTGTGTCTTATCTTACACGCTCTCTATTAGCTTAAATTTTACATTCATGTTTAATTATACTAAAAATTTTCTCCTAGCTACTTGTTTATGTGTGCCTTGGTTTATGCCAATCAAATTCCCTTCCCTCTACAGTAGGACATAGTTTTATCATAGAGGATAGTCCTCCTTTGGGCCACATACTCCTTTAGTGACGTCGCATTCACCCTAAATAAGGCGAGGCATAATTTGGGTAAATATTCACCTCATACAATGTTATACACAACATGACAAGGTACTAAAGACAACACAATTTTCAGTTTGAGACAGAGCTCGAGAATAGATACTTGGGTCTTTAGCATTGTGTCCTTCCCTAAATGCTAATAATAAGGGCAATTACATAGTTTTCAACATGACATAGAGGCTTTTAACGGGCTAAGAGTCCTTTAGCACTGGGAATTTTCATAACAATTTTTTTTCCAAGGCATATGGTCCTTAGCACATTAATTTATAGACACCATTTGCAGGTGGTATTCTACATTGTGGGAATAAATTAAAGGATTGGAGGATGACCCCATATTCTCCTACACTTATTCCATTTCATTTGTGATATCATTGTTATCCAATTTTTCCCCTTAGGCCAAATTAGATAAAAAGCATCTAACAAGACCTAGGAACCTATACAGACCCCACATGTGAGACAGGGCTACAAGAAGTTTCCCGGGTCTCGGGGGCACGTTCGAGGATTTTGGAGTTAAAATCATACTTGAGGAATTTTTCCTCTTCGGGTTTGACTCTTAAGATCAACTTGAAATATGATGAAATGCGAGCCTCATGGACCCACACCCAGCCAAAAAAATAAAAATTGAAGGGAAAAAGTGACAAGTCCCAAAATTCCCTTGCATGCCTTCTAATAAAGCCTCCAACATTTTAAAAAAATTAAAATCTAAAGAATTAAGTTTGGGGTCAAAATTTACATTTTGGGCCTCAAAAGGCCACCAAGCTAAAATAGAGCTTGGGAGCTAGAGGGTTGCATGTGGGTTAGGAGGTCCAACTCGGTTGTGGGGGCTCATGGATGGATTAATAAGTGAGGTTATGGGTTTGTTTTAGGTGGCTCATGTCGGATAGCTCAATGGACACCGTAGCGGTGGGGTCACAAGATCCTCAAGCTTGCCAACTAGATGCATCATAAAGGTAATGATAGCATCGAGGTCTAGCGTGAAGAAAAAAAAGATAACTTAGCCGGGAAATAATGAGAAAGGTGTTGGGTTCGGGAGTTCATGGTTCCCATTTTGAAGGTTCGGGAGAAATGATTTTGGATGTCGATGAGCTAGAACCCCAAAGCACCGAGTTGGAGGATCCCAAAGCATGAGAATTTGAAGTCTGAAAACTTTAGACTTTGGGGGTGAAGGTGTTTGGGGATGTGGCAAGTTGTCTTTTAGGATTAGCACACATGGAGACTCAATCGGTGAGCTCCAAATGCCCGAAAACATAAACCTCGAAACATGAAAACATGGATATGTGGCGAGATTGGCAAGTTTTAGGGTTCATCAGTCAAACTTCAAAGTTAGGGAGTGGAGCCTTTCGAACTCGAGAGGAAGGTACTTTCAAAATTTGAAGACGATGTGAACTCAAACAAGATGTGGTGAGATATCCAAAATAAAGGTCCTGAAACCCCGAATCAATGTTGCACTCCCACCAAAAAAGTTCAAATTCCTATCAAGATAATTCCTTGAACATCTAGCTACATTGATGTTGATTCGTCGAGAGGTAGGAGGATTCAGAGTGACCATTTTAATTGCATTTATGGTGAGTTGTATTGATGAGGTAGATCGATGGTTGGAATGCATATTTTGATGAGTAGAAGAAAAGCTCAAAACCATGGCCAAACTTCACATCTTCATATCTTGAGCATTTTTAAACAAATTTGGAAAAAAATTACTTATTAGAAAGGATTTTCAGTGAAGAATTCAATGGTGAGGGGAAATTTTAGATATTAGGTGGATAGATGGAGAATGAACTCAAAGAAGCAACCAATGCAAAAATGATGATATCTTCCTTTATACTCCACCATTTTTTGCAAAATTATAGTCATTGGAAAGGTAAATGAGAGAGTATCAACATGGGGCTATGAAAAATGAAATTTTGGGGATTTTGGACCTCTAAAATTGAGGAATAGTGAATAGTATAAGGGTAGGTAAGAAGGTATTAATGGAGTATGGCCCCCAATATTTCAAGCATGGAGATCAAGTACCTAGGACATGGGTAGCATAAGGGTTTATGGAAGTAGTAATGGTGTTCCAACTACCCTTAGAAACCTAAAATATTCTCTCTCATCTTAATCTTTTTCTATAAATTGTAAGGAGGGGCTCATTTCAAAGGTTGGATATTTTTTCCTTTGCCCCTCCCTTCTTTCTTGTCTATGAGAAAATTGTGGAGATTCAAGCCTCCCTTTGAATATTGTAATGCAATTTTATGCCTTTTGCCCCCCTTTGTAATTCATTATATCAACTTTTGGAGCAATAAAATAGATATGTGGATGATTCTCAACCCTCTTTTGTGTTTATTGTGTCTTATCTGATCTTTTATTATAGTTAAGATTATTTTTGTATGTTAAATTGTTATTACAGATATCAATGGATTGTGTTTACTAGTAAATGGGTTTGTACTAAGTATATTTTGACATGTGGTGTTGAATTACCCTCTTCAGAATTACTTGTTTCATTCTCATGCAAGTATATATTTAGCATTCTTATTGGTGCATCACCTCCAGCTTAGAATACATTTACTTTCATGTAATCCTTTTATCCCCTGTCTCCTTGAAATCATTAGGTAGAACTAGATTAGTTTTCTCTACAATTTGGGTGTGTGGTGTCAACATTTAGGAATAGGAACCAACCTTTCCTGGAGAACTTTCCTAATTACTAATTCCCACACCAAATGACCCATCACAAGTTGGATCATTCGAGGTCTATGATTTTACATGAATAGTTTTGGCATGCCGGTGGGACATTGAAGTCAAGGTTCCATTTTTATAGATGTTCCATCAAAGATCTTGTTTCCGTGAAGCCAAGTTCAAAAATATATTTTCAGAGGTTTCCTTTCTCTTCAAATTTTGGAAGTTGTGAATTTAGATTTCGAGAGGTTTTACGTAGTAGGTCAAAGTCCGAAATAAATTTTGGAGGGCTTAACATGTGCAAAATGGGCTCAAACTTTTACAGATGATAGATCGGGGTTGAAAATCAAAAGGGTATCCCTAGAATTTTAAAAAAATCTTATTTTTCAGAATTTTGAGATTTTTGAAGTTTCAAGATTTTGGACCTTTTGCAATTTTGGGATTCAGACATTTCGGACTTCAGAGGTTTTCCAATTTTAGACCTTTTGGGTTTTCAAAACTTTCAGGTTTTAGAATTCGGACCTTTTGAAATTTGGACTTCTAAGGTTGCTTTCTTTTCAAGATTTTGGAATTTCTCTTACTTTAGATTTCTTAGATTTTAAATTTTGGAGTTCTTTAGCTTTTCAAGATTTCAAAGACTATTTGCAAAAATCAATTCTACCCCATAGTCATTTTTGGGCCCTTAAAGGTGTGCATTTTGGAAATCAATTTCATCTCATCAAGTTGTTGTGCACTTGGTGTAATTTCAATCTTTAGAGACACACATGCAAGCACAAGTGATGACTCCATTTGGTCAAAACCCACTCTCTGAGTAGAAGACTTTCCATTCTTTTCTACCCATTTCCATCCATTTTACTTCCATTTATTTCATCTATTTCCTTTCCATTTCTTCTATGAAGTTTTGTAGCCATGACTTCATTCCTACAAAGGGAATTCACACATGTAAAAGTAGTAGTAATGTCATTCATACATACCTCCACACTTGTAGATATATTTTCAGGGTGTTATCAACCACATCTAGAATCATACTATGATGAAATTCAGCAATGGGCATACCCCTATGAGTAGAATGCAGATTAGTTTGGTTACCCACCAAAATATGGAAATTTTCAAGAGCAGGGGATATACATATTTTGGAAGGTATCTAGCACCTAAAGATCTTGAGTTACAGAGGAAGGTTGAGGGGTTAGAGTATAGCATGGACCAAATTAGGATTAAGTATATGGAAAAGGTAGTCCAAATCAGCTTCAAAATTCCATACCCTTAGAATGGCCTCATACCATGTGATTTGGACCCTGAGCAAGATATTTATTGGATGAATGACATAGTGCTTAGGGTCAAAGAATGAATCAGAATAAGGGAGGCCTATGAACATAATGTTATCCATTTCTCTCAACAAGAAACCTTTTCATCATCTAATAGCCTCCCCCTTTTATCTCAATCCATGCCCTTCCATCCTAAACCTCAGGTTTTTGAGTCTCCCACCTATTGTACCTATTGTGGATTCCCTTCCCCATATTCCACTCTTCCACATCATCTCAAGTTTTCTACCCTTTTCCCTTCCAAGCCCAAGTCCCCTCCATGGGAATAAGAACAAAATGCAGAACCTTCCCCTCCACCACCACAAGCAAAGAAAAAATCAGTGAAGACCCCACCCACCCCTCCTCCCGCATTCCCCAATTCATGTTGCGATGAAATCCAAAAAACCATTCAATATGAGTAGCAAGAATAAGAGACAAGAAAAGAAGAGATGATGAAAAACTTGGTAAGGTTGGCCTAAGATTTGAAATTGAGAAGATTCCTTTCTTGATTAAGCCTTTAGAGGAGGCTAAGGTTTAAGAAGAAGAAGTTGTCAGGCTAAGGTGTAGAAGACAAGAAAGAAAGGGCAATTGGAAGAGGATCAACAATCAGAGTGTTCGAGTGTAGTTTCTATGAGGGCTCTATGTTTTCAGAAATGTTGATCAACCAACATCTCCAAAATCAGGGAGGGGAAGAAAGGAACAACTCCAAATCCAAGAGAAGAGGAGCATGTTCTTGCCATGGAGGAAAACAAAAAGAGTCTAGGGAACCCAATTTCAAGGAAGGAAACGTAAGAAAACTTACCCCCTCCTCCCAATTCATCCTCTCCATATTTTGATTTTGGGGATAAGCTTGAGCTCTCCAATTTCATGTTTGAGGATGAATAACACCATGGTGATTAGATTGCAGATCCGAAGAATGCTATGGAGGAGGTTGATTCGGCACAACAGGACAATGAAGAGGTAGATTATCTATCAAAATTAAAGCGTTGATTCAATGAAGAGGATCCCATGGAAATCACCACATTTTCTTCTCCATCATCCATATTTCAAACACAAGATCTTATTTCCAGGAGGAGTACATACAAAACAGATGTTTCTCACAAGAATCCTCTTGAGCCAATATTAGAGGAATTGAATCTTCCAAGAAGCATGTTGGAAAATGAGGAGGAACTCCCAAGAGAGAGTATTATGTAAGCAAACAAGAATGAACTACGGGTAGTGAACCACCAATGGATAAACCGGAGGCTACAAGTGGTCTTAAAGAACTACATGTGGTGGAAGATTTCCATGTTGCCTAAGAAGGGAAGGAATACAAGGGAATCATCTCTCACATAGCATCCACCAAGGTGACACATCAGTTTTTTGTAGATGAAGAAAGAGAATAAAATCCAAATAAATACATTCACCTTTTCAAGGAAAGTTTGCATCAAATTTTCTTATTGAAATTAGATCTCGGATCGGTGGGCACATTTGGAGGTTTAGGCCATGCCCTATTAGATATCTAGCTTCATTGGAGCTAGAGCCAAAGTTGTCACAACCAATCATGTTCATCTCCAAACATGAGGATGATTCTCATAGTACCAAGGACTAATCGTGCAACACTTCCAGAGAGCTCCATGTAAATCATTCCAAAGGGGTATTTTCTTGTTTCTAGTTGGTATCTTGATGATGTGGAAGGAAATTTGTTTCTATATCAGTTTTCCACTCAAATATATAGTCATGACCAATGTTAAACCATCTACATGGCTTCCTATTATAAGAAGAGGGACCTAATTTTCCCTATTGGTCTTAGGGTTTGTTTGAAATTTTCTTTGTTTTTGGTTCATGTAGGGTAGGTGTAGGTTGTTTTTTACATAACAAGTGTTAGGCACACTCTACATGTCTATTTGGGCATGCATGATTTTCTATTTTGTATATAGTTTGTTTGGTTTTCTCCAAAATAGTGCACCAAGTTTCAGTAAGCCTCCCAAGAGGAAAGTGATGCAAGGAAGAAGCTCATATTTATAGTAAAAAGTTGTAATCTTCAATTCAAAACAAATGCAAAACAACTAAAATTGATGAGGGATAGGTTTTATAAATTTCATTCTCTTAATTCCTCTAGATCAGAAATGAGTTTATAACACCTTCATAGAACTAGAAAATCAGCCCCAAGGATAGTTGTTGCATGGCAATTGATAGGTTTCATAACAATTGATAGGTCCAAGTTTCAAGAGTAACCCCTAAACATTCCAAGTTCCCCATGATTAAAAAACATAAGGTTAACCTTGAATCCTTGCAGCTAATTTCAGTTGGAGATCTTATGGGTTTCCGAGTAGTCTTCATGCATGTCCCAAACAACGGGTCGAGATGGAAATTTCAAAATAATGAATAAATTCAAAATTTAATGAAATTCCATGATGTCTGAGCCCAGTGAATGTCTTAGTTTCAGTGTGCTACCTACTCAGTGGTATCAAATTTGGGATAGCCTAGCTTATAGAGAAATGAAAATAAAGAAAATTCAAATCAAGACAATTTTCCAATCTCACAAATTTTCAACTTCAATATTTTCTTATGAAAATTGAGAGTGCAAATAGTGGGATAGGTCAAAGGTTAAAAAATTTCAAGTATTTTTGGGCAAAAAATTCAATAGGTTAAAAATCAATTACAAGAAATGAGTTGTGACTTTGTGCCTAATGGACATATCAAGGCTACTGGTATAGAACATCTAGCGGGAAGATGTCCCGATGTCCCTTATCCAATTTTTCCCATCAAGCCAAATTGGACAACAAACATCTAACAGTACCTAGGAACCTAAATGGACCTCACATGTGAGATAGGGCTACAAGTAGTTTCCGGGTCTCAGGGGACATTCAAGCAATTTTAGAATGAAAATCATAATTGAGGAATTTTCTCCTCTTCTGGGTTTTGACCCTTAAGATCAACTTAAAAGATGATGAAATACGGGGCCCATGGGCTCACACCTAGCAAAAACAATAAAAAAATGAAGGGAAAAATTGACGAGTACAAAATTTCCCTTGCATGGATTCTAATAAGGCCTCCAACATTAAAAAATTCCAAAAAAATCCAAAGAATCAGGTTTGGGGGTAAAAATTTGCATTTTGGGCCTTAAAAGGCCACCGAGCTAAATGGGAGCTCTACCAAACTGGAGGGTTTCATGTGGGTTAGGAGGAAAAACTTGGTCATGGGGGCTCATCAATGGATGAATTGGAAATGGTCATGGATTTTTTAAGGTGGCTCATGTCGGATAGGTCGATGGACACTTTGTAGGCGGCGGGAGTCGCGAGTAAGGAACGGATGATATCCCCGAGCTCGGTGACTGATGCATATCGAAGGTGATGTCGAGGCATCGAGGTCTGGCATGGAGTGAAACAAGGATGATTGGGCTAGGGAGACAATGAGAAAGGCATGGGGTTTGGGTGATTTTGGGGTTCCCTTTTTAAAGGTTCGGGAGAAATGATTTAACATGGTGAGATAGAACCTAAAAGCGGCCGAGTTGGAGGATCTCAAAGTGCGAGAAGCTCAAAGTCCAAAACTTTAGACTTTAGGGGTGAAGTTGTTTGGGGATGTGTCGAGTTGTCTTTTGGTATTGGCATGCATGGAGACTCAATCGATGATCCCCAAGTTCCCAAAAAACATAAACCCCAAACCTAAAAAAATGTGGATGTGTGGCGAGATTGGTGAGTTTCGGGGGTCGTCGAGTCAAACTTGAGTTTGGGAGTGGAGCCTTTCAAAACTTAGAGGAAGATTCTTTTGGGATTTGAAGGTGATGTGAACTCCAAAACAACATGGGTGATATATTTGAAATACAAGGGCACAAAACCCGAATCAATGTTGCATTCCCATCAAACAATTTAAATGCCCACTAAGATAATTCCTTAAACATCAATTTATATTGATGTATAGTCGAAGAGGTAGGTGCGATTCAGTAATGGCCAGCTCGGTGGTATGTGGGTGAAATATATTGATGATGTAGCTTGGTGGTTGGAATGTAGAGCTCAATGAGTAGAAGAAAAGCTCAAAACCATGGCAAAATTCAAATCTTCATATCTTGAGCATGTTTTAGCCAAATTTGGAAAACTTGTACTTATCATAAAGGATTTTGAGTGAATAATTCAATGGTGAAGGCCAAATTTAGATATTAGGTGGGTAGGTAGAGAATTAACTCAAAGAAGCAACTAGTGTAAAATGGTGATATCTTCCTTTGTACTCCATCATTTTTCTACAAAATTGCAATCATTGGAAAGGTAAAAGAGAGAGTTTCAACATGGGGCCATGAAAATTGAAATTTTGGGGGTTCTAGACCTCCAAAATTGAGAAATACTAAATAGTAGAAGGGTACATAAGAAGTTATTAATGGAGTATGGCTCCCATATTTCAAGCATGGAGATCAAGTACATGAGACATGGGTAGCACAAGGGGATGATGCAAGCAGTAATGGTATTCCAGCTACCCTTAGAAACCCAAAATATTCTCTCTCATGTTAATCTTCTACTATAAATTTTAAGGAGGGGCTCATTTTAAAAGGTTGGATATTTTTCCTTTGCCCCTCCCTTCTTTCTTTTCCATGAGAAAATTGTGGAGATTCAAGCCTCCCACTTAATATTGTAATACAATTTTATGCCTTTTGGCCCCCTTTGTAATGCATTGTATCAACTTTTGGAGAAATAAAATAGATTTGTGGATGATTCTCAACCCTCTTTTTGTTCATTATGTCTTATCTGATCTTTCATTATAGTTAAGGTTATTTGTGCATATTTAATTGTTATTGCAGATATCAATGGATTGTGTTTACTAGTAAATGGGTTTATAATAAGTATATTTTGACCCATGGTGTTGAATTACCCTATTCAAAATTACTTATTTCATTCTCATGCAAGTATAGATATTCAGCATTCCTTATTGGTGCATCACCTCCGTTAGAATAGATTTACTTTCATGTAATCCTTTTATCCTTGTCTCCTTGGAAAGCATTAGGGTAGGATTAGATTAGTTTTCTCTATAATTTGGGTGTGTGGTGTCAAGATTTAGGAATAGGAACCCGCCTTTCTCTGGAGATATTTCCCGATTGTAAAATCCTACACTTTGGGAATAGCTCGATGTTTTGAAATCACACCGAATGACCCATCATAAACCGGATCATTCGGGGGTGCTGTGATTTTTCATGAACAATCACCCAAAAAATTGTCGACATCATCTACAAGATCCTTTCTACACTCTTTTCTCATCACGGATCATGTGCACATGTTCTTTTTACATGTTTTTCATCTTACATACTCCATTACATATTTTTTACACATATACATGCATATTTGACTATTTTTGAGCTTCTCTTTTGCGGTTCCATCTCAGTATAGGAAGCGTTAGTTGATATCAATAATGACATCATCCACATTATCACAACAAACAACATCAACATCAACAAAAATTACATCGTGACATATACACATATGTTTTACGCCCCAAGTTCGGTTTCATTCTTGTTGTATATATCTTCCCCTTTGGGTAGATATGGGAATAAAAGAAATTCGTGCCAAGGCGTAGGTAGAAAAGTGTCGACACGAAAATTTCATGCCAAGGTGCACGTCAAAGAGTGTCGACATGAACATGGATGCACCCTGGCGTAGGTAGAAAAGTGTCGACACGAAAAATTTCACGCCAAGGTGCAGGTAGAAGGCGCACATCAAAGAGTGTCGACATGAACATGGATGCGCCAGACGCAGGTAGAAAAGTGTCGACACGAAAATTTCGCACCAAGGCGCAGGTAGAAGGCGCATGTCAAAGAGTGTTGACATGAACATGGATGTGCCCTGGCATAGGTAGAAAAGTGTCAACATGAAAAATTTTGTGCCAAGGCGCAGGTAGAAGGCGCACGTCAAAGAGTGTCGACATGAACATGGATGCGCCAAGGCGCAAGTAGAAGGCACACATCAAAGAGTGTCGACATGAACATGGATGCACCTAGCACACTTAAGAGTATGACGACACGCAAATGGATGTGCCAAGGCGCACCTTCAGGAGGTGCAACATTTTGAGCGCTGACAGGAAGCAAACCCTGACCCAGATATTCAGATGGCCATAACTTTTCACAGGGAGCTCGGATTCATGCAAGGTTGGACTTTTCAGAAATCTTACAAGGTCCTCTGTCCAACTACGACTGGATATCTTTAATTGGGTGGGAACAAGTGGTTAAAATTTTAAAATACAGTTCACTACTACTTTTAAGTTTGCTAGGGTTCTCACCTACCACCATAATGAGATAAATTAAATAGAGGTGGTTGGGGTAGATTTAGATTTTCTCTCTCTTCCCTCTCTCATTCTTCCTATAAATTTTAAGGAGGGATTCTTTCTAAATGTTGGAAATTCTTGTTTTTCCCCTCCCTTTTCTCTTTGGCGAGTGAATTTGTGGAGTTCAAACCTCCCATCTAAAATCGTAATGCAACTTTGCCTCTTAGCACTTTGTAGTGTATTGTGTCAATATTTGGAGCAAATAATGCATGTACGTGGATGTTTCTCAACCCTCTCTGTGTTCATTTACATCCTCTTGATCTTTCACTGCAAATCACAGTTATCTCGTGCATAATCTTGCATTGCATTTTATGGTTTGTGTTTATTGGAAAGATAGGTGTTCTTCATTCCTCGGTGCATCACCTTTGTAGTTTAGGTTTTATTTTATGCATCTTCTTACCCTGTCTCCTTAGAAAGTTAGTTTAGGTTTTGAATAAACCCTCTACATTTTTACGTGTGCATCTAAATAGAGGAATAGGAACCAGCCTTCATCCGGAGAGCTTTTTGATTTCGCAAGGTCCCACACTTGGGAAAAGCTCCATGTTATGCAATCACACTGAGAGTCTCAACCCATCGGGTTGCAGACATTCAGGGGTGTTGTGATTCGCCACCAATAGTTTTGGCATGCCTGGTGGGAACAAGAGGTCATTCCACAAGATTTGAAGGAATTTTCAAGAAATTCAGACTTAAAATTACAAGTTTTACAATTTCAGATTTTTCACCTTCCAGATTGAACTTTGAAATTGATTTTCAAGGGCTTAACTTGCTCAAAACAAGTCAAAATTTCACCAGTTGATAGATCGGGGATAATATTCAAAAGGGTATTCTTAGATTTTTGATATTTTGACTTTCAAATTTTCATAGTTTTTAGTATTTCGGGTTTTCCAGTGTCGAAACTCTGTCCCAAGTTCCGACACTGAGATATTTCAGTCTTGTAAGTTGCCTTGCACGACCTGATTTTTAACTATACCTTTCGAGGATTAGTAGTTGCACAACAAGACCAAATAACCGAATTGAAGAACTATATCTTTCGGGTCCTTCAAATTTTAAATTCTATTTTTAATATTTTCAGGTTTGGTGTGTAACTTGGCAGAATCTAGCCTTTTGAGGCTCGTTATCTAACACATCTGGCGACTCCGAAGGGATAGAATTCAGTGGTGTAGCAGCAAAATTTTCCCAGGCATATGAGAAGAATTCGAACTAGGTCTGATACTCGAGAAGAGGGGCTATTTGTCCACTTACAACTATCACTAGGCAGAGGAAGGAGAGGAAGAGGACCACGAAGATCACCATCTCCACCTAACCGGACTTTTCTACACCTCCACCTAGTAGACCTTTTCTCGCATCAACTAGAGTTCTTAGGCCAATCATAATGGCACATCTACCACTGAATCCCTTTGTCAATTTCACCGGCAAAGCTGACCCACTTGCCTCAATGCATAGAATCCGGTTCCAATTGCAGCATTGAAGAACATTCCATTTTCAACGGAGAAAATCATACCACTCCTGTGATCATGTCAAATACATTGCTAACGTTTGTGTAATTCATGAGATAAATGAAATGGATGTTCTTTGTCAAATTGCTTTGGCATCTTCGTTCAAAGGAAGGCATTGTAATGGTTTAGGAGCCTTGGAGCGGTTCTATCCAAAATTGGAATCGATTATGCATAGTTCTCCATGAGCAATTTGGAGAAAAGGGAGACAATTTGTCTCTTCTTGAACAATTGACAACTATCAAGAGAGCTTCCAATGAGCAACCGACTGACTTCAACTTTAGATTTCAAAGGTCTTGGGATAGGATTCGAGTGGTCATTAGGCCAACGATTGAAGGTGCTTTTCTATATTATCTTAAAGCTTTGAATTCTGATATTTTTATGTTAATTCAATCTATGGGATGCACAACTTACCCTCACCGCTTATAGCATTGCCATTAGGGCTGAAAACTATCTTATTCGAAGCCGGTAAGCTAGCTCCTGAGCCTCCCATGCCCTTGTATCCAAACTTAGAAAATCCAAGCACTAGTCAAACACCCACTTTGGCTCCTATTCCCACTCCTAGAAATAAAAGTTCAAATGAAACTTCTACTTCATCCTCTAATGCTTCAAATGAACTCCAAGAGGTTATGAAACAGTTGCAAAACCTTGGAAATGAGCTGGTGACTATCAAAAGACAACAAGCTCAAAGTGCTAGACCGTATCAACCTCAAGCGCAATACCAAGCTAGGCCCCATACCAACAAAATAGGTCACCACTCAGGGATGCAAATCAAAATCAAAGCCAAGTAAGGCATCCCGCTAATAGACCATTTTAACCCTATAACCCCAATGTTGCATCTGCTTCAAAGCATTAGTGCCGATTCAAAACAACATAGCTCAAGAGTATGATTGGTGTTTCCCATGCAACCTCACAACCAATCTATGTGCTTTAATGGTGCTTTAAACCATACCTTGATGGTGAAAACTACTAGCGTAAAGGGTGAAGTGAGTCACGAAACAAATCAGCAACAAGGGACATCTTAGCAAAACGCAACTCCAAATGATACCACACTTGTGAATTGGCAAGTGAGGATTTTTGTGGCATGAATCAAACAATTTCTCGAGTGTAGCAGCTAACACAAGATCAAAGAAGAGGAATATTGGTGAAGGGTAGTCATTGGCTCCAAGTGATCTACAACCTTCCATCACTCCACAAGGTGTTGGTAAGTAAAATATAGTTCCAAAAATGCAAGGACAGCCCATACCACCTTCTAAACCAACTCAAATGCCAGGTTGTTGCTTCCCATGCACAAGAAAGGAATGTGCAGCCTAAAGGATAGCAAAGAGATCTTTCATCCCCATTTAGAATCATTGATCAAATGAAGAAGACAAATGTGAATATATCAATGTGGGAATCTTTATCCATCCCAGGCCAAAGAGATCTTCTACAAGCTGCCATGAAGAATTGGTCAACTTCGAACCAGCAGGTCCATATGCGAGAGAATGTCCTCACAAATGCTTTCTCAACTCGAAGGAGGTCATGGAGGACAACAAGTTAAAGTTTTTAAGCCCCTCCATTCTATGTTTCATTAATCATTGGCAATAAACTAGTACACAATTGCATGATTGATTCTAGGGCAAGTAGTTCTGTCATGCCCAAGCAAATAGCTGATCAGATGGGTCTCCAATATGAAGTCATATCAAAGGGGGTAGTGCAATTGGATGGGACAGCAATAGCAACAGTGGGAGTGATTAAAGGTTTGAATCTTATCTTGCATGCATGCCCCAATGTTACCATTTTGCAAGATGTGTCGCTAATAGATTTTCCACCACTCTTTGCCCTATGCTTATCAAGGGATTTCACAGCTAGAATTGGAGGCTACTTATTTGCTGACTGGTCACACATGTTGTTCAGAACAAGATATGGTACTAAGGTCACAATCAGATCCGAACCAATTGCAAACTTCCATATTGAGCCTCATAATCCAAGCCAAATCAATGCCAATTGTTCAAGCATTTGATCAAGAAGATTATCAAGCACAAATGAAAGGCGACACCAAAGTTGGAAGCATCTCGATTTGACTCTTGATGAATGGGCAAGCAAGGTACATGCTTTTGATCCCTACCAAGAAGTAAGAATTTGAGCTAGGAGTCTATTGCATACATGAATAAAACCATCCTATTCCTAGCATCACCAAATCAGGCCATAAGGATGACAATGAGGTATGGCGGTTATTTTTGATGGATCAAGGAGTAGGCGGGGTGTAGGAGGAGGAGTTATGCTTGTTTCACCTCAAAGCATCAAATATTAGTCACTTTACTGTTTCTAGTTTTCTGCTCAAACAACACAGTTGAATATGAAGCATTGATTCATGGACTTCATTGGGCAGGAAAAAGGCATAAAGAACTTCGCAGGTGTTCGGGGATAACAAGCTAATCGTCAACCAAGTCGAGGGGACAACATGCTACAAACAATGACCCTCTTTGAATAACTACAAGAACAGGGTGTGGGACCTTGTTGAGGACTTTGAAGCTTTCAACATCGTGTCCATACCCGGGAAGAAAAATGAATTTGCGAGATAGGCTCACGGTAGTTGGAGCAATGTTTGATGTCGTTGACAACATCGAAGGAAAAAACACAACCACATATCCATGTGCTTGTGAGGCTAGCATTCTAGATAATAACACAATCGGGGTGTTTGAGAATGATCAACAGATCGTCAATTTTTTGCAAGAAGAGGCTGAATTCTCATCTAGGAATCAAAACAGACTAGAGCAGCAGTACGGTGATCAAGTAGTGTAGCTGTGGACAAACAAGCTTCCTAAAGGTTTAGTAACATTGGAGTCTATCTTCAACCCTAACGACCAGTTTTGTAAGGAAAAGGCTAACATACAGGTCAAGAGAGAAGATTTAGAGCCAATTCTGGTTGGGGAAGGAAAAACACTTCAAATTGGTAAAGTGGCCACTGAGCAAGAGAAATCATATTTCATACAGCTTTTCCAAGAATTTCCAGATGTCTTCGCTTGGAGCTATGAAGACTTGAGAGGATTCAATCCGAAGTTGGCACAACATACCATAGAATTGGATCCAGATGCTAAGCCCATCAGGCGCGTAAGGGAGACTAGTCAACCCTCACATTGAGCCCCTAATGAAGAAAGAGCTAAACAAGCTAATAGAGGCAAGCATTATATTCCCGATCAAGCACTCAAGCTGGGTTGCAAACTTGGTTCCGATCAGAAAGAAGAGTGGAGAAATCAGGTTATGTGTGGACTTCTGAGACCTCAACAGGCATCTCTTAGAGACCATTACCCACTTCCTTCAATGGAGAAAATATTACAAGTAGTATCCGGTTCGAGAGATTCTCTCTCCTAGATGGCTACTCAGGGTATAATCAAATAATGGTGAAAGAAGATGACCAGTTCAAGACGGCTTTCACCACCAAATGGGGCACCTATGCCTACAAGAAGATGCCATTTGGGCTATCAAATGTTGGAGCCACTTTCCAAAGGGAAATGGATATGGCATTCAAGGGATTGATCAATAAAATAGTTCTGATATATCTTGACGACATCACTATATTCTCCAAAAATGCAGCAGATCACCTCTTTCATCTGAGACAGGTATTTCAGAGGTGTAGAAGATTTTGGGTATCTTTGAATCCCAAAAATGCATATTCTTGGTTCACAAAGGAAAAATTCTAGGCCATATTGTTTCAAAGGAGGGATTGACGATTGACCCAGAAAGAGTTGAAGCAATTCAAGCATTGCCATTGCCAAGTCACAAGAAGGCTCTTCAAAGCTTCTTAGGAAGGATCAATTTTGTCCATGATTTGTGCCAAATTTTGCCACTCTCTTGAAGCCAGAATGTTGATGTTAAAGAAGAGCATGGTATTTAAGTGGACATCGAAGGCAAGGCAAGTTTTGAGGCAATAAAAGAGGCTATATCTCAAGCTCCGACTCTCAATCAATCTAGAATTCTCCAAGGGTTTCATGATATATGCCTTTGGTGGTGGAGACACAATTTCTGTAATCTTGGTACAGCAAAACAAAGAGGGATTAGAACAACCGGTTGCTTTCTTTAGTCAAGGCTTAGAGGAATATGAAACAAGGTACTCTTTCATTGAAAAGCATGTCCTTGCAGTGATCAGGAGCTTAAAGAAATTCAAGCACCTAGTCTCAAACAACAAGATCCAATTGTTGGTCTCTCATGTGGGAGTCAAGGACTTCCTTCTAAACAAGGATCTGAATGAGAAATGTGCAGGATGGATAACCCGTGTCATGGAATATGACATCGAGATTAAGGTCACTAAGCTGGTCCATGGAAAGGGATTATGTGAACAACTAGCTTTGAGTCGGCAAGTTGAAGTAGGTGATGAAAAAGAGACTATCTTGGTACTACAGGATGGTCAAGAACAAGAAAATGATGACGTGCCCACTCCTTGTTGGACTCAAAATATGATACACTTCCTACAGAGCAGGCCTATGCCCTCCAGAAATGAGCAAAGCAAAGAGGAGATACTTTAGATTACAAGCCATTCCATGTGTGCTTGTTGATGGTGTTTTGTTTAAAAAGGACATCAATGGAGTTCTATTGAGGTGCATTGGGACAGGTCAAATTGAGAGGATGTTACGAGATTTTCACGATGAAGATTCCGGGAGGACATTTCACCCCACGAGTAACATCTCTCAAGATAATGAAGGTAGGGTATTATTGGCCGAGCGTGTTCGATGGATGCTATACATAGATAAGAAAGTGCAAGAAATGTGCACTCTTCACGGGAAAAGAAAGACTATCGGCACTTCCATTGCACCCAATTTTGGTTGACCAACCATTTATGCAATGGGGATTGGACTTTATTGGGGTCATCAACCCAAACTCAAGCCAAGGCCATAAGTGGATTCGCACGGCAAGCGGACTATTTCACTAAGTGGACCAAAGCAAAGAGCACTCAAAGAGGCAAATGAGTCTAACATACTAGACTTTTATGAAGGAATAGCAACCAGGTTCTGTGTTCCGGCCACTATCACATCAGATAATGCATTGGCATTCATAGGTTCCAAGATTACAGAATGGGCATGTCAAGAATGGAATCTATTTGAGCACCTCTTCAAATTATTACCCGGGGGTAATGGACAAGCAGAGTCCACGAACAAGAATTTTCTAAGGATCATCAGAAGGACTCTGGATGAAAACCAAAGGACATGGCATACCAAGCTAAAATCAGCATTATGGGCTGACAGGATAATGCCAAAGAGATCTACGGGTAATTCTCCCTACAAGTTGGTTTATGGGAGAGAGGCGATGTGCCTATATCATTAGAATTGCCGACATTGGAGCTCATGAAGCGATTGGAGTTGTCGAGTTCGAACCAATGGAGGCCGGGTATGCGAGTTGATGGAATTGGAAGAAATAAGAGAACATGCAATTCGATGATTGAAAAGGATCAAGCCTTAGTAAAAAGATGGTTTGATAAGAAGGAAAGAGCAAGGACCTCTAGGCGGGGACCTAGTTCTGAAATGGGATGAAGATCGGGCCAAACCAGAAGGCATTCCAAGTTTGATGCCATTTGGAGTGGCCCCTACATGGTCACGGGATCTAAAAGTAGTAATGCCTTCTAATTGTCTACATTGGATGGAGAAGGACTCCCGATTCCGGTTAACGGAATCTATCTTAAACATTGCTACTAAAAGGAAAAGGTTTACCCTTGTAAATATTAGCCTAGATTTCAATTCCTCTAAGTGCGGATGCACATTGTCTTGTTGTAGTGCGTCGGCACAAGTTTTGTTTCTCTCAGGTTGAATTTCTACAGTTCAACATGCTCTCGGAGAAGGAGTTGCGGTATCAGGCTTGGGATCAGAGATCAAGTTGGTTTCAGGTTATTGCTTATGACTCCATGCCCAATGGATTGCTAAAAGGCCACTAATCTTCTACCTAGCAGGTAGGTGACCTTGTTGAGTCACCAAATTGTTGTATATATCTTCCCCTTTGGGTAGATATGGGAATAACAGAAATTCGTGCCAAGGCGTAGGTAGAAAAGTGTCGACACGAAAAAGTTCGCGCCAAGGCACAAGTAGAAGGCACACGTCAAAGAGTGTCAACATGAACATGGATGCGCCCTGGTGTAGGTAGAAAAGTGTCGACACAAAAATTTCACGCCAAGGTGCAGGTAGAAGGCGCACGTCAAAGAGTGTCGACATGAACATGGATGCACCCTGGCGCAGGTAGAAAAGTGTCGACAAAAAAGTTCGTGCCAAGGCGCAGGTAGAAGGCGCACATCAAAGAGTGTCGACATGAACATGGATGCACCCTGGTGTAGGTAGAAAATTTTTGACACGAAAAATTTCACGCCAAGGCGTAGGTAGAAGGCGCACATCAAAGAGTGTCGACATGAACATGGATGCGCCCTGGCGCAGGTAGAAAAGTGTCGACACGAAAAGTTCGCGCCAAGGCGCAGGTAGAAGGCACATGTCAAAGAGTGTCGACATGAACATGGATGTTCCCTAGCACACTTAAGAGTATGACGACACGCAAATGGATGCACCAAGGCACACCTTCAGGAGGCGCAACATTTTGAGTCTTTGACGTGAAAGTAAACCCCGACCCGAGATATTCGAGATGGCCATAACTTCTCACGGGGAGCTCGATTCATGCAAGGTTGGACTTTTCGAAATCTTACAAGGTCCTCTCGTCCAACTACAATGGATATCTTTAATTGGGTGGGAAAATTTTCTTAAAAGTGCAAAATACATTTTTCCACTTTTTAAGTTTCTTAGGGTTCTCACCTACCACCATAATGAGATAAATTAAATAGAGGTGGTAGGGTAGATTTAGATTTTCTCTCTCTTCCCTCTCTCATTCTTCCTATAAATTGTAAGGAGGGGCTTCTTTCTAAAGGTTGGACATTCTTGTTTTGCCCCTCCCTTCTTCTCTTTGGCAGGTGAATTTGTGGAGTTCAAACCTCCCATCTAAAATTGTAATGCAACTTTGCCTCTTGGCACTTTGTAGTGTATTGTGTCAATATTTGGAGAAAATAATACATGTTTGTGGATGATTCTCAACCCTCTCTGTGTTCATTTGCATCCTCTTGATCTTTCACTAAATATGGTTATCTGTGCATGATCTTGCATTACATTTTAATGGTTTGTGTTTATTGGCAAGACAGGTGTTCTTCATTCCTCGGTGCATCACCTTTGTAGTTTAGGTTTTACTTTATGCATATTCTTACCTGTCTCCTTAGAAAGTTAGTTTAGGTTTTGAATAAACCCTCTGCATTTTTACGTGTGCATCTGAATAGAGGAATAGGAACTGCCTTCATCCGGAGAGCTTTTCCAATTTATGGTCCCACACTTGGGAAAAGCTCCATGTTATGCAATCGCAGACGAGAGTCTCAACCCATCGGGTTGCAGAGACATTCATGGGTGCTATGATTCACCACCAACAATTACTTTTGCACTTTCTCCTCCTTAGCATCCATGATTCAAATTTTCATCACTCCACGCTTTTTATTCCTTGGCATGCTTACATCATTGATCTACACTTTGTTATCAAGTACGCATATCTATCTACTTTATGTTATCGATATTTTGACTCACCAACATAAAGTGGGGGAAAATCTAGACATAAAATCATGCACTTTAGGTAATTATCATGTCCTTATTACATACTACTATTCATTCCTAATAAAGAAAAATACTAATCAACCCATGTCTTTGACCACCTTTATTTATTTTCAATTGCTCCTCTCACTCTCGCACCCTTACTTGCTCAGTTTGCATTTTTACTCTTCGTAATTTGTCATCCTAGACATCAATCCCCATCTAGGACACCAGTGTCGGATGCCCTCATCCCCTCTAGGTTCCCTTGTCATCTTTGTACTTTACTCACACTTTTTGGGTTATTTCTAGCCATTTGATCATCTTATCTTTTTTGTAATCATCCTTTTCGAGTTAGATATGAAATTCAAGAAAGGGAATCATATAAATATAAAGTTATGTGATCATAATAAAGAACCAAGCACTAAGCATTAGCTATCACCACCTAAGGTTGCATCCATAAAGGCATCTAAGAGCTCCATTACATCCATCTAGCTCCATCACAAGGGACATAAGGGCTGGGTTTTCTGCATCACACTTCATATGAGGGAAGTTCATTCTATTCCATGCACACATTTACTATATTCTACATCTAGCTACTTACTTGTTATCCAAGTGTGACTAGCGCAAGACCAACCTAGGGCACAATTACACACACACACACACACACACACACATAACTACATTGGGTCTAAGATGTAGTGTAGTGCTTAGTCATAATTTCACCATTGTGACAATTGAGGATAGTCCAACCCCTCATTCTACATCTTTCTTTTTTGGGATTTGATGTCTATTTGAGGGTTTTGTAAGTTCATTCTTTATTGTAGGTTTCCAGTGACCTTAGCGATCTTGGTGTGACCTTAGAGTGATCAAAGGAGACTAAAGTTGAACACCTTATGATACCTTAGAGGAGGTTTTCTAAGCATTTTCGCATACCCGAGGACCTAGAAATAGGCCTAGGGCACCCATGTGCCCCCTGTCCAACTTGTTTCTCCATTTCTACATTTTTCTAAGCTTCTGTAGTTGATGGTCGGTGATTCGGATTTTCCAATTTTACAACTCGTGCATTCTCCATAACTCTGTAAATCAGTTAAGCCCTTCTACCCTCTCTTTGCAATTAGGGTTTCATTATTTATTGCTTAGTTTACTTTGGTAAATTGTTGTACTTAATTTATCATTCATTTACTGCAATCTTGCATTCATATTAGGCATATAGAAATCACATTTTTAGCTTAATCATGAGCTTTCATTACATGAAACATGGATGCTTGGCATAGTATCTAGTACCACCCCACATCGGCTCTTGGTGACATCCACTTTCATTGCATTACAGGTACTATTATTTCATTTTATTTCATAACACATTTTTTTCTCATATTATACATGCTTTGACATGCGTTTAATCTTTCAAACATGCTAATGGGTGCTTCATGTGCATCATTTTTATGCATGACTATTTGCTTTCATGGTTATCTCGATAATGCTTTGTTTGCCTTTTCTTTTCATTGTTTGTAAGATTTTCCCTATGTCTTGCTTGTTATTTATTTACTTGTGGCCATTATGGCCTTGATTGTCTTGCAACATCGTGAGTGGTGTCCCATGTTTACAACCCACTTTTCATGGTCTACATTGTCTTCTTGTGTGTTTACTTGTGTCTTAGCTTACACATTGTCTGCTTAGCTTACATTTTGTATTATACATGCATGTTTGTCTTTTCTTATACTAACACTTGTCTCCTAGCCACTTGTTTGCATGTGCCTTTTTTTCTACCAAGCACATTCCATCTCCTTGAAGGGCACAATTTCAACATAGTAGTCAATCTCTTTTGGGCCGCATACTCCTTCAGCAATGTCGCATGTACCCCAAATGAGGGGGCATAATTTGGGTGAATCATTCACCCCATAGAGTGTTATACACAGCACAACATGATCTTTTGGTACAACATAGTTTTCAGTTTCAGATAGGGCTCAAAATTAGACTTGCATCCTTAGCATAAACAGCCTTTCGGATGCTTGAAACCAAGGGGAAATTACACAGCGATTGGTAGTTCAGCATAACCTACAAAATCCATACACATCAGCTTTTACAGGTATATGATCATTAGCACATGTGTTTATACACACCATCTGTAATGGTGTTCTACATTACTGAGGAAGCGAAAATTAAAGGATTGGAAGATGACACCAGACTATTATCCCTAAACTTATTCCATTTCATTGGCGTAAGATTGCAGAAAATCACACATCTACATCATCTACAGGATCCTTTTCTACACCCTTTCCTCATCACGGATCAGATGCACATGTTCCTTTTTCACACTTTCAACATTTTTACATACTTTCCTTACACATGTGTTTTACATATTTTGATCATATACATGCGTATTTGACTACTTGTTTGGGTTTTCTTTTGCAGGTCCATCCGTATGGAAATCGATAGTCAATATCAACAATGACAATATCACACACACCAACAACGACATTGACATCGATAACAGGTACATCGCGACATCTACACATGTGTTTCGCCCTAGGTTCATTTTCATCACTTTTTGCACTTTCTCCTCCTTAGCATCATGCTTCACACTTTTTAATCACTCCACACTTTTTATTATCCCTTAGTACACTGTCATCATCGATCTACATGGTTATCAAGTACACATATCTATTTATTTTACGTTACCAATCTTTCTGCTCACCAACATAAACTAAGGGAAAATCTAGACACAAAATCACACACTTTGGGTAATTATTTAGTCATGATTACATACTACTATTCATTTGATTCTGAGTAAGAAAAGTACTAATTAACTCATGTCTTTGGCTACCTTTCTTTGTCTACTATTGCTCCTTTCATTCTTCTACCCTTACTTGCTCAACCTATCTTTTTATACTTCGACATTTATCATCCTGGACACCATCACCCATCCAAAACACTAGCGTTAGGTGCCCTCATCCCCTCTCGGTGCCCCTGACCCCTTTGGATTTAACTCACACTTTTTTAGGTCCTTTCTAGTTGTTTGAGCATGTTATCTTTTGGTAGTCAGCCTTTTTGGGGTTAATTACGAAAATGTGATCATAATAAAGGTTCAAGCACTAAGCAATATCTATCGCCACCTAAGGTTGCATCCATCAAGGAATCTAAGAGTTTAATTACATCCATTAAGCTCCATCACAAGGGAAACAAAGGATGTTTTTTGCTTCACACTTCATAGGAGGTAATTTCATTATATTCCATACACACAATTACTACAATCTACATCTAGCTACTTGCTCGTTATCCAAGTGTGACACGCACAAGAGTAACCTAGGGCACAATTCTACACACACACACAACTACATTGGGTCTAAGATGTAGTGCAACACTCAATCGTAAGCTCACCATTATGACAGGTGAGGATAGTCCAACCCCTCATTCTACATCTTTCTTTTTTAGGATTTGATGTCTATTTGAGGGTTTTATAGGTTCATATTTCATTGCAAGTTTTCAGCGACCTCAGTGATCTTGGTGCGACCTCAAAGCAACAAAAGGTGAATAAAGGTGAAAACCTTGTGACACACCTCGAGAGGAGGTTTTTTTGATCATTTACATAGACCCATATGCCCTAGAATCTATCTCATTTGACGTCAATTGCTCCCGTGAATGTCGACCATTCCTTTATCAAATGCCTTGAGTGTGGGTCTATCTCGCACTACCACCTCTCATATACATATTACATCTCAACCACCTATGGTATCATTATCCCATAGTCCCTTCCAAAACATTGTCCTATCCATCCTACAGCAATACTTCCTCCAATTACTACGAGAGTCATTACATCCACTCCACCTACCTACACTTATCACCAATAACCCTCTCTATCTCATCTATCGCTTATTCAGGATACTTATCACCTACATCTATTCCTCCCTCACAATTTTCATACTCAACACCACCATATACTATGGGATGCCACCCATGTCATACCTTCATAATCTATCCCCTTATATTGTAGGGGTGCCCAATCATCACAACCTACTAACGATCTTATTAAAATGATGATGGAAAAGATGCAAACATTGGAAGCATCAGTCTCTAGCTCATGTAATTCTCTACATACGACGAGATTTATAATGAACCCATTCACCCATCCATTATGATTCATCCATACCCTATGCATTGGGAAATGCCTAAATTCAACCGGTTTAATAGAAAATAAGACCCGCAACAACGACTTGCGGTCTTTTAAACATGGGTGTTATCTGATCGCTCATGATGACACTTTACTCTTGCAAACATTCCCAATGTCCTTGACAAGACCTATTTGGATTGGTATAGTGCTCTACCTAGACATTGTTAGGAATTAATATTTAGTTATTGTGAACATTAATAATGTTTGTAGAATTATATTATCTAGATGATAATATAATATTGTAATAGTTAAGTGAGTGTGAGATAATAATAATATAATGTGTAAGTTTAAATAATGTAAGTGAGTTATTTGGTTGGTAAACCAACTCACATAGATAATTTTTTGAGGATATTGTGGGATGGGGTGTTGAGATATTCTGGGATAAGTTGAGGATTCTATGGGATTCAAGATTAAAGTTGACTCCTTGTTTTAAGGAGCTACTCAACCTATATAATTGTATATTCTCCCATTGTAAATCATCCCGAATGATTTCTAAAATCAATATAATAATATTCAGTGTTTTATTATTGTGTTAGATTATTTGTAATAATCTAGACCAAATTTATTATTTGGTATCAGAGCAGGTTAGGAAGATTTATGAGGGTGGTTGCAGGACAAAACCACAGCCTCAAGGATGCAGATCTTAAAAAAATGACTGGTAAATCATATTTTTCTCAAAAACCCAGATTCCAAATCTTCTAAAAATTTTTAGGTCTAAAGATACATATTTTATTACTCTACGGTTAAAATTTCAGAATAACCTAGTTTCTGGTTTAAGAGAAAACGTGAAATAGATTCTGGCATCTGAAGAAATTATGGAATTTGTATATGATTAAAACAATTTTTTTGTCAAAGTTTGTTTCTGCATCTGTTTGGAATGGAAATTAGATATGGTGTGAGTTTGATCTAATCAAACATATTTTTTATGTGACGTCCATAGTGAGGGGGTGCATTATCGGTTTAAACCAACACCCAATAGAATTATAAAATGAGACTCAAAGACAAATTCGGTTGAGTTAGCAACATCACATGGAGGAAGGAGGCAACGGAGGAAGGAGGTCAATCGGTGAACCTCTTGTCAATCACAAAAGATGGGGCGATGAAGTGGGGCTGCATGTGTGTATGGTGTGCAGTGTGTGTGTGTGTGTGTTTTTATTTCAGATTTGCAGTTATTTCAGTTGTGTGCAAATATGATTTCAAAGTTCCTATTTGAATAAGTGAAATGTTCACTTTGAGAGGGGGAACTGGAACATGGTCTCAATGTTTGATTTTCCCTCTATTCTATTTTTTTGTTTTCAGTGTGTGGTTGAGAAATAAAAACACATGATTATGTGTTCACATGTAAGATTGAAATTCCAAATGCAGTTCCTTTAGGTGTTGTGATGTGGCATGGAAGATGCAGAACTATGAGACTTTGTTTACATAATGGAAGCTTGACTAGAGATCCTCTGACTGCAGAGATCCTCTAACTACCTTCCTTCTTTATGAAGATGATCCGCCAATGGAATGCCAAGTGCATTATTTTCATGGAGTAAATGTAGGATGTGTTCCTTTGCATAGTTGTGGTCATGTGCACCAAGTTCCAGATAGCAAGATCTAGATAGCAATTACAAAACTTTGTCATACTCATGTCTTCAAGTGCTACTTGCCCCATGTTCACACTAAGGGGGTGAATGTTAGGAATTAATATTTAGTTATTGTGAACATTAATAATGTTTGTAGAATTATATTATCTAGATGATAATATAATATTGTAATAGTTAAGTGAGTGTGAGATAATAATAATATAATGTGTAAGTTTAAATAATGTAAGTGAGTTATTTGGTTGGTAAACCAACTCACATAGATAAGTTTTTGAGGATATTGTGGGATGGGGTGTTGAGATATTCTGGGAGAAGTTGAGGATTCTATGGGATTCAAGATTAAGGTTGACTCCTTGTTTTAAGGAGCTGCTCAACCTATATAATTGTATATTCTCCCATTGTAAATCATCCTGAATGATTTCTAAAATCAATATAATAATATTCGGTGTTTTATTATTGTGTTAGATTATTTGTAATAATCTGGACCAAATTTATTAGGCACTCCATTTTCTCATTCAACCAAGTAGCTCAAGATTTTCTAGACCACTTCTCTATCAATATTTTCAAGAAAGTCACCATGACCGACTTGTACTCAACACGTCAATACAAAGACGAATCTATCACAGATTTTTTCACTCATTGGCGAAGCCTAATCAACCAACTCACATTCCAACTACCTCAAATTGAGTTAATATAGTTGTTCACCAGGGCTTGTGCAGGCCCATCTCACTAACTCTCCAAGTTAAAACCTTTTACACATTTGACGAGGCATTCACTATGGCCCAAAAACTTGAAATTCATGTTCATTGAATAGAAAAGATATAATTATGTAATAATAATGTTGCATTTAAATCAAAAAATACCTCTTCTTATTCCAAACCACAAAATAATTACTCTAAAGTGAAAGGATCTACCAATGCGGTAGTTTCATCCCCCATCCAACCAATCAAATCCTTCTTCTAACCTTTCTCCTATTCAGGCTTTCCATTTCAAGTGGGAGCAACGAAAATACACTCCCATAGGAGAACCCTACTCTTCGTTTTAGAAAAACTTCTAAAAGATGGAGAAATCACTCTTCCACCCATCAAACCACATACTAGTTTTGACCCTCTCATCCTATGCCTGCATGGTACAAAGAAAATGATTACTGCAACTATCATCGTGTTAAAGGTCATAGTGACAATAATTATATAACTTTCAAAAACATTGTCCAAGAAATGTTAGATAATGGAGATCTCATCTTGGATAACCCTAATGCACCAGCTAATCAAAACCTTCACATCTTCAAGAAACCATTCCCAAACCACACCCCATCATCTAACCAAACCAATGAACCTTCGACCAATGATAGTAATGTTCGTGAGGTTCATGTTGTTTTCGACATCATACCATCTCTTCCTTCAATTTCCACCTACTCCATCTATAAAGGATATTCTTTCACAAGCTCCTTCATCCATGAGGGACTTGTTTCATTTTCTCCTTTACCCACAAAGGAGTCTCCCTTATCTCTCCCTTCACCCATGGAGGAGTCCACCATATCTATCGAGATAGTTTCCCCACTCACCTCTCAACCTGATGAACAACCCACAATATTTACTCTCCTACCCACGAGAGAGTCATGTTTACCTTCCTCTTCACCAAAATATGAACCTACCTCATCCTACTTATCATCTCCCCTACCCATAGGGGATCCATTAGCAGCACCCCTTCCTATTGGTGACAATTCTCCATTGGCTTTCAAGGATCCTGTTGATTTTCTCTCGGCTCTTTTACCCATAAATTCTGAAGCCAACCATTTCCCTGTCTCATAGACATTCTTTATAGGATTACTACCAAGTCAACATCATCCCCCTCTACAACGGTGTCATTTTCACATTTGGTTGACTACTTAGATTATGTCAACAATTCCATGCTTTGGGGATGCCTTCAACTACCTTTCTCAACTCATATGCAAATTTTGTCTACTGATACTTCCATGATCTATCCAAAGGTGTTTTAGACAACCAAACCAACCATGCCCATACCAGTTGCAATGACCTCTTCTTCATCACCCTCACCCACACTTAAACCTTTACCATCGACTGAAATTTTTCCAATGCCTAAAGCCTTACCTACATCTATATCTTCCTCCATGTCCAAACCCATTGCCACATTGGGAGTCATGCTGACATCAAGCCTAGTCCATCCCCCTATCAAACTAGATTTAGCCACGTCCTCACAAGCCAACGTAAATATTATTCCCCACCTAAGAGGAAGACCCAACCTCTTAGACCGCATACACCGGCTTCGCCCACTACCCTCTATCACCTTCACCACTTCCATCTATCCTAGGGCCCCACCCATCAACCTTGGCCACGCAGCCTCCTACCCAAGATAAACCAAAAGCACGGAATCTCACCTCCTCATCACAATCCTCTATTACACCCAAATTACCTACATATCTTATGCCTTCATTATCACCTGCATCCTTTCTACCACCTATACCTACACCACTTCCAGTATCCTCATCATTACCTATGATATTTCCTTCTCTTTAACCAATACCTTCCACCTTGCCTCTTCCCACACCTTCACCGCACCGCCATTATCACCTTGGCTAACCCATCCCCTTCCACCATCTTCCTTCCCTTCTACATCATGCACTTCATCTTCACCTTTACCCAAGAAGGTGCAACCAAAGTCTAAATTCCAACTACCCTCCAAAGAGGTAGTTAAACCTACACCACCTTCAACCGCTAGCTCATCTCGCTACATCTTTACCCAAGAAGGTGCAATCCAAACCTAAAACCATAATACCTACCAAACAGTGGTCAAATTGACTCAACCTCCAATTCCACCTCTCGTGGCACCTCTCCCACCAAAATCACCCACACTTCCATCTAGACCCAAACTTACTTCACATTGTGATCCATTGGTAGGGTCTTACGCCAATATCTTAGCTAACCTTTGGAAACCTTTGTCATCACATTGCTTGCCACTAGACCTTACGACCCACTCAAACCTAAACCAGAGGGGTTTGACGATAAAACAAATTTCACTTACCATCGTGTGGCAAGGCATGATGTTAAAAACTATAAGGCTCTTAAGATTTTTCTTCTCCAATTATGTCCTCCCAAAGAAAATTTTGACGATGATGATCTTTTAGATGAGGACCCTATTCCACCTCCATCTATCACCACACCTCCTCATCCCTTACCTATTTAATAACCTTCATCTCCCCCTCCATAACCCTTTTATCCTCCTCCAACATTTGAGATCAATATGGTCCGCATAAGAGAGCTAGCAAAACCTCCACCAAAATTCTAATGCACTACATTATTTTCACAAAACCAATATATGCCCTCACCATATTTTTGTCCATTCTATCACTACACCTATCATGACTCACTTTCTCCTTTACCACATATTAATATGTTTAACATTAACACTCAAGCCCAGAAGGAAAAAGGAAAGGAGAAAACAACCAACCCATCCACTCTTTTACTCAATATCCCATCTGCACCTGCACAAAAATCACTATCCATGGACCCACATACCCTATTTTTGATGGAGTTTCCCATTATACAATGCTTAAACAATTATCACCAATCTCCTCTCAAAATGTCTTTATACGACCTTTTCCAAACCTCTGAGTCTCATTGACATACCCTCATTGAGGTTCTACAATCTATTGAGGTTTTACCTAATGATCCTACTCTTATGGCATCCATTATCACTCCTCACCATGTGGCCTCTCTCACCACTTCATCCCCTTCCTCTACACCCACTACCACTCATCAAGTAGCCACTCTTAGTTTCTCTGACAACGAGATTGTACCTCTCCAATCAAATGATCTTGATCTCGCCTATTCATTTCCATCTACATTAATAATATATGCATTCAACATGTTATGATCGATGGAGGTGTCAGTATATTAACATCATTTCTTCCCATGCATACAATCAAATGTGCATCCCTACCAATTGCATGCATAATAACCCAATTATGCTACGTTCATTCAAAGATTCCATGACTTCCACCCTTGGCACCATAATTCTCCTCATTCATGTGGGCCCCTGTACCATTCCTAAATTATTTTATGTCTTACAGGGGGAATTCAAGTACAACATGCTACTTGGTGACCTTGAATATTGTTATGGGTTGTGTTCCTTCAACCTTACATCATTGTTTAAAATTTGATAATGAAGGACACAATTATACCATTCTAGCTGACCCTTCACCATTCAAGACTTGTAACATGTTGTATCAACCCAATGATGTCCTTATACTAGTTAAGGCATCTACCACCACTACCACTTCCCCTTCACCCATGGCCCCATCCACCAATGTTACCACTACCTCTTCCACACCTAACTCCTCTATTCCCACTACTACCACAAACTTCTACGTAGCTGACTCATCAGCCAACCCATCTACTTCTCAACTAACCAATGCTTCTTCTTCCCAACTGTCTAGTAATTCATCCATTCCCGCTACCCACATACCAACTACTAATCCCTTAGAAGGTATTTTTCAATGCCTCACTCTGGGGAGTATCACCTTTATAATATTGACACATTCCTTACTCCTCAAGATTATAGTAAACATTCACCACATAGGTGAGGTTTTCCCTACATTCCTCCCCCCTTCGCACTAACTTAACATATGGGGTACTTGATGCTACTTACTTGCTCACCCGAGCCACCTTCCCAAATTTTACCATTTTCATCCAACCTTCAATCTCTCACCAACCGCCACTTCACCCACACCTTCCTCCATCATTGTGCTTGGAAGGGATTTGGCTTTGGTCTGTGAATTCATCAACCATCACATCATTTTTTTATTTGGTGTCCCTCATCGCCTCATCATTGATAACATAAAACAATTCAAAAAAAAACCTACGGAACTCATGATGCCTTCGAATACAACTCGATTTTTATTCACCTTATTATCTTCAAACAAATAGCCAAGCTGAATTAACCAACAAAACATTAAACAAAATTCTTATGAAAGTGGTTTATGATAATCGGAAAGTATTGGCACATGCACATTCCTTTTTCCTTATGGGATTATCACGCTAGTATTCATACCTTCAACTCCACACCTTTCTTTGTGGTCTATGGTATAGAGGTTATCATGCCTCTCAAAGTCCAAATTCCATCTCTTTTATCTCACTCAAATATATTCTCAACGATGATGATTTTTCCAGGATCATTTAGCACACGCTTTTGAGTTATTATGAGATTCATCTAAATTCTCTTGATCACCTCTAAATCTACTAAAAATGTATCAAACGTGCCTATGAAAAACTGTTTCCATGACAAAACCTTCAAGGTCAGCGACCTTGTCATGAAGGAAAATCAACATGTAACCAAAGCAAAGAAAAGTAAATGGGGCAAGTTTGCTCCTAATTGGCGTGGACCCTATATCGTTACTCATACCTATGGATCAGGTTCTAATCATTTGTCTTCACTCAAAGGAAAACCTAACTCGATCCCCTCAATGTCTTGCATCTTTGACCATTCTATTGTTGAATCAAGTCCTAGATCACCTTATGTCTATTAAATGCTTGTCCCTTGAGCACCATTCACCTTCCACTTACCTATTTTAAGGATCAATGAATAAACAAGAATCATATGATTACCCATCACCTTTCAGCCTTATCTTCAATATGAGTACCACGGCTCTACTCATGGCATGATTCTCATGGATAATTTTTTCCTTTTCAAGATGGAATCCCATGTTCGTTCATCACTTAAAACCTTTCTTTCATAGCTAACCCTGTGTGTTATGGTTTTATCTTCATAAAAGAAGCCTATACTTCTCTATAGTCTTTTCCATGACCTAAAAGTCCAAAAACAATTCAAAATCAATATACAAGATTTTCAAATTCAAAACTCCTTGAGTCAAACTTCTCACAAAAATATCATCTCCTCAAAAAAAAGATATACTCTTTCTATCTTGTTGTTATAAATAGACTACTTCCTTGAAGGACAACTTTACAAAGCTAGCCATACTGTACATAGTCTTTCACAAAAAGAAGACTATTCCTACAAAAATAAAATAAAATATAAATATTCTGAAGCTTCCCGCATCGATCAAATTCACGAAGACCTCAAGGAGATACTCTACTCATCCCACATAGACTTCCCATCATCAGTCTATAAAAAAAAAGCAAAAAAAAAAGATGAATTTTTCATCATGGACTTGCCTATTTTGATCTTGGGTCTCTTGCCAAAGAGGCATGTTGTCTCACACCAGGTTATGCTAAACCAAATTCTTTCACCTCACCACCTTTTCTCTCTAATATTCTTCCTTCTCAAGGGACATGCTACAAATGTGACATTTCATGATCATGTGACTTTCTTCACCCTTAGAATAGTCAATCATACAACACCTTTAGGGTTTTATGTTCATAAGCCAATCTTTGGTATGATAGAATTGTAATGGTTCTTACCAATTAGACAAATTTTTGTCTCCTCTTACCATTCACCTCTTTTCTTACTTATTAATCCTCCTTCATAGGACCAGACCTTTGACACCTACATTCTAGGAATTCCTCTTCCACCAAAATCAACCATGCTTATACCCTACTCCACCATGCCTAACTCACCTAAACTCAACCATGCCTAAATGACCTAGACTCCACCATGTCTAAACCTAACTCCATCATGCCTAAATCACCTAAACTCAAACCATGCCTATACATGACTCCACCATAGCTATATGACCTTGATTCCACCATGCGTAATGTCACCTAAACTCAACCATGCCTAAATGACCTTGAATCCACCATGCCCCATAACTCACCTAAACTCAACCATGCCTACATGACCTTGACTCCACCATGCCTAAACCTAACCATCATGCCTAAATCACCTAAACTCAAACCATGCCTATACCTTGACTCCACCATGCCTATATAACTCCACCATTATATTTCCACCATGCCTACCTCACCTAAACTCAACCATACCTAAATGACCTAGACTCCACCATGCCTAAACCTAAACTCCACCATGTCTAAACCTGACTCCATCATGCCTAAATCACCTAAACCCCACCATGCCTATACCCCGAACCATGCCTAACTCACCTAAACTCAACCATGCCTAGATGACCTAGACTCCACCATGCCTAACTCACCTACACTCAATCATGCCTACATGACCTCAACTCCATCATGCCTAATTCAACTAGTTTCCATAATACACAATAATAATGAAAATTTAAAATGAGTACATCATCCATCCAGTCAACATCATTAACTATATAAATGGGAGAGTCTTTGTATCAATATATATACACAAATATACAATAAATATAAATATCTCAAAAACTCTCATGTAAAATATTTTCATGGCATTAAAACCAAAAAATCCATCCCCCTTTCTCAAAAAATTCACAAAAACTAACCTAAAAACCTACTCTAACCCACCCAAACCTATCCTAGTTTCATTCCCAACCCTCTTTAACCTACGTTTGACCTTCCCACCCCTCATTTCCTTCATTTTTAACCACAATTTCAAAAATTAAAATTCCACCCAAATTTTTAAACAAAACTGATTTCCACAAATTATTTTCAACCAAATGAAGGATTCGATTGTCTCCTACCTCTACTCTAGTGTCGTTGCTATAGTGACATGTTTGGTCGCTGCGTCGGTGGTCCACCCGATCCCTCTCCCACCTCCACCATGCAAAATCAACTCCTCACCTCACAACCAAATGAATCAATCAACTCGATCTCGTGGACCCATCAATCGAATGCCAATCACCTCGCTACGTGGCTCGCTAACTCATCTCGATGCCTCGTACTATCATTTTCCACTCCTCAACTTCTCCTCTGTCATTTTCTAAAAGTGGCAAGGTCAAAATGAATCCGTAAAAGTAGAATTTTCCTTTTTTAACCTCAAATCGACATCAGTCATATCAAGCCCTAGCCAACCAACATCGGTTACACTATAATGCATCGGTCACCTGACATAACCATTTGACCTACCCTATGCCCATTTTTGGCCTACAAACAATGTTGCTCCAACAACTTTTGACCTTACCAACACCTATTACACCTACCCACACATTACCTGTACATTTCCTTAACTACGTTTAGGGACATGTTATTTACCTATACCTCGGCCTTACTCTATGCCCTAACCTACATACCCGACCTGAATCACATTTTGTGACATTTGAATTTGTGTACTCATTATACCTTGTGATGTTGTTACCCATGTTGTTTAGCCTAATGACCTTACCTTTCCTAATGACGTGATGTTTATCCCGACCATACCTTTGGTGCCATGGAACAAAACCTATTACATGTTCCTACACTGACCTCATTGTGCTTCATGACCATATCATATACCTTGGATACCTAAATCACTTCAACCTCGTTTGGATAAACCTATCACCCTTTTGAAAACATAGAGTTTGTAAGCTCTTCCACCTAGTACCATATCACAATATATATGTGTGCGTGTTTTTATTTCCATTACCCATTACCCAATATGACCATTACCCATTACCCAAAATGACCATACCCTTACCTACTGACCCTCACTTTCATCAATCACCTATTTATCAAACCACTCCCCGACTACTTTTCCAACCTCATCGATTCATAGTTTGAGGGGGATCACCTTCAGCCCTACTTGGGGCAAACCTAACCTCCACTTATACCTAGGACATCGACTCCTATTTTTTCAGCATCACTTACCAATACAAGCTATGCAACAAAAGGGGAAAATGTAGACACCAAATTTGGGTCACACTCCCCTTGGTCCCCTTCAATCAATTAACGTAATATATTTAATTAGTCATGACCCCTTCATCCTATACTAATATTCATCCTCACATTATTAATTAATTTAATTATTTTAATTAAGTTAATTTCACCCTCACACCTCCACCTCATCATTACACCTCACCTGGACCCATTCTAAGGGGCATTTAACTCACAATGATTGAGTCATCACTCTCAGCACTGAGTCATCACTCTCAGTGTTGAGTCACCACTTAACTAACTAAGAATTCTTCCTAAACCTAATTGGACTTTTTCTATGACCTTCCTACCTTCTCTCACGTGAACTCCACTTCCCTAAGTGGACTCAATCAAAATCATGCCAAAAATAGTAAAGATCTACCTATTTTTGGTAAACCTAGACTTTCCTACCTTAACCGACGCTGATTATCCCTCAACCGACGTTGGTCACCTAACCGCCATCGGTTACCTTATATACACTTTCAAAACTCTTTACACGGGTTGGTCATTTAGTTATTGATCCTATTATATTCAAGCATGAATCTTCAAGCCCTCCTGCATCCAGATGATGAACACACACAACCATAGTGCAAGACAAACAACCATTTTTCCCTTTCGTAGCATTGAATACTCACAGGAGAGCACATAGGTCATATTGCTGTAACACTGACTCAAGCACTTCTTCTTCGATCAACCATCAACCATTCCAACTCCCAAGATCTGTAAGACATCAAGTAAGTATTGTGATTCTAATCATTTGGCTTATTCTTTTTGTAGATATTTTTCTCCTTTTAGTAGTTTATTTCCTTTGTTGCATGTACATCACCTTCTTCCCACCAACCCACTATTCAACCATCCCAAGCCTTGTCATCATTCCAAACCTCCTTCTTAGTATCCCTGAGTCTTCTCAGCCATATTACGACCCAAACCACACTACCCTCACTCTTTGTGTAATCACAGAGAGCCTAAAAACTCTGTTTAATAATTTAATATCAAATTTCCCCTACCAATGCCAGTCACCTTAACCGTCATCGGTCTCCCCTCTCTACCGGCATCACTCACTCACTGTTTTATGTTTTTCTTTAACCTTTTCACCAAACTTCCTCTAACATCACCTAAAATCCACCCAAACCTTACCAATACCTTTGTGACCTTACCTAACACCTATGTGACATGTCCTAACCAAAAATACCTTGACTAATGCTATATTAGTTTATATTTCAATACTTTGCTTAATATAGTTTGTTGATAATGTTTTGAGATACCTAAATCAAAGTGTTAGCAATAGGACCTTTATTTCTTGTATTTACTTTCATTGATTTGATAGAAATAGAGGATTGACAGACCATTCAAGGAAGCATCACACTTCCTAAATCTAGCCTTGATAGGCATTCCTCTGACTCTTGTTATTTAATATCATTTTGTGGTCTTGCTTTGTATCTATAGGTAGTCCTTCCTAGACAAAAAGGATTTATATACAATAAGCTTGGATAAATTCAGTAACGTAGTGAATTCAACCTTCAACCTACATATCATAGGTATTCCTCCTTGACCTTTTACCTTATCTATTTTATCGCACAACTTATTCGGTGGAACAGATTAACCTAAAATGTCAAAAATGATCTCACATGTGTAAAATGTTGAATTTGTGTAACATTTATCATGTTGCGTAGACTTATCTGTGCCACAAGACCTTTTCCTTTCCTACACAACATTAGACTTGTCCACATATGACTATCAATTTGTGTATTACTTAAGTGTAACACTCCAAACCGTAGATTACTATCTGACATAGTGAATTTGCTCACAAATTGTGTAGACTACTGATGCTTATCTAATGCCACAAAATATTACAGATACAACAAACATTATCAATTTCATGAAATATCTCATTCCTACAGGGCCACTCCCATTTGTCCCAATGATGACATATCCATATGATAGGATAATTTTTCAATATTGATACAGTTAAGGGGAGGCACACATGGCTCTTGATACATCTTTCATGGTCAAGGACCAACTAGAATCATCTAATTAAGCTTGATCCAATGGTGAAGAACTTCCAAAAACAAAATGACATATATACATGACTTAGGAATATTATACAAGGTATATTTACTTTCTAAAGGCATCTTTGTTATTCGATCGTAACTTCTATTAGATCCATAAATGATGGGAGCTACAATGAAATAAGCTTACCCTCTGATTTTAGAAGGTGTCTAGTGTGAGATCATTAAGTCAAGTCGATATGGTTTTGTAAATTATATAATATTAGGATAGGTTATAGGATTGAAATTATTAGAATAATTCTTATGGTATTTCCTTGAGAATTTTGTTGGGTGTAGTTTCATTTGACCTAATCCTATAAACTTTATTTACATGAATAAAAAAGCCTTTTGGTTCTTGTTAAATTTGTGCATATGATCTTGTTTCAAAGATATTTAATCCGTGAAAAGGGTTACATGGTGTAAGGAATCCCTTCATTGGGAACTTTGATTATGAATGCATCAAATGGCATGCTTGAGTTTTCAATATTCCCTAAGGCACATCCTAGTATGAAAATGTGTTAAGTGGTTTTCCATGTTACTTGTGAATTTATGAAAAGGTTTCTAGTGTTAGAGCGAGTAATGACTATGAAGTTAAATTAATCAATTATTTGATTGAATTAATTAGAAATTCAATCGGTTTCAATAAAAATTACAACTAATTCACCCACCATTTATATAGGGTTATCTCCTATTAGAGATTAATCAATTTTGAGATTGATAATAAAGTAAATGCTTATATATTACAAAATTTAAATCTTAGATTTTTCTTATGCGGTAAAACCAGAAACGAGACAATTCTCCCAAGCACATTGGCAGGGTCCTCCACAACATTACGCCATTGGAAATTTTATCTCCTACAAGGTGTTCGTCACTATAGAATTATTTTCAAACAAAAATGCATTGCTAAGTGTGTGCCCTATTACTCCATAGGTAGAGGTAGCGGTAGCGTAAAAACCATTCCAAAATAAAACATTATACTCAATATTGAAGAAGCGACGGTCAAATTTTATTCAATCAACTTAATTTTTTCTTGGTTTTGAAACCTAAGTCACCGAATCGACACACCTAACTCGGGAATAAGAGGTCATTTTTGTTTTCATTTTTATATAGCTAAAGCTAAAGCTTAGCCATTGGGTACGGCTAATACCCTTGGCTTAGGCCATTAAAAAGTGATTTTTTTAATTAAATATTAAATACCTTTGTTTAGTTAAATCTTAAAGGTTTTTAGTTTTCTTTTAAATTATATATAGATTGATGTACATAGAAATAAAATATATATATGTGTGGTGTGGGTAGCACGAAGTTGGGAGGCCAAAAAGTGGATGAGAATCAAAAAAAAAAAACACTTACGCATTTTGTTAAAACACGCTCGCATTTTAATTTGTTTGGCTCGAGAATCACCAAAGCATAACACGTGTCATTATGCCTACTATAAACAAAAAAAAAAAAGAGAGGCCCGAGCCTATATCATTTTATCTTCCTCAAACGTGAGTTTCAAAGCTTAACTGTGCCCTCACGTTTTTTCATTCAGCTAGATCTCAAGCTCAAAGGATCATTTCTGGATCACCGGAAGATCTGAATCGACGATGGCACCACGAAGAAGAGGTAAGCACAATTATTTTCTCAAAATTGCATTGAAATATGATAATTATAGATTAAAATTTGAATTGAATACATATTTTTTATTGTTACAGTTAGAGGTCGAGGGAATCAACCACAACCAAACCCTGTTATTCCTGTCATCCCTCCCACACTCCCACAATTACTCAACATCCCTCAAGGTAGTCAAGAATATTTAGTAGCCCAAATAGTTGAAAACAAAATTGAAATTGAGGATTTAATCAAAATAATGAGGGATGCACAATCTATAAAAACCCCACCACGCCTCTCTTGCAAACACATGGCATTACTTATTCAAATTGATGGAAATGGAAAAATTGATCATTGGACACCTTACGAGAGGGTTGTAGGGTTTATTATTCCAACAAATTGTCATATGTGGATGTAAAGAAAAATAAATTTCAAAAGACCTCATATGCACCTTATTCACAGACCCCCACACTAATTTGCCTGTTTTGTTGTCATGTAAACAATTTCCCATCCATTAGTGCAATAATAATTTGATTAAAAATAATTTTTGGGACTGATGGTGGATGGTGTTTTATTTTCCACCTTGTAATAACAATGAGGTGCCACTATACTTTCTGAGGAAACTCTATTACGAGTTTATCCTCAATGAGATCCCAAATTATTTTGATTTCCAAGATTTTCGGTAACGAGGAAAAGGATCTCGATAACATCGACTAGGTGCACAACGTGCACCTACTCAAGAAGCTAGGTTCCCCACACGTGCCCTCTCACCCTAAGATTGTCCCTCAAGTAGTGAAGGAGACAATAGAGATTGATACACTCCACACGCTTTAGGGGCTATCTATGACCCTTGTTTGACATACGAGGGAGATTTCTGAGCTAGATGCTCATGGAGGTACACAGAGTATTCCCTCATGGAGTACTAGCATGAGGCCACATCTTTTCTTGTCATGTGGTAGCATATGTTTGGGGCCCGAGGAGGATGATACTTTCATGTGTACTGATTTTGGTGCACTGGTGCTAGGGGTGAACACAATAATGTCACTATGTCAAATTTCCTTTTGAGTGAGACATTTGGATTACATTCATCGGTGTCACCTTCACAGTAAATTTGTTATGTTTTGTTATGTGTGTTACAAAAATCTTGGAGTACCTAATTTACTTATATATGTTAATTTTTAGAAATAATTATATTTGTACATGTACATGCATTGATATTATAGTGCGTGGGAGGCGCATCTTCATCCCGACCATAGGCGGTGAGCACCATGCATACACATGCATTCACAAGGTAATTTAGAATGTTAATTATGTAAAATTTTCATATATATATATATATTAGTTTTGAAGTCAAATATATGTATGTTCTTATATGTCCATCTAACTCACGTGATATACATGTTTGATAAATATGATGACTTCACTAGACACCCCACCATTCTGCGACAAGTAGATAAAGATGTTGCCGCTACGATTTCATCTCATGCAAAGAACTCACTAAGGTATTCAAACAACACATAAATTTTGTTAAATTTCTCGTGTAATTCATATTATGTTAAATTACATGTTAGTAATGTCTTTCATTGTAGAATTATTAAATTATGTTAATAATGTCCTTCATTGTGTTTATACAGAGTTACCTGTGATAAGTAGCAGCCCTGTTCATTTGATTCACAAGCGTGGCGGGTAAAAACAATAGTTCTATATTGATAAAATTAGTTAAAATATTTTCATTATGTAGATACATGTACTTAGTTCTATTTTCACTAATTCTGATGTTAGATTTTCTGATCTTATGTGTATGTAGGGAACTTCAACCCCCTCCATTTTGACTTTGAGGGCACAGGACTCCTCCATCTCATCATCTTCATACCCCATTCATACTGTAGGAGCTCCCAATGACTCATCTGAGTGTGAGATGCAAATTTGGTGTGATTGAAAACTTGTGGTAAGTTTGTGTATTTATGTAAATACTTTCATTCTAGCATGGTCTTAAATACATGTTGAAAACATATATAAATTAAGTTTTGACAAAAAAATATTGTTTGCATTTATAGGCTCATCTACATGTGAGTATTTAGTGGAAGAGGACTCAAAGCATGGGCTCGGATGATCCAAAGTCATCTCATGGATCTCCATCTTCATCTAAGGGAGGGCCTTCTTCGAGTAAGGCCAAGAGAGGGATAGATTTTGATGAGTAGGAAATATATGTCTTACATGACATTGTTTTTGTATGCCTATGTGCATGGCATTGTATGTACGCCTATATGGCATTTGAACTTGATGGTATATGACCTATTTGGGCATTTTTGTATTTATTATGCACATTAAAATACTATTTGGAACTTGATAATTTTGTATGAGACCTTACATTTCTGAGATTATTTTCGCATGAATCTAATATGATGTGCACTTGACAATATTTAAGACATTATGGATTATTTTTTCATTTATTGGTGATGTACATGTACTAGCATTTTCAATGTATAATATGCATCAAACTTTGAAATCAATATTTATAAATGTGTGTATATAAAGAGTTACCTAATCTAAATAATTATTCATTCAATTTACCAATGTGTAAATGTGTATTTACCTTACTTGTGCTTCTTCTTGCTCATGGTCTCTTTGTATTGGTTCCTATCTTATCATGCACTTACTACATTCTTCTATGCTTCGTAGTCTTCTCCCCTATTAAAACACCCGAGAGTCGTCACAATTTGATGCCTTTCATTTATTGATATTTTGAGAATGTCTCTCCATATACATTACTCTAATGCTTGAGAATGTCTCCATATGTAATGACATTCGATTCGGACACTCAATTATTCTTGATTGTCTAATCCTATCTAATTCATTTATTACCTTTAAATCAGAGGAATTTCAAGTTATTTGGAAATCACATCACACCCTTCACTAGGCTTGATGACTACCCCTATCCTTTTACGGCACTTTTGAAAGCATCCATGGGTTTATCATAGCTTAAATTGTCAATGAATGGAAGGTCACTAATCCATAGGCCGATGACTCCCATCTAGAAATAAACAAGAAATATTTACTAGGTGATTGATAACTCCCGTGTGTTCTTAGACATACCCCTATCAAATTCATTCTTAAGCCAATCTAGTCATTCATGGCTCTTAAGCAACTACGCCCATACGAGGTAGCCCAAAATCATGGGGAGTGTAGGGAACCAAAAAATGCTCTAATAGCATTCACTTGGCCACCCCGAATGTGTTGGAGTTGTTGGTTCAATCCCATGAGCTTTCGTTTGCAAAATATAGCAGCATCCGATGACCCTCTACACCGACTCGGCATCGCAATATTTCACGTATTTACAAACAATAGCATAGCGAGAGAACCAGATGGAGACGGAGAAAACCATGAGAGGATTTCATAGAGGGCCTCAACATGGAGGTCTCGAATCTGACGAGATGTCTCTAGGTGCCACGGAGTCCAAGAAATCACCCATCAAAGATATGGCGTGATTTGGCCTCAAGGCTCTTAAGCGACTACGCCGACGAGGTAGCCCGAAAGCACGGGGAGTGTAGGGAACCAAAAAAATCCTCCACTAGCATTCACCAAGCCACCCCGACATTTTGGTGTAGTTGGTTTGGTCCCACGAGCTTCCGTTTGCAAACTACAGCGTCTGGCGTTCTATCTTGACTCAAACTGCATTATTTCGCGCGTTTGTAAACAATAGCACAACGAGAGAACCAGATGGAGATGGAGAAAACTAAGAGAGGTTTTCATAGAGGGCCCTAACATGGAGTTCTTGGATTTTACAAGACATCTTTAGGTTCCATGGAGTCTTAGAAATCACTTGTTAAGATATGGCGTGATTGGGCCTCAAGGCTCTTAAGCGACTATGCCCTGATGAGGTAGCCCAAAATCACAAGGAGCATAGGTAACCAAAATAAAGCCTCCACTAGTATTCATTAGGCCATGCCGATATGTTGGCGTAGTTGGTTCGGTCCCACGAGCTTCGTTTACAAACTACAACATCCGGCATCCCTACATTACTCGTATCGCACTATTTTGCGCGTTTCAAAAACAATAAAGACAAAGAAGAGAACCGGATGGAGACAAAAAAAATGCAAGAGGCTTTCGTATAGTGCCCTAACATGGAGGTATTAGATATGATGAGATGTCTCTAGGTGCCATGGAGTCTAAAAAATCACTGTCGAAGATATGGTGTGATTGGGCCTCGGGGCTCTTAAGCAACCACACCTTTGACGGGTAGCCCGGCCAAGCATGGGAAGCGTAGGGAACCAAAAAAAGCCTTCAATATCATTCACCAAACCACCCTACCATGTTTATGTAGTTATTTTGGTCCCACGAGCTTCGCTTTGCAAACTACAAAGATCTCGCATCATCCCTACGACTTTCAAACTCGCATTATTTCATGCGTTTGCAAAAACAATAAAGACAAAGAGAGAACCAGATGGGGACAGAAAAAAAATCATGAGAGGATTTTGTAAAGGGCCTTGAAATGGAGGTGTTGGATCTAACGAGACATCTCTAGGTGCCACAGAGTCCAAGAAATCACCCGTTGAAGATATGGCGTGATTGGGACTCGTGGCTCTTAAGCGACTACGCTGACGAGGTAGCCCGAAAGCACGGGAGCATAGGGAACCAAAATGAAGCCTACAATAGCATTCATTAGGCTACCCCGATGTTTTGCATAGTTGTTTTGGTCCCATGAGCTTTCATTTGCAAACTACAAATCACTGTTAACCCTACACGACTCGACTACACTATTTCACGCATTTTTAAACAATATCACAGGAGAGAGAACCGGATGGAGACGGAGAAAACTATGAGAGTATTTCATATAGGGCCATAACATGTAGGTCTTGGATCTAACGAGAAGTCTCTAGGTTCCATGGAGTCCGAGAAATCACCCGTTGAAGATATGGCGTGATTGGGCCTCAGGGCTCTTAAGTGACTACGCCCGACGGGGGTAGCCCGAAAGCACGGGGATCGTAGGGAACCAAAATGAATCCTCCATAGCATTCACTAGGACACTCGATGTCTTTTTTGTAGTTCATTTGATCCCATGAGCTTCTATTTGCAAACTACAGCATCTGGCAGCCCTACACTGACTTAAACTACACTATTTTACGTGTTTGCAAACAATAATAGCACAACGAAAGAACCAAATGGAGATGGAAAAAACCGTAAGAGGATTTTGTAGATGGCCCTAACATGGAGGTGTTGGATCTAATGAGACATCTCTAGGTGCCACGGAGTCTAAGAAATCACCCATCAAAGATATGGCATGTTTGGGCCTCAAGGCTCTTAAGGGACTACATCTCGGGGGGTTGCCCAAAGCACCCGAAGCATAGGGAACCAAAAAAATTCCTCCAATAGTGTTCACTAGGCCACCCTAACGTGTTGGCGTAGTTGGTTCAGTCCCACGAGCTCCGCTTGCAAACTACATCCTCTCTGGCAGCCCTACATTGACTCGTGACTACACTATTTCATGTGTTTACAAACAATAAGACAAACAATGAGAGAACCGGATGGAGACAGAGAAAATCATGATAGGATTTCATATAGGGCTCCAATGTAGAGGTCTTGGATCTAACGAGACATCTCTAGGTGCCATAGAGTTTGAGAAATCACCCACAAAGATATGGCATGATTGGGCCTCAAGGTGCTCTTAAGCGGCTATGCCCTGACGAGGTAGCCAAAGCATGGGGAGCGTAGGGAACCAGAACTAAGCCTCCACTAGCATTCACTAGGCCACCATAAAGTGTTGGCATAGCTGGTTCAGATCCCACAAGCTTTCCATTTGCAAACTACAACCTTTGGTAGCCCTACACCGACCTGGCTGTACTATTTTGCATGTTTACAAACAATAACAGAGCGAGAGAACCGGATGGAGACGAAGAAAACTGCGAGAGACTTTTGTAGAGGATCCAACATGGATGTCTTGGATCTAATGATACATATCTAGGTGCCACAAAGTCTCGAGAAATCACTGTCGAAGATATGGCGTCTTTGGGCCTTAGGGCTCTTAAGGGACTACACTCGAACGGGGTATCCCAAAAGCACATGGAGCATAAGGAACCAAAATAAAGCCTCCACTAGTGTTTTCTAGGCTAGCTTGATGTGTTGGCATAGTTGGCTTGGTCCCAAGAGCTTCGCATTGCAAACTACAGGATCCGGCAGCCTCTACACTTTGAAATCAAACGCACTATTCAACGTGTTTGCAAACAATAAGATAGCGAGAGAACCAAATGGAGACGGAGAAAACTGTGAGAGGATTTTGTAGAGGGACTGACATGGAGGTCTCGGATCTAACGAGACATCTCTAGGTGCCATGGAGTCCGAGAAATCACCCGTCAAAGATATGGCATGATTGGGCCTCAGGGCTCTTAAGCGACTACGCCCAGACAGGGTAGCCCGAAAGCATGGGGAGTGTAGGGAACCAAAAAAATCCTCCACTAGCATTCACCTTGCCACTCCAATGTGGTTTCTTAGTTGGTTCAGATCCTATGAGCTTCCGTTTGCAAAATACAAAGATCTAGTAGCCTTACACTAACTTAGACTACACTATTTCATGCGTTTTGCAAAACAATAGACAAAGTGAGAAAATCGAATAGATATGGATAAAAACACGATAATATTTCATAAAGGGCCCCAACATGGAGGTTTCAAATCGGCCGACATCTCTAGTGCCATGGAGTCCGAGAAATCACCCCTCGAAGATATATCGTATGTTGGCCTCGTGGCTCTTAAGGGATTGCGCCCTGACGAGGTAGCCCGAAAGCACAGTAGCGTAGGGAACCAAAACAAAGACTCCACTAGTGGTCACCAAGCAATCCAGATGTGTTGGCCCAGACGGTTTGGTCCCATGAGCTACCATTTGTAAAATATAGCATCTGGCAGCCTTACACTGACTCAGACTACACTATTTCACGCGTTTGCAAACAATAGGACAACGAGAGAACCAGATGGATATGGATAAAACCGCAAGAGGATTTTGTAGGGCCTGAAAATTTTCCATGTTAGTACTAAAGAGCTTCAAACTTTCATTGAATGACTACATAAATCTAACCTAAATAGTCAGAGTAATAGACTAAATCAGCATTCTATTTCTCACATATAAAATGAATTTCTTCCTTCAAAAAATAAACTATGGGTGAATGCTCAATCAAAAAATAAATTACAATTCTAAACAAGTTTCAGGATCAATTATCAATACTTCATTGTAGTTTTTCTTGCCATTATGCTGCTTTTGGAACTACCTAGTTTGATTTGTGAAGTTGAAGCAACTGGGATTAATAAAAATAATCAACTTGGCATGTTGTCCTTAAGATTATCCATGATTCTATCGACAACATCACATAGATCTTCCATTCCAGTTAAGTTGTGATCCTTCCACACTTCCCATTTTTCCTTTTCTTTTGCTCGTATCTTCTCTTTAAGTTCTTCCAGATGTTTTTGGGTAATCAAATTGACTCTTTATGACTTTCAGGAGGCATTTCTTCTTGAATCATAGTGACATCTTCACCTAATTGTTTTTCTTCATGATGTTCATTATCATCTAAAGTTGAAGACTGAAAATTTATATGGCCTTTGGCTTCTTTTTGGGCACAAACAACCTTTTGTAATGTCCAAAAAAATTCAGGCTCTTCATTCTCTATTTGATTAAAGATATTCATTCTTTCAAAATGAACAGTTGGAACATTGGTGGTCTCCCCAACAAAACTAATTTCATAGTCTACATAGTTGCATCTTGTGGCAAAATCATTGAACATTGGTGGTTTCCTCCACTCGTGCTTTTGGGCTACCTCATCTGGGCGTAGTCTCTTAAGAGCCCTGAGACCAAAACATCTTATATCTTCGACATGTGATTTCTCGGACTCTGTGGCACCTAGAGATGTCTCATCAGATCTAAAACCTCCATGTTGAAGCCCTTTATGAAATCCTCTCATGGTTTTCTCCATCTCCATTTAGTTCTCTCGATGTCCTATTGTTTGTAAACACACGAAATAGTGTAGTTTAAGTCAGTGTAAGGCTGTTAGATGTTGTATTTTACAAACGGTAGCTTGTGGGACCGAGCCATATGGGCCAAAACGCTTATATGGCCTCAGGTGAACAATGGTGGAGGATTTTTTTGTTCCCTACACTTCTCCCATGCTTTTGGGCTACCTCGTCCAGTGTAGTCCCTTAAGAGCCCTGAGACCAAAACACATTATATCTTCGATGAGTAATTTCTCAAACTCCATGGCACCTAGAAATGTCTCATTAGATTCAAAACCTCCATGTTGAAGCCCTCTAAAAAATCCTCTCATAGTTTTCTCCATCTCCATTCGGTTCCCTCTTTGTCCTATTGTTTTCAAATGCTCGAAATAGTGTAGTCTCGAGTCGGTGTAAGGTTATTATATGTTGTATTTTGCAAATGGTAGCTTGTTGGAATGAACCATCTAGGCCAACACGTCTGGATGGCCTAGTGAACGCTAGTGGAGGCTTTGTTTTGGTTCCCTATTCTCCCCGTGCTTTCAAGCTACCTTGTCTCGGGCATAGTCACTTAAGAGCCCCGAGGCCCAATCATGCCATATCTTTGACGGGTGATTTCTCGACTCATGGCAACTAGAGACGCCTCGTCCGAATCTATCACCTCCACATCGGGGCCCTCTATGAAATCCTCTCATGGTTTTCTTCATCTCCTAGTTCTACCAATTAATAATAACTAAGTTAGATGAATAAGAACTACCACCTAAATAGTTCTATAACAAAGCTAAGTCAAAATCTAGGCACCATCAAGATGAGAGCTAAACAAGATCAACACTAAGCATAATGCATTAACTTTGAACCAAGATCAAATTAACATGCTAAATTATTCAAACCTCTACTTCTCTAGATTACCAACAAAAGCAAATGGACCTATGTAGACTCCATGGCAATCAAATTGATTGTTTTGATCTTCAAGAACCTAGAATGGGATCTCATCAAAGCTTGGCTACAAGACCCTTTGACTATTCCCATATGACCCAAGCACTTGGCTAGAAAATGCAAGAAATGAGGCATAACTCTTTAAATGGTGAATTTCTTAAGAATAATAAAGAAAATCTTATAGTCTATTTCCTATGTGCTTTGCTTTTGACTTCTCAAGGAATTTAGGTGTAAGTGTAAAGGTAGGAGGAGAGCTATTTATATAGCCTAATGGATAAAGGAATCACTACATCCCTTTATGTGGGATAATAGGTATGTTGAGTTAGTTGTGGATAAGGGGGTTTAGATAGGGTTGAGTTAACTTTATGAGGGTTTAGCTTGTCCTTTAGTGACTCATGTGGATAAAGGGGGCTCATTAATTAATCAAGATGATTTAATTAATAGATGTGCAAGCTTTTAGAGGAATATTAGCATGATTTAGACTATAGAAGGGGATTAAATCAATTAAATATTGATTTATTGGTTAAATGAAAGGGGAAACTAATTAATAATAATAATTAATTAGTCTAGATAGAAGGGAGGATTTATTAACGAAATGTCGTTAATTAGGGTATTTGTTGGATAGGTGATTTAATTAATTAGTGTAGTGTAATTAATTAACGATGAAGAGAAGATGATGCCTTTGACAATATGTCACCAATTTGCAGGAAAGGAGATAATTAGCGCAATTTAAGTATTTAAATTACTCAGGCGTAATCATGGGTGTCTACATTTGTCCTCTTTGGGGTGGCATAAATGACGCCACTTTAAAGATAGTAGATGGATGAAATTTTTAAGGGGTAAAAGAAAAATTAGTAGAAGTGAGAGATGCCCCATAATTACAACTGTCTTGACCATTTTTGGGTTGGATATGTGTGTTCGTACTTGTTTTCCCTGTTAAATGAGCTTGTTTTCTTCTCGTATCGCATTGCATTTTGTATGTTGCATGGAGTTGGTGTTTTCAGCAATGGAAAATTGTTCATAGTATGAATTTTCATGTCATTCTAATTTTTCATATGCTTATATTTTTCACAAGGACCAATGACGTAGATATTTTGGCAATATGATGACACTGAAGTTATTCCAATACAAAGGCTAGAGGCTAAGTTCTTCTCTCCACTTCTCCATATTTCTTCTACATCACTTTCCTTTCACCCCTAATCTTCTGTTTCATCGGGGCATTCTACCCCCTCATTCTTCTATCTATTTCTCACCTTTTTTATCATGTGATCATCTTCCTTCATCACCCCATCGACACTCGAGAGGCATCTCTCACTCCTACTAATTTTTCTTCTACCCCTTCAAAATTTCATTTGTCTACTATCTTTAAGTGGCATCATTTACGCGCCACCCCAAAGAGGGGAAAATGTAGACACCCATTATTACGCTTGAGTAATTTGAATACTTAAATTGCGCTAATTATCTCCTTTCCTACAAATTGGTGACATATCATCAAAGGTGCTCATCTTCTCTCCTATCGTCGTTAATTAATTACATTACACTAATTAATTAAATCACCTATCCAACAAATACCCTAATTAACGACATTTCGTTAATAAATCCTCCCTTATATCTAGACTAATTAATTATTATTATTAATTAGTTTCCCTTTCATTTAACCAATAAATCAATATTTAATTTATTTAATCCCCTTCTATAGTCTAAATCATGCTAATATTCCTCTAAAATCTTGCACATCTATTAATTAAATCATCTTGATTAATTAATGAGCCCCCTTTATCCACACGAGTCACTAAAGGACAAGCTAAACCCTCATAAAGTTAACTCAACCCTATCTAAACCCCCCTTATATACAACTAACTCAACATCCCTATTATCCCACATGCAAAGGGATGTAGTGATTCCTTTATCCATTGGGCTATATAAAGAGCTCTCCTCCTACCTTTACACTTAAACCTAAATTCCTTGAGAAGACAAAAGTAAAAACATGGCAAATAGACTATAAGCTTTTCTTTGTTATTCTTGAGAAATTCACCATTTGAAGAGCTAATCCTCCTTTCTTGCATTTTCTAGCTAAGTGTTTGGGTCATATGGGAATAGTCAAAGGGTCTTATAGCCAAGCTTTGATGAGCTCACATTCCTAGGTTCTTGAAGATCAAAACAATTAATTTGATTTCCATGGAGTCTACATAGGTCCATTTGCTTTTGTTGGTAATCTAGAGAAGTAGAGGTTTGAATACTTTAGCATGTTAATTTGATCTTGGTTCAAAGTTAATGCATTATGCTTAGTGTTGATCTTGTTTAGCTCTCATCTTGATGGTGCCTAGATTTTGACTTAGCTTTGTTATAGAACTATTTAGGTGGTAGTTCTTATTCATCTAACTTAGCTTAAGTAAAATACACACACACAACAAGGAAGTGAAATCACTAAAAGAAAAAAAAGGAAAGTTCATCATAAGAAGTGAATAAATGATGAGAAAAAGGTATGAATCTCACAAAAATGGAGATAAGAGACAAGGGAGAAGTAAGGGATAAGTGACCTCAAATTAAAAAAAATGAATTATTTAATGAGAGAAGTGAAGAAATATTGAGGATGTCGACAATGCAACAAAATGATTGTGAAGTATGACAACGTAAGATGATAGGAGAAAAAAATGGAAGACGTCACAACTCAACAAAGTGGATGCAAAAATGTGACGACATAAGAGTGAGTAGAGAATGATAGTGAAGAATTTCAATAAGTTGAGAAAGTAAATGTGAAATGTGATAATGTAAGAATGGGGAATGCTTAGAGTTCAAAAAATAATGTTAAACTTAAGACTTACGATGATGAAAGATCAAGGTGATCAAGAGAGTGCTTGACTATGATAAAGTGAGTATCGCAATGTCAAGACTTAGATGAAAATGAAAGTTCTTAAGTGTGAATATGGATGTCCACAACCCAAGACTTAGACACATGTACAAAGTAACAAGATGGATGAGAGAGAAAATGTGAATGATGAAAGTGAAACACAAGTGTGTAACATGCGAGAAAAATGAAAAGTGGTAAAATGAAAGTTGTGGCCTCTACCTTAGATTGGCTTGGACAAGGCATGGCTTCCTAGGTGGCTCTCTCAACTAGGTGTCAACAATATATCCAAGTGAGCATGATGCTATTGCTAGCTGATGGCTTTACTTTACCCCCTTTGAAACCCTGAGCAAAGATCTTGCTCAGAATGAATCACACTGGGGTCGCCACTAAGGATATTTGTGACTCTAACTCACAAGGCTTTACTAGTCAGGTAGGATAAAAAGGTTCCCATTTCATCCACCAATTCCCTCAAGGTGTGGACTACTTTGGGGTTCCTAGAACCACCCCCTTTGTTGTAGCTTAAGGCTTATGCCAAGGGGGTTATGTTCTAGTTAAGCGGTCGAGCCGTAGCTCTTAACTAAACCTGCAAATACAAGTGTTTTGAATGTGGTTTTTTTTTAATCTTTTGATTTAAATGTGGTTTGATTGTACTCCTTTGGCAACCTACAGTTAGTAGTTTTGGAATGTTTTATCCACCTTGTGTGAGAGTGGGTCCTACAAACAATGATTAGAAAGTTTTCCGAATGAGGTAAAAATAGAACAAACAAACAAGGAAACAGAAGTGAACCCACATTTCTAGTTTCCAAGATCACTTAAAAAGTGCAATGAAAGAGCATATATATGGGTTGGCTTTGGTTAAGTGAAACATTAATTCCCCAAAAACAAAAAATAGAAACTAGCACGTTTTTTATTCCTAAGATCGCTTTAAAAAGCGTGAGGGAAGAGCATACACATGAGCGATTCGTGTTAGTTGCAGAAAAACAAAAGAAAACAAAAAGTGAGAAGTACATAAAACATATGAGAAAATGTTAGTCTAGTTTGCAAAAACAACTAAACATGTACGAGAAAGGTGGAAAAAGCAAGAAAAATTAGACTAAAACGTCCAATAACGCTAAAATGGCAAATTTCACGATTAGGCCATATAAAGGCAAAGTGATTAAAAGGGAGAAATTGAGTGGATGGTTTCATAAAATTTCCTTTGAGAAGCAAAATAAAAAGTGGAGTGGAAATTCCGAAATCCTGCACAAGATGCACTATTAGTCATGTTTATGAAAAAAAAAAAGATGTAATTTAATGTAAAAGGCCTATTAAATAAAACAAACAAATTTAAATAAAAATAACGGAAAGAAAATAAAAAAGTAATTAATAAACACAAATTTAATTAGTAAAATAGGCCCAAAATAAATAAAACAAAGAGATCTCTTAAATGAATTAAATAAAATAAGTGAGAGTTTGTTGAAATTAGAGTTGAATAGAGAACTAAAAATTGATTAATAAAAGATAAATGATTTCTAAATTTTAATTAATTATTCAGACAAATTTTTATCAACAAACAAATGAAATAAACGAATTAATAATTTAAAAAAATGAAAGACAACAACAAAACTAAACTAAACTAAATGTTACTAAACTAAACTAAACTTTGGATATAAAATATACAAAACCTAAAAATGAGCATCAAACCTAAAAGTAACCAAAAGTGTTTGTGTGAAAACTAAATGTGTTGTTTTTAGTAGGGTTGGGCTCTGCGACAGAGCTCAAAAAGGCAGTAATTGAGGCAGTGTAGAGTTGGGCTAGGGTCAAAGGAACGGGTGAGGCGGGGCTCGAGAGGAGGTGTTGGGGCTCGAAAATAGGCCGGGTGGGAGTGGTGAGAGATAATGCAAGGCGAAGGGGGAATGGTCGTCCCACATGGGGAGGGGTGAGGGACACGGTCGGGGTGGGATCGAGACAAGGTAAGTCACATGATAAGGAATGGGAATGAGATCGGTGGGAAGGGATAGGGGAATGAGGATGGGGGTAGGTTGAGAGGTAGCTCGATGGAGTGGGGTTGGGATGGCTCAAGAGGGGTAGTGAAGGGATCGGTTGAACAAAGGCGCTCGAGAAAAGGGGTCGGGGTTTGTGGGAAATGGGGTAAGTGATTTGGGCGAGTCGAGGGCTCGGGGTCACTAGATAGATAGGATGGGGTCGAGGTTAATGGGTCTAGACGAGCAAGGTCTCGTAGGGAGGGACGGGGCTAGGAGATCGGAACAAGGGGTTGGGGTAGGTAGTTAGGTAGGGAATGAGAATGGGTAGGGGCTCGGGGTAGGTCAGCAAGGTAGTTAGGGAATGGGGATCGGTAGGGATAGGTTTAGATCACGGGCTCCCTATGGGTAGTTGGGGAATGGGGTTCACCGAGAGGTGAGGTAATGGGACAGGTGAGTGGGTAGTGAGGTGGGGACGGGGAACGGGTGGGAAGTGAGGTGACTCGACTCGATCTCGGCCGAGCCAACCGAGCCGGTAGGGAGGAGGGGGTAGAGGTAGCTTAAGGTTTTTTTTTTTTTAAATTCTTTTAATATTTTTTTCTAAGGTTTATATATATTTTGTGTGTGTGTGTATATATATATACACATCTAACATGTGCTCTTTTGTGTGCGTGTGTGTGTATATATATAATATATATATATATTATATATATATAATTTTATTTTTTGATGTTAAGTTGTGTAGAAAGTATACAGAAAGAAATACAAAAGCCAAATGTATACACAATGTAGAAATGGAGAAACTAAAAGAGAAACCACTTTTAGCATAAGCGCAACTCCTTATAAAATTAAAATAGTAAACAATGGTAACTTCCCAATTCACCTATGAAAGTTACATACAAAAACAATATTTTCTTGAAAAAATAAAACATAGTAATAAAAATGAAAGGAAATGGGGTGTGAGTCCCACCAAGCATGCCAAAATGTAAGCTATGAAAAATCACAATAATGAAAGACAAACAAATAATGCAAACCTTCCCTATGTTTTCTTCAATACAAACCTCAATAAGGGTCTCCTATGAAACCTTGCAAATGAATGTTAGAAATGATTGTGGATGCTCTTGAGTGCTCTCCAAACTTTGAATGCAAATGCTACCAACATAGTGAATTTGTACTTCAAATTCAAGAGGATTTGTAAGGAAGGTAAGCCTGCAATTTATAGAGGCAGAAGTAGTTAAAGTTGGTTATACACGGATGAATGAATATGCTAAAAATAGCATTGTGGGAAGTTGCAATAGTGTCGGGCAATAAATGAATTAATTATAAAAAGTTGCATCCAGAAAGGTGGTTGTACATGCAATTTAATTTCCCCACCTTTATAGGATTCTAGAAGTGCAGTTAACTAGGATAAGGATAGGGAGTCCAAGTGGAGTCTAAGTGGAGTTTGATCAAGTGGTAGATGACTAGGATGTGCACACACTTAATTAATTAATTATTTAATTAATAAATAATAATTAATTTAGCTAAAGGGGTACTAAGGATACATGGGATTAATTTAATTAATCCAAAGGGGTACAATGTGTATTAATTAATTAATTTAATCAATTAATCGCAAATAGGTGAATAATAGGGTGTACTAGGATAACACCGGGAACAAGTAGAAATAGAAGTGTAATTTTGGGGTGTCTACAGTCTTTTCAATATTTTTAAAAAGTTCAATTTTTTTCGAGAATTCATGCTCAAAAATGGTGATATCTAGTCAACATAATAGAACAACCTACTTGGTAGGTAAACTACCACAATTAACATAACTTCCTTTCAAAAAAATATCTTGGAAGTTGTCAATTTTCCTCATAAGTATAAACAATGAATTCATGTTCCATATTGGACACTAGGAATCTCCTAGCGAAGCTTGGAAATTGGTTGAATCCATGCACAAGTGCACTAAACTCTCCAAAATCATTAAACTCGTTATGGAACCGATACCACTCCTATGAAAGGTGATGGAAAAAATGTAAATTGTCTCACAAAGGTCAAAAACATCAAATATCAATTGGATGGTTGTAATTGTGACCTTATCCAAACAATACTCTTGTATTTCATAATTCAAATGAATATTCATGAGAAATTCAAGAACTCTATTTTATTATAAATTCAAAATACCAAAATGCCAACCATTCCTAATCTAAATACCCTATCTTCTCTTCTCATCCAAGAAGAATACATTATGACCAACTTTTATTTGAAAGAGAATTCCATTTAAACACTTACCTCCCGAATAAAAAAATACTCTTAAAAGACAATGCAAATCACAATAAAATCAAATCAAAATTAGTATATCAATCATATTTAAACCAAAATAATGATAAAATCATTGTGTTTTACACTTCTTTGTGTGAATCTAATGATGATGAATGGATCCTATATAGTGGTGCCTCAAGACGCATGACCTATATGTATGATATTCTCACCAATACCAAATAATTTCATGATCGAATCTATCTAGGTGATCATTATATCTTAGAAGCTTAGATTCGAGGTAGAGCTCAAGGTTTTAATAGTTTTATTAACAATGTTTTGTATGTTCCTAAACTAATAAATCAACTTTTATCTTCCTCATATTTAACACAAGATAATTTTAGTGTCACCTTATTACAGCAAGACATAAATGGCTCATAAAATATCCATTTGAATTTTTATTGTTAAAGAAATTTAAAAAATGGCTTGTGAATTTTCAATCGCTTTTGCATCTAAAACTTGTCTCTCTTCTCATATTAAAATGAAACCTAGTTGTGGAATGAAATAATTGGTCATCTAAATTTTAGTCTGAGTATTGTTGATATTTCATGTCTTGATATGGTAGTGGTCTTTCCAAAATTAAAACACATCATGAAACATGTGAAGGTTTTTGCATACTAAACAACATATTCAACCCTTCCACAAGCAACATAAAGCTAACTCTTTCATCCTTTAGAGTTGGTTCATAGTGATGTTAAAGTACTACTTGAGGTTTCCTCCCTAGCCGGTGCTCTATATGTTATTACTTTCTTTAACGACCACACTAAGATGACCTAAAATTGTTATATTGAGAAAAATATTATGTTCCCTTTAAATTCAAAGAATTTAAAGCCCTAATTAAAAACTCTTATAACTTAAATAATGGGAGATTAGAAACTGAAAACAAACGTGAATATGTTAATAAAGAGTTTGATGCATTATCCACCTCTTATGGAATTTGATGAGAACAAATCACACCTATGAATATGTTAGCGAGAGTTTGATGGTATTCTATCAAGTCAATGATTTAATCTACTCAAGTCCTAAGTTTCCATAGGAAGAAGCTATGAATATGGATTTCCATATCTTAAATATGGTTCATACAAAATCCTACACCAAACCACATCTCAATAAATGTGGGAAAAAAAATAAACCAAATTTTTCCATTTGAAAATATTTGATAGCCATGATTCTATTTTCATTCTTAAAGTTAAAAGGAAAGCATTTGATCCTACTTCCTATTATTTCATTTTTGTTGGCTATAAAGGAAAAACAAAAGGATTAAGAATGTATAATTCATCCAAACATGAGATCATTGAAAAGAGGGTTCAATCCCTTGAAAATTTGTTTTGTATAACCTCCTTTTGATGTAGCCAAACTTTGAACATACACTCAATACACTGCAAATACCTTAAACTCAAAAGAAAATAAATTCTCTTATTCGTTATTGAATAATGAAATACAATGCGTCTTAAATAAGAAAACAACCCCCAACTTGAGTTTCCATGCAAAACTTAACTAACTTCAATTAAATAGAATCTAGGTGGTGAAATTTACTATTTTTAAAAGTTTACTAAAACCACAGTTTATTTTAGTAAGTTCACATGCTTATTCGCATGGGCACAAAAATTTCCATTTATTTTCTACATGCCTAAATTAGAGGAATTTCTAAATTTCTAACCTACTATGCATGTAAGAGACTAAAAATAACTAATGCCCAAAAATAGCAAATAACTAAATTGAAACTTAAATCGTAATTTTTGACCGCTGGATGGTGGATTTTGGGCCCATAAATTTGTTGAAAATGGATCCAATTGGAAGGGCGGGTTGACCGGTGAGTTCATCTCATCAAACAAGTGATTTCACAAAAAAAAGCTCAAATGGACTGCTTCACCTTTTTCTAGAGTGTTTCTTCAATGTTGACGAAACAAATAAGGGTAATGGGTGAGGAGGAATACATTGTTAAAATGTTGGTTGTAGGTTGTTGCATGTGTATGACTTTTGGATCCACAACTGATCGTGAGAGATTCCTTTTTCTTGGAGGAACTACAGAATGGAAAACAATACCACCAAATAAAATTTAAACAATATATACAATGGACTAGCCTAGCGTATGCTAGATCCGGAAGTGTGATACTTCCTAGACGGTTGTCAATCCACTATTTAAATCAAATTAATGCAAGAAATAAAGGAAATCCTACTATAGTTAAAATGATTTAGGTATCTCATTCACCTACAATAAGAAAATTCATTCACAACAGGCTAAGCTATGACTGAATCTAAGGTCAATGTCTTGGTCAGGGTATTGATACTAGTCAGGGTGAGATTCTAGGTGATTTTGGGTATTTGGTGGAAGTTTAGGAGCTCTATTCTTGGTTTTTGGTAAAAGACATAGAGACCAACGTCGGTCTAGTATGACTAGTATCGATTTAGGCTAAGCGCGATGCGGTTGTGGGTAATCGGCGTCGGTATGGTTGGGGTATAGGAAACTCAATAAAACTTGGTTGGGTGATAGATCTAGGTTAGATGAAGATGGAAGGGCAATGGAAGATTTGTATGGATCTTGGATATGCACATGAATGATTAAGATCCAGGTATGGGTAATGCAAGGGTATGGATAAAAATATGGTCAAGTTTGCATGGAGGTAGATGATGGGGGAATGGAAATGAGAGCAAAAGCTAATAACATATGTAAAAGGATCTACCAAATGATGAATAGATGAGTGTTGGTTAACAAAACTTACTATTTGTATGAGCTTGATGCCTAGTTGGTAATGGTGGGTGATCAAATGGAATGAACTTGGTGTAGTGTTGGTGCTTCCCGGATGCTCCCATGAAGGCAGATGGTTGTGTGATTGCTTTAGGTATGAGCTATGGATGCTTTGATGTGTATACTAATGTTGGTTTTGCTTGCATGTAGCTCTGGTTTTGTCACTTGTTCTCAAAAGATGTGATTATCTCTCAGAAAATGTGCCAACCCCAAAATAAGGTTGTTTTTGGGATTAAATGGTAACCGATGCGGTTCCGGCTTAACCGGCGGGTGGTTAAGGGTAACCGGCGTTGGTTAGGGTGGGATTTCCTAGGTTTACTAAACTAGGTAGATCCCCTTGATTTTCTGGGATCTCGTTTCATTTTTACTCACAAATTAGCATGGAAGCTTCCTTCTAACATGCGGGAATGTGGTTAGAGGGAATGTAGGCATTGATTTTTAGGGTTTGGGTAGGTCTTAGTTAGTTATGGCAACTTACTAAGAATAGGTCTTAGGGTGAGGTGGCTAGATGAGGTGGATATGTGGGCATTATCCCAATTAGGATATTTAAATAATAAATATTGTGAGGATAATGAATTAATTTAATTAAATTAAATTAATAGTGTGGATGAAAGGGCCATCGTGAGGTGAATGTGTTCAAGGTATTTATTTCACAAGGGACCAAGGGGAGTGTGACCCAATTTTTGTGTCTACATTTTTCCCCTTTTTGTTGCGTGTAGCTTGTGTTGGTAAGTGACGTTATGACAAAAAATAAGATGTGGTTGCCCCATGTGTGGGTGAAGGTGATCCCCCTCAAACCAGGAACTGATGAGGTAGAAAGTAGAATCGGTGAGTGGTTTGATAAATGGTGAATGTGATGAAGAAGAAGGTGGGGTAATGGGTAAAAAAGGTAAAAAGGTCCACTCGGGTAATCCAAGTAATGGGTTAGGGTCAAAGGTAGTGACAAAAACGCACACACATATAAACTGCAATACATATCATGTTGAAGAGCAAGCAAACTCTACATTTTCTAAAGTCGATAGGTTTATCCAAACAAGGTTGAAGTGATTCCCATAATATCCAAGGTATAGGATATGGTCAGGAAACACGACATAGGTCAGGTGCAGGAATGTTTAGGTGTGTTTTGGTACACCAAAGGTAGGGTCAAGATAAATGTGATCCATGGCAAGAGGGAAGGTAAGGTCATTAGGTCAACAACGTAGGTAACAAAGTGTTGCAAGGTATATCAAACACATGGGGTCAAAGGTCACTAGCGATGTTCCAAGTCCAAGAATATATGTCATGGAATGGGTAGGGACGAGCTATGGGAAAAAAAATGAGTCCCCTAAAGAGGACAGGTGAAGTAGTAAATGATAAGGTCAAGAAGATCAAGTGAAGTGTCCCAGGGAGGGATGGGTGAGGTAAAAAGGGATTTAGGGCAAAAATTGGGGGTAGGGGGTAGGGTAAAAGGTTAAGCAGGGAAAAAAGAGTGATGGGTAGGGTAATAGGGTGAAATTGTGGGAAATGTGGAAGAGAGGGTGACCGATGCCGGTCAAGGGTAACCGATGTCGGTATAGGGTAACCAACCATGGTAAGGTAGGGCACGTGACCGATGCCGGTGAAGGTAAAACCAAGGCGTCGATTAGCTCGGGATGTTATAAAATAAAAATCCACATGTGTCAAATCATTACCTTTTTTTTTGAATTAGGGAAAATGACAAGAGAAAAAAGAAAAGGTGGAAAGTGTGAGAGAGAGAGAGACAGGGGACTGAGTTGCAAGCCACGTAGTGGGTGATTGGTAGTGGAGAGGTGGGTCCACGAGATTAGATTGGTTGATTTTATTGGTTGGAGGGGAGGTGACAGATTGGTGATGGCAAAGGCCGGAGAGGGATCGGGCGGGCCACCGTGTAATGGCTGACATGCCACCATGGTGATGGTAACATGATGAGGTAAGTGTCAAACCCTTTATGTGTTTTGTGAGATAGAGTAGGTGAGAGGTCAGGGTGGTGAAAATTTGGGTTGGGGGGAAATGAAATTTGAAATGTGGGAGGATGAATTGGGTAGGAGTGGGGAGAGATGTAATTGGGTGAATAGGGGGTGGGATGGGGTTGAGGGAAGTGTAGATGAGAATGGGTGGGTAAAAGAATCGGAGAGGGGGGTTTTTGATAATTTGATTATATGTACTAGCCTGCGTGTGCAAGATATTTGAGATTATGTATATCGAGACACATGTTTGGATATTTTTATTTATAGAGGTGATGATGATGATTATTATGGTCATTATGTGTATACATGGTTATGGTTATCTTTTTATTTTAATGTGTATGTGATATGGGAATTAAGTAGTGTAGGCATGATAGAGTCATGTCATAGGCATGGATCAAGTTAGGTTAGAAGGCATGGTTGAGTCACATTGGGTCTAGGCATGGATTGGAAGTTTTAGGCATGTGGAGTTAGGTTATAGTTAAGTCAGAATATAGGCATGGATTGAGTCGGTAAATTTTTAGGCATGGTGGAGTTAGGTTGTAGTCTAGGTCTGGATTGAGTCGAGTTTTAGGCATGGTAGAGTTAGGTTGTAATTCATTAATTTTGCAATGAATGATGATATTGGTCATGGTTAAGATGTTTTATAGTACATACATGATAGTGGTAAGAAAATGGTAGACATAATGGATGTATGTATGATGATGATAAAGGGGAAAGCAATTTTTGTTTGATGGGTTTAATTTCCAATTATTGATATAAAAGGAAACCAAATAGGGTAGAACGTGGTTTAGGAAAATAAAATCTGAATTGGTTAGGGTAGAGAGTGGTCGAGCTAACCTCCAAGGGCCCCATGCCCTCGGAGTGCTTCCTACATAGTCCCAGGTGAAAAGGACCTCAGGCCGATGTAGTTCTCCCATAATCTAGGGAAGAATATGAGGAGATATGAGAATGAGATGGTAGGTCGTAGGCATGATTTGAGTTTAGGTCTACTAGGTATGGGTGAGTTGTGGGAAATTTGTATAGGTGATTTCAATTGTGGTAGAAGAAGAAGATTACCCTAAAGGTAAGTGTCGAGGACCAAGTCATTGTATAAGGTAATCAATATGTAATAAAGAAGGCTAAAAGATAAGAGGGGGCAAGAAAGCCACCTGATTGGTTAGGATCATACCAAGTAGGTCATACCTTGGAGGAGGTGATGGACATAAGACCCTAAAAGACATTGCATGATTTATTGTTCTAAGGGTGAAAAGTAGTCACGTGATCACCAAATGTCATGGTTTCCAAGAGTCCCTTGAGGTGGTAGGAAATGGGAGCACGAATGGTGAGAGGGGTGAAAGGTGGTTAATTTTTATATGGTATGAGGTAGCATGCTCTTTGGGCAAGAGATCCAAGGTCACAATGGGCAAGTCCATGACTAAAAGGTTTTCTGTGTTGACTGATATTTGAGATAGACTGATCGATGCGGGAAGTCTATATGGGATGAGGAAAATTAACTCCTTGAGGTCTTTGTGAAGCTTTGATGATGCGGAAGCTTCAAATTCTTTCATCTTTTTTTTGTAAGAGCTTTACATAGTTTTCCTTCGAGGGAGTAGTCTATTTATAACAGCGATTGTAGAGAGGAAGATGTCCTTCTGAGGGAGTCATCTTTTTATTGGAAGTTTGACTCAAGGAGTTGGATCCCATGTGAGGGCTTCAAGTTGTGGACAAGACCAAGGTGAAGAATAGGATTCTTGTTCAAAATTTAGGATTCTTGTGCAAGGTGAAACGACCATGAGATCTCATCTAAAGTGAGACAAAAGTATCCATGAGAATCATGTTATGTGCAGCGTCGTGGTACACATATTCAAGAGAAGATAACAAGTGACGGGTATGCACATGACTCTTATTTAATCATTGGTGATGACGTAGGAAGTGGATAGCACTCAAGGGACGAGCATGGAAAGAGGAAAAAGGTGAGGTAGGACTAAAAGTCAATAGTAGAATGGTTGAAGATGCAAGGCATTAAGGGGCTCAGGTTTGGGTTTACCATCGAGTGAAGATAAATAATAAGCACTTGATCCATAAGTATGGGTCACGATGTATGGTCCAAGCCAATTAGGAGAAAATTTTCCCCATTTACTTTTTTCTACTTTAGTTACATGTTGATTTTCTTTCAGGATGAGATCACCAACGTGAAAGGTTCATTCATGGACACGTTTATCATAGGCACATTTGATACGTTTTTGGTAAACTTGAAGATGATCAAGAGCATTAAGATGACATTCGTCTAATAACTCAAGTTGTGCTAAACGGTCCTAACGAAAGTCATCATCATTGAGCATGTCATGAAGAGAAATGTGGAGTGAGGGGATCTAGACTTCGAGAGGAAAAAAACAGCCTCTATACCATAGACCAAAGAAAAAGGTGTAGTGGCAGTGGAAGTGCAAATACTAGTGCGGTATGCCCACAGGGAAAAAGGAATGTGCATATGCTAGTCCTTCCCAGTATCGTTAACCACTTTCATGAGAATTTTGTTCAAGGTTTTGTTAGTGGATTCATCTTGGCTGTTGGTTTGTGGGTAATAAGGTGATGAGAAACTTAGCTGAATGTCGAAGGCGTCACAAAGTTTTTGCAAGGTCTTATTTTTGAATTGTTTTCCATTATCAGTGATGAGGCGATGAGGAACACCAAAGAAAAAATGATGTGATGATTTATGAACTCACATATTTTCTCAGCTTTTGTGGAGATGAGTGGTATGGCCTCAACCCATTTTGTGTAGTATTCGGTAGCGGTGATGATCCATTGATGTCATTGGGAAGAATGGGGATTGATCTCTCCGACAAGATCTAAACCCCATTGAGAAAAGGGCCAAAGGTCACGGGTGACCTGTAAGGCGTGACTGGGTGTATGATGAAGGTTGACATGTTATTGAAATTTTACACAAATGCTTGACATAGTCGCAACAATCATGGTTAAGGTTCGGCTAGTAATAGCCTAGGCAAGAATATGCTTAGCAACAGCAAGGCCACTGAAGTGACCTCCACATATGCCATCATGAACTTCCTTAATGGTATAAGGAATTTCAAAACTCGTGAGGCATCGTAAGAGAATACCATCAAATCCACGCTTATAGAGGAGGCCCCCCATGATGACGTAATGAGATACCTTTTTAAGGAAGGTGCGTTGTCCATTACAGGTGAGATCAGGAGGTAAGATGGAGAGAGAAAGATAGTGGAGTATTATTTATACCAAAGGTCACTCGGGTCCGGGGTGATGGTTCTGATGGAGTAAATGTCACAAGGTAAATAAGAGGGTGATTGGAGTCATTGTATGGTGACAAATATTTTAGAATCGGCAGCGAAGCGGGTATTTGAGAAGCCAAGTAGGCCATGGTATCGATAAATTTGTTGGTTGAACATGGGACGGTTTGAAGGGTGTAATGGTCAAAGGTGGTCAAAAGTATGTCTACATGATGTTTATACTTTTGAAGTATCTCATTACAACATTGGTATATACCATTTACCTAGTTTATGACCAATTGAGAATCACCAAATATGTTGATTGATTTGACATCTAGGGCGTAGGTAGCTTAGAGACCTAGTACGAGCGCTTCATATTCAACAATATTGTTGGTACAATCAAAATCAAGTTTGAAAGACAAAGGCATGGGTTCACCATCAAGGGAATGAGGATAACTCATGCCCCACCCCATGCCGACACTTGGAACCATCAGAAGAAAAGTCATTTGGTAAGCGGGTTCATCCAGGGAAAGGGTAGCAATTGACTCATCTGGAAAGTCAAAATTAGAGGGTTGATCCTCGAAATAGGTGCATCGGCCAATTGGTCAATGGCGATAGCTTGGCCCTTAATGGACTTTTGATGGATGAATTCAAGGTCAAGGTCAGCCAAAAGCATAAGCCAATGTGTGGCATGCTGATTTTGATAAGGTTTGGCATACATGAAGTGTAAGGGGTTGGTGTTGGTCACAACATAGGTTTTGTGGTTGAGTAGGTAATGGCGGAGTTTGTGGCAACAAAAAACTAAGGCTAAGAAAAGTTTATCGGGATGGGTGTATCGGGTTTTATAGTCAAAATAGTACGGATTATGTAATAAACCATCCTTGATCCCTATGTTGTTCATCGCGATGAGCAAGCATGGCCCCAAAGAGTGATCGATAGCTGAGATGTATAGGTAGAAAGGTTGATCGTCTTTAGGTGGAATGAGTACGAGAGGTTGAAGAAGGTATTGTTTTAAGGCCTCAAAATATTTTTGGTAGTCATCATCCCACTTAAAGGAGACATCCTTCTTGAGTAGATGATGAAATGGTTGACACCGATCAAACAATTGTGAAATGAAATGGCGAATAGACTACAACTTACCTTGCAAGCTATGGAGTTGCTTAAGGTTAGTGGGTGGAGGCATTTCCAGAATGGCCTTGACTTTAGCAAGGTCAACTTCTATACCATGTAGGGAAATGATAAATCCCAAGAGTTTTCCTGAGAGGACCACAAAGACACACTTCTTAGGCTGAAGGTGAATGCAATATTTAATGAGGCGGTCAAAGATGGTTTTGAGGATGGTGAGGTGCTCAGAGCGCATTTAGATTTGGCAAGGAGATCATCCACGTAATCTTCCAATATACAATGCATGATGTCATGGAAGATATAAGTCATAGCCCACTGATATGTGGCACTAGCATTTTTAAGGCCAAAAGGCATGACTCGATAGCAAAAGGTCCCCCAAGGGGTGATGAATGTGGTTTTGTGTTGATTTGCTGGGCAAGTAAGATTTGGTTATAACCCAAGAAGCCATCCATGAGTGATAGCATCTCATGACCAGCGGTAAGGTCAACCAACTGGTCAATACTAGGTAGGGAAAGTCATCTTTTAGGAAAGCTAGATTGAGGTCACGGAAATCTGTGCAAATGTAGAGTCCCCCTATCACCTTAGTGACAGGGACAATGTTAGAAATCCAATGAGGATAATCAATGGGCAAGATGAAGGAAACGGAAAGAAGCACCGTTGAAGTTCTTCTTTGATGAGAAGGGCAATGCGAGGGTGCATTTTCCTCAAGCATTTTTTTGACGGGCTTGACATCGAGAATAGTTACGATATTGTTGACCACTATGGTGGGCTCAATATTGGTCATGTCTGCTGGAAGACCAAGCAAAAGCATGGTCATGATCTTTGAGAAAAGAAGTGATGGCTTCCTATTCTCGCAACATCTAAAGATTGGCTAATCTTTAAGATGTGCGAGTTGTCCTGAGTATGAATGTTGATTTCAATAGGTGATTCATTCAACATGGTTTACGTCTCAATTGGTAATGACCGATGAATATATGAGTCTTATGCACCAAGGTAGGTGAGTATAGATTCATCATCCTAACATTGAACAACGTTGATCAAAGGTGTATCATCATCGATCATTTTAGGATACATGAAGGGAAGAGAGGAGGGAGCCTCACCCTCGCGTTGATAAGTCAAAGGCCCCAATGAGATGGTGTTTATGAAAAAAAAAAGTTAGAATGAATGGATTCTAGGTCCATCCACTTCGTCAGGTGAAGGTGGTGATGGTGGTGAAGAAGGTGGATAAGGGCTAATGTCCTCGATGAGTTCAATGCGAGCCTTCTTGGTAGGTGGTTCAGCAAAGCCGATACCACTACACTCGTTATGTTTACAGGTAGTACATGGAATAACAGTATGGTGACCTTGCTTGTAAAATCCAAAACCAAAACCATTCCACGCACATCGGTGTAGGAAGGTGTGGGTGAAACGGCGATTGGTGAGTGACTGAGGTTGGTGGAAAATGGGCGGGTTTGTGATGGTGGTTCCGGTGTGTAAGTTGTAGTATCAAGTCCCCCATAGGTGAGACTGGTACGAAGGTGGGGAGGACCATAAAGGATGTGCTCTCTATACGGTGATCATAATGAGGGTGTTGGCGAAGACCTCCATACTCTTGTGGATTAAGGAATGTGTTGACACTATATAGGTGATACTCCCTAGAGTGAGGCGTTGAAAAATGTCCTTCCAAGGGATCGGTGGTTTGGTATGTGGTAGTGGAATAGTCATGATGTGTCGAGGTCGACACGAGGTGGAGCTAATGGATTGGAAGGTTGATGGTTTGGCCGTGGAGGTTGTGGCAGCGGTAGGAATGGGGGAGGCATGTGCGGTTGAGGTAGCGGCTATACTGGTAAACAAGGTGTAGGGGAAGTGGTAGTGGTCATGGAGGTAGATGCCTTAATGGGTATAAGCATGTCATTGGGTTGGTAAAGAATATTGCATGTTTTAAAAGGTGATGGATCAGCTGGAATAGTATAGGTGTGTACTTCATGCTCAAAATTTAAACAACGATGCAAAGTGGAAGGGACACACCCATGACATGAATCCGTGTCCATGCCAAGCAACGGGTTATATTATAATTCCCCCTCCAATACGTAAAATAACTCTTGAATAGTGCGGGGCCACACGAATGTGGAGGATGGAAGTTCTAGTGTAGAGGTGATAGCATCATTGAATGAATGCAACATGACAAGATGTTTATGCGTGCAATTGTCTAGTATGCGCATTTGAGTGAAAGCATGGGATGACTTGATATTAATGCTAGCGCCCCCATCAATCATGACATGTTGTACATATATATCATCGATATGGACAAAGATGAAGAGAGTTGGGTCTGGATCATCTATTTGGTGCGGTGTGATCTCTTCCTCTGAGAAGCTAAGGGAGGCTACTTGGTGAGTAGGTTGAGGCATGGATAAAGGTGGCAATTTGGTGAGAGAGGCTACATGATGGGGTGTGATAATGGAGGCTACGGGTGTAGGGTCATTGGGTAAAACCTCAATAGATTACAAGACCTCCATGAGAGCTTAACAATGGGATTTTGAGGTTTTGATGAGGTCATATAAGGACATTTTGAGGGGGATTGGTGTAGTTGTTTTAGCATCGCATGGTGGTGTGTGACCCCATTAGAAATAGGATATGTGGGGCCATGGATAGTGATTTTAGGTGTGGGTGCAGATGATATGTTGGGTATAGGATTGGTTGGTGAGTCAATTGTCTTTTCTTTGCCTTTGTCCTTTTGAGAACGTGTATCAATGTGGATCATGTTGATCCGAGATGGGGAGGTAGGTGAGGTAGGTGAGCCATGAAAGGTAGGGCAAAAGAAGGGAAAAATCCTAATAGTAGGAAGGAGCCTTGTGAGATGAGATGGGTACATCGACATTGGGGTGGACTTTTGGCAAGAGTCATTGATGTAAACCATGTTAATTTCAAATCTCGAGAGGTGGTTCTAGGAGCTATGGGGGTAAATTTCTCTAGGTCATTGAGTAGGAAGTGAGGGAAGAGTTGTGGAAATGGGTGTTGGTGAAATAGGTTCCTCATGAATAAGTTCATCATCATCAAAGTTTTCTTCGAGAGGGCATAACTAGATAAGAACATTTTTAAAACCTTACATTTATCTACATCGTGTCCTCGCACATGATGGTAGGCACAAATTTTGGTGTCCTCAAACCCCTTTGGTTTGGGCTTGAGAGGGTCATAAGGTCTGAGGGGCGGAAATGTGATGACGAAGTTTCAAGGAGGTTGATTAAAATTTTGGCGTAGGACCCTCTTGGTGGATTGCAGATGGGAAGTGAAGGTGGGTTTGGGTGTAGGCATGGAGGACTATAGAGGAACAGTATTTGCATGAGGGGGAGTAGGTCGAAGCTATGGTTTTAGTTGTTAGTGTGATTTTAGGAATTTTTCGTGTTTGTTTCGGTAGGGGTATGGTAGACGAACCGGCAGAGAGTGTATGGTTGTTTTGACTACCTTATTGGAGGGTAGCAGATTTTTTCCTTAGGTTGTACCTTCTTGGGTAAAGGTGATATGGGCACACGTGATCTAGAGGGAATGGTGGATGGTGGAAGGGGGTTACATTACCCACGGGATAATAGAGGTGTCTTGTGAAGGTAGATGGTTTAGGTCAGTCGTAGGTGTGAGGGAAAGAGACTCAAGTGTCGTGGGTAGTGAAGGGTGATCGATGGTATTAGAGGTATGGGTGGTAAATATGTTGCAGATGTGGGTGGAAGTCGTGGTAGGCACTTGGGTATGTTTGAGGTTTGCAATGGTGGAATGGGCTGCTACGTTTTTAGTTTACCAGCTGGGTGGAGGTTTCTTACCCATGTTAGAAGGATGAGGTCCTAAGACAGACGAAGAGGGTGAAGGTGAAGAAGGTGTGATCGGTGAGGTTGGAGTATGAGATTTATGGAGTTTGCTCTTTTGTTTGGGTGTCAGAGTAGGTTTGATATTGACTTTGGAGGATGTAGCTAAATCGTTTTGATAGGTGGATGAATAAGGCTGGTGGTTGGGGTGACCCCTAAGGTAGTAATAGGTTTAGTCGAGGAAGATGATGTAGGTGTGGGTTTGGATTTATGTGTATGATGGGCTATGGGTAAGGGTGTGTGTTGAGCTATGATGGGTGTCATGGAAGAAGTTGTGATAGAGGAGGTTGTGTTTGGTTCAATTGGCCAAAATATCTTTGGGTAGATAGTGGAAGTGTCAGCAAGTTACATCTGCATTTGCGATGAGATAGGAAGTAGAAGATGCCCCCAAAGTAAGGCTCTATCCACATAATCTAAGTGATCGGCTAAGCGCAGAATGGAATGTCCGTCCGTAGGTGAGGCTGAGGACCTAATGGAAATTCCCATGAAATTTTCTTAGATAGGGAATTTGCTAGCTTCGGATTTTGTGGGTAAGAGAGCCGAAAGTAAGTCTGCATGATCTTGGGTAGCTGATGGAGAATGATCACCTAGAGGAAAAGGTATATCTACTATTTATTTGATAGGTGGAGGAGATGATGGGTGCTCCTTTATGGGTGGAGGATATGATAGGTGCCTCTCTCGTGGGTGGAGGATATGGTGGGTATTCTTCTATGGGCTGGAGGGTACTTCCTGGTGACGGCTCTCTAGGTGCGAGAGGCAAAGGTGAAATAGTCTTGATATTAACATAAGGCTCCTCTACATGTGATGAAGGAGGCGAAAGGTGTTACTCTATGGGTGGAGGAATAGTGAGGTGGGTTCTAATGTAGAAGAGGACTTCGGGATAGAATTTCCTCTATGGAAGGAATATGGGGTAATAAGGCAACATCGTGTATCGCTGAAAATAGTATGGACCTCGTGGGTATGGCTATCATGAGTTGAAGTCTCTCTAGTTTGATCAAAAGAAGGGGCATGATTAGGAAAGGGTTTATTGAAGATATGTAGGTTCTGATTGGTAGGTGCATTAGGATTATCCAAGGTTAGCTCACCTTTCTTGAGAATTTCTTGGACAATGTTTTTGAAGGTGATGCAATTGCCATCACTATGACCCTTTACTCGATGGTAATTGTAGAAATTGTGTTATTTATACCACGCGGTGTGGGGTGAGCAAGGTCAAAACCAGTGTGTGGTTTCACGAGAGGAAGGGTGATGGCCCCAGCTTTGATGAGCTTCTCCAAGATAGAAGAATAAGGTTCCCCAATTGGGGTATATTTCCATTGTTCCCGTCTAAATTGAAAAGTCTGAACGGGTGAGAGATTAGATGAGGGGCTAGCTTGATTTGATGGATGAGTGGGCCGCTTTGAGTACCATTGTGTTAGTGGTCCCCTTGGCCTTTGAATAATTGTTCTATGGTTTTGAAGAAGAAGAGGTATCATTTGACTTGAATGTTGAGTTCTTATTGCGTAATTGGATTTTCTTCTCTTCAATAGCCCGAATCTCTAGCTTTCATGCCATGGTGAATGCTTCATCGAAGGTTTGGAAGGTTTGAACCTACAGGGTTGGTGAGATATGCCTAGCACAAGCCCACGTGAAGAGTTTAATGAGTTCGGTTTATGGTAGTTGGAATGTGAGTTGATTGATCAAGCTACACCAACGAGCAACAAAATTTGTGATGGATTCATCATCATACTGATGCATAGAGTAGAGGTCAGTCATAGTAACCTTCTTAACGATATTAATGGATAAGTGATCCAAAAGTCTTAGGTTACCTAATTAAATGAGAATATAGAGTGTTTAGGAAACCCACTATACCAATCTAACGTGGGTCCAAACAGAGACATGGAAAAGGTCCTCAAGAGTAAAGCATCATCATGGCGATTAGATAACACCCATGGTTGAAAGACCACAAATGTTGTTGTGAGTCTTCTTTACTATTGAAATGGTTAATTTAGGCATTTCCCAATGCATGGGATATGGACGGATAGGAATGGATGGATTAATAGGCTCATTACAAATCTCATCATAGGTGAGAGTGTTACAGAGCCGAAACCGATCCCTCTAATGTCCGCATCTTGTCCATCTTTAACTTAATAAGGTCATTGGTAGGTTTTGATGGATGGGTGACTCCCAGTAGCGTAAGAGGGTTGGTGTTGGGCATATAATGGGGATGGCAGATCCCATATATGGTGTTTCCATATAGGTAGATTGAGAAGAATCCAGTGGTGAAATAGGGGTACGTACATAGAGTGAATAATAGATGAAAGGAGGAACGGATAGTATATATAGAGGTGGAAGGTTTTTGGTGACCCTAGTGGCAATGGGGAATAAAGATGATTTTTTGACAAAGGGGTCACCGACAGAAAGGATGAAGGTATATACTAGATCCAAGGATGGAAAGATTGTGTTCAGGTGGTTAGCGAAAAGTATAGTGGATGTGGCGGGTGCAATGGAGGTAGCAGATGTGGCGGTCATAGCAGGGTATAGGGCCTGCGAAAACTAGGGGTAAATAGATCAAAAGCACGGAGCGCGTAGGGGCTAATGGGGAGTGGGAACAAGAGTCGGGGGATGAGATACGGGCATGTCGTATATCAATCGACCCAAGCATCTCGAGTGACGAATGGGAAAGGTAAAAATGCAAGGCGGAAGGATTTTGGTCAAGGAGTCGTGAACTCCTCGTCTCTGGTAGCGATAGAGATAGGTTGGATAGGTTCCATGGATGGTGATAAAATGGAAGGTGGTTAAGGGCTAGGTGGGAGTAGTTGACAACCAGGCATGGAATATAAGGGTGTTTTCTTTTTCGATGCATCAGTACCATGTGAACAGTACTAACACAAGACTACTTTTATATAAATGACACAGAAATATAACATAGATAGGATAAATAGGTGGTGGTAGGTGAATTGGGGTTAAAATGTCAGCTAGAAAATGACACAAGCTAACCGATGTCGGTTAGGTTAAACCGACGCCGGTCACAAGTAACCTTGGGTCACTGTGGAAAGTGGACAGTTGGTCAAAAACAAGGTATAAGGTCAAATTTTCCGGATATTCCAAATACTAATGAGACTTAACAGTCAATGGATATGATAAGAGTGACAGAGACTCTAAATAGCCAATGAAGGGGAAATAGGTGTCCTTTTTGGGTTGGTTAAAAAAAGGAAAAGTGAATCGACGTTAGTTGGGTAAAATCTCAATGACAATCGTCAGGGTAACCGACGATGGTCACTGACCGACACCTCTCATCGTGAAATTAAAACAGTGATGAAGAAAAATGTGGTTGTGAGTTAAAATTAATGCGAATCAAACCCATAATCCCGAGAATGATGAGAATATGGTCCAGCACACTCGATGAATCTGGAATACACCAATTGTGATGAGGAGCGTGTAAGGAGAAATAAGAAAAATGAAGAGCATGACCTCTCACCTCAAAACACAAGCCAAGAAGAAACACTAAGAAAAATATGATCCTAAGAGTGCCTTTTCTATTATGTTTATTTAGCTTATGTTATTTTAAGGACTCGACTCATGAACTATAGAATAGAGTTTTTTGGTGAGGATGGCTTCCTAAAACTAAGGAGATCTACAAGAAGAGGTTTCAAGTATGTTATGGTGGGGTGGGTCGTCCTCTCCGATGGGGTAATGGACAGAGATAACCAGTGGGGTGCCCACCGTGTCTTGTCATCATGTGATCACCTACGACTTCTTCTCGGGTGAGATGTTGTTTAAAATGTGTATATATTTTGAATTTGTGATTTTTGGGTAAGACTCGAGAGAGAAAAAGAAAGAAAGTGTTTTCTATGATTTGTTTGTCAACCATTATCGGGAATGACTTCCAAAGCAGTATAGGTTGCCCTCAATCAATGTGAGCTAATGCGTAAAAGTAGAATGAAATGCAATGAGTTTTAAACCCAAATCGAAATGTAGAATTATATGGCACAAATAGATGAACAAGAGAATGTATGCTCTTTCACTAATGCAATACTAATGAAAGGGAAGAAATGTTCATTTTAAGCACCAAAATATTTTGCTTTTAGACAATAGAAGAGAAGAAGATTTCAGGGGAGAAAATTTAATGTAAGAACTTTTAGAAAAGAAACAAACATACAACGTTTTCACCAGAAATGAAATAATGCAAATAACCCCGAATGGGTCCCACCGTGCATGAAAAATGTTTCACCTTTTCTAGAGTGTTTCTTCGAATGTTGATGAAACAAATAAGGGTAATGGGTGAGGAGGAATACTTGTTAAAATGTTGGTTGTAGGTTGTTGTGCGCATATGACTTCTAGATCCATAGCTGATCATGAGAGCTTCCTTTTTTCTTGGAGGAACTACCTGGAATGGAAAACAATACCACCAAATAAAATTTAAACAATATATACAGAGGACTACAAGCGTAAGCTAGATCCGGGAAGTGTGATACTTCCTAGACGGTTGTCAATCCACTATTTAAAGAAAATTAATGCGAGAAATAAAGGAAATCCTACTATAGTTAAAATGATTTAGGTATCTCATTCACCTACAATAAGCAAATTCATTCACAACAGGCTAAGCTATGACTGAATCTAAGGTCAATGTCTTGGTCGTGGTACTGATATCGGTCGAGGTGAGATTCTGGTGGTTTTAGGTATTTGGTGGAGGTTTAGGATCTTTATTCTTGGTTTTAGTAAAGACACAGAGATCGACGTTAGTCCGGTATGACCAAAGTATCGGGCTTAGGATAACCGAAACGGTTGTGGGTAACCGCAGGCGTCATTATGGTTGGGTATAGGAAACTCAATAAAACTTGGTTGGGTGATATATCTGAGGTTAGATGAAGATGGAAGGGCAATGGAAAGATTCGTATGGATCCTGGATATGCACAAGAATGATTAAGATCTAGGTATGGGTAGTGCAATGGTATGGATAAAAATATGGTCAAGTTTTCATGGAGGTAGATGATGGGGGAATGGAAATGAGAGAAAAATCTAATAACATATGTAAAAGGATCTACCAAATGATGAATAGATGAGTGTTGGTTAACAAAACTTAATGTTTGTACGATCTTGATGCTTGGTTGGTAATGGTGAGTGATCAAATGGAATGAACTTGTGTAGTGTTGGTGTTTCCCCGGATGCTCCCATGAAGGAAAATGGTTGTGTGATTGATTCAGGTACGAGCTATGGATTCTCGATGTGTATACTAACGCTAGTTCTACTTGCAGCTCGGCTCTAGTTTTGTCACTTGTTCTCAAAAGATGTGATTATCTCTCGTAAAATGTGTCCAACCCCTAAATAAGGTTATTTTTGGATTAAATGGTAACCGACGGTGGTTTCAACTTAACCATAAGTGGTCAAGGGTAACCAAAGCGTCGGTTAGGGTGGGATTTCCTAGGTTTACTAAACTAGGTAGATCCCCTTGATTTTCTCGGGATCTCATTTCATTTTTACTCCGTGATTAGCATGGAAGCTTCCTTTTAACGGGAGGGAATTTGGTTAGAGGGAATGTAGGCATGATTTTTAGGCAGGTCTTAGATTTTTAGGGTCTTGGGTAGGTGGCTTAGACGATGGGGGATATGTGGGCATTATCCCAATCAAGATATTTAAATAATAAATATTATGAGGATAATGAATTAATTTAATTAAATTAATATTAGTGTGGGATGAAAGGGGTCATGGTTAGGTGAATGTGTTCAAGGTATTTATTTGACAAGGGACCAAGGCGAGTGTGACCCAATTTTGGTGTCTACATGGACACCCAGATCAAAAGTTATGACCATTTTAAGTTTTTGCTAAAAATAGTGCATCATTCTCCCCTACTTGAAAAAATACAGCTCCTGCAAGTTGTCTTCTTCAAATTTCTACCATTTATCTTTATCCATCTTCTTAATCTCCCACTCGTGACCCATGTGTTTTCCTCTTGTTCCAATCCTTTCTAATGTACCAAATATTTATTGTATTTTCCATGTCGCGTGTTCATAGTTTTCTTGTCTAAAATATGATCTACTTCTTCTTTCTTTTCATTGGAACCTGCTACCTCCAATCTACTACTTCTTCAATAACATCCCCTTCTTCACTATCTCCATGAAAATAATATAAATTTGAAACATTAAATACTAGAGAAATATCAAAATTTCCTGGCAATTCTACCTCATAATCATTATCATTTATCTTTTTCACGATTTTTCAAGGACCAATCTTCTTGTACTTTAGCTTGTTATAGGTTCCTTTTGGAAACCTTTCCTTCCGAAGGTATACCATAACCAATTCACCCATTGTAAACACATTTCTCCTTCTATGCACATATTTTATTTCCTTATACTTATCATTACTATTCTGCAACTTCTTCCGCACTTCTTCCTGCAATTATTGTATATGTTCTGCAAATGCTTTTGCATCATCATCGACTCTGGAATCAATTGGTAGTTACCAAATCTAACACCCCTTTGGATTACTCCTATACATAATATAAAATGGAGACTTTCATGTGGATATTTTTACTGAGCTATTATAAGAAAACTCATCTTATGGTAATGCTAAGTCCCATTGTTTTAGCTTTTCCCCAACTATGCACCTTAACAAGTTTCCCAAACTCCTATTTACCACCTCTATTTTCCCATTAGTTTGAGGATGATAGGAATTGTTGAACTGTAGTTTAGTTCCCAACTTATTCCATAAATTCCTACATAAATGACTTAATAACCTTGTATCCCTATCTGAAGTAATGGTTTTTGGAACACCATGCAACCTAACTTCTCTGAAAAACAAATATGCTACTCTTGTTGCATCACTAGTTTTCTTATAGGAAATAAAATGAACCATCTTAGAGAACCTATCAACAACCAAAAAAATTGAGTCATTACCTCATTGTGTGTTTGGTAATCCCAAACAAAATCCATACTCAAATCTTGTCCATGGTCCTTTAGAAACAGGCAATGGCATATACAACCTTGTATTTTGTGTATTGCCTTTCGAGACTTGGAAGACTCTATACCTCCCACATATCTTTCCACATCTCTTTTCATCTTTTTCCAATAGTATTTCTCTTCTACCAAAGCTATAGTCTTATCCTTACCAAAGTGCCCAACCAATCCTCCACTATGCAATCTCTTTCACTATATTGTCTCTCATAGACCCAACTAGAATGCATGTTTGTCATCCCTTAAATAGATAGCCATCCTACAAAAGGTACTCATCCTGGACATCACTTGCATTGCATGATAATGGACTACTTAACCTTTCAATATATCCTTGAAATCAGAATCGAAAAACACAAATCCTTTATTGCTTCAAAACCAACCACCTCATTCTCCATAGTTGTAAATAGTGTCACACGCCTACTCAATGCATCCGCAACTTGGTTATGTTTTCCTGATTTATGCTTTAGAGAAAAGATATAACCCTCGAAAAAAAATGATACCTAGGGCTATGTGGTCTCAGTAATAACACAAACTCCTTAGGCATTAGGTAATGCCTCCAATGCCTTAATGCTTGTACAATTACATAAAATTCCACATCATAAGTAGAGTAGTTCTTTCTTACCTCATTTAATTTCTCACTAAATAAAGCTATTGGATTCTCGCCTTGACTTAGGACAACACCAATACCCACATGTGACACGTCACAATCAACCTCGAACACTTTATCAAAATTTGGTAGTGCCAAAATAGGAGCTTATGTCACCTTCTTCTTCAAGAACTTAAAGTTATCCTCAGCCACCTTTGTCCACAAAAAAACTCCCTTCCTTTTGTGTAATTTGTTATGGGTGCTATAATATCGCTAAAAATTTAATAAAATTTCTATAAAATGTTGCTAAACCATGAAATATTCTTACCTCTCGTTATACTCCGTGGAGTAGGCCATTCAATAATTTCCTTTATCTTTTCTAAGTCCATCTTTACCCCATCTGCTGAAATAATAAAACCCAAAAATACCAAACTCTCTTGCATAAACGTGCACTTATTCAAATTTACATAGAGCTTCTCTTTCCTTAACACTTAAAATATCACCCTCGATGCCTCAAATGTTCTTCTTTAGTTTTACTGAAAATCAAGATATCATCAAAATAAACCATAAAAACTTACCATTGTAGATCCGCAAGACACGGTTGTTCATCAACCTCATAAAAGTGTTAGGTGCATTAGATAACCCGAATGGCATCACCAACTACTCATATAATCCATCCCTTGTCTTGAATGTTGTTTTCCACTCATCTCCTTCTCTTATCCAAATCTGATGGTAACCACTTCAAAGATAAATCTTGGTGAAATACCTAGATCCAACAAGCACATCCATCATATCATCAAGGCAGGTATTGGGAACCTATACTTGATTGTAATTTTATTGATTGCTCTGCTATCCACACACATTCTTCATGTTCCATCCTTATTTGGAGCTAATAAATTTGGAGTTTCACACTGGACTCATGCTCTCCCTTACTACACCCTTTCTCACGAACTCGTCACTTGCTTATTCAATTTTGCATGTAATTTTGGGCTCATCCTATAAGTTGCTTGATTTAGGAGTGAAGATCCTGGGATCAAATCAATATTGTTTTGAATATCTCTTTTGGGTGGTAACCCATCTAGTAGCTCATCAAGAATAACATCAAAAAAAAAATCTATTAATCTTGTTGTCTCTACTAGTATTTGTGCACTTGCAAATTCATCTTTATTTGTGACCAGTGCATAACAAAACCCTACTGAATTTTCCTCCTTCACAAATTCTTTTACAAAAAGCATATTTTTATCCTTCCTCTCTTCCTTAAGAGGTAACAAAACTATTTTTGTGTCATCCTTCCAAAAAGTGTAAGTATTATTTCCCCATCATGATTACTTTTCTATCAAATTGTCATGGTCTTCCTAGAAACATATGACATGCATCCATAGGAATAAAATCACACCAAATCTCATCCTTATAACTTTTACCAATATAAAAATTATTAAACATCTCTTATCAATAGTAACTTCATTACCCTTCTTAAACCATGCAATATGGTAAGGGTTAGGATTCTTCTCACAATGCAAGCCTAGTTTCTCAACCATCTCATTTGAAACCATGTTCTCACAACTACCACCATCAATAATAACATTACATACCTTTCCTCCTAAAGTGCATCTTGTTCTGAAAATATTTTTATGTAGCCATGCATCCCCCTTGATCTCCTTTCTTGGAGAAATCATTGTCCTTTTAATCATTGGATTTTCTCCCACATCTGGTGGAATTTCTAGGTCATGTTCTTCTTCTCCTTGTTTAGCTCAAGAAATATTTATTCTTGGAGGATATTCTTTCCTCTTTTCATGTTTATGTTTCTCCCCTTAAAATTCCCCTCTTTTAAAAGTCAAAAATTTGAAAATTTTGAGTTGGCACTCTTCAGCAGTGTTTTAGTGAAGTAAGAAATTTAAGAGATGGTAAAATTACATTTCTTGGGGTCATTTTAATGACTTGTGGGTTTGTCAAACATTTTTTTCCATCATGTCCCAAGTGGCAAGGCGGGCCTTCTGCTCACCAATTCCCCGCATCGGCCAAATTGTCTCTTCACATCCTTCGCGTCCCAATGTTCCATGGACCGTCCAGGCCATTTTTTTCCACTTTTCCCACATTTCACCTTTTTGAGTCGATGCAAGGTATATTTAATACGCATTTATGATCTTCTCTCTCCTAAACGGCTATTTAAAGGGGCAACCATCTATGCACTTGTCACATTTCCTACTCATTATCTCTTGCCCATTTTTGTAAAATCGAGTCATTTGTCCACCTTCCTATATCTCCTTGCAATAATTTTTGTGAGTCTATTCTTTGAAGTCCATTCCTCTGTTCACTTTCAAAATGAAGATCAATTTTCAGGGCACGAGCATTTGTCCCCTTTGGAGACTATTGTGCCCAATATTGGAGATAGCGAAGTTCGGCATTTGAATTTTAATGATTTCTGGGGAAGATTAGCATGCAACAACCTTACTCCCATTTCTCAAATGATAAATGATAGTGGATCACGTATGTCGTGGTTTTCCTCTCTTTTGTAATGTGCCAACACTGTGTTCTCTTGGGACTAGTTTCAATCCAAACACCAAGGAGGTTGTCAATGTGTATGGTGAGTTGATTGCAAATTGACGCCGCCGCCATCACCGCTGCTCTCTATGCATCATCCTCAAAATAGTGGGCCCTCCTCAACCACAACCGGATGTCTCTACTTCTGGATCTTGACTTTCCTCTTCTATTTTTAGTTTGGATCTCCTTGTAATTTAATTAAGGACTTTATATTGTTATTTCCTTAATTAATCTTTTGTTAAAAGAAACGGTTACTAAATGTAACCACTTTGTAAACTATATATTGGGCTCTCCATGCCATTCCAAGGGGCTATAACTCGATAATTTTGAAATTGTAAAAGAACTAAAAGCTATCAATACAAATATTTTCCTTCCTAATTTTTTCTCGCATCTATTTATTCTCTCTTGCTTGTCTAAAGTTTGTGAATCATTAATCTATTACATTAAGAAGCTTTGTATTCTTATGGATGTCATTTTAGAACTTTGTGTCTATGAAATAATATCTGGTGGTTTAATATGAATGATTATGTTCTATATATCATCCTTTCTCAGCATTTATAAGGAACTATTTTGCTATCTATATTTCCCGAGAATGTTGTTATGTTCTACCTTTTCCCTCCCTTAGTTCTTCTGTTCTTTTGTATTAATGATCTACCTTTACATTAAAACACTTTCATGATATCGAGTTCCTCATTAAATTATAAATTTGTACATTTTTAAATAGTTTTGTTGCTTGCTTTCAATAAGGGCACCTTTCCCATTAAAGAGGGGGACTTTCGTCCCGACCGTTGTTTTCATTAAAGTCCTAATTTGACAACCAACATAGTGTATAATAATGCAATCATTCAAATTCCTTATACCCCTCTTCACCACATCTTAGTAAAAAAATGGTCTTTGTGGAGTCGCACATCCTCTACCACAAAGATATCCTTTTCCCCTAGGAAATCATCTACCTCTTTTCTGAATTGGTAGCTCTTGTCTTGTATCTTCTTGTTTTTCCACTCCATGAGGTTGTTCTCCTCTACCTTGACTAAAACCAGCTTGTCCCCTAAATGGAGGATGATGCCCCTATTCATCCAAGGTGATCTCCTAAAAAAAATTGGTTCTATTTTTCTTCATCCTTTAAATCTAGTTCATAAGCATCCTCATTGCTCTTGATCTTATGCTTGCTTTAGCTCATCATGAATAGAAAATTTTAATCCATTTACATACTTTGCAACCATGTGTTCATTTGTTTCTTCATTATTTACACGAATGGGCTACTTGTAAAACTTGTCATGTATTCTTACATGGTTTGTAAGTTATGTCTAGATTAAAAACCTCATGTAAAGGGTTTGTGCATAATCCATAGGGAGAAATTTTTCTTTTAGATTCTTCTCCATCTTACTCTAGGTCCTAATCCTTTTTTTCCCTTTCTTGGCCACTCTTTTTGTAGTGGTCCCACCATAACATAACATGACCTTTTAAATTCATGCATGAAAATTTTTCCTTCTTTTCCTCCCGACATATCCTTCCACTCAAAAACTTTCCCATACTAGTCAACTAGTCTATCAGCTCCTCTAGCATTAGGTTACCTCCATATTCAAACATAAACTCTATAATCCCATCATACTTTCTTTCTAATTCTCAAGCATCCTTTCTTCAAAAGCTAAGGTTGGTCCTCAGTGCTTCCTCCTCTTCATAAAATTCTTCATATACAAAGGCTCTTATGAGTACTCTAAAGTTTACATAGGGTCTTGATCTTACCCAAGAAGAAATTGAAGACATACTCATGAAACAAGGTTTCATGGTCGTGGCATCACGGATTTTGTAGGGTTGTAGCTTCACAATTTTTGCTTCATGGTTTTTGTTGGTTTGTGGCCCACGATCTTCACAGGCTTTCTCTATTGAAGGAGCTCTCAATTTCTACAATCGATGCCCTAAATTTCATGGTCTACAGTCAAAATCGTGGATCGTGTTTACTAGAGTCACAAGTGTTTAATCATGGATTATCATTCATGCTCGTGACCTTTCATCTGGACACATCTCTCACGGGTTTAGCTCTGTAACCTCCATGAATATTTTCATGACCTTCCTCTGCATCATTTTCGTGAACCATGGGCCCTCAAAAAATGTTTCTTTCATGTTCCCTTTGTCTTCATTTGTGGCTTGAGTTTCTTTCTCTGCTCATGATCTATGAGCTTGTGGTATTTGTGGCTCATGATTCCAAGGTTCATCTTCATGGCTCCTATTTTTACTTGGCCTCTCTTTTCGTGGTTGTAGCTAACCTACAACCTACCTTCATGGTTGTTCTCTAGCTTCCACGATTGCTAATCCTATGCACAGTAATCAAATCAGGGATATTGGAGGCTCAACGGACATCCCTCTAATCATTTCTCCTCTCCAAGAAGTCTACCAAGCTATGATGTCTCCCTCCACCCCGCTGCACAAGTGATTTCTAGTTTTGGGTCAAATGAATAGGGTAAGCAGGATGGCAGCCTTCCTAACATCATTGCAAAACTTCTCAGCAGGCTTGAGACTCTGGAATCGTCCAACAGATCCCTCCGGACCGAGGTTTTTGAATTAACCTCTCGGGTGGAAAAGGTTGAAGCTGATAATATCTCTTTGCGAAGACAGCTCACAGACACAAAACCTACTACTGATAATGATCAATTACAGGTTGAGATCTCAGATTTAAAACACAAGCAAGAGGAAATTAGAACTCAGCAGGAAAATCTTCAAAAACAAATAGATTCTTGGGCCCAAGTGGTTAAGGGTAAAGATAAAATCCTCCTTTAACAACAGTTGAAGAAGTGGTTCAAGCCAAATTAGTGGAAGAGAGAATCCAAAGCGTTCCAGGGAGTTGAACCTTAAGGTTAGAGGATTACCCACTCCTCCCTCTTCGACCCCCTAGCCATTGCTTCAAGTTCCTCACAGATAACTTGGGGTTGCTGAGGTACAGCTTAGATAGATTTGTTTAGTTTGGACTCTACTCTTTTTATCTATTTCAAATCAGCTAATGACCGCCTTAAGGCTCTCAGAGCCAAACGGAAACTTTTTCTCTACCCAATAAGGTCTTTCTTGATGAAGATCTTACTAGAGAACAAGTTGTCGAACTCAAAAAATCTCGGAAATTGTCATGGAAGCCAGAAAAGCAAGGAAATGGGCAATGATTCGTAACCTCAGGCCAGTGGTTCGGGATTCCTTCCCCTAGTTGGGCTCCAGGATCCAGCTTTAGTTCCAGATGACGGTTCCGGGGAGAAGGCTCGGAAGCAGGGCATATCCATCGCATGTTAGAATGGAAATGGGTCCTTTTGGTCTTCTCCTGGCCTCATGCATGTTGCTTTAGGTTTCTCTAACATTCTCTTTGTTACGGAGACACATACAAGCCCGGTTCACCCTCTCCCAGACATCGGTAGTTACTTATTGGCTTTCTATTTATAGATAGGAGACTCGGAGTTACAGGCATTAGAGGATCTGGCGGGGTGGCTTGTTTAGTCAGGGACACCCTTTGAAGTAGGATTTCTATTGTTGTTGAGGATGAGTCTCGCATGATTCTCTAGGTTCGGATCAAACATAATTCCTCCCTCTTAAGAGACATCTTCATTGCAGTCTATTATTTCCTCCAGCTTCCTCCTCATTTTTTATTCATAGTGGCCTAGACGGAGACCCCTTCTTTGACCTTTATGCTGGTATATCTCAATTCTCAGTTTTAGAGAGGTCATTATCTTGGGGAATTCAATGCCCATACCAAAAATATGTAGATTCTAAGGCACGACAGGGACCGACGATGTACTTTGCACTTCTGAGGTGGATCCAGAGTTGGTTGGCTTCCAACGAGAGTCTGAGGACACGACAGGGCCCCTGACTTCCTACGGTCGGCATCTTCTCCAATTGGGGAATCTCATGACCTACTGATTTTGAATGGCATTCCTCACTTTCTGAATCCCGGTTCTTCACCTACGAGACCTTTTTGTGGTGGGGCCAGTGTAGTTGATTACGTCATGACTACCCCCGACTTGATTCCTTACATCCACCACTTATGTGTCTCCCCCATCCCTCTTGTTGACCATGCGACCCTCTCCTTTTCCCTCCAGACTACCCCCCATGACCCCACCCCCTCCCCTTGTATATCACATACTATTTGAAATTTGACAAAGGGGATCCCAACACCTTTTCCTCCCACCTTCATCTGCTTCTCCCCCATTCCCCATTTCACCTCTCTCACCTCGGACCAGATGTTTAATACCCTCTCCTGCATGCTATCATGAGGCGGCCACGAGTTCCTTTCCCCACGTCACTCACTCCACTCTGCATTGTGGTACATGCCCTATGAACAAATGGTATGATGAGGAATGTAAAGCCTTCATTGGAAACTCCGTTTTACTTTTCTGCACACCCTTCCCTCCTTCCCTTCCCTGAAGTCAACCTATTGTCATCTCCTTCATCATAAGAAACGCACCTTTATCTCTCATAGGCGTTGAGAGCTTTGTCATCACTTATCCACTCCCCAAAACATTTTTAGCGCACCATTCTTCCCCGTCATTCACCTTTACCCCTGGACTTAGATCCCAATTCCATGTTCACTCACACCTCCACTCTTTATGACTTCCCTGGCCAGCCTCACATCCAGGTTCATTCCCCTCCCTCCCATTGCCATATTTTCACCCACACCAACATGAGGAATGCCATTCTAGCTATGAGTTGCAGTAAAGCAGGGGATGAGGAAGGGTTCCAAGCGGAACTCTTCAAATATGGGTGGAAGACGCTCCTCAGTTATCTTGTGGACCTCTTCAATCAAGTAGTTTGTATAGGTTTCCCAGTGTCTTGGTCCCACCACATTATCCACCCCATACACAAGTCGGGGCCTACTTCCGACCCAACAATTACAGGACTATCATGGTGGGTCACACATTCTCCAAGCTCTATGCTACAGTTCTTCATTTGCAGCTTTCTGAGTTCCTCGATCAGTACCATTGTAGAGCTAGGGGATAGGCGGGCTTCCGACTAACTTACCAAACTATCGATCACATCCTCACTCTTTGGGCTATCATCGAGGAGGCTCACCACCGCTCCTCCAGAGTTTTTTGTTGTTTTGTGGATTTTCGAAAAGCTTTTGATTCGGTTCCATGGGAAGCCCTTTTCCATAGGCTCAAAGATATAGGCATTTCCGAGACTCTTCTTACAGCCATTATGTGCCTTTATGAGGAGGTCCTTGGCCGCCTTCACACCTTTGTTGGCTTGTCCGACTTCATCAGGAGTACCATTGGAGTCAAACAGGGCTGCCCCCTCTCTCCTACCTTATTTGGGATCTACATTGATGAGCTTGAGGATTTTCTCAGGGATCACATCCAGGAAGGTGATGGGTGTCTTCTGCACCATGTTTTGATCTACATCCTCCTCTTTGCAGATGACGTAGTTCTCCTTGCTTCTTCTGCAGAGGGTCTCCAGAGGCAGTTGGATGCCTTAGCCCTATTTTGTGATCACAGGCAGCTGACAGTGAACCTTGGGAAAACCAAAGTTATGGTTTTCAATTGTCTGAAGACTTCAGACCTCCACTTCTTCTTTAGGGGTGTGGAGATTGAGATCACTTGCTCTTATACCTACCGGGGATTCTTTTCTCTTGGACCTCGTTTTAGCCTCTGTCCTGCTCTCCAACCCCGGGTTAATAAGGGGTATGGTTCTTTGGCGATTCTTGAGAGACAGTGTTTCCGCCACCACTTTCAGGACATTCTTTCCAAGATGTCCCTCTCCGATTCACTGGTTAGGCCCACGGTTCTATATGGTTCGGAAATTTGGGGTCCCTCTCTTTTGGACTCAGATTGGGCTACTATTGAGCGTGTCCAGATCCTCATGCTCAGACGTATTATCAGGTGCAAAGAATTTGTTCCTCACAACATTATTCTTGTTGAGTTTGGGGCTCGCCCTTTTCGTTTGGAGACCATCTTCAGCCTTGTGTTGTTGTTGCACCGTATCCGAGGGTTTTCTAGTTCTTCTCGTTGACAGGGACAGGTACATTTATCTTGCCTACTGCTCCTCTGAAGCTATTGCATCCTCAGATCACAATAGTCGATCTCGTTGTTGGTATGCCTGTTTCACGCCTTTTTGAGTCCATTGGCATCCAGATGGACCGTCTCCCACCCTTCAGCTATTCTCTGGATGCCCCTACCCATCTCCTACCGAACCAACAGGACCTTCATAGAATAATCAGAGATGATATCTACAGACAGTTCATCCAGCACACCTGGACCAACCCCCTAGGGGGTTGCGTCCGAAGATGTCATTCTATGCGGCACACTTTCTTGAGATCCATGATGGGGTCATTTTCAGACCCATGTACATTTCCCGACATTGGTTACAGGTCCTTCGTATCTCTCTAGGTCAGTTTAGAGTGGGCTCACATCGAATTCGTGTTGAGACTGATCATCACTTAGACCGCTTTCTGAGCGTGGACTTGCCTACTTTTCTCTCTCAGAGGTTGAAACTAAAGAACACTTCATTTTTCGGTCTCCCATTTTACTATGAGATTCATGGGAGATTCCATTGCTTGTTTCCGTGAGCTTCCTTCCTTCACAACTTTCTTTAGATACTATGATCAGAGATGTCTTGCTCTCTACCTTCAGGAGGCCCTCAAGCTTCGAGATAGGCTCCTCCATCCTCCTCCAGACGGATGAATACTAGACAATCACTTCTTTCTTCCCGGTGCTCTCCCCGGTGAGGGGTACCAAGTGACACTTGGACACGTGTCTGGACCCCCAGTTCAGATCTGTCAGAGTCTCGAAACTCCATTTCTTCCACCCGAGGCTCCCTATCTCAGGCCTCCACATAGAGGCACGCTATCTTACAGAGGGCCCCTCCACATAGATTCATAGTCTCATCCACCAAGGCTGCTTACTAAGAGGTGATGCACCGCCTTCCTCCCACCTCACACCGGATCTTATTCTTCTTCATTTCTTGTTTCTCAGGCATTCTGTCTTCTCTCATTGTATTTTGGTCATCGGCGCATTGCGAGTTACTCCCATCCGGCCTTGAGTGTTAGGTGATGTTGTTGGGGGTGTTGCTTCCTTCTTCCATCTCCCCCTCCCACACCACTCATCTCTATTCTTCTTCTTTTCTTGTTTCTCGGCCTCTGTTGCTTTCCTTCTCTTCCTCTCTCTTCTCTCATTGTATTTCTGAAGGCGACCCGTTTGGGTCCTCTTGTTGGTTTTGTTTGCTTTGTAATCTACTGTCCCATTGACCTACTTTTTGGTCATGTGTTGGACATTAATAATATTATCTTATCTACACTCGGATCAAAATTTATGACCATTTTAAGTTTTTGCTAAAAATAGTGCATCACCTCTTAACCCTTTTGAGTGTCTCTTGATGAAGAAATGGATATTTTAAAAGATGATGATCCTATTTCGAGTATTTTTTTCTTGAAGTTAGGGGAGATCTTGCAATATGTGGTTCCATCTAAAAATATTAAATGAGTTCAATCTCTAATTCAAGATTATTTTCCTAATACACTAAAAAAATGACTAGAAGTCAACACATTTACCATGTCTTAATGACCTTATTTAAGTGTGAACATCAATCTTATTAAAAACCAAACTTGAAAACTAGTCCCTCCATAAAGAGAATCATTGGACCTCAATGGTTATATAAAATCAAATACAATTTCACAAGCAAAATTGATAAATTTAAGGTTGTGTTAGTAGCTCAGGGTCTACTCAAAAACACAAGATTGATAATGTAGAAATTTTTATTCATGTAACAAAAATGAGCACGGCTAGAATTATCCTAGCTTTAGGCCGCTTAATATGGTTAAGAAATCTATCTTATTAATGTGAAAAACGCATTCCTAAATGGCGATCTCAAAGAAAAAATCTATATGACTCAACCTAAGGGCTTTGAAGAACCTAAAAAAATTGTATATTTGTAAACTAAAAAAATTGTATGGTTTAAATCAATATCCTCAAGCATGATATGCTAAATTTAATAGTTTTTTCAAAGCTATTGGATTCTCTACCTACTCTTTTGATAATGATTTATTTGTAAAATTTGAAATAAATATAATTATTCTAGTTTTTCTATATGTTGATGATCTTCTTATTATGAGCAGTCAACATAGTTTAGTTCGTAAAATTAAGTTAAAAACAATATTTTGAAATGGTTGATTTAAATATACTCCATTTTTATGTATAGTTGTTTTCCATGATCGAAACTCTATTGTTGTTTCTCAATCTCAATATGCTTCTAATTTGCTTAAAATATTTAACATGATTAATTTTAAACATGTTGTTATTCTTATTTAAATTTGGTATAAAACTTGATCTCAAACCTACATGTCCCAAAGCAAACCCTACGGTATAACAACTTGTTGGCAATTTAATCTAACTATTATTATGTATGATATTTCTTATGCACTATGTATTGTTTCTAGATTTATGCAAGATCCATATGAAAATCATTAAAAATTGGTTTTAAATATATTTAAAATTACAATCATAGTTTATTTTATTCTTTCTTTAATTATGTTCAATTATATGGTCATTGTGATTTTGACCATGTTGATGATATGATAGATAGAAAATATACATTTTGATATGTTTCAAGTTTAGTAATGGTGTTATCACTTGAACAATAAGAAGCAATTTTATTCTTTCTTTAATTATGCTCAATTATCAAGGAAAATTTTAAGTGGCAAATTTTTGTAAACTTGCGAAAATCGAGGATTATGGAAATTTGAAATGGCAAATATTATGTTGTTTAGAGCCGACTTATTCACCAAAAATTAGGTGACATGTCCCTTATACTATTCATTTCTCCTAGATTTTACACATATATAAGAGGTTATGAATGTAATTTGCCACCATTTCAATCATATCATGCGCATATTCGTTGAAGTAAACATAAGAAAATCCTCAGCCGCCAACATTGAAGTCTGAAATCCGAGCCATCCAACCGTAAGGCATCCAACTCTGAGCCATCTAGCCTTGACCCGACAAACTCTACAATCCCCGAACCATCAACTCTATTCCGTCCAACTTGAGTCATCCAACCCTAGCCATCCAACCCCTAGCCGTCCAACCCCCTAGCCCTAGTCTAACCCCTAAGTCGTCCACCCCTAAGTCATCCAACCCCTAAACCGTCCAACCTATAGTCATCCAACCCTTTACCATCCATTCTCAGAGCCTTAGAACATAAGATCCACCCCTAAGGCCCTAAACATGTAGATCATGGATACTAGAAATCGGGGCAAGAAATTACAAATTCAAGAAGTTCAAAAAAGGGTGCCAATACTTTGCTTGGCCATTTTGGAAAATCACAAAAAACAAAGTCGGTTTCTGCTTTGAAAATATCGATATGTGGCAAGTGTTATTTACTGGTTATTTTATCTTACAAAATTTAATAATTATGTTTATGATATTGTTCTTGGAACTCTTTGACATTTGTACTCTGTAAAAATTTAACTATAGATAAGATTAATACTATATAAGTAACAATTTTATAAAATTATTTGCAGACGTTTTTAGAAATTCCTTCACAGAATAATCAATTTATAGATATTGATGATCCAATATATGTTGAGGCAAAACATTTTGTCCCTTGATGAAATAGAAGTACAAGAAAATTCATCGAACTCTCAGGATACACCAACAGAGGAAGCTTCTACTCCAAGGTCTATTTCCAGAAAAAGGAGACATGAGATTCAAAATATTTCTGCTACAACCCAGATGCAGAAGTTGAATCCCAAGGAAAAAAAAAAAATATGTTAGAAGAAAGATGGCAAACTGGACAATTGGAAGGAAATTCCAATCGAATGGGCTGCTGAAAATATCCTTTTATTGAACTTTGCACACCTAAAATTGTAATGATGTTCCAACACAATGTCGATGCAAAATATGTGGTTGGAAACAGGGTAAGGATCACACGATGCAAGCTTAAACTAGACACAATTGAAAAACACTGTGGGAAAATATACATTTCCCAAAAGCTTAAGGATGGCAAGCATAGTCAAAACACATAAATGGAAAGATGCAAAAGATTGTCTACATGTCAAATACATAGAAGAGTACGAAAAGGAACAAAAACATATCAAATATGTAAATGAAAAAGGTGGGACCATAGTAGCAAAATTGAGCAAAGCTATGGAGGCAGAAATGCAAGCAAAGGGTATTCAATTTGCAACCATATTTCATATAATGAAAAGGGGAAGACCGATGTCGATTTTGAAAAAAATAAAATGTTGTATCAAGTTATTGGTTTAAAGAACGTTCCTCAATCTCATTGGTCAGATACCAGCAGCTAGGAGATTGCAAAATTTCTATCTCTGGTAGAGAAGGAGGATCTGAAACTGTGTGTTCAAAAGGCAAAGTATATTTCCCTTTCTTTAGATGAGGTTACCAGTCGATAATACTTCATGGATATGTATTCATGTTTACACATTTGCTAATGAAATGAGGACTCCACACCTCTTGGCAATTCATAAAATGACAGAGAATTACAATTCTAAAATATTTATAAATTGGTGGTGTCAAATCTGAAGGATATCACGGAATGGATGACTTTGCCATTGCAAAAAAATTAGTTTGTGTCGGAACCGATGGTGCAGCTTGTAATGCAGGGAGCTAGAAATGGTTTGTGTGTTAGACTTCAGACAACTATTGCTCTGTATATGGTTGTTGTCCACTGCATGGCTCACAGAATGAATCTCGCCTACAAAATTGTGAGCACATTTGAAAATGTAGCTAAAGTGGAGGAATTGATACGTGATCTCCATGCCTATTATTCTTGTAGTCCTAAGAGATTTTTAGAATTTCAAAAAAATTATTGGACTAACAGAGGGAAAAAAACTTCTCAAAGATGTAGATACCATATGGATATCTATGTACAGAACCTGCTGTAGAATATATGATGAATATCCTTCAGCCAGGGATTTATGTTTAAATACCGCAGGGATGTAGATAAAGCTAAAGATCTATTGTGTCGTCTAACTGACATAGAAACTTTACTCACACTTTGCGGTATTTTTCCCATGTTGAGGGAGCTTAATATTTTAATGAAGCATGCTCAAGATCGGTCTTTCTACATTACAGACTTTATAAGACTCAGAAGACATGTTTGTTGGAGTCTAGAAAGTTTATATATTTCTGATGGGAGTTTTCAGGTGTTGCTTTTGAAAACTGGAATGCATTGACAGATTTGAAAAATTCTAGGTGCTTCTTAAAGTACAATATAAATGATCATCTGTGTATAATAGCACATGGAAAAGAGATTCCACTTCATACATACCAAAAAGAATTGATATGGCTAACTCAGAAATAGAAGAAGTAAAAGTGACACGAAATTTATATGATGCAGTATTAATCGAAACTAGGAATAAGTTGAGAAAGATCTCTGAATCGTTAGCTAAAGAGATCAGGAAAGATTCAAAAATGATAAAATACTTGAAGCAATGGGAGTTGTAAATCCATAATTCTGGAATTTGTCTGGTGGAAAACCTTATACATCTATCAATCCTTTATTTGTCAAAAACATGGGTGATCTTACTAATCATTTTTGTAAGACTGAAGAGATAAATGGAGTTTCTATAGAAGGAATTTTGGAAAGAAAACTACTTAGTTCACAGTCAATGGATTTTGCTAATACAATGATACGACAAGTTCAACTTCTACAAAACCCATAGGATTACAGTGCCATGAAAAGGATTTGGAAGGATATTTGTTCTAGTAGTATTCTAAGTGAAGATTTGAGCGAGTATATTAAGTTGTATGAGCTCTATCAAACAATGATTATGGGTTCTATGGAAGATGAGAGGGTTTTCAGTGCACTATCCTTTTTAAAGTCAAAAGTTTGAAATAGATTGGATAGGAATCTAGAAAGTTGTCTCAGATTGTATGTATCGAGTTACTCAGTGGAGTCTTTTCCTTATGATAGAGCACTGGCATTGTGGAATTCACTAGTAGACAAAAGAGGAGTAAGTAATATTCTTCCTGACCCAGGGGATCGAGACACATCCACAAATCATGCTACAGTTGATTTCCAAGACACAAATGAAAGTGTTGCTCCAGGATTGTTTGAATTCACATAGATTTCATTTCTTCTATACATTATTGAGACTACTTATGTACTTCATTCAGTGATTACAACTTTCAATAAATGCAATATTATATTTGTCATTATTTGATCCTTCGCCATTGGAACAATGTCATTATCTGTTTCAATTATGTCATTTGTTTTTATGTTTGGTTTTCAAATTCAAACTAAAATAAGGACACATTCGTCTTTTATATCATTAATTTATTTATTTTACATCTGCAACAATTCAAAAACGTAAAGAAACAAAATAGTGTAAATTTAAGCAACATTTACGTAAACAATAGAAAAGAAACATAGTTTGTATTAATATATAGTAACATTATACAATTTTAACTTCCAAAGTTCTTTTGAAATTGATTTCTCATGTGGCGGATTACTTTATGAAAAAGTACAAATTCATAAAGTATTGTCAGCCAATACAATTCAAAAAAGGGGTTGTTATAACATCTCAAAGCTTCCAGACAAGTTCTATCATATAAGGACACATTACGAGGTCATCCTCTTTTCTGCCTATGATTCAAAATCATAGTTGTCCTTACGTCTGCCACATGGAATAAAAACTAAAAAAGGGTTGGCCACTATCTTTTAATTCCTACGCCAGTGTTGGAATTGTGACAACACACCTGTCACATGGTGAACTTTACTAACTTATCAAATTTTATGATGCAGGTGAAGGTTTTTCTTTTTCCTGCATAAGAGATGGAGGAATAACTCTTGATGCCTGAAGATCTCCTACTGCAGTGTTGATATTTTCTAGTATATTCAGCTCCTCCCTCACTACATCTCCTGCAGACAAAAGTGTTGCATCTGCATCTATCTTTTCCTTCAGTAAGACTTCTGGATCCATCTTATGCTCCTTTATTATCCTTCTCAATGTATTATTTTGTTTATTAATAACAATGATTTTTTTCCTTCAAATGTGCTTCAAAACAAGCTGTCTTTCTTTATATAAAAAGAATTTAAAAAACAAGCTTTTCTTTTAAATTTTCATTTTTGCACGTATTCGAGATTTTGCGGGCATTCTTCAAATGTGCTTCAAAAATAGAATTCGAGGCTTTTGCGAGCATTCTTCAAATGTGCTTCAAAAAACTTCTTTCTTTAAATTTTCATATTTTGCCTGCAAAATAGAAATATTAAATTTTTAGTCTATCAGATAATATGAAAAAATATATTGCAATGGTTATAATATCAGATAATTTTTAGTTTTTCATGTAAAAGTAAATGCCCACTCACAACAACTTTCTCTTTTTGCATTTGCTATTAAAACATTAGTCTTGTCTTTAGACCATTTGTTGTAGTAAGCATGTGCTTCAGCATTGAGATTCTCCAACTTGTTTAGCATTATGTCTATAATTTCATCATTGTAATCATTACTATATGAAATTGTCCCTGATTGAGCTTTGTTTAGCAAAACATCCTGCCATGTTGGTTGGCTCTCTACGGTAGTGAACAATGAATGCCTTTGAGCATGATTATGGTATCTTGTATTTATTTCTTTTATCAAAAATTTTGCTCTCCTCTCCCAAGACCGCACCAAATCCACATCAGACATTACAACCTCTTGAATTGTTGCCCCCATGCTATTTGATATTAGATTTTCTAATATAAAATGTGTTTTTCATCATTTGTTTGTGGAGCAACCCTTGGGGAGGAGGAGAGTCACTGCCCTGTATTCCATGCACATTTTGTTGTTGAGGCGGAGTAGATTGAATCATATCGTGGGTGTCAAAATAGTTACTCTTGTCTGCATCGCCACTATCAAAGCCTAAATACTCCTCGTCAAGGGCGATGTTGTTGAAAAGTTGTGTGGTTGTTACACTTAAAACACCACCTAGTGACAGTCCAGAAATTTGGTTGTAGCAGGATGAACTTTCTGCTGACTCTACAAGAATCCTAATATTCTTTCCTGAAGTCCTCCTTTGTGTTTGTACTTGACGTGTTGGAGGAATTGGTGGCCTCCTTGCAAGCGGAACATGACCTGAAGCCATATTACCTTGCATGAAGCAAACAACAAATTGTTAGAATATAATGGTTGGGCTTTGTAAATGCTAAAAATTGTAAGGAAACAAAACATGCAAATCAAACTACCATACAATATACCTTGCATAGACGGAGACACAATCGTGACATTTTGATCTCCACACCCGGAATGAGTTTGATCTTCATCATCAAACTCAGTAGTTTCTGAATACAATACATGTAGAAAAGATCAGTAGAAATATTAGAATACATAATCTATAGTAATTGTTTGAATTTGTAATTTATATAAAAAGATAACTTCATTATTCATACATGTAGTTAAATGTGATGGTAAACGTGTTGTGCATATCGACCCCTAGGTCGCTTTTGACGAGGTCTTACTGGTGTTGATTATGTTGAATCCATGTCAAAATCAGCAGAGACCTCTGGAGGGGCTTTACCTCTAGCAATTGCCTCCTTATGTGATGTTGCAGCTATAATTTTTCTCTATAAAATAAAATCATACAATTATTATTTTATTTAAAATATTCAAATTGAAATCATTATAACAAGTAAACAATAAAAGTAATTGTTACATGTTGTTCTTCGAGACTAAGACCAATCATCTTATCATTGATTGCAGTAGGAATCTTATGTTGCGTCAATTCATAGTACGCTTCATTATAGAAAGCAAGAATAAAATTGCAACAAGAAAATACAAGTCCTCGATTTATCAGTTTGATTGGCTTTGCGGGCATGGGAGATATCTGATTTTATTTTGTTGGACAAATAATTGCACCAATCGAATTGTTGACTTACTAGTGTCCGTAATAAATACTTGAACTACCCAATACAAAATGTCTACAAATCTTCCCCTGTAATACAATCCTGGCTTGAAAAAGTGAAGCAACTGCAATAAAGAATTTGTTTGTAATACCTTGTAGAAGAAGGCCTCTTGATGAACGATTAAGAGGAGCTACAATTACAGAAAAGAAATGTTAGATCCTTTGTGTGGTCGAGTAATGTTAAGAAAAAAACATTTGAAAATAATAAACTTACCATCAACTTGTACATTGTAATGAGACTCCAAAAACTTTTTGTCTTCATCTGTAAGGACAACCTTTGTAGTAACAAACTTGAGTTATTTTGAAAGGTAAACTTGTTAACCGATGCACATCCTCGAGTTCAATAGAAAAATAAATTTGATGACATTTCGGATGCATGACAAGAACAAAAATTGTCCATCATTGTCGTTGTAAGAGGTGAGTAGGTAATCAAGGACTGATGTATCAGTGTCGAATTGGGGCATGTTCACAAGCCCGAAAATTTTGATTTTTCGAGCCAATCCTTTGGAGCGTCTTTTGCTTTTAGTAGAGCTAAAATCTGTGGGCACATGAGGTTTTTGTATTGAAATTTGGGTGTAGGAATAGATGTGGTATTGGCCATTGCTGAAATTTGGGAGAAGTGAAATTTGGGTGTAAAATTCCTCCAGAGCTCGTCGAAAACCCTTAGCCGACCAACCCTTGTCCGTCCAACTCCTCACCCGGCCAACCTACCCGAAACCATTTATCCCCTTCCCGTGAAACTCCTATTGGTCCAACCCACGAACCCACACCCATGTCCAACCATTGACCATCCAACCCACCCATCCAACTCGGGCCCAACCCGGTCGTCAACCTACCCGGCCATCATTAATGAACATTAAATTCATTGGTAACAACGCCCAACCCACCTGCCCGTCGAACCCCTTCCCGACCATTGAAAACCCACTGTCCCAACTCGCCGCCCAACCGTCAATCAGACCTACTAAAATTGAAACAATGCTCTGTGAAATCACCTTTGCCACGAAATTTTTTTCAAGAATTTGCCAACAATTTGAAAGTTGATTTATGAGATTCGCCAACAATTCGAAAGTAATTTTTCGAGGTGTCTTCTTAAAATGAACCTCATATATGGTTATATGATTCTAACCATGTTGATGATATGATAGACGGAAAATATATGTTTTGATATGTTTTCAAGTTAAGTACTAGTTTTATCACTTGGAACAATAAGAAACAACCAATGATGTTTATCTCTTCTACTAAAGTTGAGTATATAAGTGTTATAAAAATAATTAAAGAAATATTGCTGAAAAAACAATTGAAAGACCTCCATATGAATGTCGAAGGAAGAACTTCACTCATGTGTAACAACTAGAGTTATATAACTCTTGCAAACAATTTAGTTCAACATCAATGAACGAAACATGTCAAGATTCATATGCATTTCATTCAAAAAAAAAAAGCCCTTAGTGGCGATATTGATTTCCAATTATGTCCTACTAAAAATCAAGTTACATGTATATTCATGAAGCTCATGTGCTATGAAATTTTACAAGTTTTGAGCAATGTTTGTCCTTAAGAGTTACCATTAAGAGGGAGTGTACATGACAATGTCATCTCCTTAACGGCTTTTGCTTTGTATTCTCCTTCTCTATACTTCTACATTAAAAAAATGTAAAAATCACCCTATGTGAGTTCACCCTATTTTTGTAAACATCACCCTATGTGAGAAACCCAACGAAGAATTGTGTTGTAGAGGTTCCTTATTTAATAAAAGGATCTTAAAACTCATGTAACACTTCGTGTATACACTTTTTAAGAGGAATTTGGGATATTTCTTTTAGATAATCCTTGAAAGCATGCTAACTTAAAATAATCTTATATGGTTTCAAGATTGTAATTTTTTTGTATAAAAATATGACTTCGGCATTCATCCCTTGTAAACATTAAGGGGAAGTGTTGGGGCAAACAATGTTTGCGTAGACACATTTTCAGCCACAAAAACTAGCCTCCACTAATAAGCTTATTATAAACTTATAAATATATTACTTCACACTTTGCTATAAAGGTGAATTAATCAATTATTTCATTAAACGTGTAAAAAGGTGAATTGGTTCAATCTAAAGGTTACAACCAATTCACACACCCTTCAAATAGGGTATTTTCTATTGAAAATTGATGAGTTTTGATATTTATTGTGCATTCATTATTGAAGATGTGAGAAGGAAGATATATAAGTTCGGTTGGCATATAATTGTCAAACAATTGTTCCTCCTCATCATCATTATTATTATTATTATTAAAATATGGAAAATGCAATTTATAGTGGGATTTTTACTTGTAACAACATTTTCCCAACTCAAATCATGTTTACATGTTACGAATTTTTACATTTTTATTTACTTATTTTTGCAAATAATTGAATTGTTGTATAATTGAAACTTGTCATGATAGCTCAATATCTTATGATCTTGATATTTAGTTTGTTGATAAAAGTCATCTCAGTTCGACATCTAGTGCCATCTAAGTTAACCTTTGAAGAACTCTGTCGTATCAAAAATTGCCTATAATTTAGATTTCTCAACTTGCAAGTTGAACTAGGTTGAGTTACAATCTAATTTAGGTTGTTTTTGCTATAAGAGTTATCCCCTATATCATTCATGTAGTATGACATGCTTGTTGCTTGAAGAAATAACAATGTTTGTCTTAACTTCAATATGTTGGAGGTGGCACTTATTGAATTGCTTAAGCCCAAATTGACTAATCGGTGGAGAGGACATTGTCAAGAAATGAATTTTTAATCAACATCTTGTTGAATGGTGACAACTTGCCTTGTCTTGAAATTTAGATATCTAGTTATGTATTGGATTCAACTAACAAATTATAAGTGAACCAACTTTATAGTCTTTCCCTCCGGGGTACTTTGCTATTATTAATTCCATACATTGTTTTTTAAAGAAAATGGGTATGGTTTTCCTCAACCCTACTCTTGGTATTTGTGTATGTTTATAACACTAGGGAGCTTTGGGTTTTTGTTGATTGTCTCTTTCAAAATGGTAACAACTAGGAATGGAGGAAGAAGTGTCAAAGTCCAACACTAAATAAGAATCCATTTTTGCTCAATGGAAAGGTCCAATAACCTACTCTTGATATCTATGTATGCTTATAACACTAGGAGCTTTAGGTTTGTGTTGATTGTCTCTTTCAAAATGGTGACAACTAGGAATGGAGGAAGAAGTGCCAAGTCCACAATAAATAAGAATCCATTTTTGCTCAATGGAAAGGTCCAATAACCTACTCTTGGTATCTGTGTATGTTTAAAACACTAGGGAGCTTTGGGTTTTTGTTGATTGTCTCTTTCATAATGGTGACAACTAGGAGTGGAGAAAGAAGTGTCAAAGTCCAACACTAAATAAGAATCCATTTTTGCTCAATGGAAAGGTCCAATACCAAATTAAAGGATCAGCACGGTTGTTAACATTGGACAAAAAAATAAACCTACACCAAATTGCCTTCACCCGTGTCAAATAAGCTTATATAAAACCAAATTACTATAGATATCAATAAAAGCATACTTGTCAACCATATGCTTTGGGCAGTAAATGTGTGGTCTTATTACTGAATTCCAATGTAGTTTGTGAAAGTTTTTAAATACTTACAATTTTGCAATAGAAGAATACCTATACAATAGAAAAGATTTCCATGTATGGCATGGTGAGAGCAAAGTGCATAACTGATTAGGTGTCGAATTTGATAAAAACAAACTCTTAAATATTAATTTTCAGATAATTATTTCATTGACTCTTTGATATTTCTTTTGGCCAAATTGATCTTTGAAAGTACGGATCACATAAATGAGTAAAATTCTTTTGGACTCATCTATGTAAAATTGTTTTGTTTGTGTTTGACATTTCTAAACACACTTCTGGATCTATCTTCACGGGAATAAGACATGAAGCCGAAAAAAAAATATTCGTTATTGTAGTGTAAATAAACAATGCTTAAAAGAAAAAATGATTCATATAATAATAATAAAGTAATTACTCCATACATACATTCAAAATTATGATTCATGAAAGGCTTTCATTCATCAATTGTGCACAATCGCAAAGGGCTTTCTATAACTTCTATTGCAACTTTTCTGCATAATAGCTGACAAGATAAATCATGCAAACCTTATCATTGATTTGGAATTTAACCTACAAGGAATGATTGCAACTTGTCATAAATGCATATAGGTAGGCACAATTCCATTAATTTTCATCTCCGTAGAGTGAAACAAATATGTACTCGAGATGAGAAATAGAAAGTGTATTGTGTGAAAACATCGCTATGCAGAATCCCTTGAATAAGAAGTTAGGTTAATAGTTTCATTTCTTGCAAGGTTGTAACCGGTGGTTTGTATTAGGGATGCCTTGAATAGCATTAGGGACAAATACCAACATAGTATTCAGTAACTATGCAATTAGAGTAATAAAGAGATGATTGCAATTAAAGACAATTTCATTTTTATTTTTAGGTCACTTCACAATCACTTGTGAAAAGTACAAAGAAGCTTGGAGAAAAGTGGATTGCAACATCAATAACAGCTACAAGGATGACACTTCATAAACGCGCATGGAAGACAAGAAGGATGGCAATAACAACAATAGCAGCTTCAATGATCTGTTACACAGTGGAGTCAAAGACACAGTAAAATGTGTAATTGAATGGTACACTTTTACAGGTCCCTCAAACAAAAGATAATCTCAATGATAGGGAAACTTTTTACCATGAAAATTGAAGCCTCTAAATATCATCTGTACAGAATGACAACATCACAACTATTCGTGCTTTTTCAAAAGCTAAGTAGAGCAATAGGCCTAGGCCCTAAAGTTCTAAAGATTGAAGTGCAAGTTTCGCTGCAATCAAAGCTTTGGTTTCTTCCACCAATTTCGTGACACTATCCAACCTCTGAGCAGTGCTTGTTGACTTCATAGCATTAAGTCTTGCTTGCAACAAAGCCTGTATTTCTGAGACTGTTGCACCTACTTAGACCACCATAGAAACGATTCCTATGTAAATAATGCTTTTTTCTATGTGAACTACAAAACTGTCATCAAAACATTGGTGATAATAATTGTGATTGGCAGATTATAATATAGGAAAAAATCATTTTAAAAATGAAACTGTTCCTAGTCATTCTAGAAACTTTAAACAAAAGCCAACATTATACGAGAAATGTCAATAATAAGATGACCATAGTTTTTGTTCTTGTACTGAGAAACTGAGAAAGAAAACCAACCACCAAAGGAATGTCTCATAAAATGATGGTGTGTCACACATCCATTCACAAGAAAAATGAACAAAAAAATTGAAAGAAAGTGTAGAGCATAAACTTGCTCTCATCTGCATTGATACAAATATAACACCAAACACCGACTCTTAAAATCTCAAATCAACTTCATTGACAAAATACGAATAGTCTCTCTTCTGTCTGAAGGCTGTAGGATCGGATAGCTTTGAACTTCTATACATGGAAAGAGAGCCACCAACCAATCAACTAAAATGGATGGTGTGAACTAGAAACATGAAACACACTCGTTGCAGCTAAAATGACTTGAAGACAGCATGTAGATGCTAGCTATAAGTATTCCACGTATAATGGCAGTACGTGTTCTGATATAATTGAAATGCAGCAAGCAATTGTGAAATAGATATTTATTTTTACTTTCAGGTTGTGTGATCTATGAGATATTGAATTCTAGCTACACCAACTGGACTATGCCTAATTTCTCACAATCTTTCTTAATCTTATTGAACATTATGTTCAGATAAATAATCTCCATTTCAATTTTGAGCTGTGAAGGAGTGACAACTTTTTTCTAGAACCTCTTCAAAGTGTTTTTTTACAATTCACAAAACCAAAGAGAGGGTCTAGTGTTCATTATCAACCTGTTGCTTACAGGTTTATGTGAAAGCTGTGGCTAGCTTATTGGCACATCAGATTCTCCTTGCAATACCACAAACTCAAAGATGAAAAACAATTGTATGCAGAGATTTGCCATTTACTTAGAACCACTCTAAACTAATTACACCGATAGGCGTAACCTACAATGGCATCCGAGGGCTGGTGGTGGAGCGTAATAATGTGAGAAGTTAATAAATTAAGTATTTTCTTAAGATTTTTATTTTTTTAAAAAAGAGCAATGGGACATACTATCATGGTTTGAGGTGACTCAAAATCCATTAAGCATAATATAAAATCCTCAATCAAGATAATCTGCAATGTTTTGAAATGAAACTGAAGGTGATTGATTTCCATAATATACTTCTATCATGCTACAACCCTATATCTGGCCAACCATAAATTTGACATCCATTTGACTGGCAAAGGGCAATTTTTCTTCTTTCTTGGGAGAAGGCAATCGAAAAATTGTGATATCCTAGGCATACAGTGGATTTTGGAGCCCTTATTTTTCTCGGAAATAGTTTTGGAGCCGGACATAGAGGTGTAGCTAGGTTGAGGCCATCTGTCACCAGTCAGTGGAAAATTTACGGAGAATGTGATGGAATCGTTAATCAATGGGAAACCCTTCATTGGGCAAAACTATGTGATAAATCCAAGATAGGCACGTCAAGATTGATATCTACTGGCAATTTTTAGATGTGTATTTAAGATATTTGGGCTTATTCCCACAATATCATTGGAGCACTTCATGTGACTGGAACTTCTCAGAATCAGCGTTGTAGAAGGTATTGACTTCCATAAGAATTTTTGAGTTGTTTATAACAGAATTCTACTATTAAAATTTTGTTTGTAGCCAAAACCCTAGTATTCAGTGTGAGATGACCATTTCATCATTGTTTGACAATCCATATATGGATCCCATTCAAATTAAAAAAAAAGTGTTAAGTGCAGAAGACAAATCTAGAAATTGAGATAATATACCTAATTGGTTATCTTTCAATACTTGAGCATTACTCAAGGCGTAGACAAGCAATCTTAAAAATGCCTGTGTAATGAAACATCCTAGAGAGAAGTATTGCAATCTTTAAATTCAAGATTCCTGAATGCCATGTGTCCCGTGCACTTTTAATGTTGAAATGCACGACCAAAGTCCAGACTCCTGAATAATAAGAATCCCTTTTGAAGAAGAATTGACTGTCACTCAAAAGTCTGGGATCCCAATGATATTTGTGTGCTTTGTAGAATGTTTCAATGACCTTCAAATCCAAAAGATCCCAAATATGAAATAGCAGTTTTGGTGAAAATTTCCAAAGTGTCATACGGGAAGTTCAGATCCTCAATGCCATTGGTGCAATCAATAGATCGGATTGTCATAATGTCATTAAAGAAGTTCAAAGCACCTAACATGACGCAATTAGGTGCTCTTATCACAGAGGAATGTGGAATTCTGAGTGATAAGGGCACATTCACCGTATGTTGCATTGTCATTAGAAAGTCTTAATTCCCAGAATTAAGGGGGAAAAACAGATAAATCAAGAAATTTATGAAGTCTTCGTATTCAGGCATCTAGGGATTTCTGATACCATTGGCAGCAAGTATGTGCCACATCAAACATAGGGACAATGAGATCCAGAGTAAACTAAGGATTCAAATGATAGAGCCCACCATATGAATCAAGGAATGATCCAAGAGACTAAGAAAGCGAGCAGAAAAAAGCCAGAAGGGATATTAAGTTGTTCCTCAAATTGGTGGATTGCAAAGTGATGTCAACAACTTGTGACAGGATCTTGCCACCAGCCAAAGAATGTGCAAAGTCTCCTGCATAACGGACTTTAAAGAAATTACAAAGCAGAATAACATGGGATATGGAGATCCTTAACTTGACAAATGACAAATTCATGTGTCCTATTACAAAATGAGTAACTGAAACATCAAGGCGATGTGGCAGAATCACAACCATTACAAATCAACAGCTCAGATAGGCAGAGCTCTGGAAAACTCTTATTGAATGTTATATGATAGCATTCCTCGCAGATTTGTGTCTGTATTTGTGTCCTTGTATAGTTTAAGGGATTTTTCTTTTTCAGTTTTCCCGAAAAAAGTTATCCGTATATCAAAGCATTTTTATGTATTACAGTAGCCTATTCCAATAAGTGAAAACAGTTACATGAACAAGAATTGTTCCTTCCATGTACCTTCTCTCACAAGTACAATATGTACTCATTGTATAAGAAAACAAGCCTGAGTCGCAATCCAGATCAAACGTGGAGAAGATCAGCCACTTAGTGCCAAAACAACAAATCTTTACATTTAATGTTATTTACATTGAGTAATTCTCAGTTTTACACTAAGATTCAGATCAAAATGGTATTAGAGCCCAGATTTTGAAACTCTGGAGGAATTTTTGTGCATTACACAAACTTACCAGAAATTTGAGGCATGCAAGCAGCCCATCTACAAGGGCGTATCCAATCATACCAAATACCAACACAAACAACAAGAACAGCTTAAAGGATAGATCCTGTAGAACCTTTGGATAGCTGCAGTTGAGATACCTGAAGAAAATGAAGCCAGATAATAATTGACAACAACAGAATATAGCATCGTGTCCTTGACAGAAATATCGTCCAAGTTTTTGTCTTTGATTATACAGATGCAATCTCTACCCACTACTGACACAATATCTACCAGTTCATAACTGACATTGTAGCTGTAGTGATAGTTAATAGTAAATACATATCGTTTTGAAATCAAACTGAATGAAATCTGGTCTAATAAGAGAATCCCTCAAGGGCTGAGGTTTGAGTATGATTTCCTCCGAGATGAAATTGGTATGCCGTGAAAGAGCAATTTGGATCAACATAAAAAAGTTGAAAGAAATTAATAGAACTCTGGACGTCATGGTGGTCAACATGATATGTTGGACTATTTCCATCAATGATACCTCTGCCACTTTGGATGAAACCCACCACGACGCCAATCGGTGCAGTAAAGTGATTTTTTCTAGACTGCCCGGAAACACCAAGTACCCCCGTACCATGTCTGATACGTCCCCGGATGCGAGTGCGGACGTGCACGCTTTAGGTACGCTGTGGTACATACCCACATGGTTTTTTTTTTTAAGTGCAAAAAAATAAATAAAACTTGAGGGCTTTGACTGGAATTGAACCTTGGAAAGTTCGTGTGAGATTCAATATTGCCAATAGGCTCCGAAGGGTCAAGAGAGATGAAAAGGACTTCATTTGGTTGACTTACTATTTGGGGGCTTTCTTGTTGCTCCTCATGGGTCCTTTATTCTTCAGTCAATTTGGAAGGCATGGGAACAAGTGAAGCACTTGGTGGTTGGGCAGCCTATCTTCTCTTCCTTTGACACTAGGTGCCAAGCCTACAAATTGATTTCGTCGAATCTGAAATATAATGACAAGATCCTTGCCTTGACAAGAGGCTGCTCTGCCCTCCTTTGGTTTGAGAAAGGAATTAAAATATTTCATGACTTGTACAGATTTAGGAAGTGGATGGAATGGACAGACCTTAAAGCTTTCTATAAGCTTCCTCAATCTCAATTCAGAATGTATACAATGCTCAGAAATGCTTTCACAGCTCCCTCTACTGGACTAATTATGGAGGATGAGAATGACTTTTGGGATACTATGAGGTGGCTCAAAGGCCCCCTTCTCCAAGAGGCTACCTCCAAACAACTCTATGAAAAGATTGCCTTCTCCCCAAACCTTTCCATGGGCCTTAACAATAAGTGGAATGTTTGTGAGCCCATTAGTAGATGGATTCATAGATTTAATGTTTTGTGGTCTTCTTGTATTCAGTCAAAGAAATCTTGCTTTAGATAGCTTCTGATTCATAATAAGCTTGTTGTTGGCTTCTAATATTTTATAGGTTGTTGAGACTATAAGCTTGTTGTTTTCTTTAAATTTTTATATATATTTATATTTTTACCTTTTAAAAATATATTGTACGAACGTTCCCACAGCATACTGTACCCAGGTTTTTAAAAATTTGTCGTTTCAGTATACCATACCCGTACTGAAACAGTCTAGATTTTTTTTCTGCTTAGTTGTTTTGATTCTTTTTATGGTTATGTTTATCTTTTGGACAGTCTCTAAATGTTTTAAGAGGCTTGTAGACTGTTTATATATTGTTTGGTTTATAAAACTTTTATAGTAGGCAAGCCTCATATATTTTAGGCTTTTTGTTTTTGATAGTGAAGCTTATAGATACCATTTTGGTCTTTGTATTCTGAGTTTTTGTGATACCGTTCTATTGTTTGTTTTGGCTGGATTTTGGTAGAGACATTGATTCTGGATAGTCAGATCATTGCCAACAGAATTACTAGGTTATTTTGATTATCTGTAACTGCTATAATCTTCTCTAAAAGCCCAACCTTGTTTGATTGAATCCATAACTTGCACTAATTCAAATAACATTAGCACCTGTTGCAAAGATGAACAGAGTAATATTGCACTTGCATTGGCAACTCAATTCAAATGAGGAACGGACCCAAAAGGATGTAAAAGCATTGTTCTTTTAGCCAAAAGGTTTGGAAAATAAAGGAAAAAAGTATCTTCTAGCCTAAGAAAGCCTTAAATAATCTCAAACAAGCTCCAAGGGCATGGTGTTCTAGAATTGATGAATATTCAAAAAAAAAGGCTAAAGTCCTTGGAGTTATTTTGATCCACATTTGTACATTGAAATCAAGATTTGATGAAATTCCAATTTTTGTCGTATTTGTTGATGATTTGATCATAACAAGTAAGAATCCCAGTCGTTTGACTTTGATGAATTGAAGACCGGTTTAAATGCAACAATCTTAGCTTTGCTCCATTAATGCTTGGCTACAAAATGCTACAATAATCATTCATTGTCAAGCTGCTACAAAGAATTCTGAAGTACATTGAAGGAACCATTCATTATGAACTGGAATATACTAAAAGTCACAATTTCAAGTGCATTGGCTATACTAATACAGATTGTGCAGCTTGCAAGGATAACATGAAATTTACATTAGGCTACGGATTTACTTTTTTGGGTTGAATGCAATATTATGTGTCATGAAAAACAACTTAGCATCCTATGGACCTACTGTATTTTATCATAGCAGACTATGTAGCTAAGGAGAACACTTGGAGATTTATAAATGCATAAAGTGTGAGTAACACCATTATTTTCTCATAAACAAAGAACAATTCAACTTGCTAGGAATTCATTCTATCATGCCATGCTAAATAAGTTGAGATCAATATCATTAAATTATGAATCTTCTGCAAATAGAGAGACTGAACTCATTTATCGCATGGCTCAGGACCAGGTTGAAAATATTTTTAAAAATTCTTAAGCAGAAACAAATTTGATGATCTTGGTCTATGTGAAGAGAAACAAAATAACCACTAAGGGAAATGCCAGATTTAACACTCATATTGTTTCAGTCTTGGAAGTACATATAAAACAACTTTAAATTTTTACATAAGATTAAAAATGCATTCACAATTTCCTTGCACTCATACATATATGAAACTGTAGAATCATGTTGAAAGTTACCATCAAAACTAAGTGTATAGATAAGATTTTTATCTTTTTAAAGTATAAGACTGATAAGACATGCACATTGTTTTCAGCTGTGTTCATGAGCTGCCCTTAGTTTAACATCAAGCAGTTTACTTTGTCCAGATTTCAATTTTGCGTAGTTCTCAACTTCTCCTACTTTATCAGTATCTAATTGTTCATTGATTTTTTTAAAAGTAGCATTTGTTATACATGTAAATTTAAATTTAGATTATAAGGAAAAAACAAATTGAAAACTTAACAACCAAAGGTTCCCAATCAAGTTCACTGGATTAACTATAAACTAAATTATGACATAAAAGGTTACCTACAACAGGTTGCAATGCTGCAAATGAGATACGTTCTGCCAAACTCGGAACAAATGCTTTGCTGTAATCCAAGAAATCTTCCTTTTCAGCCCACCTCAAAGAGTTCCAAAGGGGAGTTTGTAGTTGTTCGTCTTTCGAGGTCTACCCTTAGTCACAGTTCAAAATTTCAACACTCATATATGCCACCAAATAAAAGATACTATTCACCAAATATGACGTATGTTCACATGAAAAAAGTAGTGAGTTACCTTCAATTTGATTTGAAGGCAATGCAGAGCTGTCAAAGCTTGCTTCAGATCCTCTACTGAAGAATCAATTGAATTTGAATCATTAGGTGTTTCATCTTGCATGGGTTGCACCATTCCTCTGAGGTAAGGTTCTGTCTAGAAGCACATCAAATTTTATGTAAAGTGGTGGCCATTAGAACTGGCCAATAAATTTGCAGATGTTTTATATTTTCATACTTCATAAAAAGCCATGAACAATCAATAAAGAACTTGGCTTGATTAGTAACCTGATTACCATGTTACATGTTTGACACTATTGCAGGAGACAAAACCCTTATAAATATGATTAAGCCCATATCAATGTGGGTATGGCCTGCCTTCTATCAAAGTGCATAAAGGTTTGACTAATGGGTTTTGCCATGCACAGCACACAAATAAATTGCATCCATCTGGCAATACAAAGTGTCTGGAAGCGATTTGGACATTTGCTCAGATCAACAGAACCATCAACATCCTAGATGTAGGACGTTCTGGTTCCCTCAAAACATGCTAACATGTGGGAATCTGACAAGTGCAGGGCATGTGTTTGGGCCCTGAGTCTGACCAGTTCAAAATAAAAAAGAGAAGTCTCAATTTTATCTTGGTAGTAAGATTATATAAATGGAAATCATATGCTGAGGACTGAGTATTCAATGATTTTGTATTCCAATCTATTAAGTTGAATTGCAGCCATTTTGCTATCTAAAACTGCCTTTTCACAGCCTTTGTCCATGTGAGAAAAATTATATGTGGAAATCACAATTTTAAGTAACAGTCAAAGTTGAGATGAGTGAAACTCTAGGATGCTTACCTGAGTGAGAGTCAAGATATTGACACGTCCGATTCCCCTTATAGTAACAAGGGCTCCAATTTCAAGGCGTTTTACCTACAAAACCACACAAAGGACAAAGTTGATTTTTCGCAAACATAATGAAAGCCAAGTCAGATGACAAAATGAAAATATCCTTCAGCCCATGCCTTACATTCTCTATAAGAGAGAAGCACCCATATCTAGCAGAAAATGAAGCGATTGATGAACTCCAAAAGTCAGAAACTGGATCCAGTACAAAATGCACAAAACAATTGTTACGCTCCATCATCACCTGCAATCAATTCATAAGTAATGGTGAATAATTAAAAGGCTGAGGCCTTGGTTTTGAGTTGCAATAGATTTGTATGTTTCAGTGCTGGCTTTAAGCTTTGGGTTTGATTTAATCTCTATACTTGCTTCTACTGATATAGTACCTGAATCTGAATATAACATTTAACAATATGAAACCAGAATTTTCATCTACAACAAAGATTTTTATGCATCAATGCAAATCAAGATACCGATGGCATGGGTTTCCTAACAACTATTAAAACTCCTTTGTCCTAAGTTTTAGCTCTTTTCTTTATAATCATTGTTATTAATAAATGTTATGGATGCATATGTTTTGTAAGTCATCTCTTGAGCTATTTAGAACAACCCCACATGCAAGGGAAGTAGTTGTTAGCTAGAGTAGAATTAGCATAAATGAGTTGCATAGGCTAGAGTAAAGACAGCCGTGAATTATATTGTATTGAGCTTGCTTAAAGGAGGTTGCCCCCTCAAAGCTGTCAGCGATATTTTAATACAATTCTACTCTCCTTTGCAATATAGTTATCCTAGACTGCCAGGATATGGGTACAGGTACGGGTTCGGTACGCTGAAACAGCAAATTTTTTAAAACCCCCGGGTACAATACGCTGCGGGTACATTCGTACAATATATTTTTAAAAATTAAAAAATATAAATATATATAAAAATTTAAAGAAAACAACAAGCTTATAGTCTCAACAACCTATAAAATATTAGAAGCCAACAACAAGCTTATTATGAATTAGAAGCCATCTAAAGCAAGATTTCTTTGATTGAATACAAGAAGACCACAAAACATTAAATCTATGAGTCTATCTACCAATGGGTTCACAAACATTCCACTTATTGTTAAGGCCCAAGGAAAGGTTTGGGGAGAAGGCAATCTTTTCATAGAGTTGCTTGGAGGTAGCCTCTTGCAGAGGGGGCCCTTCAAGCCACCTCATAGTATACCAAAAGTCATTCTCATCCTCCATAATTAGTCCAGAAGAGGGGAGTTGTGAAAGCATTTCTGAGCATTGTATACATTCTGAACTGAGATTGAGGAAGCTTATAGAAAGCTTTAAGGTCTGTCCATTCCATCCACTTCCCAAATCTGTACAAGTCATGAAATATTTTAATTCCTTTCTCAAACCAAAGGAGGGCAGAGCAGCCTCTTGTCAAAGGAAGGATCTTGTCATTATATTTCAGATTCTGCCAAATTGATTTGTAGGCTTGGCACCTAGTGTCAAAGGAAGAGAAGATAGGCTGCCCAACCACCAAGTGCTTCACTTGTTCCCATGCCTTCCAAATTGACTGAAGAATAAAGGACCCATGAGGAGCAACAAGAAAGCCCCAAATAGTAAGTCAACCAAATGAAGTCCTTTTCATCTCTCTTGACCCTTCGAGCCTATTGGCAATATTGAATCTCACACAAACTTTCCAAGGTTCAATTCCAGTCAAAGCCCTCAAGTTTTATTTATTTTTTAAACTTTAAAAAAAAAACCGTGGGTAGGTACCCACAGGGCCTGGGTACATCCCGAGTATGTTTTTTTTACCTAGAACGTACCCAAGGCTTGTGGGTACATATCCACAGAGTACCCAGAGAGTACTAGTACCGATTTTCATACCAGGTACATTTTAGGCCTGGTATGGGCCGGTACTAGACGTATCGATGCAATCTAGTAGTTATCTACCATTTCATGTGTAGTGTATTTTATTTATATTTCAATATTGTTTTGATCAGTTTGCATGAAGGTTCATTACATTTGGTATCAAAGCTCTTTTCAAGGCCATGTTTTGTAGCAACAATATCAATTTAGGGCTCCATCCAACTATCCACCATATGCTCTCACCTCGCCCTAAGCAAGACCTTGGTGATCAAAAAGTGGTTCGAAGTAGTGGCACTAAACCACCTCACCTAAACCTAGACAACAAGTGTACACGGAATTGAGTTTCCACAAATGGAAGACCCCATAGTTATTTTCGGCGCTTAGCCATAAGAAGTCGTCAATTGTGTGTTACTTGTGGTGCACCAATAAGCGGTTCACCCTAAGAAGTTACTCGCAACCCGACCTTAGAGAAGGGAAAGTGGGTTACGAATATGATTTGCCCTCCATAGCTAGTGCTCAAACATTGGTCCAACACTACTCATAAACACAATTAGTTTGAATGCAAGCCCAAAATTTAGACACAACTTGTATAAGCTCTATCCATTTTCACCTAACTTTGTTAAACCCTTGGTGATTTGGAGTTGGCGAAAACTACAACAATTAATCTCTCCTAGCAACATAATAAATAGCTTAATCCATTGAGTACATACATGAGTTACAAAATTTAGAGGATCGAGAAAAGTCTACAGAGGTGTCAAAACATGGGGCTTATAGGTCAAAGATAGAATATTCTAAGTCATTATGTCAAAACGATGCCGAGATACAAAATATTTTGAGTGAATTTTGGCCCATAGGGTAACTTTCGATTAAATATAAATAAGTCTGGAAAAAAATCACCCTTGGTATTATTATATTGTTGTGATCATCTTGTCAAGCTTATCGTTTTGAAATATAACTCCAAGCATTTTCGGAGCTCTGGGACCCCTTTTTAGTGGTTGTCTCAACCTAATCCGAAACCAAGGACATACGAAAAAAAATTATCGACCAGGGTCCACAATCACTAGTGCAACAAATGGGACATGGCCTCGATACACAAAATTAGAACTCTATAGAAAACTCGAAGGTGACAAGCATTTTGAGAGCAATTTCTCATCAAGAAGCACCTTTGCATGACTATGCAAGAGCATCCTAGTTTGAAAGCAATCTTACATCACAATTAAGAGTTTTGGCATTTTTGGCTAATGAATGAGTATGTCAAAGGTTAATAATAAGGAGGGAATAAGGAGAACACATGATGTAGCATTGGGTGATTGTGTGGATTGCGGGGATTGTGTAGACATTTTTGCACAACAATAAACAATGTGCAGGCAAATGCGCGATGGGAGCAACATAGGTGCATGAGGAAAACCTAATGGATTGCGCATAGAAGAGAGCACGAAGGATAGGCATAGAGCATGCGCGGAACTAAGAAATGGCGTGGTTTGGTGTATTGTGATAGTGTTGAGTACAAGGATTGTGCAAGATTGTTAAGGGCATAAAGCGCAAAGTTTTGGACCAATGTGCAGTGGTATTGAGTGAAAGACTTGACTAATCAACAAGGTATGACAAAAGGTGACAAATAAAAGGGGGTAATGAAGATCAACTACCCACGGACACGTGTCATCCAAGAGAAAACAAGGCATGTCCGAACAAGGATCTAACAAAAGGTTGATAGGTCTCTATCAGAGACTAACTACCGATCCGATGAGGCAAAGGTCATACGAAGGAGCAGTGAGATAGCTCATGGATTTAATGAGCAAATTTCAAATTTGAGTAAGCGAAATAGTCTGTTGAAGCCCACCATCCTAATGGTCCAAGAAAGTTTGAGTGGGAAGGCTGGTATATTCGGAAAGCTAGAGGGGAAAACAAAGTGAGAAAAGAGAGAGAAACAAAGAGAGTGGAGTGTAAGAAGTGAAGTTAGAGAGCCAAACCAAGGGAAACCCGGTCAAGGATAGGTCAGATAGGAATACACCATAATCTAGATAGTTTAAGATAGAGCCTATAAGCTCCACATCGAGCACTCTTGTTTCTAGATGTTAAGGTTGTAAATCAATAAGAAATATATTGTTGTTTAGTGTGAGTTTGTTTTGTACTCTAGGGCAACATGGTCGGGCATTCCATAACAAGAACCTTGGTTGCACGGCTTTCTGTCGATGACCCAAAATTAGACTTCCTAAATTTGATAGTACAAACCCTCAAAAACAATATTTTGTTCTACACAATACATTTGGGGTTAAAAATGTACCTATCGCCTCTTTCCACTTGATAAAGTATTCATCTAATGGCATCAATGGTATTAGAAATCTCATGACAAACTTATGAAGCAAATAGGAATGCTTCAAGACTACCAAATTGAATTTGAAAATGTAATAAACCAAAGCTAAGGATTATCAGAAAAAAATTTACAAGAGTTCCTTCATAAGTGGCCTCGAGGATACGGGTCACACCGAGGAAAAGGATGCAAAGAACCCAATCCTACGTATCCCCGACCAGAAATTTCGATGCACGCCTTAGCGGGGTAACCACTCCTTAATCTATGAAAGTAATTGGACATGTCAAGAAGCACCCCCTCACTATTCTCATTGAATTAGACATCACGCATAATTTCATTGACTCTCGGCTAGCCAAACAAGTAGATTGTTTTGTGTACCCATATTCAAACTTTGAGATTATGATTACCAATGGAGGAATGTTACCTCATAAGCAAAAATGCCACAATGTTCATATTTGATGGAGTATATACCCTCGAATCGGACATGGTATGTTTTGACCTTGTGAATAATGTAATTCTTGGGACCAATGGCTACACACCCTTGGACTGATTTTGTGAGACTTCTCAAACGCTTGATGCAATTTTCGATAATAAGCAAAAGTACACATTGAAGGGCCTCGTGTCGGGATCAACCCATGTCATAAACTCACACCATATGGAGAAGCTCCTTAAGAAGGGCGATCATGGGATAGTCATTTACATTTGTTCCATTTAACTAAGCATTCCTCCCGATTCTAGCCAACCCGATGACTTGAACAAGATTTTCATCAAACATGCCCCAATCTTGAGGAGCCAAAAGGATTTCCACCTTGACGGCCTAAGACCATCTCATTCAGCTCCTTCTAGGGAGTGTACCCTTGAACACTTGGTCATACTACTACCCTTTCCTCCAAAAAATAGAAATTGAAAACTATGGTATAGGAGATCTCATAGGCAGAGCGATTCACCCAAGCCCAAATCCTTACTCTCTGTTTTGCTTTTCTAAAAAGGATGGATCCCGACAAACTATGCATCGAATTCAAGGAACTAAACAAAATCACTTTTAACAACAAATTCCCTATCATAATGATTGATGAACTCCTAAATGAGCTTCATGGTGACCAACTCTTCTCCAAACTAGATATACAATTAGGTTATCATCAAATATGTTTAAAAAAGAAGGCATTCCCAAAACATTTTTGTACCCATGACATCCACTACAAATTTTTGGTCATGCCCTTTGGCCTTACCAACACCCGATCCACATTCCAACCATTGATGAAAAACTCTTCCAACACTTCTTTTGGAAATTGAATTTGGTGTTTTTGAATGATATCCTAATCTATAGCAAAACTTGGGAAGAGCATTTACATCACCTTGACACAACATTACAACTCTCTTTTGGAAAATTATTACAACTTCTCTCTTATAACCAATTATTTGCAAAATGATCCAAGTGTTCTTTTGGTCAATACAAAGTTTAGTACCTTGAGCATATCATTTCAACAGCAAGAGTCAAGTCAACCTCGAGAAAATTGAAGCCATGAAAAATTGGCCAAAGCCCAAGAGGCTCAAGAGCCTCTGCAGATTTTGTGACACCTTTGGGTACTTTAGAAAATTTGTCAAGGATTATGGCAAAATCATCACCCCACTTATTAAATTGCTCGAAAAGGATGTTTTTTTCTTGGTTGGCAGCAATAGAACAAACTTTTGATGTATTAAAACAGGTTATGTGTACTACACTTGTTTTAGCAATGCCGAATTTCTCCAAGACCCTCATTATTGTTCCCGTATTTTGGGGACGACGCAGGGGGACCGCTATTAAAATAATACATAAAATTATAATATTAAAAATATACAAATAATTTTAGAAAAATTATTAATAATAGTTTGAGACAATCCACTATCAACATCTGTGCACATAAATTTATGTTTATATCACTCTTGATTCTTATTATGTCTTTGTAATACAATATAGTCGGGTTATGCGTAAACGTTTTGATCTATGACTTATTGCTTTTATCATTTACACAACCTTTCTCTTCATATAAAATTATACATATAGGCTTTGTTAAGTGATTGAAGCTTCCAAAGTGAATTTTAATTAGATTTATACATAGAAACTTTTTTTCAAATAGAAATGAGTGGCTTCCAAAACAATCTTACCCTATAAGAGTACATTAGGTCCTTCCCAAATTTATTTCATTTTCAAGTTTATTCGAGCCCAACGCAATGGTGTAGCTAGATCAAGGCCATCCATTACCAGACATAGGGAAATTTGTTGAGAAGGTGATCGATTCATTAATCAATGTGAAACCTTTAATGGGAACAACTATGTGACAAATTCAAGATAAGCACCTTGAAATAGATACATATTGGTGTTTTACAAATGGCAATATTGAAAAACCAGTATTTAAATCTTTTTAAATTTCCAAAAAACTATAAAAATTGGTTAAGCGGGGGGGGTTAGGGCGTCCCTTAAAAAAGGGGATGTTTTGGGGATGTCCTAGAAACATCCTTGATTTTTAGGGACATCCCAGAGCATCCACCTTGAAATTTTCTAGAAGAGAAATGTCAGGGGACGTTTCAGACTTGGTGTCATCCCATGCAAGAAAGTGGACAACCGATCGCCTTTTCCAGCAAAGCTCCTAACTAGGCAAAATTTGGTATGTTCTACATATGAAAAGGAAATGATGACCATGTTACACGTTGTCAACAAGTGGCAGCCATACCTGGTAGGATGGCATTTATGCCTCAAAATGGGTCATCCAACCCAAAAGGGGCTTGGGATCATCCTCATGCAGGTAAGACGACCCATCACCTTTACCAACAAAGCTCTCACTTGGCGAAATTTGAGTCACGTTCTACATATGAAAGGGAAATGATGGCCATATTACATGCAATCAGCAGGTGGCAGCCATACTTGGTAGGATGGCATTTCTTCATCAAAACAGGTCATCAAGTTTGAAGGACTTCTTGGCACAAAGAGTATCCTCACCGGATCAATAGAAATGGGTCATCAAATCAATGGGCTATGGTTACAAAATCACACATAAGAAAGGAAAGGGGAATATGGTCGTAGATGCACTCTCCTGCATATATGAGGAACATGCCATGTTATGTGCTCTATCAGCAATACAAAGGATGAATTACTTTAAGAGTCTTGGGAAGGACAATACTTACAATACAAAGGATGCATGATTTTAAAGTAAGGCTACAAAACAAGAGCGATATATATATATATTCCTCAACCTGTTCGTTTGTTTTCCCCTCTGCTTCTATAGGGCATAAAAATACAAATCTAGTTTGCCCCTCTGATTAAAGATACATTATCGGACCTATCAAATTATAGTCGAGAAGATTTAATGAAAATTAAAAACCTTGGGGAACAATCTGTCAAAGAGATATTGGAATTTCGTAGAAATATTGGAATTGATTAACCCGTAAATCGGGTTTAGGTTCATGAAATAGTTCCATTTTATTTATCTATTAATTCCCTTTTTTCTAAGTTTGTTTTGAAAGTAATTGCAATAAATCCATTTGCAATCAATCTTTTACATAAAATATATTTGAAATATATCTCAAATAACATACTGCCCAAATTGAATGTGACACCCTTTGATGGTCATTCAAGTTTTCTGAAAACATGTGAGCGGATTCGTTGAGATTTCTTTTGGAAGAGAATCAAGCAAGACATCATCAAAATTGTCGAAAACTGTGATACTTGTCAACATCACAAGGGCGAAATAATGGCAACTCCCGGCTTGCTACAGCTACTACCCATTCCTACAAGGATCTAGACAGAAATTTCAATGGATTAGAGTTGAGGGCTTTCAAAAACCTAACAGCAAATCAATCATACTGGTGTTAGTTGATCTCCTCTCCCAATACAACCATTTATGTGTCTTGGCCTATCCCAACACCTCTTCAACCATTGCCTAAACCTTATTTGAACAAATTTTCCACCTCCATGGCATTCCTGCTTCTATTGCCTCTAATCATCACTTAACTTTTATCAACCATTTCTGGCAAAAATTATTCTGAAGAACAGGAACACAGCTGAAAATGGGCTCTAATATCACCCGCAAACAGATGGCCAAACTAAAATAGTCAAGAAATGCTTGGAAGCATATCTTCAATGTTTCACCTCTAACCACCAACATCACTGGATCGAGTGGTTACCAAGTGTTGAATGTTGGTACAACCCCACATATCACACAGCCTCCATAATGTCCCCATACGACGTAGTCTACTGTCAGAACGCACCCTCCCTTCTATCTCACCTTCCAAGCAGTTCTCAGGTGCAAGCAAGGACACCACCCTCAATGCATGAGAGAATGCTCTTCAAGTCCTCTAGGAAAATCTCAACATTGCTCAAAATCGAATGAGGCAACAAGCTCAACAACACTGCTCCAAACATGCCTTCCAGCCAAGGAATACGGTTTCTCAAATTGCAGCCTTCTAAGGAGCATCCTTGAAAATGAATGGTCACCAAAAACTCACCCCAAAGTTCTACGGCCCTTACAAAGTTTGTCAACAAATTGGTCATGTAACCTACAAGCTAGAAGTTCCACCTTCTTCTCAAGTTCATCATGCTTTTCATGACTCCTCTTTGAAGAAAGTCCTTGGACAACTTGTCACAACTCAAACACTACTTCCTGAGCTCAGATTCGAAGGATCTCTCATTCGCAAAGCCTAAAGCTATCTTGGTTAAGCACTCATGCCAGCTTCGCAACTGGTCCAACACTGAGATTACGGTCAGTGGCAAGGAATGCAACTTGGGAGCCCCTTCTCCAAATTCAACAGCAGTTTCCTAATCTTCAACTTTGAGGGCAAAGCTTTTTAAGGGGGAGGGCATGTTAGGACCCCTTCATCCTTACACTTTTCTTTATAATCATTGTTATTAATAACTGCTATGGACAGAGATGCTTTATAAGTTCTCCCTTGCACTATTTAGACTAATCCCACATGCATGGGAAGTAGTCGTTGGCTGGAGTAGAATTAGTATAAATGAGGAGCAAAGGCTAGTGTAAAGGCATCCACTAATTATATTGTATTGAGGTTGCTCAAAGGCGGATGCCCACTCAAAGAGGCCAGTTATATTGTAATACAATTCTACTCTCTTTTAATGCAATATAGTTATCTTCCATTTCATTTGCAGTATATTTACTTTGCATTTCGGCATGGTTCAACTGTTTGCAGGAAGGTTCATCACAACAACATACATTCTTCCACTCAATGGATTGGGAGTTCCCTGTGTGGATTGATTCCACACAACTTTTAATATGTAATCTAAAATGGTGCAGACAACAGTACTTGTCACTGGCCCAAACCCCATTTCCATGCAAATATCAATACAAATGATTTCAATTCAAAAACAAAAACTCAGCACTGGGAAACATCTGCATCATGCTTACAGAGACAAAAATTAATTTAAAAAGACAAGAGTTCAAGACATCCAAATTGCTTACATTGAAAAAAAATGTATGGATAAAGTTGCAAGGCTTCACACCTCTTCTAGCAATGCCAAATATCTTGCTTCATATAAATGCAGTGTCATGCTTGCCGATGGAACGAACACCTTGCAATCAACATAAAAATTGTGTGGTATAAAACTAGAACGAAAAGAATTCAAAATCTCTGAAGAAAACTTTAAAACCAGCATTTTTGTGTCTTTTATAGGAACACATGTTTTCCCAATTTGAACTCTAGCATTATTTAGATATCAACTAAAGATTTTCATTTGTTTTCATGAATATCCAACACAATATTTCCACGCTACCTACCATCGAATGTCTAGTCTTGTGTTCACCTGATTCTACATTCTAGCTAGCTGTGTTATCAAAAACATGACCAGATCCCACTACTGTTTTTGCTTGTTTCTTGGTTACAGTTTCTTGTTTCCCGTGAAATGGTGGGGCAGATGCCGAAAGGCTATTCATGACATCAGATATTATGAGAGTCCAACCAGTCAGCTGGGATTTCATTTCGTCAATGTCCAACACAATATTTCCACTCTTTCTACCATAAGGCATCTAGTCTTGTGGTCATCTGACTCTACCCTCTAGCTAGCTGTGCTGCCAAAAACCTGACCAAACACTTCTCTACTGTTTTTTTCCCCATTGCTTGCATACCATTTGTTGTTTACCATGCAATCAGGGGCAGCTGCCAGATCATATTGTTAACATTATATAAAATTAAAGCCCAGCCAGCCTGATCCTGTTTTTGGTTAGAGACTATAGTTTTTATGCTTTCAATCTTTATTTTTATTTTTTTAATTATTAATCATTTGACCATGCCATTATTACATCAGATACTTCGTCAAATTTTGCACTATGAAGTATGATGTACCATTGGTAGCAAATGCTCAATGAAAATTTGTAATTTGCGAATCGTAATTATCTGTTCATATCTAAACTACAGAGAGAGATTTAGTCTACCTCGGGCATTAAAAAAATTACAGAAAATTTGTTATTTTCTAATCACTTTTGGGGAATTAGCTGCAGATTTACTGCGGGCTCCAACCATGTGACTCATTTTTCATGTCTAGATCACAAAAACCCATCTTCAATGAGCTTAAATGGTTCGCTTCATGAGTCACTGACTCACATTTAACGCCTAATTAATTCCTATAAAAGACGATTTCTCATAATGATGCATTCCTGAAGCACCAGATACATTAATTTTGTTACTGTTTGTACTTGTTTTGTATATTTACATTTAAAAACCTAACAAAAGAAAATTTCTGGACGGAAAATTCATCCCCATCCCCTGCTTCTGGCAAATAGCTGCCTTAATTTGAATGCAATTTAAAATTGTACAAGAAATATGAATTAGGCCAATAATTGAATCGTTACAGAAGTATCCCTCCCACCTGTGAAATACGGTTTTCTTGAAGATAATTAAACCTAGCAGAGGACATTTAGCTTAATGCTAAACACTATCAGTCTCGGCTAGTTTAGGATACCTCGGCGATGCTGAAGGGTAGGCAAGGCAACTCAATCAGACATGTTGATTCTGGTGCACAATTCAAACAATCAATAGAGAAACATAAAATATATCATATATTAGACATATGAAATGAAACAAAGCAACTAAAGCAGAAAATGAATGAATAACCCGTGACTACCACTATTATCTCCTCTAAAGTTAGCATTCGCTTGCAGTCTCCTTAAAGCTAGCAACCCAAATTCAGTGCAGCGCCCAAAGCGATTAGTGATATGGAAAAGATTTAGCTGCGGACAATGTGGCGCTGCCATCTTTTTCTTCATTGCGGGAAGCGATGAAATGGGTGCAACTTTGTATGTAGTAATAAATTTGGTATCAGGAATTCCAGGATTTGCAAACGGAATCCTGGCAATCGCCGCCATTGCCACTGCTTACCATCAAAATCTAGTGTTTGTAGTAGTGATACGTACTCACATCTTCAGGGTGAGGGGATAAAAAACGAAGGATGCGCTTAGTCGGGCGGTTGCATTATAAGGGTTTGGTTAGGGGTCGCATGTCGAGCTCCAAAATGAAATGAAAGATTTTAATGACGTCCATGAGATTGAAGAGTCTATGGGACCAAAAGTTGAGACTTTAAGATGAATTCAAACTCTTTTCAATATTGATTTTCTATTGTGAATCTTGAGTACAAAAACCGCGATCTTATCAAGCCTTGTTTCTTCGAATAACTCATTTAATATATCCACCTTCAAGTCATTTTTGTATCGGATACAAATATCCTCATTAGTTGAACTCCATGATGAAGTGTCATTCCATCTCAACCACCCCTTTGCTGTAGAAAAGACAAGTTCTCCTTTCCCAATCCTCCTTAGGTATAGTCCATCTACCGGTTTCACATCAAAGGTGATGCGATCTGGTCCTCATTTGAGCTATTAAAATCCTTGCTTTACCCTTGATCACTACTCCAAGATGAGCTTTTTCATCATGCTCCCAAGCGGGGTTAAATTCTTTGATGTAATAGGCTTTCTTACGACCAATCCTTGCCATGTCCACGTAGCAGATCCTAAATTTTTCTATCACATATTGTTTTATTTCTTTGTTGTTGTTAGGACACTCCTGAAAGTTGATGCCCCATTTGTTCATCCATTTGTTGTTTTGCTTCATCCAAGTTTTCTTTCTACGCTCTAATTTTTCCTCCACAACCATTTTGGGCCAACGATGATTATCCATGCTTTCAATCTTTTTCAAATAACTTAACAACCGAGTTATTGTTGATGCTTCCATCATGAAAGTACCTGCTTACTAACGAGTTTCATAAGGAATTATTGACTTGAATTTAAGAGTGATTGTGATTAGATGTTTCTAAATTCTTTCTAATTGTCTCCATCCATGATTTGACATGTTACTTCCTCATAAAGAGCAATCGGGGTGACTAGCAATCCAAAAAAAAATTCTTAGTTTTTCAATCCCAAAGTTCAATTGTCCTACACCTATTTTAAGTAGGTAAGATGCTTTCCAACCTCCTTGTATCCTTTTTGTTCTACATGTCTCCCAACTAAGCTTGTTGTGTAAATTAATCCCAAGATATTTGTGTAAGTAACCACGTAATTCTAAGATTAGCTTCTTGAACTTGCACTTGCTCTAAGAAAAAAATGATTTCCACCTCACGCGAATAACCATGCCCATATTTTAATCTCTAATTTAAATAAAAGTATCAAAAACCTCTGTTGATAAAGTAGATGTAGTTGAATATCGTGCAGGACATAGGTATGTATTTTACGAAAGAGTGGTGGTGAAGTAGCTTGAATCTTCAATATGGTCAAACAAGGTTTGCACGACACTTCAAACTTTGTCCAACACAAAAGCAACCACTCAAGTGCAACATCCCATATTCTCATTTACTCCATCCATTTTCAATGTTGCTTTTATATATTTTTATTTTTATAAGTTAGACATTTACGTGTATATTAATAATTTTTAAAGATTGTATATGAATTTTGATTTTGAGTCACTCACTTTCGAGAGACAATATATGTGCTAATATATATCCACGTTCAAGTTTAAGATTCAATTGTTCAAGATTTACTTCAAATGTGTACTACCATTGTGATCGTGTTTCAACAACTCGTGATCCTACTATCTCATAAATGCTCTAACATACCAACAAACACAAGAAACAACCACACCAATGTGCCTCGAAAATATGCCCAATAACACCCATAATTTTGCTTGAAGAAATACTTTGTGAGAATAAAGGCATTTTGTTTCATTGACAATGATTGTACCATTTTCACATAATCCTTAATTGGTGGTTTTGTTTGCCACTACTTACCATCAAAATTTAGTCCTTTGTAGTAGTAATACATACTCACATCTTTAGGGTGAGGGGATAAAACGAAGGATGTGCTTAGTCGGGTGGTATCCATTATAAAGGGTCTCGTTAGGGTCGCATGTCGAGCTCCAAAAGGGGCCAAGTTTAGGGGCCTTTTTTGGGGCATGGCTTGTAACTTTCCACTCCCTAATTTACATAGTAAACGTTAAATGAAATGAAAGATTTTAATGATGTCCATGAGATTGAAGAGTCTATGGGACCAAAATTGAGACTTTAAGATGAATTCAGACTCTTTTCAATATTAAATCTTCTATTGTGAATCTTGAGTACAAAAATCGCGATCTTTTCAAGCCTTGTTTCTTTGAATAACTCATTTAATTTGTCCACCTTCAAGTCATTTTCGTACTAGATACGAATATCCTCATAAGTTGAACACTCCATGATGAAGTGTCATTCTGTCTCAACCACCCCTTTGTTGTAGAAAAGAAAAGTTCTCCTTTCCTAATCCTTTTGGGTATAGTCCATCTACTGGTTTCACATCAAAGGTGATGCAATTTGGTCCTCATTTGAGCTATTAAAATCCTTGTTTTACCCTTGATAGCTGCTCCAAGATAAGATTTTTCATCATGCTCCCAAGCAAGATAAAATTCTTTGATGTAATAGGCTTTCTTATGACCAATCTACCATGTCCACGTGGCGAGCGTAAATTTTTCTATCACATATTGTTTTATTTATATGTTGTTGTTAGGACAATCCTCGAAGTGGATGCCCCATTTGTTCATCCATTTGTTGTTTTGCTTCATCCAAGTTTTCTTTCTACGCTCTAATTTTTCCTCCACAACCATTTTGGGCCATCGATGATTATCCATGCTTTCAATCTTTTTCAGATAACTTAACAACCAAGTTATTGTTGATGCTTCCATCAGGAAAGTACTGCTTCAGCTAACAGGATCTCATAAGGAATTGTTGACTTGAATTTAAGAGTGCTTGTGATTAGATGTTTCTGAATTCTTTCTAATTGTCTCCATCCATGATTTGACATGCTACTTCCCCATAAAGAGCAACCGGGTGACCAGTAATCCAAAAAAAAAAGTTTTATCAGCTTTTCAATCCCAAAGTTCGATCATTTCCTACACCTATTTTGAAGTAGGTAAGATGTTTTCCAACCTACTTGTATCCTTTGTGTTCTACATGTCTCCCAACTAAGCTTGTTGTGTAAATCAATCCCAAGATATTTGTGTAAGTAACCACCCAATTCTAAGATTAGCTTCTTGACTTGCACTTGCTCTAAGAAAAAGTGATTTCCACCTCACACAAATAACCATGCCCATATTTTAATCTCTAATTTAAATAAAAGTGTCAAAAACCTTTGTTGATAGAGTAGATGTAGTTGAATATCATATAGATGTAGGTATGTATTTTGTGAAAGAGTGGTGGTGAAGTAGCTTGAATCTTCAATATGGTCGAACAAGGTTTGCACCACACTTTAAACTTTTCCAACACAAAAGCAACCATTCAAGTGCAACATCCCATATTCTCATTTACTCCATCCATTCTTCAATGTTGCTTTTATATATTTTTTATTTTTATAAGTTAGACATTTATGTGTATATTAATAATTACTAGCGAATTGTATATGAATTTTGATTTTGAGTCACTCACTTTCAGAGACAATATATGTGCTAATATATATCCACGTTCAAGTTTAAGATTCAATTGTTCAAGGTTTACTTCAAATGTGTACTACCATTGTGATCGTGTTTCAACTACTTGGTACCCTACTATCTCATAAATGCTCTAACATACCAACAAACACAAGAAACAACAACACCAATGCACCCGAAAATATGCCCAATAACACCTATAATTTTGCTTGAAGAAATGCTTTGTGAGAATAAGGCATTTTGTTTCATTGACAATGATTACCCTTTCCACATAATCCTTAAATGGTGGTTTTGTTGAGATACATGGTTGTGGTACTCCTCTAATTCAATACTTTTTGCACGGATAATTGACTAGTTTTAATGCGGTTGTTGATGATAAAAAGAGGTGGCCAAGTCATTTATGCAGACCCTTTGGTCAAAAATCGGTGTTAAAATGATGAACAAAAACAAATAACTCTTAATTGTTTTTAGATATTACTTCAAGGTCTCGCTCTTATCAATATGTTATATTACAGGCTATTCCTAGTGTGCCAAAGATAAAGGAATGGATGTTAGATGTGAGCTCACAGTGGAAATTCCCCTGGGAATAGACTTTGTTGAACACTACAAGAAATCATCTCTCTACCAGTCAGTACCAGTCAGCTGAAACTCTCTATCTAAGTTGTTTCTTTTTCCTAATTTACTCACATTGACCATGGGAATCTTCGTGATGCAAGAGGAACAAAGGATTGGTGAGAGAGATCACTACGCGGGCTTCTCGTACAAAGTAAAATATCCCCAAATGGATCTCTTTGCCCAAAATGAATTTTTTTCCACTCACAAATAGTAAGATATAATTTTTGAAAGCTATGGCAATAAAATTAGGGTAAATCTGATTTAAATAGAGGAAATGCGACTAGGGTTTGGATGAGAAACCAATGCAAATCACTCTCAAAAATTATATTCTTTTCACAAACTGATTGCCATATTTTTAGAAGCCAAAATATATGAAAATCAGAATTTATAGTTGCCAATACAACTCAGAAATCAGATCTGAAATCTGATTAATAAACTACCTGGAAACCCTCTAAAAACCACTCAGAAAATTATGAAACTACTGCACTTTAATTCATAAAAATTGGGAGATATTTGACAATAATTTTCAGATCTAAATACCTCATAAAACATGCCAAATTTGTCCCAAACTGGGTCGATCCAATAGAAGAAATACTGCTGCAATTTATTCACCAAAATACCTTCAAAGACACTATTGGAAATGATGAAAATCATATTACAATCAATGGGAATTTCGAGTGAAAACCCATCTCAAACTCTTGGGGTTTTCATCCACAAGAGGTAGAATTCACAAGGGGTTTCGTCCTTGGAATTTTTGCAAAAGCTAAGAGCTCAATGCAAGAGAAAATATCATATAAAATTTTTGGATGTCTTACAAGCAAGTCGACCTCTCCTTATATAGGAAAAGAGACCCAAAACAACATTTTTCTCCTCCAATCAACATTCATGATTCTCCCTATGCATTCATTTAATATTTTCCCATATTAAATGTTTTTCCTAACAACATTTCCCTCCTAGTGCAAGTCGCATTTCTCTAGGGAGAATACATAAATTAATTATATTTTTATCCTTCCTAAGCTTCATTACTCCTCTTTGGCCCAAGTCGTCATTATCCTATCTAGGAAGAATAAAATATAATAAATCCATTTACAATGATATTTGCTCCTATTTGGCCCAAATCGTCATTATCTTATCTAAGAAGAATAAAATATAATAAATCCGATTCTGATGATATTTGCTCCTCTTTGGCCCAAGTCGTCATTATCCTATCTAGGAAGAATAAAATATAATAAATCCCTTTACAATGATATTTGCCCTCAAGGCAAATCGTATTTACCATAGGGATTATCATTTATTTTTATTAAGCCAAATAAATTAATATAAGTGCTTTAATAATATTATTTTATTTTTTTATAGCACTTTATAATAATTTATTGTGACTTAAGTCACCCTTATATTTTTCCTTTGGATCAAATTGACAAAATAGATCAAAGGTCTTCGATTGGAAATGGGACATTACATAAAGGATCTTTATTTTCCAACCCATTATTCACAATCATTCTTTTGACAGTTCAAATCTTGCTTGTGGAAGCAAAGTTAGACTTATTGGAAGAGTCCAAACTACAATAGCATTAGAATGCTTGCAATTATAATCACTGCTATGATATTTCGATCAATATTTTGGAACGTTGGCAATAAGCGGTAGGTGCGATTGTGTATAACATATGGAATTTAGTTACTTTTCCTTGAGGCATTTTACTATTATTTATAGGGACAGATTACAGTGTGTTACATTGAATATTTTCATGAATCAATTGGGTATTAACAAAATGGCTTTGTTGGAAAGGACTTGGAAGTTTTCATGCCAACCGCTTTACTTGATTCTCGTGTCATGCAAATCACATGTCCTCAAACACACCTCTCAAATTGCAGTAGGGAATGGTCGCATTGCGACTCTTGTTTTAGAGAGGAAACAATATTGGATTTCATATATGTAACTTTCTACAAACATCCCCGATCATAAAGAACTCAAATTTGCTACAAGTCAAGTAGTTATGGCCCCGCATCTAAATGGAGAGAGAAACTAGTCATCCTCTGGAGTAAATACAAGAGAGCGAGCCCACCGGTTGTGCTTTGCACCATGGGAAAACGAGGAGCTAGTTTTAAATCACCGATAGAGCAAAAGGAAACAAGGTGTAGAAATATACGAGAGTTAAATATATCCAGGATCCTCATCGTGAAACTCCATCACTGGAGATGAATTTCCATGTGGCAATTGGTACAACTTACTATCGGTGTGGTGATGTTACAGTCCATTTAAAAAATAAGAAATATGTTACATCCATCCCGATACGAAAAATCTTATTTGTGTTGTTCTTGTTATAGAAACTATAAAGCAACACAACCTTGTTTGACCTATGAGTATCTTCTTTAGCATATAAGAAAAATAAGAAATATGTTACATCCATCCTTATACGAAAAATCTTATTTGTGTTGTTCTGTTATAGAAACTATAGCAACACAACCTTGTTTGACTTATAAGTATCTTGCTTAGCATATAAGATAACTAGCGATTGCATGTGTACAATCCAATGTGAACATCGAAGGGTATATGTTATTTGATTTAGAGGGATAGTTATTACTTTTGTAGTTGATGTTGATAGGGAGCTTGATTGATTTTATAAGTATAGATATCACTTTATTTAAAGGTTCCATCCGGGGTTCATTTTAAGACCCCCTTCGAAAAAATTAGTTTAGAATTGGTGGTGAATCTCCAAAATCGACTTTCGCATCAATGGCAAATTTCTAAAAAACCGTTTCGTGGCAAAGTCGACTAGGTGGGATGGTCGTCCATTATCTCCCGTCCAACCCAACCATCCAACTTGGGTTGGATGATTGTCCATCGTCTATCATCCAACACAACGCTGCATTATTCTGTACATTATCGTCGTCGAACCTAGGTTGGGCGACATCCATCGTCTGTCGTCGCCCAACCATCGACTTTGGGTTGGACGACCATACATTATCTGTCGTCCAACCCAATCGTCCATATATCATGAGTGGTAGCGTTATGGGAAGTAGTTTATTTGAACTAAACATGAATACACACAAATCGATAGATAAGTTTTCGACATGTATAATCTTTAACATGCTCGGATTGAACCTCTTGTATCTATTCTGAAAGTATGTAAACACACACTTCTTCATCTTTACAGGATAAGTCGTTTGCTACTGAGGTTGTGCTTACCCATTTTATCTTGAATATGTTCAATCCATTTCTGTTGTTCTGTGGATAGTTGTTTTTGTTGCAACAAGTACTTGAGGTTGTCATGATTCGTGTGAACTAAAAACTTACCACCTAACAGACTCCATTTTGCTAATATATGCATAGTTGGCAACATTTCTTTATTGTAAGTTGAATGTAGCATTTCTCTCAATTTTCAATTTCCCATCCACAATGCTTGCATTGAAATTTCCCATCCATCGACAATTGTTAACTGGACTTATCTGCCACTTATGATCATGCATGGTTTCCATCCACCGAGTATGGCTACAGGGCCAAACTTTCCGCTGGAAAACAAAAAACAGAGAACAATGGATACACCAATAGGGTGGCAACAAAATTTAGTAGTGACAATGGCACCACACACCCAAAAAGAATATCTTTATTGTATTTTGTTTGTAGTGAACATAATTAAAAATATGTTGCAAAGTAGTTTTTATTTATTTTATCATACAAAGGCTACAGTGTCCTTAAACAAAGGAAAAAGGAGGAGAGTGCATACACAGATATACCATGTAGATAGAGGAGGAAAAAATGTAAACAAATTTTATAGGTAAAGCGAATGAATTCAATTTATAAACAATTGCAAGTTACATTATTTAATCAAAATTCACGATCATTTGTAGTTATATAAATAATGTAGTTATACAAATAAATTAATCTAAATAATTTTATGGAATGGAATTGATTAAGATGGGCAACATAATGTTGGTAAAGAACATGCACAAATTCTTCCTTTTAGTGAGGTTGAATAGTAAGTAAAAATTATGCCCATATGCTTCACAAACACAAGTGTTGACCAAATTAATAAAGGAAAAGTGATGAGAATTAACAACACAACACGAAGATGATGTTACCATTCCCAACCTTTTTGAGACCCATAAGATGGACAAGGATATAAATAGTTTGATAAAGACCTTACACCAAATGCACACGTCATACAAAGTATCGTACAACAACATATCTCACCTATGAAACTAAAAAGAAATATATATTTTAAACCTATTGGTTGGTGAACTACACATTCGGCAAATAAGAACCTATTCTACTCATGTTACCAATTATGCTCCCGCAAGATTAACCATAAATTAATATATATTGAAAACTCTGAATAATAATATATATGTCGTGCAAAGATGTAAAGATTTAAACAATTTAGATTTCCAAGAATGAATGGACAAGTGTTAAAGTTGTTATCTCGACAACATGGATATAAAAATTTCATTCTCCATCATGAGATGTTGCTCATAGTGATTTTGAATCAAGTATTAGATAAATCCAATTTGAAGACCAACATACCTTCTAGATTGTGGACTGATTAGTGATGCTCACAAACAAAGACTCCAATGTCATTGCATTCAAACAATTTCAAAACAAATAAATATCCATAGTAAGATTTATAGCAAATAATTTACAAACCTTCTTGCTTCGTCATTCAACAAAATCAATGACTTGGATCTTGCAACCAAATGACTACATTATGCTACATCATGGTTGCTAATCATGACATAAGGAACTAAAAGTTGTGTTTTTCTTGTGTAAAAGAAGATGAAATGGAAGTTGTGTTTTTCTACAATATAGAATACGTTGATGATCCAACATTTTCTTAACAAAATCCTTAACCGAGAGCAACACTAGTTCCTGCAGTTCGTTAAAAAGTAAGCTTTCCAAATGGATAGGCACTGATACATATTGTTCCAACATCTTCAATAACTTTCTCAAGTTTCTTGTTTAATGAGATAAATGTTGTAAAAATAACCCTACCCAGTGCATTTATAGGAAAACAGGTGTCCTAAAAAAGGACCTCGCTATGACAACCACTCACTTAATACAGTTACCCACGGAACGTGTAACTGCAGATACCTTTTGAAGTATCATGTAGGATACCTATTACAGATGTATTGATGAAGGAAATCATTTTTCAGTAGTCACATCTACTGATAATTCAAAATACTCCATGCACTGAAAGTGTTTTCTACTAAAGTGATTCCACTATTAGTTCATAGTCATACAAATATCGATCATGCTCAAATTACTCAATGTATCTAGAGAAACATTCAAAGAACAATGAAACGAATAAAAGAAAGGTTTGGGAGCTTGACCTACTAATATGGATGAAAGCACACCTCTGCAAACTAAACCCTGGCATGTTGACAAAAATCAAACAAATAGACACAACATAAATGTAAACAACAATCCCAATTAGATTGTGTTTGGGACATGATCACTACGATAAATAAATTCTAAACCAAAGAACTAAATTTGCTAGATCAACCCTCACCACAAAATCCAGATAAGGTGTGAACTTAACATCTTTAAAGAAAAGAGTTACTGGAGCAAGTAAGAAAAATGACATTATTGATTTCATTGAGAACAAGTTTATATTGTCAGGGGATTCCTGAAATGAAAAGGGTTCAAAATGTCAACACATTTGTCTTACAACATCAATCTCACTAAATAAGTCAAAACTTAGCAAGGGTGAAACCAAATTATTAAAACAAGGCATGACCATTGTTTTAAAAATCGAACCGGCCGAGTGTTGGACCGGATTGAGTCGGACATATTCAAACTTTATGGACCGGTTTGCTAAAATACACATAAAAATTATATTTTAATGAAAACAATATATTTTAAAGATTAGAAACCATGAGTCCAACAATTAAACACAAAATATGCAAAGTTTGCTCATGTATATACTATACAACATGCAAGAAAGGTGTTTAAAGCAAAATAGCAAAAAATAGGGTTTAGATCAACTAAAAAGATGAAGTTTTAATTAAAAAAATTTATTTTCAACTTTGGTGCCATATTATGCAATTTTTTTCTGGCTCAACCAATTGGGCGATTGATACCAAACTAGTCCACTTTGGTCCGTTTTTATACCGGTTTGTGCAAAAAAATAATTAACCGATCAAACCAACCGATTCCAGTTCGACCAGTTTTAGAAACACTGGGCATGATATACATTATATCATCAAACTTAATAACACAAAAAAAGAAATTCAGTCTACTCTGTTAGCTATTACAAAAAAAGGAACTAATAGGAGGGAAAATATGACCTCTTTCCTCACCATCTATTTCTTGCTAAGCACATTACGAGACTGAGAAGTCACATTTGAAGCCATTGCACTCCAAAATCCTGCATGTAATCCAAAAATAGAGAAGATTGCATTTCCAATGATTTTTGAAATCAACTGACTTCTATAAATATCAACACAAATTTGATTTATTGATATTGGATTCAGTCTTCAAGACAATATGAATTGAACCGCAGACCAAAGTTAAAATTTACAACTCAATATGTTGTACTATACAAGTATTCTATTCTACTGGGAAAGAATGTTTTTCCTAGAGACACGCTTCATCAGATTTGGCAATTTTGGGCTTCAAGAATAGAGATATATCAGTAAATATTAGTTTACAAGGTAGGAGTAAGCTGACTCTAATGAGGTGCATTCACTTACCAGTTAAAAGAAGCCTCTGTAAGAGATGCCAATGCTACCCTACCAACAATAAGTGCAAGAGAAGAAACAACCAATGGATTTGGTATCTGTATATGTCCACACAGGCCTCATTAGGTAACTGAATTTTCACTAAAAATATGGCAAAGTTATTTGGTAGATATATATGAAACACTTCGTATACAACTTAAAATAAGAAAAGAAGTCTCCAAAGATTGTAAGTTATACATCGAACTTCAAATAGTGAAAAAGATAAAAATATGCATTCTTATATTACAAAGGTGATTGTGCATGTATATTCTTCCAATTCAAATCATGAAGAAAAAGGGGAAAATAATATATTTGGCCTGAGAAAAAGAAACGATGTCGAAAGTAGCACCTAATGAACCTCACTTTGAGAAGATGTGTTGAAAATAAATTCGAAAGCAAATGCAAATTAACACTAATGTCGATAATAAGTGAGAAGCAATGTGTACCAGTTCTATTTTTCTACATGTGTAAGACAGATGATGACTAACTATTCACTTGTCCTCACCTAATTTCATTTCATTGTATTCTAGTTATGTGGACAGTCTAGGTGACTACTTATCCTGTTATCTGAGTTTACAAAGAACGCTTATTTTGTCAAAGCCCCCACCTTGTAATTGAACAAACAAACATGAAATGGAAGTTGTGTTTTTTCTACAATATAGAATACAATGATGATCCAACGTTTTCTTAACGAAATCCTTAACCGAGAGCAACACTAGTTCCTACAGTTTGTTAAAAAGTAAGTTTTCAAATTGGATAGACACTGATACATATTGTTCCAACATCTTCAATAACTTTCTCAAGTTTCTTGTTTAATGAGATAAAAGTTGTAAAAGTAATCCTACCCAGTGCATTTATACGAGAAACGGGTGTCCTGAAAAAAGGACCTCGCTATGACAACCACTCGCTTAATACAATTACCCACAGAACGTGTAACTACAGATACCTTTTGAAGTATCATGTAGGATACTTGTTACAAATGTATTGATGAAGGAAATCACTTTTCAGTAGTCACATCTACTAATAATTCAAAATACTCCATGCACTGAAAGTGTTTTCTACTAAAGTGATTCCACTATTAGTTCATAGTCATACAAATATCAAATCATGCTCAAATTACTCAATCTGTAACTTGAAACATTCAAAGAACAATGAAACAAATAAAAGAAAGGTTTGGGAGCTTAACCTACTACATATGGATGAAAGCACACCTCTGCAAACTAAACCTGGCATGTTGACAAAAATCAAACAAATAGACGCAACATAAATGTAAACAACAATCCCAATTAGATTGTGTTTGGGACATGATCACTACGATAAATAAATTCTAAACCAAAGAACTAAATTTGATAGATCAACCCTCACCACAAAATCCGGATAAGGTGTGAACTTAACATCTTTAAAGAAAAGAGTTACTTGGAGCAAGTAAGAAAAATGACATTATTGATTTCATTGAGAACAAGTTTATATCGTCACGGATTCCTCAAATGAAAAGGGTTCAAAATTTCAACACATTTGTCTTACACCATCAATCTCACTAAATAAGTCAAAACTTAGCTAGGGTGAAACCAAATTATTAAAACAAGGCATGACCATTGTTTTAAAAATCGAACCCAGAGGCTCGAACCGGTGAGGGTTGGATCGACCGGGAGTCTGGATTATTCTAAGAGGATATAATCATGCTACCTTGTAGTTAAGCTAAATAATAACATAATTAAATCCAACAATAAATTCAATAAAAATAACATAATTAAACCCAACAATAAATTTAATCTAAAATAACATAATAGTGTATACCCAGTAGTAAATTAAATCAAAAATGACATAATTTTGAATACCCACATGTAACAGGAGAAAATAAAGGATATGTTCATTCACAAAAACACAAACCTTTTATTAAAAAAATAGAAAAAGGAAGTTGTGAATAAGAACTATGTAAAACCCTAAACCCAATCGATAAAAATGATACCTTGTCTCCATTGTTTTTGATGAAGAAATCTTTTTCCTCGGTGTAGAGGAGAGACCTCGGCTCTGTTGGGTTTCGAGCTTGGCCATTGTATAAAACTTTATGCTTCAATTTCTCGGCCAATTGTTTGGGCTTTAAAACTTACGAGTCATGTTGTTGCAAAACAAAATCTTATCCTCGCTTATTATATTCCATAATCTTAACGATAAGAAAAAGACCCTCTCTATTGCCTTTTCTCTTTCTTGTTTTGGGTTTCCTTCAAATTTTGAAGTGAGATTGATGTTTTTTTCTGTTTTGCTTTTGTTTTTACTTCACACCGTCTTGAAAATTGTGGTGCTTTTGACACCAATTGAAAGCTAAAATGGTATCCACTAATTGAATAAGGATTTTGTCAAACCGGTGGTGGATAAATATTGGTTTTATATTGAGTACAAACATATGTTTATCTTGTGAGTCCATGAGGCTCATAACATCCCACTACACTTAGTAGCTCGGACCCCAGGCTAGATTTGCGCCCGTATACAGGACCACACCTGCCTCATACGAGCCCCGGTGAACACTGCAATGCCGACGTAGCTACCCATGTCAGGACTCAAACACGGGTGGTGGCTCGATACCAAATATAACGAACCGTTACCAATACCTCGAGGTGTTAGTGAAATCCACACATGAGGATCATAACATTTTACTTGACGCCATCTTGAAAATTGTTTGGTGTTGACACCAATTGAAAGCTAAAATGGCATCCACTAATTGAATAAGGTTTTCGTCAAACCGTGGTGGATAAATATTGGTTTTATATTGAGTACAAACATATGTTTATCTTGTGAGTCCATAAATAGAATAGGCTTCCAAAAATGACAATACAGTGTGGACTAGATTATCAATATCTTCTTTTTTTTTCGAAACTGTCCACATAATGAATGATGAATAGACATCTGTAACTCCACCTTAACCATATTTTATTGGAAATTTGGTGTACGAGACACTAATTGTTGAAATTTATTGAAGAATTTAACATAGTAATTGTAGTAAAGAGTTAATTGCAAAAATTGTGAAGTATATGCTTGAATTCATATATGGTCAAGAGGCAATTCAAATATTCGGTCAATTTGGAGATTTCTTTATCAGAAAAAGATAAAAGAAATATCTACAATAGTTCCATAAATCCACACGGAAATACCTTGGGTAAACAGATTGTAGAATGAATATAACTAAAATGGAGGAAGCAATGATATTGATCCACATATTTCTAGTCAGAAACAGAACTATCTAAATAAAACTTTAGTATGAGAGTTTTGAGAAAGCTTAAACACACCTTGAAAGCTAACCAGGCGATAGTTATGGCCTATATGAAGAGTATCTTCGGGGAGAAGAAGTTTGAGTTGCTTCCCGAGCTATTGATTCAATGTTCTTTAGAGAAAGTGTTGTAACAAGAGGCACATAGTGCCTAAGATTTGAACCCATCACCTCATTTGCACAAACAGACCAATAAATCCTTGAATCTTACCCTTGGATGCTCCACAATTTCGATCTAACATCTAAAGCTTGACAGGTTCCCCATTACTTTGCAACCACTGAGAACAACAAGAACAAACAAAAATCAACTAAATTTGGGGTATTTGAAAAAATTAGGCATCCGAATAATATCTAGAAAAATAGTAGTTTCCTGACAATAAGCCCAAAAAGTCCATGGGACAATGATTGCTTTGAAAACGACGGGGATCGAAGTGGAGGCTTACTAATGCTACCCTACGGAAAGAAGAAAAAAAGAACACAACGAAACCCCAATTTATGGTTTAATTCTTTAGAGCAAAACACTGTCTGTTATTTATGGGATTCTTCATAAGCTCAAGCGGTAAAAATGGCTCCGAACAGGACCATGAGCCTCTCACAAATGAAGGATCTCCTCGTCCTCCAAAAGACAGGTTTAATTTAGCCTACATCTCCGACTTCATACGAGGCACAAGGTTTTTGCTCCCGTGGAACACCTACATAATGGCCGTGGATTATTTCACTATATTTACCCAAGAAAGCAAGTGTACGGGGTTTTTCTATAGTGTACATGGTGCCATGGTGCATCGCTTTCCTTTTAGTTCTGCTCAAATGGGTGTGAGGTCTAATGCTCAAGTCCAGGATCAATTTAGGGATTTCTTTGTTTTTGTTTGCAGACTGCAAATGTGAACCCTTCAAGGCAGATTGTAATGCCCTGTCTCGAGACACCGAAAAACCAGACCAAAGTATAGCAAAAAAATTTAGGGTAATTTTTTTTTTTGAGTGATTACTAACTATACTAAAACTAATTATACAAACCGATTCCCGAAAATTATTTATTTTAACTAAATTGATTAACCTCATTACTCAACCACTAGCCAAAACAATTTTCATTTATTTAATTAATATTAGATTTAGCTTATATTAAGTTTACACACATTTAATACCTAGCTCTTTTAATTAAAATTTGCCACAAGAAAGATAACTCCTCATTCTTAAATAAATTTAATTTCCCATATCCAAAAGGTATGTAGGGTAACTTATGGACCCTAGGATAGAATCACTCTCAGCCCTTGATCTAACAATCCCTAAAATTACCCTAGAATTTCTTTATGTTCTTTTCCCTTCTTTTATTTACCTTATTCTCTCCTTTTGGTTTTATCTTGCTCTCTTATTTACAGTTTGGAGGAGCTATGGAGTTTCTCTTTCTTCTCATTCTTCTTCTTCTATTGTTTCAGCTTTGCCCTTTGGATGTGCAGGTTTTGGAGGGTTGTACAGAGATTTTCTTCATTGCTTTTACCCCTTTCAAAATCTGGTTGAGCCAGATTTAAAATTGTATATATATATGTAATGGAAAGTCATGTAGCCTCCCCTTTGCAAACCCTGGTTGAGAATGTATATATTGTGTCTGAGATAAGGAACAATATATATATATATATATATATGTAATGGAAAGTCATGTAGCCTCCCTTTAAAACCCTAGTTGAGAATGTATATATTATGTATCTCGAGATAAGGAACAATATATATATATATATATATATATATATATATATATATATATAGTTATTATTAATATTTATTTAACTTATTTTATTTATTTATTTCTTCTTTTTTTTCTTTGCATGGTGGGGTGAGTTGAGGGGCAGTGAGGGCGGTGAAGCACTTGTGGCCGCATGGCGGGGAGGAGGGAGGCGTGTGTGGGGCGGCGTTGCGCAGGAGGAGGAGGAGGAGCGGAGAGGAGGGCCATGCGGGTAAGGGCGGCGGCAGTGGTGCGCGGGGGAGTGGCGCGAGGCGGCCGCGAGGGGACGGGGAGGGTCGGGTGGCGGCGCGGTTGCGGTGGCGTCCGGGAAGGACGGGGGCAAGGTTTGAAGGAGATCGCGAGGGGGGGGGGCCGAACCCCCCCCCAACCATACCCATTTTTTTTTATTTAAATTCACGCAAATTATAATATATATCAAAGTTATGTATATTTTAAGATGCATTAATCTTGTATGATATATATATATATATATATTTATTTTATTTACAATTAATACCAAATTTTATATATATATAATATATATATATATATATATATATATATATATCAATGTTATTACAATTCACTAATATTAGGCATATGAAAGTTTCATTTTATATACAGCTACCCATGCACTCACACCTATATGCATATGAATCGGTATTTATTTTTTTTATTATTATTATTATTTTAAAGCATGAAGGAATAAACAACAAAACTGAACTCATAATTTTATTAGATAAAGTGTGTATAATATACAAATATTATTAGCTTTGTACCATGATACATTAGTAATCCCCAAATACATTTAAACTCCTATAACAAGAGTGAAAAAATTCACTTCACTTGAAGGTCAAAATATCAACATACAAAACCATCTCTCAAGAGAAGAAACCACTTATTTTAATCATTTCATTGGCTTTTAAAAATACAAAGTTATTTCAACATTTACCATGCAAGAATGGTTTATATCAAAAGAAAGATTAAAGCTGGAATTTATTACAACATATGAAACAAATTACAAGATGCCCAAAATACACAAGATAGGACTTTGCAAGGCTCCATTTCATGATTGAAGGAGGTACACAATACTATTACAACACTTATGGTTTCAAAGCTACAAACCATAACCTCAACATGGTAAACTTAAAAAGAAATGAAACCACTTGGTATAACAATATCCACGTGAGATTTAGAATTAGGAATCTCCCAAAATTTGGGGAAATCAAAATACCAAGATAACCAAGAATGCTCCCACCATCTTCAAGCTTTAGGCTCTAACTTTTCCTCCACATAGTCTCCAAACACAAAGAGAACAAGGCTTGTTTTACCACCCAACCTTCAGGCATCATTACATGCCTTTCCAAGGGTTGGAAGACATGCTAGCCTCCCCCAAGCCCATGGGAGAGAGAGCTAGCTTCCACAACTTTGAGCACAAGATCTTTAGGGAGACAAACACCACAATACACTCACAAACAAGACCAAACCATGCACGAAGGAAAAATACAACATTGAGCAATAAAAGAAAAGAGGAGAAACCATATTCATCCTCTAAATTTGGGGAAGAGTAGATGAGATACCCGAAAGTGACATAAGGTGTGATCTAACAAAAGAATGCACACATCAAACTTCCTTCTCCACCTTATTTCTCCGAAGTCAACAAGATCCTCCTTATTACTCCACCCATTCACCAAAAATCCTTCTTGGGAGGATTTTCAAACCCCTTGGGTTTCCTCTCCAAGAATGGGAAAGGGGTTCAAACCAAATGAACCCCTTTACCCACCTCAAACCATATGAGGGGAGTAAAGAAACCGACATGACTTGCCCATCAAGCCATAAGGTTTGAGAGGGAAAATCCCTCTCTCTTCCCCCCAAATAACTCAAACATCCATCAAACCATATGATGGATGGAGTAAAAAGCAATACAACAAATATACTCAAGCAACAAACCATACAAGCAACTAAACAAATAAATCAACTATGAGCAAGCTAAGATTTAGTAAAAAACATACCACATAAATGAGCTCAAGAGGTTACCTCTAATAGCTCTCCAAAACAAGATTTTGCAACTTTCTTCCTCAAGCAATCCTCAAGCTCCAAATTTCTCAAGCACCAAGCCAAAGCTCCAAAAAGAAGAACCAACCAAAAAAAAGTCCCTCACTATTCCCATGGATGGGAATTTGAAGAGGAGAAAGCAAGCATCCTCACAAATGAGGGGGTGACATGTGTCACCCCTCTCCCTCAACAAGGTCAAAGATGCCAAAACAAAAGAGAGAAAGGGTGAAATTATCTTTTTGCCCTCTTCTCCCAAATTCCCTAAAATGTTAGCAAGACAAAATAAGAGCAACTTTTAATAAACACTCAAATCCACATCCCTTACATGGATGTGACCAAACAAGTGGTAAAAAGGGAGGGAAAACTCCCTCAAGCCTTGAAAATAAGCCCCCCTACCCATTAGGTAGGGTCCAAGGGCTCATTTTTGTGTTGGGGGAACTCCCAAGCTATAAAGGGACCCCCAAAAATGCCCAAAATACCCTAATTTCGGGTTTTGCATTTTTGGCACAAGGGTAGAGGGTGTGGGGACCACCCAAGGGTCTCACATGTGACCCTAAACCCTTGTGATTAAGTGACACATTAAACATAATCAACAATTTAAAAGAAAGAGGAGTTATTAACTCCCAAAACAAGTTTACATCATAACCAACTACCCTAACCAAAATTAATAATTCAAAGCACAATACATTACATACATTGGGGTCACTCATAGTGCCCAAAATAATAATCACCTATACTAAGGCTTCACACAAAGAACATGGCTAGGACTCAGCCCGTGGGCTGCTTGTGCAAGATTGTGTAGCTAGTCTGAATCCCACGTTCTCCTATGACCTGTCACCTGCACACTCATTGCACACATTAACCGCATCTGTCCAATACAAGAGTAAACTAGCTGCTCACTAAGCGAATAGATTCAAACATGTAAATTAATGATATCACCATCATCAATGTGGAATGCACAATCTCACACAATTCGTCGTATGTTAGGTATTACAATACATATCATGTCATATCACCATGTCATCATGTATCCTTATCAGCAAAACGAATACGTTACAAAATCAAGGTATGTGACTAAACTAATTATCCAACATGTATCAATTTGACCTAAATCACATAGAAAAGTGTTAGTGTCCACAATATCAAATAAAAGGTGTCAACCTACTAATCTAGTTAAATTTGCGCTACGCACTCCAAATCACCATACGTGTTCATGAAGGCAAACCAACATATCCAAAATCCATAACTGTGGTTTAAGAATTCAGCAGATCATAGAGGCTAGAAAAAGTGGGCACTACACGATGCAATTTTTTTAGGCACATAGTCATATGCACGCAGTGTAAAAGTTGTGTTAATGGCAAGCCGACACCATAGATGACCACCCCATACCCTTGAACAAAGTGGCAGCCAAAATCGAAGATGCACACACAGTGATGATGATGAGAAACCATAATACTCGTGAATACTAAAAAGCAAGACATGATCTCGAAAATATAATGTATGAATTGTATAGCTCCAATCAAAATCTTTTTCTTAGCATATTATACACAATCCCGGTGTTTGGCCGATTTAAAGCATGCAAACGGTGAAAAACAACTTAAGAAAGCAAAAACAGGATAACAACCGTCAAATTTAATCACATCTACAAAACGTCAAAACACTCGTCAAGTTTAAGGCAGGTGGCGTGAATGTCCACAAACCCCTTTCCCATAGGGGTAACGCCTTCTACGTGATTATATTCAACAATTATTTGGTAAAATTAAAACTAGCATTGCATGTGTACCATGCAATGTGAACGTCGAACAATATATGTTATTTGATTTAGAGGGATAGTTATTACTTATGTAGTTGAAGTTGATAAGGGGTGTGATTGATTTTGTAAGTGTAGATATATAGATGAAAACATTATTAATTTTAGGTCTTGTTATAGTTGAAAGAGCTGCCATTGAAGTGTACACATCCATTAGGAATGTTACACCAACTGGGAAAAATAATCCTAACAACAAGATGTGATGAAGATGAAGTAAAACTCCTAATGAATTTGTAAACTCTAGGAAAAGCTTTAAAAACTCGGATTTTACCTTATATAGCATTACCAAATTCTTAATGCTATGAAGAGAGCTCTAGATTTAACTTATAAATATCAATAGAAAGTATTATATTAAAGTTTGAAACATATGAAATTAAGGAGTAACTCCATTCTTACCATTAGTGACCAAAACACTTTTAAAAATGATTCCCACTTAATACTTTTGCATTGACGATTAATAGGAAGAATATTCTTAAGTGTTAGAGATAAAAAGGATAATTGGAATGTTTTCTCGAGAGAGGGAACATCCAACACTCACAAACGAGTCATACATCTTCTTACACACCACCTTTTGCAAGTATCAAATAGTTGTTAATTTGACAAAACAATCATTTTTTTGTTTTTGGCCAAAAGATTTAATGGAAAACACAAGGACGCCTCACAATGTAATCCTGACTCATCCTCGGGATGTCCTTGAGGAATTGCTTTTGTGTCTCCATAGTAAATCTCATATCTGCACTATTGTGAACCGAGTCCTTAAAAGATAGTAATTCTATGGTTTCATTTCCGAAAAGTTCATATCACAACTCTTCATCCTCAATCAAACCCTATCATTCATTCTATATTAGAAGAAGAATTTCTCCAACCAAGTAAAGATCAATCCCAAAATAGTATAGAGTGATAATGTAGCTCGTAAGTTTCCTATACCACTTGTGAGAGATGTTATTATGGAGGACTAAATTATGATTAATAAAATAAGTCTTGAAGTGGGAAACCAAGCTAAACTTAATGCGTACAGGATAATGGACCTCATGTCCCACAACACTTATGGGAAAATATAGCATATCTCTATCTTTTACATTATAGCCTTTATTTTACAACTTTTTCTTTTCCCTACAAGCACCCTTACAACCCTTAGATAGCTCTTGTTGACCACCTAATGGCACTCTCTTCTCCCTTAGCTCTTGCTTTTTCTTAGATGTCCCCGGGATCTAGTAAGGTGTTACACCTCATATCCTTAGTGATTGAGTGTAGATTCCCCTTATGGTTCCTTTACAACCTTGTATGCATACGACTCTTGTTCTATAGCCCTAGACCACTTTGTGGACCGAAAATTTGTGTGTGTTGGCCCTAGAATAGTCTTCTGCCTTATGTTATTTTAGAGGATCCCCATAGATCATTCTTTGCTTACTTACAAAGAGCATGAAAGGGGGTGGGGATTTTGCGGTGAAGTATAATTTTCACTCCTTTTTGGACCTGACATTAATTTCCAAAACACCTAGAATAGTCTTCCGCCTTATCCTATTTTAGAGGATCCCCATAGATCATTCTTTGCTTACTTACAAAGAGCATGACAGGGGTGGGGCTTTTGCGGTGAAGTATAATTTTCACTCCTTTTTGGACTGACATTAATTTCCAAGTTTAATATTATTCGGCCCAATGTAAGGACCACTAAAATATGGATGGTAGATGGAATTATCCCTGAGATCTGCACCTCTACCTTCTTTTGAAAAGATTTTTGTGGCACTCCATAAAAATGTCAAAGACAAAATAAAAAGGTCTAATGGACGTTTACATGGTATACTTTGCTTTTACTTGGTGAAGGTTGCACTCTCCATGCAACATGGCTCCATATCTCCCATCCCTACTCTCCAATTTTAACACTTGACTCCATTGTGGATAAACTCCTTAATTATTAATTTTCCTCTGTTTTCAGAGATCTACAAAATTGTAAATTATTTTATGATTTATTCCAGAAATATGTGTCTCTATAGCAACTGTCAAGGCACAACATATAAGATCTCAACTTGTGCTTAGTCTTGTGTAAAAATGGACAATCTGAGTGGATTTACATGCAAAAAGTAAATAATAATTGGCCCACAGTAAGAGTGCTACATCTATCACTTCTATGGGCACATTGCAGCTTCATGTCTACCAAATTAGAGTCCTCTTGCATCAAATCAATCAATACAAAATATATCCTTAGTTCTAGGAAAGCATCAACTGAATTTCCACTGGTGAGAAAAGAAAAGGAAAAGAAGAAGAAAACCCAAATGAACTGTAAGGAAAAAGGTCAAATTGAAGCCATTCTCGCTGAGGGAATCCCTTCTAGAGATTTAAATTTGAATCAAATGGATAAAATATCCTGATGTGTTCAGCCTTCGGAGCAAGTAAGGATCTGGAATGATGAAAGAATCCAAGTCCTAAAGAAGTGGAAAACCTCTTGAGGATCCTCTTCAATGGCAATAAGTTTTGGCACAGATGTTACAGCAGTAGGTAAAAGGCTATCAAACACTCGGAAGCCCCTGAAAAGGATTTATTTACAATTCTTAACATAAAGTTTGATGAAAACTATATTATAACATCATTCCCATTTTGATAAATATACAAACAATTTACAACATAATAACAATTAATATACTTGACTGATTTAAAAATCGAATATTTCATTTTAAAATTGATTGAACAAATCAAGGATAAAGCTATCAAGGTATAATAGAAAATAGTATCCAAAATAGAGTTTGGGATGAGAATTTGGAGCCTAAATACCAATTATATAAGAGAATAACATATTAAGTTCCTATATATTTTGCTTTTATGTGCAAGTGCATGATAAACCTGTCTATTAAAGTGTCATTTTACCTTTTGTATTCATCTGCAAGTCCTTAAATACAAAAGAGGAAAAAAGACATACCCAGAGCCCTAAAACAACAATTAGAGCACGAATCTATGTGATATTAAATCCATTTCACAAGATGGAATTGCATTAAAGTTTAATCAAAAGTAATCAAAAAAATCAAAGAACAACATAGTTGCAATAAACAAAGGAAAAGGTCCTTCAGTGCAGAAGGCAAATAATCCCACAGGCCCACCATGAATTGGGTGATTTCTAGAGGATCGGTTCCATCATAAGCCACACCTTTAATTAAATCTAGATTGCTATGAAAACATAACAAAATAACATACCAACAATCAACTTAAAAGTATTTCATCTATGACAGATTGTCTTCTATGTTAGTAACGTTAAGTAGTTTCTTCTTATATAAAACGCAGAAGCCATTCCTGAACAAAGCTTATCAACAATACGAGAATTCATCGGGAAGGCTAACAATCCTAATTGACAACATCATGACTAACTAACCCAGATGCAGAGTCCCCTGAAATTAGACAAAATAAATACCAAATGGCAGACATAAATAAAACAACTCTTGAATGCTATCTCGATAGAGCTAAGGACCTCGAAAATAATGCTTCATTCACTCGATGCTAATAATATATTCTACGAGAAATGATAAATAGCAAACCCATCGCGAGCATGCAAAATTGGAAAAGTAAAAATGTTAAAAATAGCAAATCTATAAAATTAGCTCATCAAAACCGTCATTTAGGCCATCAAATTTGACATAGTCCCATGAATGTCTGCAAAGCTCTTTCCCATAGGGGGGACACCTTCGGCATAAACATATTTTTCTTTTATCATTTTTTAAATATTATCTTTTAAAAGGAAAATTGTAATTTAAAGACAATTACAATCCAAAATTATTGTGACATTCACTAGTACATATGGTTTTAATATGTTATCAAGTTCTTTTTTTGTCTTGACTAGGTTTTGGGTTATTTGCAACAATGTCCGTTTATTTTTGAACCCACATTTGTTGCATTTTTGTTTCATATCGATCAACACTTTCAAACAATTTGCAATAGTAGAATGTGATTACAAAACATTTTTTCTTGGGCACATTTTTTTAAATATTCAAAAGTAGACCATAACAAACGATATTTGTATACAACGTTGAAGTTTTAGAGATTGTCGTATTGCATTTACTAATAATTTCTTTTTCATATTATTAACTTTAATTTTTGTCATTTTCTTTACACTTGTGAAAGTGTGAAAATTGTCTTTTTTTTTTTTTTTAATATTTCTTATAACATTTCAGTTTTTTTTTGCCTTTTACTATCCAAGGTTGTTGGTGTTTTGTATGTGTTTAAACATCATTCTATGGTATAAAGTACGAGTTATATTTTCATATTCATGATTCATGCTCGACATAGCAGTCATTTAGATGTAATAGAGAATTTACAAGAAATAATCTTGAATATATATAACGACCAAGTTCTAATACTATCAATCACCATTTTCATGTATTTTATTAATTCGACGCAATCAAGTCATATACACACAATTAAGTCTACTAGTACTTGTGTGTATTGTTTCTTACATGGCATAATGTTGTACAAATGTTCGTTGAATGGTATATGGCTTTATATTACACAATATCGGTAATCTTTTGTCGATATTTTGAATCCATGTACGATCCATGCTTATTGACTTTATCCAGTTAGTTTGGTAAGCTTGAAACTTACCCAAAAGTATATTTCTTTAATTACATGTACTTCTTACAATGTTCCCACATTGAAACTAATCAAACATGGTAGATTTGTTTCACAAACAAAAACTCTAAGATCCCGATTTGCTTTTACATTTGTTTTAAAGTTTTACACAAGTAATTTTCCTCCTGGTTGCCACAAACCATCAACTTCGGCAGGATTTGCCATATCACGGCCTTGTTCTTTTGGTTTTCTCTTTTATAATTTCTTTGTCACTTTCTTTTTGTATGTTCCTAGGTTTTTACCAAAACCATTGGAGTATGGTCGTGGCCGACCAAAACCTTACTTCTATAGTTTTGATCATCTTTTTAACAACCCCTTTGACCCTAGTTTTGGGTCACATGAGTTTTTTTGCCATTTAAAGTCCTAATTTGAATTCAACGAGTATAGATAGATATATTGGGGCACTAGAATATTTAGGACACAAAAAGAGGCACAAACATAGAGAGGACAAAGAATATTGAAGTTGTAAAATAATAATCTTTAAATTTCTAAAGCATCCATGTACCAAAAGTAGAGATCAAGCATGTAGACAAACATATAACATTTACTAGTTGTTTGCATCCATTGAAAAGATAAGGGTTGGGATAGTTGCACTACATATGATTAGTTGTTGAAGGTATTACATGTGTATATTGATTGTCACATTGTTAACTAGTTGAGGGCCCTAATAAAGCTCAGGTCTTCTCTACTTCAACATATGTCCCAAAATACATTTATTTTTCCTTTCCATTCTACATCCTTAAAGGTTGAATTAGGATTTTGGAAAAGGATAAGAGTTTCCTAGTGGCTTGCAGTGAATCCAAGAAAAATCCATAAGGTTTTAGAGGCTTAGTGACGAAAGAACCCATTTGCAAATTTCCTTTTATTGTTAGAGACAATTTTCATTTCCTTACTATATGGATTTGGTTGTCATTTTCATGCATATACGGATTTGATTACCCATGACAGTTCTTTGTTTGAACTACAATTTTTGAATTCCATTCACTTTGTTGTTTGGCCTCTTTTTTGTTATCTATTGTTGATGACGATCTCCATATTCACACTAAATCAATTATTACCCTACAAACCTTAATAGTATTTTGTACTTAGATTATTTTCAATTTTTCTATATTCTAAACCTTTCAATATGACGTAGGAGCATCTAGGTACATAATGATTTTTAATTTTGACAACGAAATTTTTAATTGTCAATCTCTAACGAGTGTGAAGCCCTTGACGGGGGTCAATTTTGATCACTAAAAGGAGAAAAAAATCTCAAGTTCTAATAAAAACAATCATCCTAAAGGTAATGGTAATGTCATTATATCATAAATATTTATTATGATGTCATCACTACTTAAATACTCAACTTTATCATTAAAAAGATCATAAATGTAATGATAATGCCATTTTGAGATCATAGATGATGATGTTATCACTATTTTTAGTCCAATTTTAAATCCTTATCACCTCTAGTAATTCATATCTTAGGAATGAGGGTTTAGATGTGTTGAATGCACAAAAGTGAAGTGATAATATTCAATGATACAAAATAAATAAAATAGAACTGGAATAACAAAACTAACTATAATAATTTGTTTGTTTCATACATGGCATACTCTAAATAGAGATGTATACGTGTCTATCTTCTACTATTTGCTTGATATATAATGTTACATATGTATATACATATATTACAAAGCCACAAAGGCATAAGGAATCTTATAGAAGATGAATTGGTTGCGCTTCCATGTGCGACACTTTACCTTCCAATGGTTATGCAAATGACCGCTCATTGCCGGATGCATGTTATGCTAACAAATGTTCTAGTATAACACAAGCCCTACAAGTGCCACTTACCATGGCACATGTGGTGTAGATTGTCCACAAGGCTAGTGCATAATTTGGATGATTCACACCAAGGATCCAACGTACACAACATGTTTATAGGTGTTACACAAATGACTAGTGTTGTGTTGAGGTTATATATGTTGGCTAAGTTAGATCGTGTGGAGTGCATGGAAGCTATTATACACAAAATGTGGAGTTGCACCAAACAACGAGGAGATTTATCATCAAAAATTGTTGCAGGTGTTTCCTCACAAAGGGTGAATTGCCCCACAAAAGAGTTATGCCCTTGAAAAATATGATTTTGGGGCTCCACCCCACTTTGTGGGAGAGAGATGTTGTCTTTTGAGTAGGATGGTGTGTATCCTAGCCAATGTTTTAAAAACCGGACAAACTAGAACTATTGTGTTGGCATGTAAAATGTCTCTAAATTTTACTTGACAACCCTACGGAAATTTTTGTCACTTTTTGGTCAAGTGGGTCAAAATTGTCAAATTGTCTCTTTTCAAAGATCAACTTGTGTGGAAGGTTTCAGAGCCTTAGATTGTTTTAGAAGCCTAGATTGCAGTCAGGGAAAGGTCTCGTAGTTTTCTTTATGACAAGTATGGTTTAGGAAATATTCTGTGAGCTTCATAATGGTTTTGGGAAAGCTTTCTCTCTAGGCGCTTTTGAGGAAAATGTGTGTGATCATTAAAGAAGGGTCAACTTCGAGAAAGGTTTCATGAACTCGGTGGTGTTGGGAACTCAAATTATAATCATTGGAAATCCTCCAGGTCTACTATACGATGGAATTTGTAAGATAATGTTATGGGAACATAAAAAGCATAAACCTTCCCATCACCAAGGCACAATGGTCTTTCCAGACAAGGGAACTTGCACTGAAGGTTTCGAACACCTCGGCATAGACAAAGGCTAACAAGGGGCCAAGTTGAAGAACATTGAACCCCCTTCATGAACCAAGTGTTATTTTGGTTCATACTTGTCTCAAACTCCTACAACAACTCAACTCATTGGCACGCCTTCCTAGGAAAAAGTGGTAAGTTGACTAAAAATTCATGAAGAACTCATTTTCAAAGTTTATAAATACTTTCATTGGATTCCTTGGCCCGTTCCCAATCAAACATATATTATACACCCCAAAAAGGTTAAGTTTCGACCCCACCAAAAAGTGCACTCTGCGTTCTAATTCTTCGTTGACATGATGATGTCATTAAGTGCACTTTGGACACTTTGGGAGCTTGGCAACCTTTAGGGTGTGCATTGCACTTTGTAATCTCCACTTTGCATTCCCACCTTCCAAAATGTGCCCCCTCCCATTAGTGGATAAAAAAGGTCAAAAGTAATGAGAAAAAGAAAAATTGAGAAGATTTTGCATGTGGGTCCCACCTCTTCCCCTTTACTTTACCGCACTATCGAGGTGCAACTGCACCACCAAAGTGCGCCCAATCTTAGTGGAAGCACATTTTTGAGGTGGAGATTGCAAAGTGGGTGCACATTCCACTTTGCATTTGCAAAACCAAATCTCCACCTCCATGTCCAAGTCATTTTTGAATCTCCACTTCCCTCCAAAAACCCAACTCCACAAAAAGGTAAAGTGCAGCACATGAAACCACCCAAAAAGCTTGCTTTTCTTCCTCTCATGTCCACAAAACCACTTGTGTGCCCTAGCTTTCCCATACCTTGTTTTGCTCATATCTCTTGATCCCTTTAGTCAAATCCCTCTCAAATTTTGACCACATCATCCTCTCAAAAACGCCTTGACATTGATATGAAGAACATAACATATGGTGGAGTGTATTATTTTCCATGATCTCTTGAAGATTGTAGCTGTTAAAACCTTGTTTTGGCAAAACCACTCAAAATTGATTTGATCATTGCTCAAAACCACATGAAGGAAACCTTTGAAACTTTGCCAATGATCTCTCCTTGCAAAAACCTTCATTTTGAGCTATCATTCCGTGCTAAGGTGGAAGGATTCATGTGATATGAGTAAATCCATCTTTGGCTTGCAAAACCACTCAAAAACCCTCTTTGCACTGAAAATTGTTGTCATTTCCTTCAAAACCTCGTGAGAGATATTCATCAAATTCGAGCATTCATTCCTCTCTACCATACCTATCCAACAAATCAAGAATCAAGCCATTTGGTTGTCTATTGCCCTCAGTAACAAAGAACTAAGTTTTTAGCCCTACTCCATTAAAACCATTTTCCAAGCTTACCTTGCAACCAAAAATTGTTTCCTCATTTCCTATCATTCTAATGAGGGATTGTCACCAAATTTAGAGCATCTCTTCATCTCAGAAATACCTTTCCAAAAAATTGAGTCTCGTCTGATTTGGATTTGTTTTGCCCCCACAATGGCCTAAACAAGAATTCAGCTTGTAAAACCATTAAAAATCTTGAATTCTCGTAAATCAACTCAAAATCTTGTTTCACTTGTCCACCTAAACACCACCATCATTCTCAAGTCCATGATACCACAAACTCGCAAAATGAAATTCCATTACTCTCGGATACGAGTCCATCTCGGTCTTGATTTCCGAATACCCAAATATTGGAGACAACAATGTGGAACACATGGATTTTGGAGACCATTGAAGCCACCTGGATAAGAAGGAAATCTCATTTGCTAACATGAGTCAAGTGCACAAGATGATAGTTAAACATGAAACATCTAGTCAAATCAATCGAATGCTTTCATGATGGGAACCGTAGTCTTGGTGTATTTTTGACCTCCTCACCATTCTCCATTCAAGAGACATGACAGGGATTGCTCTTATTCTTCAAGGAGACATTGTCCATCCAGTCAATGTTTCATTCCATCTCACCAAGAGGAGGTATTTCCATTCAGAGGATTGTTATGTTGTCATCGAGGATTCTCAAGAATCTTTGATACCTTCAAATCCAATAGAGCTCGTGTTTACCAAGTTGTAGGCATGCATAGTGTGGGTCCCTTCTTCATGATGATTGCAAGATGAGTGTTTTCTCATGTGAGAGACAAGAGATCATGTTCGTGACAAAGAGTTGATTCATGCAACCTACCATTGCTCACAGAGGTGAAGAGTTGAAAGAGAGCTTTCAAGACATGACAAAAGACAATCATTCTGGATAAGATGTGGAGCATCGTTTCTAAGTCCAAGGAAAGACATAACCTAATCGGATAAGCGAGTTGAATATCTTATTCAATTGTAGCATTCATCTTCACAATGAAGGAAGAGCATAACTTCATCTTGTATTGTTTCATTTGATCACGCTTTCTCTCTAACATTTTATATCTCTGTTGAGGAACAACTTTTGTAAAAGTGACTTAAGTCACTAAAGTTTCTATTTCTTCGTTGAGATTACACTTTAAGTTGAAAGATCACATGGCTTTGGATATAAATTGTAAATCTCTCTCCATTCCAAATAATCAATCTTTGCCCTATTTAGCAAGTTGTATTCTTCTATCTCCTACCTAAGCAATTTTCCTCCATTCTCATCTTGTCACTCAATCAAGCACACGCTCGCATTTGTAAGTTGAAGGACTTGTAAGTTGAAGGACTTTGTGCCTTCTTTGTGGAATGAATATATCTTGATGAGGCTTTGTATTTATCTTGCATTATCTATTTCACTATCTTGTTATGATGTTGTGTTGTGCTTTCTTGTTTCCTCCAATTGAAACTAGAATCACCTTTACATTGTAAATGAAATCTATCTTCAGCTCATCAATACAATTCCCCTTCTCATTTCTCTCTCTCGCCTACCTACAAGTTTCTCTCCCTCAACTATTGTCAGTGTTCCGCCACAACAAGGTTATTTCTACACATTCCCACCACCTCATGCCACCCCAAATATTAGTCTAGTGTACATAATTTTCTAGCTTTCAATAAATGGGAGCCTCCCCATTCCCAAGAGGGTTGTGCTTTGTCCGCTAGAATCACCTTTACATTGTGTGATGAAATTGCACAATTCCCTTCTCATTTCTCTCCTACCTAAAGTTTCTCTCCCTCAACTATTTCACCAACTACACATTCCCACGTTGGTTAAAGGGTGTACGAACTAGGTAGAAAAATTGGCTTGAGGACCAATTCCATACTTAGCCAACATCAAACCGGTCAAAAAAATTGAATCGGTTTTGTCCCCAAACTAGTATGAACCAAAACAAACAACGATTTGACATTTAAAACAATTTTAAAAAAAAAAAAAAAAACTTTCTAGTTGGCTTTATTCTAGTTTGATGATTGATGATTTGATCATTGATATCAAACATGTAGTAGCTTGTAGCATATTGTTTTTGAACTCTAGGAGTCTAGAGGTCATTTAGAGCCTCATTGTTTATGTATTTTGTTTCGGATATGTATTGCACTTGGTGTCATTTTATTATATTCACCCTTACATGGTATTCACCCTTAACTATTAAAATTTAATATTCAATGTATTATTTAGTAAACCGGTTCATAAATTTTAAACCAATCTCGTTCATGTTTGAGTCCAGTTGGACTCTCGATTGGTTCCGGTTTCAATTCCGAATTTTAAAACATTGATCCTAGCCCTACATGTGAGGCGCATGCTGGAAGGGATTGTGTGCAAATGCTAGAATCGCAGTGGTTGTGCAGTATGTTTCATGTCACTGCGCAATATACGCATGATGCAAAGGGCTACACAAAGTCACACAAGACACTAAGGCACCCAAGGTAAGTGCGTAGTGTGGCACGGTTGCACATGGATCATCTAGTCTCAATCTTACCTCTAGTATTGTCAGTGATGGCTGCCCTTGTTGTGAAGGCCTTCTTGCAGCTATAACACATTTTGTACTTTCCAAACCTCGGTTGATTAAAGAAAATGAGGTTTGCTTCAATTCCTAAAAATAAAATTCCCCATAAATGTTTTTACCAGTGAAGAATTGAAGCACTTTAAATACTTATCAACATAAAGCCATTAACATACAACTGCAAGGTAGTCAAGCCATTAATAAATTCAATTCTTATATCAAAGCCAGAAAATATTATTTCTAGCATTAATTATTGATATCAAGGGACAAACATTGGAACATAACTTGCTCTACAAGAACAGACATAGGTATGGCTGAATGAAATCTGTATAGACAATTTCCCACCAGTATTATGTTAAGCTTGGAACCTTCTTGAAAAGTGTCCCTAGCAACTAAAAATCCTTTTAAACCAACAGAAAGGAGTAAACACCTGCTTGCAAGATGGGAAAACTACTGAAAACAAATGTAGTTGAAATTTCTTGGAAAGGAAATGTGTTTGAAAGGAAACATTAATCTAGAAAACAAAACAACTAACAGATGTGGCTTCTACCTCGTGTGCCAGCAAGGAGATCCTCCTCCTAGCAATCCAATTACGATGTCTTTCAAGGAACACGAACACCAACCCTCACATTGCTCGTAAGTTGGAGAAACTGCTGCTACTTGTATTGATTTGGAAAAGGGAAGAGATACAATTGGGAGAGATCACTTATTCCCATACAATAGTCTCTCTTAGCTTATATAACACTTGGGTACCACCTACAACAAATCATTTCAACTAACAACCCATTTATGCCCATTCACCAAGTGATTTTATTGTGACTATGCACCTCATTACATATTAGTCACTTACCAAGGATAGACATACCTACCATAACATTGCCATTATTACATTACATTGCGTATGCGTAGTCATGTCCAGATACATTATAATACAAGAGTCCATTGGCCAATCTTCGTTTTGTCTTCTTCTTTGATCTTGGAGAGGCAATGCAATATATATTCAGCCAATCATTGGTAGGCAGAAAAGCATGTTTTCATCATAAAGCTCCATGCTACAGATCAGTTATCCTCTTCTCCAAACATGTCTGAAGCTTATCTGGCAAGCCTGTGGCTTACCTGTTAAATCCCGTAGCTTACCTAACAATGCCTATTGCTTACCTGACACCCCTGCAGGTAAGGAACCATTCATTATCCATTTCATGTACCCATATGTCATTGCCATACACAAAATATATTGCTATTTAGTATACCTTAATTGTAGCTTTTTACCCCTCATCAAAAGCCTTATGAAATAAGAAGTAAACTACAGCCTCTTATTGTTTTCTCAAAACAAATAAAGGATGTGATAATCAGCGTGCATGCACCATATTCTGCATGAATGTGGCACTTGTCCAAGTACCCTGGTATAAGTAAATAGGTGTTTCTTTCAAATTGGTGAAGTTGTGCTCTCTTTAGCAGAAGGAAGAATACTAGTATAATTTACTTTTCTAACGTAAATTGTTTAATGCAAATTATTAGGAATGCTGGTTAGAGCACCTTGTTACTCAAAGGTTCGTTAATTCAAATACAAACCTACATTTTAGATTTGCCAACTCAGTATTTCTTTCAAATTGGTGAAGTTGTACTCTCTTTAGCAGAAGGAAGAATACTAGTATAATTTACTTTTCTAATGTAAATTGTTTAATGCAAATTATTAGGAATACTAGTTAGAGCACCTTGTTACTCAAAGGATCGGTAATGCAAATACAAACCTGCATTTTAGATTTCTCAACTCAGCTATTCGATTATTGATATTCTCTAGCTCCCTGCATCAAATTTCCAAATAATAGTATTATGAAATATGGTATTTGACATTACATATTCAAATGGAAACAAGCTTTCAAAAACCTAGAGGAACACAAAATAGTAAAAGACAAATATTAACTGAAGATGGTATCCTATGATATAGCAGGCCTAGGCTTACTAACATAATGAAGATGTAAACGCAAAGAGAATGATATTAAAATAAAATGTGCATTAAATAATATAATTATAAGAACTAGAATGAAGAAAAAGAAAACGATCCTAATAAGGAGCCCATTGACCCAAGAAGTCTAGAATAGAAATGCCAGACAATGTTTTAGGTGCTTGAGATTAAACAATAGAACTACATCTAACAAAACCTAGGTCCAAACTCAATGTAGCCTATAACCATATATAACATTAAAGAATAACACCAGCCACGTGAGGCATACGCCATAAGATCATATTAAAAATGCAATGACTAAAACACAGACAGCTAGAAGTAAATGATGAAATGCTAATCTTTTATAAAGTTTAATGGGAATATGTACAAATGATCATTCCAGTCAATAAGCATAGAGACAGATTCAGCAACCACAAAAGGAATGGAAGATGATAACTAGGAGAGAACATCATACATTTGGAGGTGGGTTTAAAGGAATGGTAGTTATGCACCAATTTATATAGCATTTCCAATCATTACTTAAGAATTAAATGTGTACTTCCTAATTGTTAAATCATAATACTATCTAAGGCGGTTCCAACTCAATTTTTCATTGCTTTATAAAATAAGTACATGGGCCAATCCAAAAATTAAAATGACATCAAGTCACGAAATAATTATATGACAAAAAAATTGATCCCCTATCACACTTTTCAAGGGAGAAAATTAGCAAATGTGAATCCAAAAATTCGTTGGAATGCCAATCTGTCCCAAAGAGGTCAAACCCAACACAAAGACTGTCCGACCAACCTCAGCTATTGACCTATGCCAGGAGACACTCAAAGGTCTATCCGACTGGGCAAGACCATTGTACCATGGCAAAGAGACACTGGGCCAACAAGGAGACATATCAATCTAAGGAAAATAGACTGTCCAGAAATAAAGGAGCAAATCCATCAGGCATGGGAGAGTCAAAAGTTAAAACAAGCGAAGAGAACACAGCCTTCATCTAACCAAGTGAACCCACTAGATAACTGTTTGACAATTAAAATATGACACATCGCATAATCAAATAGGAAGCATAGAAGTTGAATTAAAATTGTAGAAGACATTAAATTTGGGCAAGATACTAAAATTAGAAGAGTTGTCGAATTGAGAAAAGTCATTAAAATTCAATGATCCCAAATAAACTAGTAAAATCCCTTTATATAAAGCATGCAATGGAGAAACTCGTGCAAATAAGAAAACCTGTGGAGCAAGTAATAGGAAAAGCAAAGTGGATATTCGAAGCAAGTTTAAGTGCCACGCAAGGAATGGCACTAAAAATAAATGATGATTGTGATTATTTGTTAAATTATCAAGACCAATTGCACCGTAGTAACTATAAGATTTATTAGAGAAGCCAAAAGCCGTAATGTTCATTAGAAACATGAGCCACTTAAATAGCTCAAACAATGCTACAATCAAGGAGAGTAAACTTAGTGAACTAACAAACCCAATAACCATAAGCTTAACTTAGCTTTATGGTAAATCTACATGACTAACAATATATCAAGCTTGTTATAAGCTTGTTATTAACAAACTAATCTAACACCCTCCCTTAATGACTAAACCGGAAACAACTCCAAGCTTATCTCTGAATTTTACAAATTTATCTTTACTCAATGGTTTAGTCATTATATCAGTTGGTTGTTTAAAGGTAGGACAATAATAAAGACATGTCTTCATTATTAACCAACTTCCGGATGTAGTGGTGGTGAACTTCAATGTGTTTTGTTCTAGCATGAAAAATAAGATTCTTCACCAACTTTAGAACACTCTAGTTGTCGCAGAAGATAGGTGTGGGTGTAGATGAATCAAGTTGAAGATCCTTCATTACTGTTTGAATCCACATCAACTCACTAATTGCACTAACTGCTCTTTACTTAGCTTCAGTAGATAAGAAGACAATTATGCTCTAAAGCTTACTCTACCATGAAAATACTCTTAAACCAAGAGTGAAAACATAATTTGTTGTAGACTTTCCGAATCAACCGATCCTATAGTCTAAATCGGTATGCCCTATGATCTTCAAATCAACAAATTTCTTATATAGAATGCCAAAGTCAAGAGTTCCTTTGACATATTTGAGAACTTGTTTTGCAGCTTGCCAATGTTCTTCATGCAGTTGGGACATGAAGCAAGAAAGATAACTTACTACGAAACACAAATCCAGTCTAGTAGTAGTAAGATAAATCAAACTACCTACTAATTGTCGATACACTATTTCATTGACCGGTGGTGAATCAATGTTAGTTGAGAGTTTTGTCCCAACTTCCATAGGTGTAGTTGTTGGATTGCAATCATACATTCTAAATTTGTCTAACAAGGATTTGACATATTTTGTTTGAGATATAACTAGTATAAATATCTTAAATACATCTATCTAAAATACACCGAGAGATATCAATCTCGAGGCACCTATCTAGCTATGCTAGTGTAGTATAAGTATACCCAAATATATTTATTAAAATAACAAATATAATATAATAAATATATTATAATAAATGTATTTATATGAAATATATCAATAGATATCAATTTCAAGGTTCTTAGCTTAGATTTTTCACATACCACATTAATCAATAACTTCATTAAATTCTCTATCGATTTCCCATTGATTTGTGGAAATGGAATCAATTTAGTTGCACCATTATGTTGGTCTCGAAAAATCTTTTAAGAAAAAAGGGCCCAAACATTACTATATGGCCAAGATATTACTATTTTTTTATTGACTTCTCCAAGAAAAAAGGGAAAAAAACATTTAAGTGATAGTCCAATGGAAGTCAAATTTATGGATGAATTATTATGCGATACAGTCAAATGGACATCAAATTTAATGTTAAGAATAAAAGTGAACAACTCACTCCATTACAACCCCGATTGCCTTTATAGAAACGCTTCTCGGCGTAAAAATAGTATAACCAAAATTGTAACACTGCCAAAATTCTACACCTAGACAATATTGAAGAGGTCCTAGATCAATCATTTCAAATACTAAACAAATGTCACTTTCACCTATTAATCAAGTCATTATCGCTTCTAGTGATGGCAAGATCAACATAGACAACTAGAACAACTATGTCATCACCATCCATCTTAATATAGAGAGTAGATTTTGAATTACTTCTTTTAAAACCAGACTCTCTAAGATATTTATCAGTTTTTACATACTAGACTCAAGAAGCCTACTTAAGTACATACAAGGACATTACTAACCTACATACCAAATGCTTTTTTCTAGGAATCTCAAATCCCTATAGTTGAACCATGTACACCTCTTATTCTAAGTCTCCATTAAGGAAAGCACTTTTGACATCCATCTGATATACACTGCCAACCAAACTGAGCGGCAATAGCAATAACCAACTTGAATGTTACCATTTTTACTGTAGGAGCAAAAGTTTCTTCATGGTCTACTCCTTCATGTGCATATCCATTAACAACAAGACATGCTTTGTATTTATCTACAGAGCCATCTGACTTACATTTTACCTTACAAATCCATTTACACCAATGGGTTTTTTACCTTGAGGATCAAACAAAACCCAAATGTCATTTTTCATTAATGCATCATACTCCACCTTTATGGCAAATTCCCATTCTAGCTTTCCTATTCAAAAATTTTGGGTTAAATTTTTGTGAAACTCCATAATTTACCTATTCAAAACTTTTCACTCCTTGTTTCCCAAATCTTGTGCACGTTTCCATGGTTGTTGGATATTCATCTTCCACATCTTTCAATGTGATATATAACCACTTTGGTCTTTTATGTTAACTTATTTGATCTAACTGGAATCTAGATATCACTAGATTTTTATATGGGACTGAAATTCTTCAAAGTGTATGCTTTTTTAAGTTTCTTGACCTTGATTCAAAATCAATGTTAGTGATTTTCCATCACTTCAAAAGCATGGAATTTTCTCATCTATTGTCACATCTCTACATATAACAATTTTATTTGTAGAGATTCCTAGTAATCTATATGTTTTGGATTGTTCACTATAGCCCACAAACATGTACTTTTACTTTTAGCATCTAGACCACTCCTTTTTTATTTAGGAATTAATGTTAAAGCAATACAACCCAAAGTACATAAATTGCTTACATCGGGTATTCTACCTAACCATGCTTCTTCGAGTGATGTTATGCACAACTCTATGGCTTCTATTCAAGATGTAGACCACAATATTTACAAGTTTTGCCTAGTACAAAAAGGTACATTTCTATTTTGCACCATACATCTGGCCATCTCCATAATAGTCCTATTTCTTTATTCCATGACTCCATTTTGCTATGGAGTGTAAGGAGTAGTATATTCCCGTGTATATGTAATGTCCCCTTTTTTGAATTAATCCATTTAGAAGACTTCTAGCTCATTCCACTTCCCGTGGGTTAGAAGAAGGTGAACAAGGGAAGTATTTGTTGATGTTTTTAGTCCTTTTCCATGAGCATTTACATTTTCTTTTAGTGTTTTCCTTTATGAGGCAGGTTGGTTGGGTTGGAGGAATTAAAAGGCAAATTAAAAGATAAAGCAAACTTCTTTATGAGGTCGGTCATGGGGGAAACTCCCTCATGGGGTTTGGTGCCACCTAAAGGATATAAAAGGGGTCACTTAGGCTCATTTTGGGCATGCATCTTTATTATAATTTTATCCTACCACGGGGAGGTCATCATTTTGGGTGATTTTAATGCCCGTACCAGGCACTTACAGGTTCCTCTCCATGACAGATCAGAGGATACGTTCTGCACACAGAGGATCGACCCAAAGTCAGTTGGTCTGCATAGGATTTCTAAGGATACTAGATGGCCCTTTCACAACTTATGGACGGTTCCTCCTCCAGCTCGGGAATCACAGGGAATGGTGATCCTTAACGGGATCGAGCGCTTCCCGATTCACGTTTCTTCACTTGTCGTCCCCATGGCGGTGGCACCAGTGTGGTAGACTATGTCCTTGTTTCCCCATTCCCTTGTCGACCATGCAGTCCTATCTTTCTACTCTCTTTTCTACTCTTTGTTTCCCCATTCCCCTTGCCGACCATGCAGTCCTATCTTTCTCTCTGGTCACCAGTCCTCCTCCCACCACCACCCCTCCTCCCCACTACCCCCTCGCATTTCCTTCCAGTTTGATAATGGGGATTACGAAACTTACTCATCTCACATCCGCGACCTTCTCCCCTCTGAGCCTCACTTCTCCAACCTGCCTAGTGCGGAGGCCAAGTATTCATGCCTATCCTCTGCCATGTGGGAGGCCGCCCTGAGATCCTTTCCCAGCTCCACCACCCATCCCTCGGCCACTAGTACTACTAAATCTTGCCCTATGAACCAATGGTATGATGTAGAGTGCAAATCCCTCCACCGTCGCCTCCGTCATGCCTTTACCCATGCCCTCCCCTCCTTCCCCACTCTTAAGGCAACCTACCGGTGCCTTCTCCGCCGTAAGAAGTGATCCTTCATTTCCCACCAGATATATTCTTTCCACCTCCCTTAGGACTAATCCTCGGTCCTTCTGGCGTACTGTCTTTCCCCGCCACTCCCCCTCCTTCGTGGTGATCGATCCTATCTCCATTTTTTCCCACACCTCTACCCTTTACGATATTCTGGGGCAGCAGTCTATCCAGATTGGCATTCCGCCACCTGGTAATCCCTTCACTTACAGTAATATCAAAAAATCTTTTCAATAAGGTTCTCCAATATCAGTACACGGCAAAGAGGCGGCTAATGTGGAAGGTTTCCAGGCCGAGTTCTTCAAGCAGGGTTTTGAGGCCTTTGGTAACTATTTGACAAATCTTTTCAATCAGGTGGTTCGCGTGGGTTTCCCTCCTACTTGGTCTCATCATATCATTCACCCGATCCACAAAGTTGGGTCCATTTCTGATCCGAACAATTACAGACTATCATGGTGGGCCACTCTTTCTCCAAACTCTATGCTACGGTTCTCCACAGGTTGTTGTCCGATGTTTTGGCAGCAGCAACTGCAGCTTTCGAGCCAGAGGCAAGTTTTTTCGCCTTGGTTACCACACCATCGACCACATCTTCACCCTTCGGGCTATTATTGAGGAGGCTCGTCACCGCTCTTCAAAAGTTTATTGTTGTTTTGTAGACTTTTGAAAAGCTTTTGACTTCGTACCTCGCATGGCCCTCTTTCAGAGACTCAAAGACATCGGTATTTCTGAGATTCTTATTATTGCCATCATGCGTCTCTATGAGTCCGTCCTTGGTCGTCTTCGTACTGCACACGGAATGTTTGATTTCATCAGAAGCACCATTGGGGTCAAACAGGGCTGCCCCCTGTCTCCTACTCTCTTTGGCATTTACATTGATGAGTTGGAATCTTTTCTTCGGGATCACATTCAGGAAGGGGATGGGTGCCTTCTTCACCACGTCTTGATTTCTATTCTCCTATTTGCCGATGATATTGTTTTACTCGCCTCTTCTCTGAGGGCTTCAGAGACAGACTTGATGCACTTGCTTTATTTTGTGATCTTCGGCATTTGACTGTCAATCTGGGTAAGACCAAGGTCATGGTCTTCAACGGGTTGAAGACATCACACCTCCATTTCTTTTTCAAGGGGCAGGAGGTTGAAATCACTAATACATACACCTATCTGGGAGTCCAGTTCTCAGGGCCTAGATTCAGTATGAGGCATGCTCTTCAGCCGAGGGTGAATAAAGGGTATGGGTCTCTAGCCATTCTCGAGAGACAATGCTTTCGGCACCACTTTCAGGACATCTCCTCCAAGATGTCTCTTATGAACTCCCTCATCCGGCCCACTGTTCTCTATGGGTCAGTTGTCTGGGACCCTCCCTCTTAGATACAGATTGGGCTTCTGCCGAGAGGATTCAGACTCTCCTCCTTCGCCGCTTCATCAGATGCAAGCAGACGGTTCCCAACATATTATTTTGGCAGAGTTCGGGGCCCGACCTTTCCGTCTGGAGACCATATTTGACATATCGGCCTTTCTTCACCGTATCAGGAGGTTTGGTGATTTCTCCGATGAGCGTGACAGGTACCCGTATCTCGCTTATTGTTCCTCTGTGAGTATTGCCCAGGCTATGGGCTATTGTTGGTTTTCTTCGAGACTTCTGCTTTATTGGATTCGGTTGGTATCCAGATTGATCGTCTCCCCCTTTTCAGTATTCCTTGAATGCTCCCAGTCATCTCTTGCCCACCAAGCAAGTGTTGAACAGTCCATCCGGGAGGATATCTACAGTGCTTTATTCAGACTACTTGGGTGAATCCTCATGGGGGTTTGCGCCCTAAGATGTCCTTTTATGCAGAGCATTTTCTTGAGATCAGAGATGGACTCATCATCCGCCCTCAGTACACCTTTCGTCACTGGATGCATGCCCTCATACCTCTGGGTCAGTTTCGGGTTGGCTCCCACAGACTTCGGTGCGAGACTGATCACCACATTGACCGGGATGACAGACTTTGTAGGCTCTGTAGCCTTCAGGAGGTGGAGACCGAGACTCATTTCATCTTCCGTTGCCCCATATACTATGAGATCAGAGGACGATTTCATTGCCTCTTCAGAGGGGTTCAGACCCTCCCGGTTTTCTTCAGATATATTGACCAACGGTGTCTTGCCCTCTACATCCATGAGTCTTTGTTGCTCGAGACCAGATTCTTCATCCCCCTCCGAGAGTCATTCCCACGAGACGAATTACAACCTTCTTTCCGGTTCTACCCGCAGTTGGAGGAACTAAACGACAGAGCCATTCTGACCCAGTTACAGTGCATAGATCAGTTCATCCCCTGGTTGGACCTTCACATCTCCCCGGTCACCACCAACAAGCTCAACTACACACTCGTACTACAGAGGGGCAACCCAACTCCACCCGTCTCCCTAGCCATTGTTTTAGTCTCAGATCTCAGCAGGGGAGGGGGCCCTCGCCCCCTCTTCGGATTGCCATTTCATCAGGAGCTTCTTTTCGTCGGCCTCGAATGTTAGGAGGGATGTGGCTACCATTTCTGAGTAGACTACTGGTCCTTGTTTGCCCCCTCCTTCATTCCCTTCTCTGCTTCTCCCTTCTTTCTCCCTTCTTTTTCTCCCCCACCTTGGGGGTTTGGCTTTCATTCTTGTTTGTTTTGCCCCCCTTTCTTGTTTTTGGGAACTCGTTTTGGCTTCGCACTTTGTATATTGTTTGGGCTGCTTTGTTTTTGTTTTCGTTCTTTATATTTATCCTTTCTTATGTTTTTTTGGGAACTCGTTTATGAGTTTTTGATGTGGCAAGAAAGGAAGACGAAAACCAACCTTATTCAAGGTTCAGTAAACAAAGCTCCCAATTGTGGTTCCATTATTGTTTGGTTGGTAGCTAGGGCTTGAAGAAGAAAGACATATCAAGGTCTTCACATTGACCTCTCCTTGGCAAGTTGTTGCATGAGAATTGTTGCCCTTAAGTGTTGTTACAGTTTGCTGCCCTAGAGGGTTTATTTACTAATTTCCAACTAGTTTTTGATGCCCTAAAGGTGTGATTTCAGTTCGCTGCTAGGGTTTGATGACTGTTGTTCCAAAAATCTGATTTCTTGCATTTGGGTTTGAGGCCAAACCCTTATTTTCATATTCAGCCCTAGAAAGGACATTACAGTATGCCTTCTTGTGTACAATGTTTTTGAATTTTTTGAGACAAACTCCCTTCCATTGCCGAATTTGATTGTTTTAACTTGTTTCTTGATCGTTTTCAACCAATGTTTTCCATGCAACAAAGTTAGAAAAGCATTTTGATTTCTTATTTAGGAAATACACCCACATTTTTCTAGAAAAGTCATCAACAATCAACAAGAAAAAAGCAATGTTACGTGGGGACATGTCCCCTAGATTTTTGTGACGTCCCAAACTTTTCGGAGACTTGGGGACATCCCATATTTTTTTTTAAAAATTCTAACGTTTTCTGATTTTTTTACTTTAAAAATGTTGTTATTTTTATCAAGAACATTAAATTATGATCTTGAAAGTACCTAAAATACATTAAACATAGTTTAAATCCCCAACTTTCATTGAATACAATTAAAATATTCAAATATTAATTTTTATATATTATTTAATAGTTGTCCCCCTGTCATCCCCAAAATTTGGGAATTCTTTTGCCGTCCCAAAATCATGTCCCCTCTGCCTCTCGAAACTTAGGTAACTATGAAATAAAGTGTTATAGACACCATACAAGTTTTCATTGGACCATGTAGATCTGCATGAACCAATTCCAATACATTCTCTTCCCTCCATGCTTTACCAGTAGGAAAAGGATGCCTAATCTGCTTACCCATATGACATCTTGTACAAACATTCTGATTCTCTTGAATTGATGGAAGTCCATTCAACATTCTATTTTTAAACAACATGTTTAAATGTTGGAGTGGTAACAAAGATGACCCTATCTTTCATGTTTGAAGAGTACTAGCATGCTCAACTAATGTTAATGCATGGCATTTTGTTGATTTAGGATCTACACGTTTCTATGAACCTCTTTCTCTAATGCTAATAAAGCAATTATCTTATCATTGAGAGTAGTTAATTTACATTTGTTTCTTTCAAATTTCACTACCAGATTTTTATTTTTGGTGATTTCACTTATGGAAAGGAGATTCTTGTTCATATCTAGTACATATCTAACATTGCAAATGTATATTTGTAATCATTGTTTAATGTGATTTGAACATCACCACATCCCCTAACATAATGTGTCCATCCATCACCTAAGAAACAATTTCTTTACTACTATCATCCTCAATGAGATTTACATACCAATCTTTGTGACACGTATAGTGTTTTGATGCACCCAAGTCGAGTACCAAATGTGTGACTCTTCAGAGTGGTTATGTGATGCTACAAAGGCAAAATCATTAGATGTTTCCTCTTCAGCTTCCTCTACAACATGAGCATATCTAGATTTCTTGTTTCCATTAGCCATATCTTGTTGTCACTTACGACAATCTTTCTTGAAATGACTAGGTTCTTTGCAATAAAAGCATTTCCATTTAAACTTCTTGGAAGTACTTACATTGTTTTTGTCACTTTTGGAGGTGTCCTTGTTTGCATTCCATTGTTTTCCCTTGCCTTTTGACCTTGTGAAGAAAGCATTCTTTGTAGCAACTGATGTAGAGGCAACCAACTGATCTAGCCTCCTTTCTTTTTGCATGAGAAGTGTAGACAACTTCTCATAATTGATTTCTTGTGTCTCCACGATCATGTGCAATGACTCAACAAATGAGTCAAAAGATGGCGGCAAGTTTTGTAGTACCAGAGCAATCAAATCTTGCTCATCTACAGTTTCTCAACTGCTTTCAGTTGATCACAGATATCCTTCAACTGCAACAAAAAATTAGAAACCAACCCACCTTCCTGCATTTTAGTGGAAAATAACATATTCTTCAAATACAATACCCTACCGGCTTCTGAAGCCTAGTACTTTGAAGTCAAACTTTTCCACAATTCTGAAGCTACCGTTGCATTTCTAACTTTTGGAATTAAATGGTCAACAACAGAGAGTTTAAGCAACATTAAAGCTTCACAATGACACCTGTCATAGTCATTAACATCATTATCATCAGGTCGAGCCTTTTTACCAAGTATTATTTGATCAATATTTCTGAACTCACTTATTGTAAGTATCTTATGACTCTAGAGACTGAAATTTTTACTAGTCAATTTCTGGTTGTCAGGCAGTAACAGATGTTGAATGCTAGCCATTTTGCCTAGTTTTTCACTAAAACAATTAAATTTAAAAACTATAAAGGCTATTAGAAAAGTTCTTTTTGCATGTGGATCCGACACCTAAACTGGAGTACTGCTAGTTTCAGCTTCAAACTCTTTATAGTTTATGAGAAATTAAATTAATCATTTTCCACAAAATTGCCTTAAAATGACGGAAAAGTTAAAATCACAAGTATTACACACTCTTTTGCAAAAATATCTTTTGCATGTGGTTTAGGACTTCAAAACGACAATGTGGCAAAGTTTCAGGCTTCTATTTTTTTCCATGCACCAGAAACAAAATTTACACTATCTTTTCAAGTCTTTCTAGGTGATTTTAAAAACAAAAATGCGTATTCTAAAGTACTTTAAATGCTTACAAGATTTGGTTAGCCCTATTTTTTAATAAAACCACATACTTTGGCTTGTTATTTAAACTTTTAATCAACCAATAGAAAATGGTTGTGCAAACCAGCTTTCATGCAAGGAAATGGTGTCCTCCTCACCCAGGCACTTTGAATCCTCAGAAAACAGCAATAGAATGGTCTTTTTTCTTGCTGCTACAGATCTGGAATCACCATGCTTTTGTACAGCAAAGGAATAACCAAATTCCTACGCCCTTTGCTTCTCTCTTTGCCTCCAATTTGCAGATTTTGGAGCTCCTTTTGCTTGCAATCTCACGCCATTTATCAGGTTAGAAATGAATTTTTACAGCTTGCATAAATTTTGTTCTCCTCCAGGTGCCACTTAGAATGAATAAATTGCTTTTTTTCTCTTGGAATGTCTTCCTCTTGTTGTCCACTCTTCTTGCCTGAATGAAGTTTCTTTCTTTCACCATAAGCGTGGTGTTCCAAGAAAAAACTAACTTCTTTTCCTCCAAACAATGTTTGACTTTCTCTCTCACTAGCTTTTCTCCCAGTTTTCAACCATAAGCTCTTAATACCATATAAGATTTGTTAATGAAGCCAAAAGCCGTAATGTTTGGAGAGTAAACATGAGCCACTTAAATAGCCCAAACAATGCTACAATCAAGGAGAGTAAACTTGGTGAACTAACAAACCGAATAACCATAAGCTTGACTTAGCTTTATGGTAAATCTATGTGATTAACAATATATCAAGCATGTTATTAACAAACTAATATAACAATAACTTATTGGAAAACCAAGACAGTAATTTGCATGCTAGAAACTTATTAAAAGATGAGGGGTTTCACAACAACATTTGAATAAAAATCAAGAAGACTGTGCACAATAATTATTGAAGGAGGGCTTGGCATAAAGGAAAGTACAAATTAGAAATTAGGGTTTGAAGATGATTTTCATTCAGTAGAAGTTGCCAACCCTTAGTCTGAGAGATCTACACATTCCTAGCACAGGCTGACCTTAGACTTTGATTCTTAGGTTTATTTTTGTAATTGTTATTTTTTCATAGTTTAACCCGTAGTAGCCATGTTCAAATATGAGGTGTTCAAAAAGACGTGACATATGTTTGAGCAAAATATTAGAGAAAAATAACAAAGATTTCTTTTCAAGTAAATATCCCTCAAGTATGTATAAATTCCTTCCCATAGAATTTTCAATTTAGGGTCAGCTAAGGTTAGAAAGAGAGAATGAAACAAAGAAATTATATTAATATCCACAAATGACCACAATAGGTCAATGGGACTCATAAAGTTCAACCAATTATAAAAGAGAAGTCCAAAAAGACCCTGTGCTATGAAAAGTAACAAGACATAAATTACAAAAAAGTTTGTTTTACCCACTCTCCCCAAAAATGAGTGTTTTATACTAAAAACCAAAAACGAATAAAAGAATCAAATTTGAAGGTTTTTTGTCTACTTTGGTTCGAGTAGATATGGTCATATCATATATCAATAGAAACCTGAATTGTATTTTCAATGCTATATCTTTCATTAAACACATTGTTTTGGTCTTTTTGTGTGTTGCCCACCAGATTGCCAATTAAATTCATATCACTGCTGGAATTTAGTCACATTTTATTGTTTTTTGGCATCCCACTCTCATCGATTTTGGTCACATTTTATGACATTGGGGCTGCCCCTACACTCAATTTGTCCTAGGATAGCCTATCCTACATTTTTACCATGTCAACCAAGAGAACTTAGTGGTGTTGAGTGATGCATTGGATGGTTAAGTGTTGGATCTTCCCTCCCACATTTTCACCATTTCTAGTCTTTTATGCCTTTTTTTTATCCTTCTAAGTGATACAAGAACCCCTGTTTTTCCCTGATTGGAGGAAAACCCACTTAAACAAGACCCCAAACCTCCACAAGTAATTTGGCATCAACTCATACAGTTCTAGTTGACTTCATATAGTCCTACACATATACTCAGTTGAATTCTCAATTTTGGGGCAAAAATGAAGGGGGAAAGTGACTCGGGAGTGTCATGCCGCCCTAATAGTTTTGACCAATTTCCCGAGGATGGGAAACTGTTTGGAACCTCCTAGGTGTGCCCAACTACCTTTTCATCCTGTAAACTCATTGTTTTTGAGAAACTTAGCCTCTTTCACCTTGCCTTCGATTTCTTAGGATCTCTTGCCTTCATCTTGCCTTAGACATCCATCAACATTTTCATTCTTTGCATATAGAGAAAGGTGGTTGAGTTGGGTTGGGTTGGGTTGGGTTCGGCGATGCTTCCCCATAATATGGATGACTTCGCTTAAGTGGTGACAACCTCTATAACGTCATCCCAATTGTGCGAGTGATCCATCGCCCATTGCATTATACGCAGCCCATTTGTGTGACACATTGCATCATCTTTTATTTAATCACTGAAAACAGGCCTTAATTTTACCTGTCTTGTGTCACTTTCATTTAACCTTTGCTTTCCCAAGTTTTTCCTAAGCTTGGTTTCCGAGTTGCACTTATTACAACCAGCCTTGCCTTAGGCTGCAGCATGCCCTATTTGGAACTTCCTACGGGTGCACAACTACCTTTCATCCTGTAAACTCATTGTAACTTAGAGAATTAGCCTTTTTATCTTGCCCTTGATTGTTTAGGATCTCTCAATTTTGTCTTGCCTTAGACATCCATCATGTAACACCCTGATTTTTGTAAGTTATCTTGGTGATTATTTTTCATACTGTTGTAACTGCTGAAATGAAGGCAAACATGTTAAGATATATTTTTGATCTTAAGGGAATGTGTTGCTAATCTGGATTCTTGCATACTGTAATTTGTTTACATGGGACAGCAGTTATTATTGCTTGTATGTTGCTTGATGTGACGACAAATTTGTCGTATGCTTGCTGAACTCTATATGTTGTGGCCTTCTTGTAATCGCTTTGTCGATTTACTCTTGAACCGAATTGAAGGTTGATATAAATGTGCAACCTGATTAACAAGTTGGCACGTAGATGCCAACGGAAAAGGTTCGATTCACGAACCATACACTGTCGTAACGTGAGACCTCGTAAGGCGAGAAATGCCTGGATACGGGTGGCTCAGGTATGTTTAAAGGACGAAATGTCCTGCACAGTGTTGAAATTGGAAGTCAGTCGGGAAGACTTGACTGGAAGTTGATTAATTAAATGTTAGGTGTTAAGGGGAAATTAGATCCTAATCTAATCCTAAGTTCTACCTTACATCCTAAACTACTATCCTAAGTGGATTTTTAAATTGTATAAAAGGTGAAAATAGACCTAAGTTCTATTAACCTAAAGACTAGGCTATGACCTAGGTCGAACACTATTATGAATCCTAAACTAATCCTAACCTAGAAGGGGACGCACAGACCCATGGGAAAGGATAAGGATGAAAGGGAATTAAATGGCAATTAATGTGAGTCCTTGCGTGGACAGCGGCAAGTTTGGCGGGAACAGGGAAAAAGGTGGAGGTATCTAGTTGGTCATGGAACTAAACTTGGTTTGCATGCAAAATTTGAATTTGGTGGTTCGCCAACCCAAGTCGGCGGTGGCGTGAGGAAATAGAAAAGGCAGAGCCTTTAATGCATTTAATTCTTTTTGGTCTTCGTGACTAGTCCGCCTTGGAAAGAGTTTGGAGGAATTTTTGTTGGTCATTTGTGTTTGCTCGGGTTTTTGAGAAGTTGCTCTGCATTTGGTTTTTTGATTGGTTGGTCAACCAATTTGTTTGGCCCTTCTCTTTCTTTGGAAATTGAAGGCCGTTTGCTGAGCCTGAAGAGGAAGGGATTGTTTGGAAGCTCGTTCTGTTGCCGTGGAAGGAAACACCTTCTGTAAACGCAGTTTTCTTCGAGTTTCGAGGAAGAATACCAGGCATGTTAAGCCCTTCTCTTTAAAACACTTGCTTTACTTAAGCGTCTCATTAAAACAACCCTGCTCTTGGGTTTTGGGTTTATTCGATTTTGCTGTCATTGTTTGAAATGATATGGGTAGAATCGTTTTCTTGTTATTGTGATTCGAACTGTCCTTGCATTTTTAATTGAGTGGAAACACCTCCATGTTGTGCTGGTTTGTTTGACAGTAATGGGGAATTCGTCATGTGTGTTATGAAACTGTACATGTTGTATGAGTTTGTTTTCATTATTGAAACAATCGTTCTTTTGCTAATACGAACTGGAATGATGGAAAGTATTAGCTGTGCGAGTTGTTGAAGTTGTTTCTTTACTGAAATCTTTAAAAAAGGAAATAAGACCCTTTTTCCTTCTGTTGTTTTGGGTTTAGAAGGTAATAGCATTTTTGGATTTTAAAGGAACTGGCATTTGAGTTTTATTTGAGCTTATGAACTCGATTTGAAGGAAGTAATAGTAATATTTTATGGCTGTGCCTTCTTCTTGTATAAGAAATGAACGAATACGTAGTGGGTATTCGTGAAAGTTAAGGAAAGTAACTGTTTTTCCTTCTGAACTTATAAATGAACTGTATTTTCTCTTGCCTTGGTGGAAAGTTGATTTTGTTGTGTCTTATTTGATGCGGTTTGATCTCCAGTTCGGACTGTAGTTGTGAATAAGAACTCGGCTTTTTATTTCTGTACAATGAATGGAAAATTATGGAAATAAGCTGGCTGATTGGGTCTGTCTTGACTGTACCTTGTTGTGCATCTGATATCCTATGCGGGTTTTCATTAATAAGGGTATTGTTGTATGAAAATTGCATTTTGGGTTCTGTACATCATTGTGAATAGAAAAATGGATTTCGGGTAGAAACATTTGTTGGCAAGGAATTCAAATTGGGTATTCATTGCTTATGGTATATTGAATTGAAACAGATTCAAGGCTATGTGAGTTTGCTATTCATTGTTGAACGATTGTTCAGTTGTCATTATGAGTTGAGCTGTCATGGTAAGATAAACACGATTTGGGTGTTTTATTACATTTTTAAGAAGATGATTGTTTCTTTATTGAAGGTAGAGGGAAACGAGTTCTTCCTTTCTCTGTTGTTTTAGATTTTGATAGAAACAGTAATTGGGTTTATTGAACTTTATAAGTTCGGATTGTTGAAGTGACAGTGATATTTTGATTAATTTCCTGAGTGCTGTGTTTTTCTGTACAAACGGAATATTGAAAGGTTTCGTATGATTCTGATTTTGCACAGTCATTTAAAAGAAATGAAATCGACCTGAATAATTCTTGTTGAGTTTGAAGAAAATGGTTGTTTTCTTATTGAAAGGTTAAAGGAATGAATTTTTCTCTTCTTGCTGTTTGAATTCTGGAAATAGCATTAGAGCTTTACTGTGCATTATGAATCGGACTTGCTGTAGGTAACAACAAGGTGCAAATGAATATTTATGAACTGTATGCGTTCATGGATATAGAAGGTCATGCGAATAATTGATTACGTGATTGTATAACTGTTTATTTGGTTAAAATATACAGTGAAAGAAGTATGGAATCTTCTAGTACAACAAGTACATAGTATGCATCTTGATACTGCTTGTTATACGATGAATACGATGTTTTACTAACCTGCTTTTGGCATTCGTATGAGCCTGAATTAAACGAAGTATTGATAAGGACGATAAGTTCTTCCTTGTTTTCATTTAAAGCTGATTATGAATGAAATTATTCTTGCTGCTGGAAAGTGAATTCCGAATGGATTTTGTAAGTTTCACTCTGAACTGTTATCTTGATTTGTGTCTCGTTTGGATTCAATTTTTAGGACAGTCATGAGGAAAGAAATAGGAATGTGAATGGAAAACTTGGAAAAATGATCTTTTCTTCTCTCATACAGTTGGAAATCTGTAATCGTTTAGGAACGAATTTTGTATTGCTTGGGTATGAGCAACTATATTTATTGTTGTTTGCTTTCTCGTCTGTACTTGATTGCTTGGAATCAAATGAGATGCATGAACTGAAAGGAAAGTAATTGGTTTACATTTCAGTTAGTTTTACCCTTTGCATTTATTACTAATGAAAGGAATGGAAAGGATAACAGTTATGTTATAACAGCAGTATGCTACTTGTATTCCTAAACTTTACAAATGTTGTAATCTGGAACTTTGAAGGAAATTGCTTCTTGTATGGTTATGTGGGAAATAGGACAGCAATTCTTTGGCTGATTGGGATGGTATTTAGATGGTTCAGTTGTTATGCTGTCCATTCTTTTGATGCTTAATTCTTGATTGATGTTCATACTGTCGTTTCATAAAAGCAGGGTTCTTTTATTGAGACAGTTAATTAGAAGCACCTCATTTTAATGACAAGTGCTTAATATGCTCATTGAACTGACCCGTGCAAGTAATTTTGCAGATGGAACTTGATTAAAATGAAGACATGGTTGTTTTCTGATGCTTCTTTTGATTGTCTGAAGATGAATTGTATTTGTTAGTTATTATTCCTCTACGAGGAATTGTGAAAAGAAGAAAGTACATTCTTCTATCTATGAGTTGTAATGATGTTTTATATAAACAAAGTCCAGTCAGTTGGATTGGCAGATGTATGGATTATGAAATGGATTGATGAATACAAATACAAGTGTGATATTTTAATAACTATATCAGTTTGATATTGTTGATTAAATTGGAAATATAATGTTATTTCTTGATTGGGAATTATTTAATTGTCCTTGGATGGATTTAAAAGGAACTGATATCTATTCTTACCTAAATGCAACTTTTAAGTTGAAATGTGCAATTAGTTCATACTTTGGGTTAAGATGAATTTTTAATTGACATTAAAGGGATTAGGAAGAATATGATTCCATAACTGATAGGTATTCAGGATTAGCTTGGAAGCTAAGGAATATCAATTAACTTAGGAGTAGCCGAACTTCGTTTTCGAACTCCATTAATAGCCTCGTATGTTAAATTCAGAAAGAAAGGATATGGGATAAATATATCCAGGGCTAATGGACCTTAACTATGTAAGGTTAAGGAGAATAAATGAATACATTTATTGGGAATTAGACCTCGTTTAAATGACGTCTAATAAGCTGGAATTCTGAATTTAGTTACAGTTGTGAAAAACTTGGTTAAGTTTAATAGGTTAAACTTATCACGTCCATCGGTAACGGGCTGCTTAATCCAATGATTAAGAAGAGAACCAAGTAGAGAAAATGCAACCCTTCGGTATGAAGGAGAAGATGCATAGCAAGCTAGAAGACGGATTTAGTCTCTCTTAGCTATATACAACTGTAACGGGAACGAGGATAAAGGATCAGCATGGTTGCTGAAAGTTGATCTTAAATATTAAGATCATATCCAAATCACTTGAGCAGGATGTGTACTCTCGATGGGAGGATTCCGTAGGACATTGACATACGCCAGCTACAGCACGGTGTCTTCATGAAGACGGGGTCTTCATGACGACACAATGTTATAGCTGACATATTACAATGCCCTCCCGAATTAAATCATCAAGAATACATAGGCTGAATGTTAAGTTCTTAATTGGGGATAGGAGTATGATCACGTATACGGAGTGACTCCGGAGGACTAAAGATAACTAGACACACGGAGTCGTGGGGAACGACACCGTATGTCTGCGTATCTTTAGTCACCATGAGTGCCTTCCTATATTTGTTCATATTGCTAGTGGAAATTGGAAGTTTGAATCTGACCTTAAATTGAAAGGACTGGTAGGAACCAGGAAAGACCATTCTAGATAACAGGTGAAGTGAGGTGAAGGACGTATTCCATTGGTGTGTATCACATTTAGGAATATGATCATGCAAAGCATGTGAAAATCTTTGGCCAAAGTATCGCAAGTGCTTCGTTGTCCTAATCACTTAATTTAAGATGCGGGATGTCGATGAATATCAGATAATGTAGATTCGAGATAGGCTTCTTAAATGGATCACTTCGATAACCGGAAATGGTTAAGAAAACTTGTATATATAATATACTATGCATGAATGAACATGAAGGATCGGTAGTTGCCTCATGAAATGAGAGATCGTTGAAACTCCAGCCATGAAAATGGGAGATCGGCAGTTCTTTCGAGTCATTTACAAAGCATATAGAATTCTATAAGATTGAATGGCATTGAATGTGTGTTCCATATCCAAATATGTGAACAGAGAACATTAGTTTTAAAAGGAAATTGTGTGTTCCAAACTGTATTGTTTGGGCAGAGAACAATTATTAAAACTTGAACGTGTGTTTGAATTATATAATTCATAACAGAGAACGTTATATAAAAAAAAAAAAAAAATTCCCTTGTTCTAGTATCTTAAAATGGGGATGTTACACATCAACAATGTCACGCTTCACATATGGAGAAAGATAGTTTGGGTTGGGTTGGATTTGGTTGGGAGATTCTTCCCTGCAACACGGATGACTTCCACTTAAATCGTGACAACCTCAGCAGCGCGTCATTCCAATTGTGCCCAATTGAACCACCAACCATTGCATTAAACACACCCCATTTTCCTACCACATTACATTGTCTTTTATTCAATCACTGAAAACATGGTTTATTTTGCATGTCTAAGTGAGACTTTCATTTAACCTTTGCTTTCCCAAGCTTTTCCTAAGCTTATTGCAACCAGTCTTGTCTTAGGCTCTAGCATACCCTTGTGCATATTTCCAGTTCAGATACGTTGAGGTGTATGCACCTCCATGTCAGATCTCAAGTTCCAACTATACAAAGAATAATATATCAAAAAAGGGAGAATTATGATAGAGAACAAGTTTCTTCTAGTGAGGAATTGAGGCAGAATTTCAAAGAGAGTGCACATTAATTCTTTGAAAAATGCACAATTTAAGATATTTATATGAGGGAATCCTCCGTGATATTCCCAGTTCAGATAGGTTGAGGTGTATGCACCTCCATGTCGAGAACTCAAGTTCCAACTATACAAGAATAATATATAATAAAAAGGGAGAATTGTGATAGAGAACAAGTTTCTCCTAGTGAGGAATTGAGAAAGAATTGCAAAGAGAGTGCGCATTAAATTCTTTGAAACATGAGCAATTTGGGATATTCATATGAGGGAATCCTTCGTGAAATTCCCACTCACAAATCCTTATATGGTCTTATTTTGGCATTGGCACTACACATTCATACCTCATAATGCAACTTGGTCCGACTCTTTGATGCATGTGCTATGACTCTAGGCCCAATTCAGTTTGCATATACATATTCTGCAATTCGCACTCTAGGACCAAGTTGGACTCCATGTCAAAATTAATTGGGGTTTTGTTGGTGGTGGTCTAACACAATAAATTCTCCCTATGTATAGGAATGGCACCTCTACCACACATTTCCAAATTGGTTGAAGGCCTGATCGTGTATGAGTGCAAACTACTCTTTGTGCATTTCTAGAGTACACCAATATCAATTGCTCCCCTTGTAAATCATACATTGTTAATGACTCATTGATCAACTCAGATGTTTGCCTTGGGAATATTCTTGTATTTAGGCTGCAATGTTTTGTGACCACACCTGGATGATGGCAATCCCTTACAAATACTTTATATTATCTAACAAAATATATAAATTCCAAACAGATGTTAAAAATAACATTAGTAATACTAATAATACTTAAACTAATTTTCTTGTTTCAAGGTACTCGTCAAAGTTTTAGACCTAATCTTGATAATCCATTCAATCAACAGTGGAAGTCAGATACATATTTAATGTCCTTCCAAGATAAGTGAGGAAAATTAAAATGGTCTGTCTTCCACATAAAGATTCCAAGATTCTTTCAATAGGTCCAAAGCACCAATATCTTGTCAGGTCATATAGTTAGAAGGTTGATTAAGTAATACTTTCTATTGTAGATGCTTACCTTTCTATACTGATCTTTACTACAGTACAATATTTTATTTTCCAGTTACCTCACTTCCTAGTAAACTAAATGCAAGGCTATGCTTTGCTCATTAAGTCAAATTAAACGCGCATTTTATTCAAAAATTTAATAGGCATATGTATTCAAAATAATTACAAGATAAATGCTAAGGATTGCACAGGTTCTAGAAGACCCTTATGTAGCCCAACTACGCTTTTAATTTTTGGATAAAGCTTCATGGATTCTAAGACTCTCACATATCAATAGATATTTGAGAACCCATTTGTAGTTCCATTTCCAGATTTAAAGCATTCTCATGCAAAAATATTCAGGAACTTTGCAAACTGAATAGCTCGCTTGAATTGCTTTCCAAACATTTATCTATCCTCTAGATGTTCCACACTGGGCATTTATATTTTTTCTACTCCACTAAAGGCCTTGGATATGGTACATACAGGGTACGGAGTATGGGAACAGTATGCCGGGGAATGCCCAGACGTACCCAGGTATGCCTGGGTACGTCCCACGGATGTACCCAGGTATGTCTGGGCATACCCAGAGCGAACCCGCAGAAAAACAGCAGTTTTTAAAAAAAAATCATCTTTTTGGTCAAAAAGGTCAACTTTGTCATCAGATGCATGAATTGATAAGGCTGGATGCCATTCCTTATTTCAAATGAATGTGAAAATTGACGAATGATAGCAAGAGTTTTCCCAACGAATCTGCTGTAATTGAATGGTTTCTAACCTTGTAAGATATTTTTCAACCACTTTGTGGTACTTCAATGAACAAAAGGAGTTGTTTACACCATAATCAGTTTCAGTAGAGTGAAAGCAATGCACCACTAAGAGACAAGTGTGCAGATTTCATAAGCATTCCTACGCAGTGAGTGGTGTACAACCTGCCGAGCATAAAGAGCAACTAATGCCTATATCTTCTTTCCAAGGAGAATGGGTAATGCAATTCAAAACTATGTTTTTACTCCTAGCAAGGATATACCCGACTATCAATGTATTTCATGAGACCACATCTCTCTCAGCCTCTGATAAAATCTGCTTTCAATTATGCTTGGGAAGATGTATATACCATTTTCCAAAGCTCCTATTGGCATAGGCAGGGTGGATTTTTATATCAGAATTACGATATTATCAGTATGTTTTGTGGCTATTTCACTTATTTTGTTTATTCTATGCATGTATATGGTAATTTTTCTTATTTGGCTATATTTTTTAATATTTTTAACATTTAATATATATTTTGTACAGCCATACCCAACCCCACCAAAAAAATTGTTGTACAGCGTCCCGAATCCTCGTACCCTTACCCAAAGCGTACCACACACCGGCTACCTGGTATTCTTTATGAGAATTGATATAACGCCATATATTGACTGCAAAAGAAAATTCATTACATTAAAGATTTGTGTTATTGAATAGCATTTTCCACAACATTTAAAGGAAGAAATGTGTTATTCCTTTCCTTCTAAAAGGAGTTTTAGTTTAGAATACTTCTTAGCAACATCAATAGAAAGTTATTAGCATTCATGTGCTTCATAAAATTATGCTGTGATGCCTTTTATGCAATTTTAAAGCCTTTTGTTCAGAGCCTTCTATTTCTTCCTTTGAAGTTCAGAGCATAACATCTATTAGATGCTGGTTCCTCTCACACATTCTGACTAAGGAAAGTAACTGCTAGTAATTATCTATTCCACTAAATTTTATAGATCCAACAGACATGATATATGACAGAGTAATAGATGATTGCGAATAAAATAGTGCAGCTTTTGCTCCAAATATACTATTATTGTTATAGATTCGACAATAAGGAAACCACAATAACATTAGCAAAATATAATTGAGTATTTAGAGTCACTTCTTAAAAAGAAGGTGGATGGTGTTGAAAATGAGACTTCAAGTTGTACAAGTAAAGATACAGAGAGCTAACCTTTTCCTGTCATCTCGCTTTCTCATTGCTTCAAACACCTTTTCTTCAAGATCCTGGTTTTCTCTTTGTAAAAGGCCAAGGTCACTTTTCTGATTTTCCATTACATGCAAAAGTTTATTCCTCTCTTCATCTTGAGCAAATAAAGTGCTCTCAAGTTGTTGCTCCAAAAACCTTTTTGTAGAGTGACTAGAAGCCAACTTGCTGGAAAGCTTCCTTTTAGTTTCTGAGAGTGGAGTTCCAATCTCCACTTCAAAGAATTCTCCCAGTCATTTCCATAAACACATATTTCCCCATCTCGCATGTTTGACATTGCTGATTCCATCTGGAAGAAGAAATGGATTGACTTATTCGAGCTCTATAACTAAATTTCACAGTCCAGGTGAATTCCTGAACAATCCCCTATGCTTTACAACCCCATAAATAATTTGCAAACACTAAAAATATTAAATACAAAAGATAATCTAATTCAAAACTAACAGTAATCAGAAATATATAGGTGACACTCCCAAATTGATGGAAAATTGATTTGACTTATAGGTAACAATGTTGACTGTTACTTTCATGCCTTAATTGACATGTGTGAGAACTGTTCACTATTCTAACTTTGCCACTTGCAAAAGTTACTAATCTCGCTTTATCGAAAATAATAATGGGAAGATATAAACAACCTCATGAAAAACTATTTGCCTGAAGTTTGCAGGCTAACCTATTACTTTGCCCATTGTACTCATAGCTGCTATCAATGCACAGGTGGAAACGCTAATGTTCAATGTACGCAACTAGAAAAAGTGAGTGTTAGCTCCTAAAATGCTTCATGCAGTCATAAATTAGGAGAAATACTGATGGGGTCTTGTTCTACTGTATTTGCAAAAGAACCAAACCCTTGCATTGAAGGCTGTTTTAAACTTGGATATAGTCTAGCTATGACAGAGGTAGGCTGTTCTTGATAGGAAAAACAGTTGTTACTGCCACCCCATTTCTCTCCCTCTTAGGAAAGCTTGGATGTCCTCTTCACAAGAAATAATGAAATCTCTATACATGGGCAATATATGAACATAATCAGACAAATTACAAACAGAACTTAGAAGCATACTAAGAAAATGCAGCGATTAATCATTGAGATACAATTTAACAAAAATTAAGCATGATTGCACAGAAAGAGTTCTAAACAACCAAACATTACACCGAGAAAAAGATTTGATGGGTGCAACTGAGGCATCTCGATTACTTACAAAGTTAAACCTATCAGCTGGAGAAGAAAGAGAAAGAGAAGCATCATGAAGAGAAAGAGCGAAAGAAAAAAGTTATGAAAGACAAAAGCTTATATAATGACCATACAAGTTGTGATTAACTTCTTCAAATTTCTTATGATGCTTCAAGAATATTTCCAAACTTAGCTAGTTACTCCAAGCAAACTAAGCCAATATGTTTTCCACAAATAGTAGAAGATGCACAAAAACCATAACCTAAATTTCTGCTATAAGCCTATAAAGTGTACCATATCACTGATAACAAACTTTAAATATTTGCTAATAGCTATTAAGTCCCTTCAATTATTCAGAAGATCTAATCTCTCTGTTACAAATAATAGTACCAATAGTTTTGCTTTGGCCTATACTATGCTATCCATGAGTTGCATTATCCATGAAGCAGTGTCATCACAACTTGGTTTATTGATGTTTGCCATGGTGTGGATGGGCGGAAAAACATTAACCTACAATGAGCATATTATACAAATTGCCCCACATAATATGTTCACAAACAACATAACAAAATACTAGGTAACTATTTTCGGACTTCAATAGTAAAAGAACATACACCAACCAGATCAGAAATCAAACACAATAAGTCTATGCTAGAGGTAGTCTATCACCAAACCGTGTATGAAGACAGCTGTCCCTTTACAATTATCAATAGAAGGCATCACTAATTTGGCACTCCAATTAACTCTATTTAGCTCAGAAAAAGTATTAAATTGAATCATAACAACTCAAAATTCACCATAGGTCAGTTCCTCTCATTTAAGGATTTCAATACAAGAGTTCGGTCCATCTTGAACAAGAAAAACATAAACAACCCTAGCCCCATTTTAGTACAATGGGTCCATCTTAGAAAGGGAAAATGTAACCCTTCTTTGTTCCAACCTATCCCCTCGATCTCTGTGAGCCAATCTATCAACTCCTCGGGATTCAAAGTTCTTGAGAAGCTGGGAACTTCCATCTTAATTCCTCTACCAATCCTTGAGATAGCTCTAATGAGCCTATCTTCACCCACATTAAGCCTCTACTCCTATGCTTGCTATGGTTCTGCTTCTACTCTTAGCTCTTCTTCTTCATCATCACTTACATCATCTCCTGGAGCAACCCTCTTCTCTTATCTGCTTTCACAACATTCAATCTTTCTTTCATTACTCTTAGCATTCCAACTACTTCATCTAGTCTCTTGGCCATGTTGGCAATTGCTCTCCTTGGAGGCATCTTGACACTCTTGTCAATCACAACCTACTGCTGCAATTCCTCTTATTACAATCCCATGTAGGCACAGTACACTCTAATGAACTGGATTTGATACCATTTCCGATACCAACAAATGCAGTCAAGGATGGGGCGTCAATTGAAAAACAATTCATTCCTTGCAGCCATGGACGGACTCACTCAGCTATGGCTCCAACACGCAAGTGTACACACAAAACAAGATGCTAAGATCACATTTTTTCATTGTTTAGGACGGATTACAGCCTTGGACAATCCACACCACTCTAGTTTGCCTTTGCATCACAGGCATGAAGAAGAGTATTTACCAATTCAGTCATGCTCTGGACTTGACTTCTCTCTTTCCACCCCTTCAATCTCCCCAACTGATGTTTCTGACTTCTTTCTGACACCTGGAATGTCTTCTTGAACCCCTTCTTGAAAATGCTTTAAAAAATGACAAAATTCATCATTTTGGATATTACTCTGCCTGTGCCTTGTGCATTACCTATGGGTGAAACTTTCCCTTAACACAAGCCGGCATTTATGAAACCACTGAGGTGGTTACAAAACCGCCAATTAACGTAGATAGGCAGTTTCACCATGAAACAGAGAATACTGTTTTTACACTATTTCATGGCTGAAACAACTTCCTTCCTGCTTCCTAAGCTTATCTGAAGTTCAAAGGTGTCTCCTTGATCCCTTCAGGTTGTCTTTCATGCTGCAACACTGAAATGAAAATGAAAACTGATGACAACACGCGATTATCTCTTTCTAGTTGATGCAAGATAGCCAATCAACCTAGATGCTCCTACATCACTTATTAGGGAAATCCAGGGTGGCCAAGTTGATGACAGACCCTTAGCTGTATTTTTAGCCAGATCTCAAAAAGGATGCAACAAATTTTATCATCAGATGCTTGAAATGCCAGCACATAAAGGCTGAGCATGTACATCCAGCTGATATGTTGTATCCTTGTAAGCTTCCAAATTGGAAATGGCAGGTGCTCAACATGGACTTTGTTCAAGGTTTGCTAATGTCAAAGAACAAGCATGATATGATGTTGGTGGTGGTAAGTTTACAAAAGATTCTCAATTCATTCCCGGAATCAGAAAGATGATTCACCAGTTTTGGCTCGACAGTTTGTCCAGTAGATCATTAGGCTACATGTTGTTACGGAGAAGGTCATTTCGAGCAAAGATACCCGAATGACTTTGAGGTTCTAAGCAACACTTCATGGAACTGTAGGAACAAAAGTGAATTTTAATTTCACATATCCCTGTGAGATAAATGGGCAAGCCAAGAGGCTAAACCAGGTTCTTGAGGACCTTTTGAGAATGTATTGTATGGATTAGAGGTATAGTTGGGAGGAGCATCTACTTGTGGTGGAGTTTCCGTACAATAATACCCATCATACCACTCTTGGTATGGTTCATTTCCAAGCTTTGTACCAAAAAGGTGTGAAATACCTATTAGTTGGTGCGGTATGGAAGACACAATTGTTGTTGGTCTGTTAGGAATATTAATGATAGTGCTCCATTATAAGGATATAACTCTTCATATTAGTGATACGGGAGTTAGAATAATAGAATAAAGTGGGAGTTATATTTGGATGAGTGGTTGTTCATGTGAGTGATCTTAGGGATCACAACTTGGTGATAAGTATTATATCCTTCGGATAAGAGGTTCATTGTAATTATTGATATGTTCACATATGGAATAGTGATTTGATAAGAGCTTTATTGTGTGTTTAGTCTGTGCACTTTAAACCAAAATTATCATTTGGTATCAGAGCGGATAAATCAGTTGGTGAGACTCCAATGGTACAAGTGAAGCTTTAACTATTGGAAAGGGGCATTTGAGTTTTACTGCCCCAAATCATGGGAGTGTAGTTTGTGAGCTACTACATGTAGATGAGCAAAGTATTTATTTTTGTAAAGACAGATTGATATATTTTAATTGTATTCAAGCTAGCACCTTCAAATTACCATCTCCGTGTACATGTATGTCTGTCAACACTTGATTCCAACTGCATATAAAGGTTCTGATATCTATTGCACGCTATTGCTGTTTAATGTTGCATGTCTTCTATCCATGTCAAGATCAGATCCACGTTCTAACAGTACTTCATCCAATAGCTTTCATTCAATTTCCTGTGCAGATTTGAGTAGCAGCAACATTATTTTTTTGAAATTCATGCAGTCAAATTCCCTTCATTCATGAGCCCTCTATTTGCTTGTGTACATGCCCCAAATCGAAGTAATAATCTTTGGAATCTATTGGCCTGAACATTTCTTTGTGCCTAACGCCTCAAACATTGGCAGTTTTGTCAAGTGAGGGTGGGGATATTATAGTGTGAAGACTACAAATGTGGGCAACTGCATGTTCCAACATATGTTGGTATCAAATTGTTATCCAGATGGTCCATTATTTGGAGTTCAAAAATCTCCCTTTCAGAAGTAATTTCATTTCGTACTCTTGAACCTCTCAAAACTCACGAAAGTCAAAGCATAGATCAGTGAGGCATACTCTATCACCCAAGATCTGAAGCTTCGTTGGACTGTTACTGTCTCATGTGGAGGTAACCATGACCTGATTTATTGTGGGTACAAAAATATAGAAAAATCAGAAGTTATGTTTTGTTTTTTAAGTTCAAAGAGTCTTTAGGTTTGTTAAATCTTTTAGTCTTGATTTTTTAGTTTTTAGTCGAGACACTTAAAATTGCTTTTAAGTTTTGTAGCTTAACCTTTATACTTGGTCCATTAGGGTCATTGGTCATTATGGGCCGTTATTTTGTCAAAAATAATTTTAGATGAGTTAGGATTATTCTTGTCAATCAAAGTAATTCGATATTAAAATTTCTTGTCCGTTGTTCAAATAGAGTTATTTTGTTTGTCGTTACTAAGTCACAAATATTGAGTCATTTGTTCTTTAAATTTAAAAATGCATCGCTGTCAATGGATGAATTTTCGGGCAAACCCGACATCGATGTCCATTTCGTGGGTAGTTATACATTACCACAATGACATGCAATTGAGCCTCAAAGCCAAACTTGTTGAGAAAGCGTCATTAAACCGGAGGATAGAGGCACCGGAGGTAGGGGGCCAATCAGTGCCTCTTGTCAACAACTAACAACAAGGTCGCACATCTCCAAAAGAGCAACAAATCAATAGCACCAAAAATACTAAACCCGGGATCGGTTTCCATTGGTAGAAGTGATCGTTTCATACCATTCTTGATTAGAGTGGTAGTGATCTCCAACAATAGTTGCATATGCAACAATGAGGACAAGGTCTTCAACCTTTAGTTTTTAATTTTTGTATATGGTGTGATAACCTAAACGGATGAATAGGAGCGCAAATGTCTATTGTGTAATTTTTGTTGCATACTTCTACAACAATTGACCAAAGAGAAGCCCAACACTCACTAGAAGCGAAAGCGAAACTATTGAGTCTTCATATGTAGGTGATTGTTGGAAGTATGTGGTTGGACAATAAAAGCACATCATTCACTAAAAGTGAAAGCGTGAGTAGTTGTGCTTGCGTCGTAGGTGATCACGTGCAACAAATATCCCAACTAGTAAAGTGCATATCTAGAGCATGTATGGTCATGCATATTTGTTTCCAATTATTGTGGTGTGCTTACTCCCCATGTTCGCACTAAGGGAGGGATGTTAGGAATATTAATGATAGTGCTTCATTATAAGGGTATAACAACTCTCCATATTAGTCATACGGAGTTAGAATAAAAAAATAATGTCGGATTTATATTTGAATGAGGGGTTGTTTATGTGAGTAATCTTAGGGATCGCAACTTGGTTATAAGTATTACCTACTTGAAATAAGGAGTTCATTGTAATTATTTATAAGTTTGCAAATGGAATAGTGATTTGATGAGAGCTTTATTGTGTGTTTAGTTTATGTAATCTGAGCTAAAAGTATCATGGTCCTGATATATTGAAAAAAATGGAAGATCAAGTTGAGTTGATTAGGCAAGCTGTTGGAGGGAGTGGCAAATCGACAAAAGAGTTATGCCAATAAGAAAAGGAATCCTAGGTAATTCTCGACTTGTGACGATATTTTTAGGGTTCGACCTCAAAAGTATTTGATCAAGTTTGGAACACCCACCAAACTAGCACCTCATTATGTGGGTCCTTTTGAGATTCTCAAAGTGAATAATCTAGTTGCTTACCGACTAATGCTACCACCTGCACTAGCTCGAGCTCATATCCATAGAGTCTTTCATCTTTCACTCATGTTGATGTTTCCCATATTCTGATTGTGTGCTCTATAGGTTTGAGACTTGAGAAAGGTGTTGGTTGAGCCCTAAGTTGCCGCATTCGAATTCGTGTTCGAATTCGCCGATGATTAAATTCGTGAAAAATTCGCTGGTAAAAAAATCAACGATTAAATTCGTGATTAAATTCGACTATGAGAAATATACATTTTTATTAAATATATAAAAACAAAAGATAAATTCACATTTCAAAAGAGAGATAATATCACATTTCATTGATTTCATTACTAATCTATCTACAAACGATCAAAGCTCATGATTATTTCAGAAGATTGCAAGAAGTTGCTTGGTCGAAAAAGGTGCAAAAATGGATTTTATGAAAATAAGAAAAATATTGCCATCAATGCGTAGAGCTCGAGAAAATATGCACTTTTAGAGAAAACGACACCTGAAACGGAGCCACAAAATGAAAGTTATGGCACATGCAAGTTTTTGCTGCTACATCTTCCCGGACCCTTTCCAAAAATGGCAAATTTTTTTCCTTTCCTTGTGTTTTTTTCACCAAAAATCCAAAAAAGGAAAAAATTGCCAAAAAAGGAAAAAAAACGCGAATTAAATCGCGATTTTCAACGCACTGTTAAAATTCGGCGAATTTCGAATTTTTTCCTTGAAGTTCGCCGAATGCGGCAACATAGGTTGAGCCTATGAGAGTTTTAATACTCAAAGGCTTTACTTGTGCAATGGGGAAGTTGCTCGGTGTAAGAACCAATAGTGTCAATATACTAAGGACAGTGCTACTTGGGAGGATGTTTCGGAGATATGAAGAATATTTCTTCATTTGTTTAACCAAGCAGCAGGATAAAGCTTCCTCTAAGGGGAAAGGATGTCATATCCCCCATTATGCACCTGTTGTTATTATTGAATAAACTATAACAATCAGAATTTGACTCTATTTTGATTATAGTTTGATGTCCATATGATTTCTTTGCTGCATGGTTGTTAGCGTTAATGAAAAATTGTTGTGTTTTGGGGTATGTGGCATTACTTCTTTGGCCAAAATACATTGTCATTTTACATGCTTCCTTATGTAAATTAAGTTGGGGCAGGCATTATTTTGTGAATATCGGCAGCAATATAGTATGCTTACCTACTTAATGGACATTGCTTTAAAGAAAATAGGGTGGCAGGTATGTTGCTATATTACATAAAAGTGTGAGACACTTGGAAGCATATTATGCCTATAAATATGATTGGAACAACTAAGGTTCATATTTGTAGCTTATAACTCTTTTCTTTATCATAAGAATGTTCTGGAAATTACTTTTGACTGAGGGATGGTGTAAAACAGAATATCTTGCCACTGCTCTTATGGCAGAACAGGCTGCATAATTCTATTTGTGCTTAATATATTCTATCAGTTAGATAAACTGGAGGGATATGTGATTGTGAAGCCACGTGTCTTCCTCTTTGACTTATTTTAGTCTTCTTTCTTTTTAGTGAACATGAAAGATCGGAGGTAGTGGATGCCATTATTTCAAGGCATGTTTTTGTAATTATCGGCACGTAGGATGAGAGGTGCAGGCAGGCTGTGTAATTATTGTCATCTCTCTTCATTATACGCCCGTTTTCCTTCTTCCTTCTAATGAACTTCTGAAAAAATCTTGATTTACTGCTGATAATCAACCTTTCTATGAGAGGGGTTTGTGAGTGTGGAGCAGTATTGTGAGGACCAATGCTACTCGGAATTTTAATCATAAGAAAGGAGAATTCCCAGACGGTAAAACTCTAATGGTGTGAGGCTTGAGGAAATGGCGATAAGAAGAAGAAAACTGGTGAGTTTTTGGTTGAGTTTGGGAGGATGAGCAGAATGAAATGTTCCAAGAGCCAGATGGAAGCTCTCAAATGGTATCAACTACATGACAAGGATCTTGTTGTTCGTAAGTATTAAAGAGCCATCAACAAAGAAAATAAAGTGGGTTAAATTGGAAGACCGCGGCAACACCAGGGGTAAAAATAATGTGCTCCCAATTGGTATGAACTACACAGCAAGGCTCTTGTTGATAAGAAGGATAAAGGAGATATCATCAAAGAAAACAAGGTGGCTTAAATTGGAGGGCCCCAGCAACACCAAGAGTAGAAATAATGTGTTTGTGAAAACAACTGTGGTTAACAAGACCGCGAACCATATTGCTGCTGGGGTAGAGCATCATGTGGGTGGAAAATTTGACTCCTAACATGCCATCACTGTGAAAGTGTGGAAGGATGTTAATGAAAATTTGGTGGAGCGGAGTGGAGTGCAGACACATGCGGGGGATTGGAAAGAGTTTGAAGGTCTTTGAAAAATCTGTGGTGGAGACCATCAAGCAAGAGTGTGGTGGAGACAATCAAACAAGAATTGTCTGGGAACAATCAGTATTCAACTCCGAATCCAGCTGCTATGAAACTATCTACTTATAGTGAGCTCTCTAAATCCCCATAGGTTCCTTCTTCTCGTCAACTTATTACTTAGTCAAAAAAACATTGGAAAGGAGAGAATGTGTTGCCCTTTAAATTCTGAAAACATGTTGGAGGAGGATAACTTTCCTCTCTCTATGGTGTTGATAAACTAAAATGTAATAACCCTTTTGAGGGTTTTATCAAAATATTATATATGCAAATCTGAAACTGAAAATTGCAGCAGACTGAATACAAAACCAGCGACTTATTCTTGCCCAAAAAGATGCCAAAAACACCACACAACTTGCCAATATTTTATATATGATATTTGGAATTTTTAGAAGCCAATATAACCAACAAACACTGAAAACACACTGCTGAAAATGAAATACACACTGGAAATTGCAGCCACAAATTAATTATGAAATATAGATATAGAAGTCTCCAAAAATCATGCAACTCAAGATTCCGACCTTTAAAAATATGGCAAATAAGATTACAAAACCAGATTTATCAAATTCCTTGCCAATGTCTTCAAACCCTACCCTAGGTAGGTCACTCCACCCTAGAAAAATAGTATAACTGCTGGAAATGCCAAAAAGATCTTCAAATCGGCTTCCTTCTTCAATGCCAAATGGTGATGAAGGGTTTTTCGTCCTTCACCCAAGCCAAATGAAGGGTTTTCATCCTTCAACAAGGCCTCACATGAGGGTTTTCGTCCCCAAGTGGATGACTAAGGAGCAACAAGCTCTCTTTGCCAAGTATAGAGAAAATATGCCAAGCTAGAGGCAAATGAACTCTCTCTTCTCCTTTTATATCTTTCCTTTGGCACCAAAACTTGTTTAGACAAGGCCAACCTGTATACAACAAAAGAACACTAAAGAAAACATTATAATATTAGATAAAATATATTATAAAGTGCTCAAGGGCCTTCTCCTTCATTTCTTCTTCTTTGCCATGGAGAAGGGATGGCAAGAAGACCAATTTCCAGCTCCTCGGTGGGAAAAGGGGACATTACATAAAACCTTAAAGGAAGATAGTGTGGTCTTCAAAACCCTTGTGGCTAAGCTAAACGAAGCCAATGGTGTGGATATCAAACATTTGGATGAATGGGGAAACTGTGAGAGCTAAGGAGGATAAGGAATGTCTCCAGCAAAAATTGTCAAATGTATGGCTCCATCTATGGGCCAGCCTCCTGTTGTTTGAAGTGTGTTATGATTACCCCTTTTTAAATTCCTGGTACAAAGTTGTTTCTGCTGATAATAACTGGCCTGGAAGGGATATCTCTGATGGTGAGGCTGTTACAAGCTTCCTTTGCCTCAATGATTGGAGGGAATGTGTATGGTCTAGTCCTGTAGTGACTTAATTCCTTACTTTTGGACTGTTTTTGTGAGATGTGAGACTAGTTTTTGGTTTTTTTATTCAGATAATATTACTGGCAGTTTGCAGCAAGGGAGGAATGATAGTGGCATAGATGACATCCTGAATTTCTTTTTAATTACATTTTCATTGTTACAATGATTGACCTTGGATAGATGGGATAAATTTGAATTCTCTTTACTTAGATGTCCAATAGATCCAGAAGGCAAAACTATTATTGTATTTGACACTTCATTTTTAGAAATCTAATATCCTATGTTTGTTGTCTTTACGAAAAAACTTTAGGTGTCATAGAAAACAAAATGATGGTACATTATTTGCCTCAACAGTTGTAGATGCACAACCTCGACAACCCTAAATTCCTTCATGTAGCAGGTGGTTCACTCCATTCAGGAATTTGGCTTCTTTTTTTTAATATGATTTTGTTGGAAAAAAACTCCCTTCATTAAACTTTTTTTCTTTTTTTTGGGCTAAGGGTAAATGCTTTGGAACGGAGCTATGAACTAGTATTACAATTCACCAGATTAGACCACATATCAACATATCCATTTGACATAATGTGTGCAAGAATTGAACCTGAGCGGGGCTGGAACAGCCCACCATTTAAGCAATCATTGTCTCCACTTATTGCTCTTTGTCATACATATAAATCTGGCATATTAGAATTTCTAGCTTTCTAAACTGATAAAAGTTATATCCCTATGCAAGAGAGCATGTAAATTTTGTCCCTGTCTACTCTAAGGGATTCTCCAATCTCATATTTGGAGAACAAGATATCCTTTCTCGTAAAACTTTGAGCTGCCCTGCCTTTATCTACCTAGAAATCCACACTAGTGATTATGCAATTTTTAACTCGAAATCAAAGCATTATAGACTTATAGTCGATTGGCCTTTACTCTAGCTGTAAACTCCTGTTGCAAGAAACACAACCAATCTGTCACGTTTCACATTTCTAACCTCTGCAACCTATTCACAAAAGGAAATCCTCATTTTAGATGCCCACAGCCGTTTTTGGTCAAATAAGAAACTATTTACAGGGCATTTCAAACAGAATGTTGTTTCTTGAGGGTTGTGGGCCATTTTTTGGGGTTGCGACCCCGTTGCAGCAGGAAAAATGTTTTCCCAGGTGTAACGGGGTTGCAGGCCCCAAAAACAGCCCACAACCCTCAAGAAACAGCATCTTGTTTCCCTTTAAATCAGCATATAAAATCAAAAAATCTAACTTTTTTAGATCGCATTATGCAAAGCCCTAAAATCAAAATTAATATAATTTTGTCTGTGACCTTGTAGCGACCTCTCTTTTTATTGTTTCTGTGTTGTGTTGTTGGTAATTCGGCACTTAGCAACAACCAACAGGTGATTGGTTTGAGTGGTACTGGTGACTGCACAGTACAAAGTGCATCATGCAAGAGAGCGATCCAAAGCCTCCAGTTTAGAACTAGAAACTTGAGAGCAGCAACAAATAAAGAGCCTAGAGGACCGGAGATACGTACCTTCTATTTAAGCATTTAATCGCTATGGATTTGCTGTTTACATCCTCGTATCCATAACTGAAATTACAATTCCTTACAATTTCTTCTACAATCCATATACATTGTTGGCCCACGTCATGAATATAATTAACTACACATTCACACTGTAGTAGTGAAAATAAGAAAATGAAAATCTATCTTAATGGATTATGGATTGACTGCTTTGCTTTGTTTCTGTAAATTGGCTGGTACATTTAGTGTCAACTGTCATGAGCTATAAAGTTTCTAATTTTTTAGCTGCTTCTAAGAATGATATGAATATAAACATGTTGAACATTCACAGCAATTAATCATGAAATTAAGCATACTGTCAACAATAACCAGCCAAATTTAAAATGCAAGAGTTGTAGTGCACGTCTTGCAAGGATCCTCTGGTTGCAAATTTAACCAAAAATTTGACAAGGAAATTTTCCAAAAACAAAAACAAATCAAAAAACTGCTGAATATGCAATTGATGTTAACAGTTTCAAACCATGTGCAGGAAATACGCACAAACAATTTGTTAGAAGCATTGAATATTTGGAAATTTGCTAGTAAAATTTATTGCAGCCGTACACACATATCTCCTTGACCACAAAAATCTAAACTGCCAGGATACAGGTATGGGTATGGGTATGGAGTACGGATACAGATCCAGATACGGGTTTGGTATTTTGAAATGGCAAATTTTTTAAAACCCCGGGTACGATACACTGCGGGTACGTTCGTACAATATATTTTTAAAAATTAAAAATATAAATATATACAAAAATTTAAAGAAAACAACAAGCTTATAGTCTCAGCAACCTATAAAATATTAGAAGCCAACATCAAGCTTATTATGAATTAGATGCCATCTCATCCTCCGTAATTAGTCCAGTAGAAGGAGTTGTGAAAGCATTTCTGAGCATTGTATACATTCTGAATTGAGATTGAGGAAGCTTATAGAAAGCTTTAAGGTCTGTCCATTCCATCCACTTCCCAAATCTGTACAAGTCATGAAATATTTTAATTCCTTCCTCAAACCAAAGGAGGGCAGAGCAGCCTCTTGTCAAGGCAAGGATCTTGTTATTATATTTCAGATTCCACCAAATCAATTTGTAGGCTTGGCACCTAGTGTCAAAGGAAGAGAAGATAGGCTGCCCAACCACCAAGTGCTTCACTTGTTCCCATGCCTTCCAAATTGACTGAAGAATAAAGGACCCTTGAAGAGCAACAAGAAGCCCCCAAATAGTAAGTCACCCAAATGAAGTCCTTTTGAGTCTATTGGCAATATTGAATCTCACACGAACTTTCCAAGGTTCAATACCAGTCAAAGCCCTCAAGTTTTATTTATTTTTGCACTTAAAAAAATTTGTGGGTACGCTGTGGATACATACCGACATGCCTTGGGTATGTCCTGGATATAGTTTTTGTACCCGATACATACCCAAGGCCTGTGGGTGCACGTACCCACAGAGTACCTATTACCATATTTCTCTCCACCTTCAAAGGTTGGCACAAAAGGAGAGATAAGGTGGAAAGAAATAAAATAAATATGGAGCTTCCAAAGTTTGCGCAAGGATAGGAGGGATAAGGTGCATGAAAATAAATAAATAAAAAAGGAGAGGAACTGATGTTCCAGTTAAAGGTTGGTGCGAAGTATAGGAAGGGGCATGGTAAAACAAATAAAAAGAATTGTTCCTAGAGTTGGCTCCAAAGGGAGAAGATGCATGGAAGAAATTAAAAATAGGAGGTTGGTGCCAAAGATAGGAGGAATAAATAAAAACAAACTGCTGTTCTATTTTTAGGTTGGATAAAGATGGAATTGTTTAAAAATAGCAGCAGTCTTGCCCATGCGCCAAGGATGGAAAGAGATAAATATAAAAGAGAAAGCAAGCTACTGTTCCAAGAAAAGGTTGGCACTAAGAGGAAAGTGCATGGTTTTAATTAAATAAATTAAATAAAAATGTTGTTCATGAAGTCTGTGCCAAAGACAAGCATGAATGGGACAAAAATAGAATTTCATGAATAAAACAAAAGTCAACTGCTGTCCCATGTGGTGCCAAAGATGGATAAGACAAAGAAATAAATAAATAAAAGGCAGCTCCAGTCCAAGGTGCATAATAAATGAATAAAACAAAGGAACTTTTGTCCCATGTGCCAAGCATGAAGGAGAGATAAATATAAAAAGGAACTGCTGTCCCAGTTTGGAGTAACGCCAAGGATAGAAAGTCAAAGGAAATAGTTAAAAATAACAGTTGTTCCTAAAGATTGGCGCCGGCGGGGATAATAGAATTAAATAAATAAAATACAACTATTGTTCCTCCTAAAAGTGGCGCCAAACATGAATGGGTAAATAAAATAATTAAAACAAACAACAGTCTTGAAAAGGTACGAACAGATTTGCAGATGATGAATGATGAAGAGCGTGGAGCAGATTTACAAAAACAATCTTCAATCTCTATTCTCTGTATTATCATTCTCTTCAAACCTGATTACATATATATAGGAAATGTCATTCCTATAAATTAGGAAACTAATTTAACAATAATCCTTATTTACGTGAGTTTGGTCAACAACTGAACAGCTTACACCAAACTAATTTATCTCTCTTATAATTATATCACATAATAAACCAGCCATATAATGTCAGTGCTAATGTGATATTCCTAACATTCCCCCTTAGTGCGAACATGGGGAAAACATCCACACACTCATCTGCAGTATGATCACCCCTATGAAACATGTCCTACAATGTGACTCATGATCTTGATCAAGAAAGGCTCTCTCCTTCCATGGTTTTAAACAGGCTTACCACAAACCTTGACGTGAACAGGCCCCATCAACTGTCCACCTCGTGTGGTTTTCTAGATCCTCCCACAAACCCTTTCAAGATCCATGAACTGACTTACTCTGGTGCTTTTTTTTCCACCACTATGCTTGTACATCAAGGAATTATATAGGAATCACAACTCGTTTATTACAAAACTGCATAATAGAACATATACAGAGAAAGAGATTTCACATTACTTCCTATAAGAATCACAATGTTCTTAATTGCAGCCATTGTTGTTGATCACTGCCACTCGATCTCGAACAGCATAGACAACTACCACTGCCACTGGAAGTTGTCGTTGACTTTAGTCGTTTTAGGCACATAATGGAAATGGAACATTGGTGTCATGTTCCCCCACAATGTGAAATTTCCACACACGAACACTGAGAAGCAAACTGTATCGAAGACATACAACTGACCGGATCTTGCTAGTTAGATCTTGTTGCACATGGTCACCATTGCAAGTGAACGTATTCACAAGCGGACCATCTTCCAACGAAATACGGCGATCGATGATCACGTCGGTCAAAGGATCACTGACAGTCATCTACGCTCCAACACAACTCTTTTTCCAGCATCCAAAACCACAAAAAACAATAACACTGAAAACACACTGCAAATACTGAAAGCAAATACTCACACCACAAAAGTGCCACCATTGCAAAATGCGGCCCCGTCGTTGGTGATTGACGAGAGGCGCTAATCGCCCTCCAACCTCCAGTGCCTCTGTCCTCCAGTGCGATGTTGCTAGCTCAACGAAATGTGAATTTGAGGCTCAATTACATGCCTAAATCGAACATCGGGTTCAACCGAAAATGCATTCGTAAGGCAATTTTTTTCTTAACTTTTACAATGACTCGACTCTTTTGAGAACTAAACTATGTGACTCTTTTGACAAGACGATTCAACACACAAAATGACTCATAATGAGACTCTTGATACTAAGGACACGATAACATACATTAACATTGACTCAAACTTTCATATACGACGCTTAACACATGGACCTTTTACTAATAAAACGAAATGTTTATAAGACTTAAGACTACATGTTTAAACATTACAAATTTTAAAAGGATTATAACCAAACTAGACATCTATACTATGACGTACTGACCAAAGACTAAACTAAACAACAAAAAATAACACAATTACTTTTCAATGAATAGACCGAAAGACGTTTTGATTGCTTATACAAACAAGGAGTTGCACGATGTGACCTTCACAAGAGACATGAAGATCATGTAGGCCGTAAGGCGAAGAGAGGGATTCAAAGTATGCAAGATTCAACATAGTCAACATTGAGTTGAAGATGATCTCGTGAGAATCACAGGTCCCAAAACGAGCACGTGTTGAGACATTTGCAGACACAAACAAATCTTCCTATCCTTGAGAGATATTTCCTTTGTCTTAATATTAACGCCAACACTGTCAAATGAACAATTTGTAGGTCTGCATAGAGGTGTCTATCATCCACGCGAACTGGAAAATAGAGAGAATCAAACAAAATTGTTGGGAAATATGTAGGTTAGACTTGTTACTCATTGTCCAATACACAATAGATGCAAGTTGGTCGTAAGTCAATGCTAAATCCAATAAAAACAATCCCCTTCTTACATGAAATCCTGATCATAATAAAAGTACATTAAACTAGTTTTTCTATTGGCTGGTACAAAGAGTAGTCACAAAATGAAACCATTTCCAATCTGGTGACTCTAAAATATGATGTAATTTTCCCAAGCTACTCTAAGACCTGATCAAGATTGAGGACATACTACGGACAATGAAGAATGCTAATTTCCCCGGGACTACTCTCAAAAATTCATTGCTCGATACCGGATGAAAAGGTACGAGTAGATTTGTAGATGATGAATGATGAAGAGCGTGGAGCATATTTACAAAAAGAATCTTCAATCTCTATTCTTTGTATTATCTTTCTCTTCAAACCTGATTACATATATATAGGAAATGTCATTCCTATAAAATAGGAAACTAATTTAACAACAATCCTTATTTACGTGAGTTCGGTCAACAACCGAACAACTCACACAAAATTAATTTATCTCTCTTATAATTATATCACATAATAAACCACCCATATAATGAGAGCGTTAATGTGATATTCCTAACAAGTCTATTTTGGGAAATACAACAATCTATTCTTGTTGGACAGCAATCTATTCTAGGCATCTTCAGCAGTCTATATGGGCTGATTTTTTATTGTAAAATGATATACTTGAACAGCTGATTTGCTCTGGCATCTTCAGCTATTGTACTTGCACCCCTGAATAAAATAAAGCTTTGTTTTTGCCCTCTCATATCGTTGTTTTCAGATTGCTCATCGTGTTTGTTGTAGGATATTGTATTTGCATTAATGTGGAATTCATTCCCTCTATCATTGTCATTTCCTAAACCCTTGAATTAATTTTGCAAAATAGTCTAGAGTCGTGTAGGTGTGTGAATTTTTAAATTCTCTATGTGCAGAGTTACATGCAAGTATCAAATTATTGGTGTATCACCCCTATTTCCCATTTTCCGCATTCCTCTTCCCTTTTCCTTGTCAAAGTTTTCATTTTTAGGTGATTCACAAGGGAACCAACCCTCTCTGGAGGTTCACCTTAGACATAGGTTACCCACAACCTTGAGGTGTTCCAATTTTGTCAACAGGAGAGAGAGTACACACACCATTCTCTATTAGGGTGCAACTTCTAGGTGACAATAGTTTACGCACGCCCGGTGGGACAATACAAAAATTGGTAAAGAAGTTGATGTTATTCTTAACAAATATCAATGTTTCAAACACAAATATTCAGCATTTGGCGACTCCATTGGCCCAAAGATCCCTTTTCCTCAATCAATAGACCATTTCTCCATCTTTTTATGAGGTTGTGCAATCATGACTTCAATTCCTCCTTGGAATTCCTAGTCCCAAGAGCATTATTATTCCCCTCCATCTCCTTTTCCCCAAAATCCTCCTCCAGATCAAGTATTATAAGCCCTATCATAATGAATATGCCCATGATCCAAACCTCACTAATCCATATGGTTATCCTAATAATCATGGTGTTTTTCAGGAGCAGGAATATGCAGATTATAAAAACAATTCCATGCCTAATGATGATTTGCAAATGCAGGTACAACACTTGGAGATAAAAATGGTACAAATGAGGGCAACAAGTTCCATCAAGGCAACCAAGCTTGGATTTAAGGTACCCTACCCATGGGTCGGTCCTATGCCAAACTGGTATAGCCCTCAAGAGAAGTTAGACTTTGTGTTTGAATTGTTACCACAAATATTAGAGTGGAATGAAGAAATGGAAGCTCACCAATCTAGTGTTGAGAAACCCATCACAATGGGGTAATTCTTCACTATCATCATGCAGCCCTCCTACTTCTACTTTCCAACCACTTCAACCAGAGCCCAAGTCCCAAATTCCTAGCTTTCTTAAAGCTTCTCCTCCACAAGATCTTACACCTCTCCAATCATCTCAACCATTGCAAAATCAGTTAGCAACCCAACCCACCCCTCCCCTCATATTCCCAAATCCATTATGGAATGAAACTAATCAGCAAATCAATTTGGAAGAGCAGCCAACTAAAGAGCCAAGTGAAGAAGTTCTCAAGCAAAATCTAACAAAATGGAGCTTACAGTTTGAGGACAAACAAATTCCACGGTTGGTTAAGCTTACAATAGGGAAAGAGTGCAAGAAAGTAGTTGAAGTTACAGAGCAGCGGGAGGAATATGATTAGCAAGCAAAGATTAGACAAATTTTTCTCAAATCTCTTGAGATACAATGTAAAGATAATGTTTTGAAGGAGCATATGAATGTTTCTAAGGATCAGATCAGCAATCTTGAGCCTATATCATCTTCTAGTGAAGGAAATAATTCAATAAAAGTTGTTGATTGGTATGATTTTGATATAGAAGATGAGAATGTGCTAACCATGCAAGAAGAGTTGTCCACAACTAAAGAACACAGTTCAAATCAGCTTGCAAGTAGTCATGAAGAGGAGGAAATCAATAAAGAAATTCAAATTCAAAGGAATTTTCCTCAAGCATGAACAATAAAGAGGATGAGGTTTTATCAAACTTGGAAGATTCTGATGATGAGGAAGAGCCAATTGAAATTGTAAGTATTCCAAACCCATCATCTATCTTCCTCAATAAAGATTCTCTTGTTATTAAACCTTCTTTCGAGCTTGAAAAAGAGCCAAATATGAGGTTGTTTGCAAAGGATGAAGTAGAAAAAGTTTCAGATCAGTCTCCAAACATCCAATATGATCGGGAAGTGCCTCAAGTACTCCAAATGATGAAGTTGCACACAAAGAAGAGGGGCAGATCAGAAAAATCAGTTTATCAGCTATGAGAATACCATGTCCAATCAAGTATTTGGCTAGTTTAGAGCCACAAAAAGAGTTGTCATCAGTTGTGCTCAATTCAGAGCATAAGCAAGAGCTTCAAGTTGCCAAAAATCAGCCTCAACATCTCCAAAAACTAAGTGCAGATCCTATAGAGGTGTTTATTCTTCTCTGGGCTAATATTTTGAGCAAATCAAAGGTGCAAACGATATTTTCACTTTTACCAGGTGATCTAATTGCAAAATTGATCTCATAGCCGCACTTTCTGAGAAAAGAAAGTTATTTCTCCCAACCAATATGTTGTAATGTCCCTCTTTCTCGAATAGTTCGATCGAAGACCTTTGGCCCTTTTTGTCTACCCGACGGCCAAAGGGTGATTTCAAGGGTGACTTCGGTTTATTAATTTTATTATATCGTGCTTAAAATAAAATAAAGTATCACTAAAGCACATATAATGAATTAATAGACTTAATAAGTGACTTCGACTTAGGAAAGTACATGGAAATAAATGAATAAATTATTTAATGTGCTTTCCTAGGCAAAAAGTGCGACTTGCTTTGGGGAGAAATTAAATAAGCCAAAAATGTGAAGAAATTAAATAAGCCAAAAATGCGACTTGCTTTGGAGAGGGAATAAATTAATTAAAAATTAATTATGCTCTTTTGGAAAAAGTGTGACTTGCATTTTGGAAGGGTTTTTTGGCTATAAGGGAAAAGTGCGACTTGTGCCGTCGTATGCAAATTATTATTATTTTTCTTCCCGGCAGTTAGCTCTGAGCTTTTGCAGACAAAATCCAAGGACGGAAACCCTCTGGATTATTCCTCTTGTGGACGGAAACCCCAGGAGCAGTGAGAGGAGTTCCTATACAGGGAGCTTCATTGCATTCACAGGTTATTTATCATTCCAGCAATTCAGAAAGAGAAATAAAATTGCAGCAGTGGGCATTCAGACATCTTCTAGAGTGGGGCGACTTATTCTATAGTTGTTTTATGCAGTGACTGAGGTATTCTTCATGCTAGTTCATTATTGTATCTTTCAGCCTCAAATATATATCAAATCGATTTGGTTTGAATCAATTACGGCTGGGTTTTAGACAATATTTTGTTATCATTCCATCTGCAGATTTCTAGTTGTTTTGCCCTAATTATTTATCATCAAAATCAATATTAAATTCACGGCTGAATTATTTATGAGGAAATCTGCCTGTTAAACCCTAGGCGCATTTTCTATATCCACCCGGTTTGCGGGGTTTGTTTTATTTAATTTGTCTGTGCAGTATGAGAATGGTGTTCCATGATTTCTTTTGACATTATCAGTTCAGATCCAAGCTTGAGCAATATAAAAAAAAAAATCAAATATTTAGGCAATGGTGTTTGGGGATCTTTCATATATGGTTTTGTTTAGCTTTCCTTTCTCTTTGTTTAGATTAGAAGTAGGCTAGGTTTGTTTCTTGCATAATAAGTGCTTGCATGCACATTGCTTTTCCAGTTTTCTTAGTTAGTTATCTTTCAATAAGTGCTTGCACGCACATATTGTTGGAGAGCGTATTTCAATTGTATTAATTCAGAGGATACAAGTTTCTCCAACTTGTGTGAACCAGTTGTTGACAGAGGTATGTGACTCCAGAGCCCAATGGATGCAAGGCTACTGATCTCTTTGTTTAGCAAGCAAACAATCTCATGATGTCGCCAAAATGTTACCATATTTCTCTCCACCTTGAAAGGTTGGCGCCAAAGGAGAGATAAGGTGGAAAGAAATAAAAGAAATATGGAGCTTCCAAATTTGGTGCAAGGATAGGAGGGATAAGATGCATGAAAATAAATAAATAAAAAAGGAAAGGAACTGTTGTTCCAGTTAAAGGTTAGCGCTAAGTATAGGAAGGTGCATGGAAAACAAATAAAAAGAATTGTTGTTCTTAGAGTTGGCGCCAAAGGGCGAAAGATGCATGGAAGAAATTAAAAATAAGAGTTGTTTTATTTTTGGAGGTTGGTGCCAAGGATAGGAGGAATTTGTTCTATTTTTAGAGGTTGGATAAAGATGGAATTGATTAAAAATAGCAGCAATCTTGCCCATGTGCCAAGGAATGGAAGAAGATAAATATAAAAGAGAAAGCATGTTGTTGTTCCAATAAAAGGTTGGCGCTAAGAGGAAAGTGCATGGTTTAAATTAAATAAAATTGTTGTTCCTGAAGTTTGCGCCAAAGACAAGCATGAATGGGACAAAAATAGAATTTCATGAATAAAACAAAAGTCAACCGCTGTCCCATGTGGTGCCAAAGATGGATAAGACAAAGAAATAAATAAATAAATAAAAGGCAGCTCCAGTCAAGGTGCATAATAAATGTATAAAACAACAAAACTTTTGTCCCATGTGCCAAGCACGAAGGAGAGATAAATATAAAAAGGAACTATTGTCCCAGGTTTTGGAGTATACGCCAAAGATAGAAAATCAAGGGAAATAGTTAAAAATAGCAAATTGTTCCTAAATATTGGCAACAGCTAGGATAATAGAATTAAACAAATAAAATACCATTTGCCTTGCTGTCGTTCCTCCTAAAAGTGGCGCTTTCAAATTGTTCAAGCATGAATGGGTAAATAAAATAATTAAAAAAGTCTAGAGCAACAATCTATTTTGGGAGAAATACAAATTATTGGTGTATCAGTCCATTCTGTTGGACAACAACTCTATTCTGTTGGACAATAGTCTATGTGGGCTGATTTTTATTATAAAATGATATACTTGAACAACATATTTGCTCGCATCTTCACTTCTATTGTACTTGCACCTCTAAATAAAATAAAGCTTTGTTTTTGCCCTCTCATATTGTTGTTTTCAAATTGTTCATCGTGTTTGTTGTAGGATATTGTATTTGCTTTAGTGTGGAATTCATTCCCTCTACCGTTGTCTTTTCCTAAACCCTTGAATTAATTTTGCAAAATAGTCTAGAGTTGTGCAGTGTGTGAATCTTTAAATTCTCTGTGTGCAGAGTTACATGCAAGTATCAAATTATTGGTGTATCACCCCTATTTCCCATTTTTTGCATTCCTCTTTCCTTTTCCTTGTCAAAATTTTCCTTTTTTAGGTGATTCACAAATTTGGGAACCAACTCTCTCTAAAGGTTCACCTGTGTAACATAGGTTCTTAAATGAGTTAAGGATGAGTGAGGATTTTAAGGATTTAGGAAGTTACTGATCAAAGTTCAGAATTTTTAACACCTAAAAAATTAGAGTGATTTATAAAATTATAGTATAGTCCCATATGAACTAGTTCGTATTTTATGCATTCATGTGATTTGTTATATATGATATAATCTTAGGGTGAGAAGAGGTCATTACTAAAATTTATATCTGAATTATATTTTTAATCAAGTTCAAGTTCGACAGAATAATGAAAGCATCCTCTATTTCTCCTACTACTATACAATCTCACGGAAGAAGAGGTTTAAATGCCACTAAATATAATTCCTCTAAAAGGACATTTGAGCAGAAGTTTTGGTGAATAGTGACTATAACTGGCACCTATTCATAGGAAATTATAGCAGTTCACGTAGCAGGTCATGGATTTGTCCTTTTTTAATCAGCAAAAATAGCTCAATTGCTCGAGTTCGATATCATTTGCTTGGTAATGGGAAGAAAGACAAAATTAAGGTTTGTAAATGTATTCCCAAAGCAAAAAGAGAGGACTTAATTAAGGAGTGGGCAATGGTTGAGTCCATGAAACTTGACTTGATTTCAATACCCTAACAGACACATGAACCACAAGTTGGAGGTGCTATGGATAAGCCCCCTCGGTTTGTGACACAAAGCCTTCTTCTACCCCCATGAAAGAATCTCAAATTGCAAAAATGTATGATGCTACCAACAAAAAAATGTTGATGGTGCAATTGGGAGGTTATTTTTTGGTTGTGGCATGCCATTCAATATTGCTCGGTCCCCTTTATGGAAAGATGTTATGTGCATGGTAAACAATGCTCCTAAGGGGTATGTGGCTCCTAGTTACGAAAAGCTTTGTTGTTTTGAATGATGAGAAAGCACGGGTTGAGGCTAGAATGAAAGACATAAAGGAAAGTTGGTCCTACACTAGTATATCAATTCTCTCAAATGGATGGACTGATGTTACTCATAAACCCCTAATAAACATTGTTGTCTCATCCTCAAAGGGTGTTATGTTTTTGAAGGCACATGACACTTCTGGTCATGTGAAGGATGCAACATATTTGATGGGTTTGTTTCGAGATGCAATTGAGCTTGTAGGAAGACAAAATGTAGTGCAAATCATTACAGAAACTACTTCCAGCAATGTACTAACTGAGGGCATGATTGAGGATGAGTATCCTGAAATATTATGGGCACCATGTGTGGTTCATTGCATGAATCTCTTATTAAAGGACTTGCATAATGGGCTTCCTTGGATCAATTAAGTGGGATCAGATATAAAGAAAATTCAGCATTATATTGTTAATCATTCCATGTCTTAGGCCATTTATAAGAAGTATGTTTCATTACAACTTTTCAGATGTGTGGAGACTAGATATTTATTTTTTTAATTATAATTGATCGCATTCTAAAAGTGAAACAATCACTTAGGGAGGTGGTGATGTTTGTTAAATGGGAGAGGTGGAAGAGACGACCTACTACCAACACCACCTTATGTGATGAGATTGTAGAGTACATTGTTGGGATTTTTCCTACTTTGTTTTGGCAATGAGGTGAAAATATATCTTCTTTGCAAACCAATAATAGGGGTCCTTCGTACTTTTCATAGTGATAAGCCATGCATGGGGAATGTTTTTGAGAATCTTGATCAGATGAGAAAGACTCTTCAAAATGTTTTGACAGCTTGGGAACCTTCCTATGATCAAGGATTTAGTTTAGAGTTGCAGCGACCGTAGATGGAGGATGCTTGATAGCTCTCTTCACGTTGTTGCTTTTTTGCTTAGTCCAAGGTGGTTTGATAAGAAACCATGGATGGATGAGGAGGTGGAATCCAGATTGCAAACCTATATTGATCGGTATTATCCAAATAGAGATGATTGTGCAAAAAAAAAGAACATGGAAAATATATCAAGATGGAGGAAAAATTTTCATCCCGATGTTGCTTATGAATGCAATCATTTGAAGATCATAACATTTTGGGAGTCATATGGGAGTGGCACACCCTTGCTTAAAAACACAGTCATACGTCTTCTCTCAAGTGAAATTTATGAGTTGATTTTTAAATGTTTACTAACTATGCAACTTATTACAATATTTAAAATTTAAAGCAATTTATAATTAATTAAAACTTATTTTGTTTCACAGGTTTCTAGTGCTTCAGCTTGTGAAAGAAATTGGAGTGATTATGCATTCATACATTCAATGAAGCGCAATAAGTTAGGAAGTAAAAAGGCAGAGGATCTTGTTTATGTTCACTCAAACCTTCATCTTTTATCTCGAGCTTCAATTGAGTACAAGACTGGGCCTCATAAGATGTGGGATTATGGTGGCTCGTTGGATGATGGAAATGATGATTTACCAATTGAGGTGCTTGAGGACGATGCAGAAGATCTTTTGGCTCCAGATGTTGAATGCAATGTTCTTAGGAATGAAGGACAAGGAAGTAGAAGCATTGGGATGCCTTCCACTTCAAGCATAGCAGGGTGTAACTAGGATCATATTAGTTTTTCTATATTGTTATTAGACAATTAATTTTATTTATGTATCTAATGATCATACCAATCGATATATTTTTTCGAATCCCTTTTTAAATTTTATATCGTGAAGATCAATAGAAATGTACTTCTTACTTTTGCAATATATGATTCTTATACATCTCTTAATTCTATGTTCCTTTATATTTTCATGTGTTATAACTTGTTCAAAAATAAGTACATGTGCATGCATAGGATACGTTTCTAACTTGTTTCTATCGCAACCTAAACTAACCCATGTTTTTCCTTCAGGTTACCATTTCCATCACAATTCTCATTTCTCATTTCTGGTAACATAGCTGTAAACTGGTTAGAGTTTAACACCGCTGACCTAGGTTCGATTCTCAGGGCTGGTTCATGGCTGGGAATCTGCAGACTGACACCATGCCAGGAGTTTGACGCTGCAGGCCAAGCGAAAGGGGTTCCTCAACAAACAAATAAAAATAAAAATAAAAATGTTAAAACCATAACTATTTACTGGTTTTCATGGATGCTCCCGTCTTCTTGCATGAGCAGCAAACCTCCAAATCTGGATAGTAGCTTCAATGTTACTGGCAGCTACTAAGCCCTGATTTTAACAATTTTCCGTCGAGCCATTGCAAAACCCTAACTTTAATACGGAAGAACTTGTATTCAATTTTCAAATATGAAATTACACGAACATTAAAATGCTAGCTGAAAATAATATAAAATTTGACCTTAGCAGCAGTATTTTCCAAGCTCTCCACCTCAGATTGTAAAGTTGTGAAGCCCTTTTCCACCTCTTCCTCAAATTTTTGCATTTCTTGCCTCTGAAGGTCATAGTATTTGAGCTTTTGCTTTCTCTCTTCCTCTGCCTCGCGAATCTCGCGCGCACAACCCTGTATCGTGAAGAGGATGACAAATTTATTTTTGTCACGCTGACTGAGAAAGAAAATAATTTTTTTTCGGCTTCTTTAGGCTCAAGTTCTAGACCGCCATTTTTAAATATTTTACAAATTTTAAATTCTTTGACACAGATTCGAGATATATCGCTATACAATTCTAAGCCTAAAAATAAAAATAACGGTTACAAAAAAAAAAACCAATGAACTCACGAAATCTTTGAAATTCCTTCAATATAAGTAAGGCAAAAGGTTGTGTGTACTTTAAATTGAAGGACCTGTGAGAGAGATATTTTTTCACAGCTTCTTTAAATATCAAGTTCTACAGCAGTGTTTTATAAAATTCTTCAGCTCCTCAGACCAGATTTATCATATCGTAGCAAACATATAACAGATATAAATAGCAGCACTAAAAATTAGCAACAAATTCGTCAAAATTTTGGAGTTCCTTCACTATTTTCAATACACACAAACTTTATTTGGAGGACCTGAGCTTTGAGGCGTGTTCCGTGTTTTCAGCTTCCAAATTTTCTATTTCTTGCTCTATCTTCAAAATTTTATTGCTTAACTTGGCGCTTTTCTTCTCCAGCTTAAAGCAGCGTTGTTGGAGACGCCTCAATTCCTGTGTTTTTGCCTTCAAGAGGGCAAGTTTGCGTGTTTGCAGTTCTTTTTCGCTCTGTATTTGAATTTTGCACGCGGTAAAATGATAAATTTGTGGATGCAAATGATAAATGAATGTACTTAGAAGTAAGAAAGAGGGGGAATTGTACTTGAAGATATTGAAGTCTTTGATTCTTTGTACATTCCATTCGGTGCAATCGGTCCTCGGATCCATTGGGCGAAGTCGAACTCATTGCAGGCAAATGGAGAATACTAGGTAAGTACTCGCCCAATTTATATCCCTTCGGCTTCGATTCATCTATGGGAGGGGAGCCAGTGATGGTGCACCCAAACTTTGGCGGTGTATACCGGACATCAAAAAAAAAACTGTGGAATCACAAAAATCCGTCAAAAGAAGCGCGCAAAAATTCTCTACAGCCCCATCTCCTTTGCCAACTCAACAGACACGTAGATCACCGTACACATGAGCTGGAGTGTGAGGTGTCCAAAAAACCGAGTTTTCATGGTGCGGACCAAATCTAGTGAATCTAACCCCCCACCGTTTACTATATTCGCTGCCACTTATCACTAAAGAACTCACTGTTTCCGAGGACTGCGAAATCCACGCATAGGGATATGGTTGTAATTAACAACCACTACGCCGTGTCAGGGAAGCAAAGGAAGTCGTAATGTGCTGCATGTGGATTTATTAGATGCTTATTCATTGCGCCACCTACTCCCAAACCGCCTCCAGCTGGGGGACTGTTTACCGCTCGAACCACCGCGGAATGCAACAAAACAGTGGAAGCCATCGGACCAGGAGGGGAATGCTTACGGTTTTGGCCTGATAATTTTATGTGTGGGTGTTTACACTGACGAAGATTGCGTTGGGAGCTAGTCATACTTGCGACTTCTTTCTTTAGCAATAACTGGAAGTTTCAGTTATATTTTAACATTTTTGCCTTCTTGAATCTTGTCGTGGATGCTTCAAAACAGGTTTCGTTCTGTACAATGTTCAGTTCTTAGTCATTTACTTCTTTTATGGTAACCCTCCTTAGTCGTTTTAATGTGAAGTTTGGAAAAATGTTCATATTTGAAGCCAGTCATGGGTTTAAAAACTGAGTTGTATACTTTGGTGGTTTTACATATTAAAAACTGATAGTATTTTCTGTACACGTCTTGCAGTGGTGGGGAGGAGCTTGTTGGATTGACTGAGAATGATCCACGCAGATGCAGAGCATTCCTTCAATTGTGTTTATCAACACATCAAATGAGCTTGGAAATTGTTTGATTCTCTTCGAATATTTACAGTCCATTCGGTTCTAATAGGTGAGGTTTTTACCCTCACTGAGGCAGTGATAGAAACAATTACATATTTTTCTTTTGTACTGGTAGATTGTGTTATATGTCTTCCTAGTTATGTGATTCCTTTTTGCAAAGACTTAAACTCCTATTGTTTCTGAAAATTACAATATACTGAACATTAAAAAAAGTCGGGTGATCCAAAAAATGTGTCAAAAGAAGTGCGTGAGAGTTGTATCATTTTACTTGTTGAATTTATATAAAATCTGTCAAAATAAGCGCGTGAGTATTGTATCATTGTAGCATTCGATTGTGCTCAAGTGAGCGTGCTCAAAGTGTGATTTTTACTCTCACGTTTCCATTCTTGTATCTATGTACACGGACGTTTCCATTCTTGTATCTATGTACAGAGGTTAAGGACGTACTGATAGTATAACGTAACGTTAGCCAGGCCACATAAGTATTTATATATATTTCTCTTTATTGCCCAGAGAATAAGGTTTGTAGCTGTCCTCTTCTTATCTCTTCATGCCGATAATCTGTTTTAAAGAGATTATATTTTATCTCTTCTACTTCTTGATCACTCTTAATGGAACTTGTGCATTTGGTAGCGTAAAATTTGGTTTGATCCTTCCCTTTTCCTCTCTTTGACACAATTGTAATCTTTGCATATTTCTTGAACCTCAAAGCAACACACGCACCCATTGTTTGGTATACATTATACTTGTTGAATGAATGTAATAACAGTTCAGTGGTTCTCTAAAACCTGCACCGACAAGTATGATGCCATGACCATTAGTAAGGTTCCTATAAGAACACGACCACCTACTGATCAATGATACTGTAATTGAATGTAGCTGCCTTTGTAATCCGAGACTGTAATTAATTTTAGGTAATTGCTTCGACACATTGTAACTCAATTAATTATCTTAGTCTAATACTCAATTTTTTTGGATTTTTGTTTATTGCCCGAGAATAAGGTTAGTGTCTTACTTGTATGAGAGGATCCGGTCCGGTGCACCCAAACTTTGGGACACTAAATTGAACATTTAAAAAACCAAGTAATCACAAAAATTGTCAAAAGAAGCACGTGAGAATTCTCTGATCATCCTTTGCTATTTTCGATAATCAAAATCCACGCATAGGGATATGGTAGTAATAAACATCCTCTATGTCGTGTCGGGGAAGCAAAAGAGTTCTTAATGTTTGGCATGCGGATTTATTTACTGATATTCATTGCACCAAACACTCCCAAACATCCATCCATTTTGGGTAAATGTTAACCGCTTTGAACCTCAGCGGAATGCAATGAATTCGTGGAACAAAACGGATCGGAGGGGAATGCTTCACCGTTTTATTTGAAAGTTTAACAACAGAGCTTACCTAATGTTTCGGCTCGATAATTTTGTGTGTGGGTGTTTACACCGACCACCTTTGTGTTGGGAGCTAGTCATACTTCGAGTGTATTGCACATATACGTTATAACGAAAAGTGCGAGAGTGGAAGGTACTTCGATTTCTTTCTTCAACAATAATATCTACTTTAAGTGATATTTTAACTTTGCTTCCTTCTAAACTTGAAAGAGTCATTTGAATCTTGCCGTGGATGCTTCAAAAGAGGTTTCGTCTCGTACACCTTTGTTTCTTAGTCATTTACTTCTTTTATGGTAATGAAAAATTAGTCGTTTTAATGTGAAGTTTGGAAAATTGTTCATATTTGAAGCTAATCAAGGGGTTAGGCTCCTTGAGCAATAAATGAAATGGAGTTGATTGATTCAAACTACACTAGTATGAGATCGATTTATAATCAGATAGGATTTATAAATGAATATATTTCAATCATAGTTGATGAAAGCCTTCGTATGTTACAAGAAAGTCCAAGAGGCTGATTTGTCAAAAGACATGGTAACCCCTATTATTAGTAACTGATTCGTATAATTTGGTGATTTTACATATTAAAATCTGACAGTATAATTTGTACATGTCTTGCACTAGTGTTGTTATGCTTGTTGGAGTGATGATAATGGAAGTGCACTTGTTGTTGTTATCAAAACAATAATCCATTAGTTTGGCAATTGTTTGATTCTCTTTGAATATCTACGATCCATATGGTTCTAACAGTGAGGTTTTATCCTCATTGAGGCGATGATAGAAACTATTGCGTATTTATCTTTTCTACTTGTAGATTGTGTTATTAGCTTTTGTCAGTTACTTTAATGACATTTACTATTTTATGTTACTCAGTGTAATTTTCAGAAACAATAGGAGTTTAAATCTTTGAAAAAGGGTATCACATAACTTGGAAGACATATATATTCATTCAGTAAACATTTCCATTGTCCATTACAAAAACATGGCCATACAATATACTTGGGCCATATAACTACTACTACTATATTGTAGTTTTTAAATCGAAAGGCCAATTCCACACATCAAAAATTCAGCCCTCAAAATTAAATATTTACTTTCGAAAATATCATTTCCAAAATCCGAGGAAGGGCGATGTTGAATCTGCGGTTGAGGTTGAAGGCTGAGGGGTGTTACTTTGTAATTGCCTCCCCATGTTGACATCCCTCACAGGCGTAGTTGGGAATGGATCAAAAGTTAGAGAAGCATTCACTCACTGCAGTATTATGTGTTGAAACTGATAAAGGGCAATGTATGCCCATTAATTCTCTTAGCATTGGGTGTTGATCAGGAAAAGGATTAATTGGGTGCTCAATCTCCTTTTCCTTTCTAACTCTCTTCTTGCCTTCTCAAACTCCTTCTCCTTTATCTCTTAATCCCTTTGAATCCTTTCATGTTCCTTTCTCTGCTCCCTTTCTTGCCTTTGAATCAACTTTTGGTGCTCCTTTGTTTTCCTTCTATATTCTTTTTCAATATTTTCCTGCTCCTTCCTCTCCCTTTCAACAATTCGTTCAACCTTCTTCTCCTGGATTTGTTCCTTTTTCTTTGCTTTAATTCATCTATTTCTTTCTTTTTGGTCTCTTTGTCAACCAGAAGCTCCATGTATTGATATGCGGTAATTAGTAGAGATTCCCTACTCAATCTTATACCGTACAGCACTATTTGACCTTGATGATTCTCTAACCTTTTCCACAGGAGTTTCAAGAATCTACCAAGAGTTTTTGTCCTTGGTTTGCCTCACAAGTTTGGTTTGAATCTACCCTAATACCCTGCTTTGCCTCTAATCGTGAATCTGCATCATTTTCTTGAGTTGATTTACCAACATAGTAGTGCACCAAATCTGAGTCATGAAGTAGTGTTGGATGAGAGGGTAAAGAAAGACTCGACCTCTTCATTATTGAAGTTCAAGTTGACACCAAGATTAAGAGCTGCTTCTTTCATCCAATCGGGAGGGCTATCTTCTGTGGGCAAAGATAGTGATTCATTGATTTGATTAATTCTGTTTGGAGTTTCCAATTGTTGAGCAACACATTCATTTATATTTATCTCCATCTGTTGAGGTTCTGATTCTTTCTCCAATTGTGTGTTAGGCACCATCTGAGCATCTTCACTTTGCTCTAAATCAACCCTAGATAGATGAAGCATATTTTCACGCACCAAAGATCATCTTGAAAAGATGTGTCAAATGTTATGCTTGGTCCCATGTCTTCATCCAAGGCATTGGGATTAAGAGGTCATATCCCTGTTCTTTTGAATCTTGATTTAATGTTGCTAGGTGTAAGAGCCATTCTCGAATGCTTTGCTCCTAACTCGCTAATTCAGCCCTTTTCACATCTATCCCATGGTTTCAACTATCCATTTGTGTCTCTCCTCCTTGAAGTATGTTTTGAATGGAACAAAGACACTCACATCCAATGGCTATAATTTATGAGAGGTTTGTGCGTGCAATGTTAACAAATAAATCCCCAAACTCCCGGCTTCTTGAATTGTCCCCAAAGCAACATGTGAACCATGGCCATCAAAAATTAGTAAATGCCTATTGGTGGGAGACACTCCACCGGTATAGATGATGCAAAGTGATGTAACCAGTTCATGAATAAATCTTTTGTCATCCATGCATGTGATTGTGTTGCCATGCAAGCTCCATGCTCACAACCTGCAATATAATTTTCTAAATGGCTCTTCCCCTTAAAAAGATAGAATCCCGAATACTTTGTCAGTGACATTTACACAACACAATATGGTAATCCATTCTCTACTTTTTGGGATGATATATGGCACACTCCTACTACCCCTTTTAGCAAGCACTCTCATACCACAGTTCCTCCCTGCTTGTAATCCAGTTTCATCACAATTCCATATTCGGTTTGGTCCATATGGGTTGGCCTCATAAGCTTTAGACAAATTAATGTAGAAGGAACTGACAATTGATGGCCTCAAACACACTGCTCGATCCTTATCAAGGCCTTCAGCTGTCCTTAATGTTAGATCCGGGTGTCTTTTTTTAAAACCTGCCCACCATGACTTACCCAGAAAACCATCCGTGAATGGGTTAGACCTTGTTTCGCATTTGTGCCACACATGTCTTAAGTTGTATAATTTCTAACCCATGTCCCATGTTAGCCATTTCATGACACCAACTCACTATCTCCATCTCTTCTTCATCTGTTAGAATTGTTGGTGGACCCTTTCTTTTAGTGGTGGTAATGCCCATCAGCCAAGAAGTAAGGGTGGTCATTGGTATACCCCATTTTTTTGCAGCAGCACGTGTAGAGTATCCATAATCTTCAACATCTTTCATGGCATTATTCATATCGACTTGTTCTAATCGGATCTTAGCTTTGACACATTTTGTGTTGAAGGGCTCACTCTTATTGCTTGGACATTTACTTCTTCATGTGGTGTGTCATTGGCATCTTGAGGTGGGGTATTGATAGCCTCTTCTTCATGTTCTTCACTTGGCGGAAATCTTGCTCCCCTAATTTTGGCACATGCAGGTCTTACTCTTTTTGGAAGTTGCCTTCTCCTCATGATGTCAATAAAAACCTGCTAAGATAGTTAAATTTACCAAACCGATGTAACTTACAACAATGAGATATTTAGAATATTGAATCAACAAACGTAAAAGGAAGTGCAGCCATTTGATATGAGTGCCTATGTTCTAAGCAATGGATACTTCAAAATCAAAGGTGAAAATGAGGCTAAAATAGAGGAAGGCAATGTTATTGAAACAAATACAAATTTGAATTTATAACCAAATATGCATATACATGAAAAATGCAGCATGCAATATAGTTGTATGCTTCCTTTTAATGTAGATGCATATTCACAAGCCATTCTGAGCTAAATTAATGAAAGTTGTAGATGTATGTGTACATGTAGATTTATATTTCAAGTAATTCTAGGATAAATTGAAGAAATATGTATATATATACTTTCAAGAAATTACATGTTAGATGCATATTTTATGTTGCCTTTTCATGTAGTTGTATATTTAATGCTTCATTTTCATGTAACTGTATATTTTATGCTGCCTCTAAATGTAGATGAATATTCACAAGTAATTCTCGAGCTAAATTAATGAAACTCGTTGATGTATGTGTACATGTAGATTTATACTTACAAGTAATTCCAGGATAAATTGAAGAAATATGTATATATATACTTACAAGAAATTACATGTTAGATGCATATTTTATGCTTTGCCTTTTCATGTAGTTGTATATTTAATGCTTCATTTTCACGTAACTGTATATTTATGCTGCCTTTTCTTGTCGTTGTATATTCTGTAGATGTATATTTAGATTCGATGTGTATTCTGTAGATGTATCTTTACAAGTAGATGTATATTTCTTATATATCTATTTGCAAATATAGAGCCTTTCCGTAATTGACTGGAATTTCTTGTAAATATACATCTACGAACACACACTACTTGTAAATATGAAATACAAGGTTTCATTAATTTAGTCTGGAATTACTTTTAATATACATCTACATGAAAATTAGTGGTTGTTTATTACTACCATATCCTATGTGTGGATTTCAGCATCCTCGGAAATAAAGTTGATTGTTTTAGTGATAAGTGGCAGCAAATAATACAGAAACGGTGGGGGGTTCTACTAATGTACCTATTGGTCTACACCATGAAAACTCGGAAATTGAGACACCTCACACTCCATCTCATGTGTACGGTGATCTCAGTGTCAAATGTGTTGGGCAAAGGAGATGGGGCTCAGAGAATTCTCGCGCTTCTTTTTTGATTTTTGTGATTACAATGTTTTTTTAATGTCCACTATAATCACCAAAGTTTGGGTGCACCATGACTGCTCCCTCTCCCATGAGCCTTTCCGTAATTTAGCCTGGAATTTCTTGTAAATATACGTCTACAGAATATACAGCTTCTTGTAAATATGAAATACAAATTTCATTAATTTAGTCTGGAATTACTTGTTAATATACATCTACACGAAAAGGCAAAGATAAAGTATGCACTAAAGAAGGGGAACATACATCTACTTGTAAATATGAAATTCAGATTTCATTAATTTAGTCTGGAATTACTTGTTAATATACATCTACATGAAAAGGCAACATAAAGTATGCACCAGCAAGGGGAAAATACATCTACTTGTAAATATGAAATACAAATTTCATTAATTTAGTTTGGAATTACTTGTTAATATACATCTACATGAAAAGGCAAAAGATAAAGTATGCACCAACAAGGGGAACATACATCTACTTATAAATGTGAAATACATTTTTCATTAATTTAGTCTGAATTACTTGTTAATATACATCTTACATGAAAAGGCATCCTAAAGTATGAACCAACAAAGTATGCACCAGCAGTATGCAGGTGGGTAAGATGTCGAATTTGTTTGCAAAGTAGATTGGGTTGTAGAGAATTCTCAAGCGCTTCTTTTGACATGATTTTGGGATTACCGGTTTTTTGCTGGCTCCCCTCCCATATGTAGATTGACAAAAATAAAATAAATAAATAAATGAATGTGCATCAATATAAGAACAGAGTTAATAACTTACTGTATGTGGCACTATGATGTGGAATAATAGTTGATTACGGCACTTGGGCCCAGAATTGTCATGCACTAACAAAATAACTCTAATCAATAAAATTTCGAGCAGTTGAGGAACTGGATTTATAGGAGATATGAAAAGTGTTGTAGTTGAGTGATCCTTGTGCTTTTTTTTTGATTGGGTAAAATTGGTTGATCCTTGTGCTTGTTTTTGATTGGGTGAAACTGATAGGGGTGGATCAAGATTTATGATATTTTATTTCAATACTCATATTTGAAGTTCAATTTGATTTGATTTCTCATTTCAATTCAATGTTTGTTTCTTGAGCCTCACATTTGTTGAAAATATGCAGGTACATAATTTATGGGAGTAGCTGGTATGGAAAATGGTGAGAAAGTTAATGCTTAAAAGACAACTTGTATTTGAAAATGGTGCACTTTGGACTTCTGCTTGTGAGAACCTGGCCCAAAGTGTGTGAATGACAAGACCTTTTACACAGTAAAATGGGAACTTAAATTATGTGAAAATTGACATCAAATTGATATGATGATGTGGTATCAATTTTGTATAGGGATGAAATACAATTATATATCCTTGTATTAAATACATGTTGACTTTAAATTTGGCAAACATGGAAGTATAATATATGTTATTTTATGTTTAAAAATGATATTGACTATTCTATTGTTGATGATTCATGGTCAGACATGAAAAGTGACAGACACATCAGTTTTGAAGAGTGTTTGTACATTTATAGGATAGTATTCATTCCATTATTAATATTTTACTGTGCAAAAGCTGGAGGCAAATATGTCAACTACCCTCACCACTACTGGGTAATGCACCATGATTGGCTCCTCCCCCTAGGTCCGTCGGAAACAATTTGCGTCATGTGTTCTTAAAAAGAGTTTTGAGCACCTCACCTTCTTCTATAGAGTTTTGTGCCCTCCAAGTCCTCTCGAATTTAATTTTTGATGAAAAGGATCTTATATTATATTAAATGCAATAAGATACAAGATAGTTTTCAATAAAAAGTAGGTAGTATGAGAGCACGCTATGAGAGCACGCCCCAAAACCACGAATAAATTAGGCCAAGCCTAAGAGAACAACGAAAACACTAAGCAACGCATAAGAATACATCAAGGCAATAAATAGATTCAAACCACCGCAACAAAGATCCTAGAAGAGGAAGGATCATGATTATCAAGTCAAGGTATGGACCAAGGAAGCCCTCGCCAGCCTTCCTAATATCCCAACCCGAACCAGGGAGGTCCTCCTCTTCATTATCAAAGAACCACCCGTGTGGGAGAGATGGCAAAGGAATTTGGGAGAACTTGTTCAAAGGTGACGGAGGCAAAGGTGGCAAGTTTCAACCATCGTGGGTGTGTGGCTGGGGGAGCAACCGATGAGCCTCATCTAAGGCCGACGAGTAGGGGGAAAGCCCCACCTTGTTGGTGAACTGGTGTGGAAGCACTCCTTCGTTGATGGTTTGTCGAGAGCGGTGAGCACGGCCGAATGAAGGTCGTTGAGAGCGGCTCGAAAAAACCTCCACGGGGACGGCCACCATGCAAAGAAAGAATGCCGAGAAGGTGAAGGTGGTTCTGAGCGACATTACACAGGGCATCACCCCAATGCCACGAAAAGTCTCAAATGTTTCACCTCCAAGGCAAATTTATTAGCTTTGGACTTGAATATGTAGAAGCACATTGGAGATAACCATATATTTGATCTACATTAAAAATTGTTGATCAAATTCAAAATTAGCAAAGAAAAAAGTATTTCGTTCTTTCCATATCCAAAACAAAATTTCCCCTCTGAAAACATGTCAAATTTGGGCGAACATATGCGGAATTATGGGGCTATCTCTTTAATAGAATGTGTTATCAGGTAAAACACTCAGGTCTAAGAGGGAAGAAAAAGAATGAATCCAATTCCAAGCACGTTGCGCTTTGGGGCAGAACCAGAAGAGATGCATCAAGGTTTCCAAGTGGCCACAGAATGGACACTTGGGAGTCGGAACCCCAATTTGAACCAGGCGGGAACCAATTGGAAGACCTTGGTGTAGAATACACCATAGAAAATGTGTAATTTTTGGTTCCACATAGACAGACCAAATAGTGTCAAATCTCCTTCTCCAACATGATGGGGAAGAATGCACCCCCACCGAGTGTTGAGTTTTTCAACCATGGGAAAATGTGGGGAGAGCCAACGGTAACCTTTATTGGCTGAATAATTACGAAACGAGGTGTCAACATACCACTTCCAGTCCATCCACCAAGGGCGGGAGGGATGCACAAAAATTTATACAAAGATATGGTTGAGGACCGAGTTGATGATTTTAGTAATACTAGCACGATCCTGGGTGGAAATTCGAAACCGAGCTTTAAGCTCAGGGCAAGGATACCAGGATTGAGAGTGTTTGTAAAACAAATCTTGGATGGTACGAATTCCGCACTTGAAAAGCTTGAGCGCAAACATTCCAAGAGACTTCTGTAAGACACGATCCTGAGCTTGAATGACAGGCGACCACCACAGAGATTGATGATTGATGGAAAGCCCATTACGGAAGCCATTGCCTTTCCATTGCAACCACAGTTTGATGCATTCCCATGTTTTCCAGATACTTTTGAGCATGAAAGTGCCAACAATTTTGATAGGAACAAGAGCAATGAGAAGATTGACAAACCCCAAACCTTTCCAGCGAGGCGGTCGTAGGGAGCCCTCCTCGATGCCATGGCGCAGAAGCACTTTCCACGCTTCAGGACCCTCAATGCATCGAATTATCCATTTCGCACAGAGTGCCTACCCTTGTTGTTGAATGTCAATAAGGCCCAACCCCCCAGAATCACGGGAAGGCAACAAATCTCCCATGCAACTCTGTGAAATCCTTTTCTAGTGGAGGCATTAGCCCGTGAGAATTATTTGAGGAGCTTCTCCAGTTTCTGAATAGAAGCTTTGGAAGGCACCCAACACGAGGAGTAGTAAACGTGGGTGGCTGCGAGGACTTTGGAACAAATTTGGAATTTCCCTGCCAATGACAACAATCTGGTGATCCAATACTCCAATTTTTTGGCCACCCATTTAACCACATACCGCCAAAGTTACGTCTTGCGACGTTTGAAAGGCAGAGGGAATACCAAGGAATTTAAACATCTCGTTGTGGGCAAGAATCTTCCACGCAAATGAGTCCAAATGCCAAGCGAGTGTAGGGAGGAAAGATTGCCTAGTAACATTACGTTTTTCGCCATTGAATGGAATAACCGAGAGCTAAACAGAAAAAAATCGAGGAAATGTATGGCTTTGTGGATATTGGTCTCTTCCTCAATGAGAGTAAGGAAAGAGTCATTTGCGAAATGACCACTAATCAATTGATAATTTTTCACAGAATGTAGTGTAATTCCCCTTATGAGCCCTTGGGATTTGGCCTGAGCCAGAAGATACCCAAAGCCTTCAAGAGCAAGCACGTAAAGCGTAGGCACTAACGAGAACCCTTAGCGAATGGAATGGAATAAACTGAAAGACTTAGAAATGTGGCAATTAATGGTGATTTGGGAAGAAGCATTGACAAATAGCATTCAAACGGATTGAATGAAGATGGGACCAAAGCCAAGGACTTGAAGCATGACAAGAATAAACAACCATTTAATCCAATCAGTTGTAAGCTTTTTCAAAGTCAATTTTAATGAACATAACAAATTGATTAGATCTGCGTGCCCATTCCATTCCTTCCCAAACAACAATGATGTTGTCAAGAATATAGTACCCACTGAATGAACCTAATTTGTTCTAGCTAGTTGACAATTGATCTCAGTAAACTCTTCAACTTTGGAATTATCCACAGAATCACAAATTAACGTTGTTGTTCTACTTTCTATTAGAAAATGACAAAGATAGCTAGTGAATGAATTTTGTTTATGCTTAGAATCCACAATTACAGGAAAGGAAAGAATATAAACTCATAAACACCAACAAGTTTTATCCTGGAAACCTCTAGAGGAGGAAAAACCAGTCGAGAAGGGAAATTGCTCTTTCTTCCCACTTTTATTGGCCAATTCAAAATAATAAGTATAGAAATTACAATAAGTATGAAAGAGAAGTAGATAATATCTCACACTTCCTCCCAATTACTTTCTCGTTATCTCAACACTCCTTTCTTCTACAAAACACAATTCCAACACTACAAACTTCTTGCTCACTTGCTTTCATGCTTCGATCCCCTATTCTCCTCTACAAACATATATTTATAGCCTTTCTCATGTCCTCTTGTGCCTTTGGAGAATGGGAAAGGTCATGGAGGAGAAGAGACATGAACAACCTTTCAAATTCTGGGGTTGTTCGTTTCATATTTTTATTTTCTATCTGAAAGAGCCATGACCGTAGCCAAATGCGGACCGTGATGGTCTGAGGACCGCCACTCGGTTGGGCGGCGGTTTGTAACCGCCGCTCTACACAGAGTGGCGGTCCTATTACTATAAAGACATAACCTCCGTATATTTATTTTCCTTCTTTGTGTTGACTAATCTGATGAAGTAGAGTCATTTTGGATCCCTATGGATCACACCTTCCCTGCTTAGGAGGCTTTTGGTCCCACAAAATATTAGTGGGGGAGTAGATGAGGAAATAATTCCCTCACTTGCTCCTTTTTGAGTACCATCAGGCCTCGCCTTGGTGTCTTTCCTTTCAGTCCAATCTACCAAGCCTCCTGCGCGGATCTCTCCTAGTCTCTCGACCTTCTAATGCAAAGACTACATCCTCCTCCACCCGCCTCGTGAGTCTAAGATGCAATCCTCAATGGAAGGTGGCAACTATAGTCCTTTCATCTTCATCTAGTATGGATGGCTCATATAGGTGCAAGTTCTCACAGTTTACTACGAGTACATCCTCATAAATGACAAAGAAATCAACCCGAAAGGTATTTTCTCCAACCTACTCCAATATGGTGAAGCGCCCATATCGTAGTGGCTTGAGCTTTCGTGCTTGACCTTGTAGTCTCTCCCTACTCAAGTAAAGCCAAACTCTATCTCTTACATGAAGCTTATGTTCCCTCCTATGTTGATCGTGCCTCGTTTTGTACTTGGCTTAATATTTCTCTAGTTGTTCTTTGACTTTGAGATGGATTTATCGGATCCTCTCGATGAATTTGTTTGCTCCAGTCACCTTTGTGTCACGTGCCTCCTCATCATGTTGTCTAACCGCTATGTCCAAATGGATTTGTAGGTAGATATCCCAAGCATGCTTCAAACGGTGACTTCATAGTGGATGCGAGTACTACCGGTTATAGGAATGTTTAATGTAGGATAAGGACTCATCCCAAGTCATTGGGTATTTGTTGTTATACCCTACGATCAAGCTGTACCAAAGTCTTGTTCACTACCTCTCTCTGTCCCATCTGCCTGTGGATGGAAATTTGTGCTCCTCTCGTGAACTTGGAATCCATCTTGTCCCACAAAGTAGTCCAAAACTTCCCAGGGAACCTAGAATCCTGTCAAAAAACAATAGACTCTGCAAACCAAAATACACCCATACATTAGCAAAGGAAATATTTGGTGCCTCATGTGCTTTTACTATCTTTTTACATACCATGAGAATACACATCTTATTGAATCTATCAACAAAAATATAGAGATAGTCATGGCCATGTTTAGACATAGGTAATCCTACTATAAAATCCATAGAAATGTCCTCCCACGGATGAGTAGAGTCTTGGCAAAGGCATTTACAAACCCTCCTTCCTAGTCTTAGGCTTGCTAGTACAACAAAGTTTACATCCATGTATAAATTTTTATACTTCTTCTTGCATATTGGGCCAATACACGTACCTTTGCAAGTGGGCTAGGGTCTTACCAACACCGAAATGTCCCACTACTTTCGAGGTATGTGCTTCCCTCATCAATAAAAGTCTTTCTTCTTTAGGCACGCAAAGCTTCCCCATCGGTAGAGCAACCCGTCCTTGAGATAACAATCTTCAATCCCTGTCCTTTCAGTCCCTTGGGACTGCAACTACTGAAATGTCACCCCAAAGTCTCTGTCCTGGGCATATGCCTCTCTGTAAGCTTCCTTTGTGAAGGGCTCGATCTGAGAGATAGTGGCCAAACAAGAAAACTTCTCCTATGTGGGTGGCCTAGACAACATGTCTGCCACCAAGTTTGTACTACCCTTCTTGTATTTGATCACTAGATGGAACTACTGAAGGAACCCCATCCATTTGTAGTGTCTTGCCTACTATAATTTAGACCGTGCTTGCAAATAATGGAGAGGTTTGTGGTCAGTGTGCACAATAGTTTCTTTACCCAACAAATAATCCTTCCATTTTTTAATTTCCTGAACTAGTGCATACATTTCCTTATCATATATTGAATATCCTTTAACTGTTGAAGTGAAAGTTTCATAATGATAGCATACGGGTTTACCTCCTCGAAGCAACACTGCACCCATTGCGTAATCACTAACATCTGTCTTTACTTCAAAAGGCTGCTAAAAACTAGGAAGAGCAAGCACTTTGGAGCATGACTAATCTTGTATTTCAATAACTTAAAGGATTTGTCTTGTTCTTACCCCAATCAAAACCCTTACTCTTTTCGCCACTATATGTAGAGGTGTTGTAATTGCAAAGAAGCCCAAAATGAACTTTTGCATGTATTGTACTTGTTGGTCCAAAATCAGTCGGGAGGGTAGATCTATGGATAGACGCAACAGCCATAAGGCATAGCCCTCTTTGAGACAACAAAGCGAAATTGGTTTATTGCTATTCTATTAGTAGGAATCTACGTAATTCCTACAATACTCTACCTTTGGGGGTTTGGGATCTCGTCCCAGTTGGGGTATTTCTGGCTGTGAGCAGAAAAGAACGAAGGGAGGAGAGGAGATAGAATAGATCCGAAGGGAGAAAAGAAATGAATTCCAAAGCAGAAAGGTCAGAGGGTTTATGTTTTGGGCTGGTAGTAAACAGAGCCAAACCTACTTGCATAAAAAAACAAAGCAATACTAATGAGCAAATGACAAAAAAGTAGAAATAGATCTGACAAAAAAGCAACATAGATCTAACTTAAGAAAGATCTAATGCACATAACACATCCATTGAGCACAAAGTCTTAATTTTTGTATTAATATTTTCTATTACAAAAGTACAAAGCCTTTTCCTTCTCACTTCTATTTTTCATCTAAAAAATGTCCACCACCTTGAATACAACAAATATCCAAGTATATATAGAAGGAGGAGGAGAAAGAAGGCAAAAAGAAACCAACAACTAATTACAAAATATTTACAAAATATCTAAAATTCAACTGTTGACTTTGGGGCAATTTGGTGGATGACAACATCTCATGGTGCAACATGGATGATGTCATCATTTGTGCCAACAAACTTTTAAATATTTTACAAAAAGGAAGAAAGCCTAGGAGGAAGGAGCCTATTCGTCGTCATCTCTCGGCTGGAAAGGAGTATCCTGCTTCTGCTCAGGAGAGGAAATGTGAAATTGAGCCCGATACTCCATGAATTTGCTAATCATCGGTTGAAGTTGATCCTGGGCGGGACCCTTGGTGTGATCGCCGATGACCTCGCAAGTCTCCCATTCATCTTTGAGTCTTTCTGGGAGCTTGAAGTATTCATTACCTGCCTCCATCAGGTAACCCACAAAGTCACGGCAAGCCAAAAGGTTGTTGATGGATTCCATGTCGAAAGTGGCTTTTGCCCTAATCCTTGTGACGTGATCTCCTTGAAGAGCTAAATAGTGTCATCTGCCTTCCTCAAGGCGTATGATGGGGTGAGCAAGCCTAGAGACATCCTTAGGACGATCTGCTCCATTTGATGCATTGCATCTAAGGCTTCCTCCTTGATTTTGTCAATTTTCTCCAAGATGAATTCCATCTGATCAACCCGATAGTCCAAAGCAACAAGGACTTTGTTGGGTGCTCTTGGGTGATCGAAGACACCAAATTTCACTAAGTCATCGACCAGGGCAGTCGAGCATCTTTTGGAATGTCTCATGTTGTAACCTAGCATGGTCCAACTCTTCAGAGATAGGTCCCGCAATCACCTAGAGTTCCTTGTTAGCCTGATCAATATTCTGATATAGCTCATGAACTTTACAATTACTTCCTCACTATCCTTGAGGATCTAGTCTCTCCAGGTGGATACTGCCATACCTTGTTCACCAATCTTGGCGTACTCATTTATCTTTTCTTGACTAAGGGCCTCAGGAGTTTCGGTGGCAGTTGTAGGAGGTGCACTACCCATTTTATGCAGGGCTTGGAGGAGATGTCTGTTTTGTTCTTTCAGTATCCTCTTCTCTTCCTTTGCTTCTTGAAGTTTCTTGCAAAGGGCATCCACCGCAGATAAGGCCTCTCCCTGTAGGTTCTCAGAGGATGTTCCCATCGTGACCTGTGTCACTGTATAATCTGTAGGAGACAGATCCTTTTTGTCCTTTGTGGGATCAGGGTATGCGATCTCCATAACCCTTTCACCTGAAGCACTCTGAGAGAAGCAGGTTATCAGATTTTGCTTCTTAGCTCCTTTTTTGGGATGACGGAGAAGTCCATAGGTGCAATGGGGACTTTCCTCTTATGTTGGCTCAGTGCTTTGAGATCCATTATGGACTTAAGGGAGTGGGACCGAGAGGAGAAGAGGGAATGAAGGCGAGAAAGAAGGAGCGGCTACAGTGAACTCGGGAAATGTGTCGAGACGCGCTTGGCGGTGACATTGATAAAGAAGCCGAATCTCCATGCTCACGGGGGTAGGAGTCAGCTATGAGGAGAGGAAAACCATGGGGAGGAAGGGATCGAGAGATGAGAGAAGAAATGTTGGGGGACAGCTCATGAGAGGAAGAGAAGATGGAGGAAGAGGAAGGGGGAACAATAGAAGATGGGAGAGACACACGACCAAAGGAGTGGTTGCTTGAGTGATGTGAGGAGGGGAAGGAGGAGTGGAAGATGGGATGGTGGGAACTTCAACGATTCTGAGTGTGCACATCACGTGGATGTGCCCATTGGAACACTTACCACCACTTCTTTTTTCGGGAGACCGGTCTTCTACCTGCTCTGGGTGGCGGAAGGAGGACTCTCGGGAGCTTGCTCTGAGCGATGCTTGATTCTCCTTCTTTGTCTTTCCCTTTTCCCTTTGGAAAGTGCTTTGGCTTTGCAGCAGTGCATCGCCCCAAAGGAGACGTGGTGAAGTCTACCCCAAGGTAGATGAGGCCGTTCTCATCTGCACCAATGTCTGTGCCTTTGCAGAGTGCCTTTAACCTTTCCTCAATAGTTTGAGGTGCCTTTGTTCTATCAATCTCGGCAAATGGCCAATTGTCCCCATCCGTATCTAGATAGACCTAATCAACTTCTTGATCGGTCACTTGGAAACCTTTTGAGACAATGGCCACACCATATTGGATGATCTCTGCTAGGGCCAGGCGGGAGTGATCCTTTCTCCTGAGCTCGACCTCGTGATACAGATTGATATAGATATCTTCGATCTATGGGATGTGAATTGGATCAAGCTTTTCCCTTGGAAGGTAATTGCGAGGATCAAAGGTCGGCCTTGCCAGGAAATTATGTTTCAAGTTGAGCAACTCCAGCTCCGTAAACATTTCTCGGGCTTTGGTGTGAGAAGTGCAGGTGTATTTGCCCACTGTGAGGGGGAAAGGAGTTCCACCCTTCTTTCTTTTCAGGCACTTCTCATGATATGTGATAAGCTACCTGGATAGCTCCAATAGGATCAACTTAGGCCCACATACCTTGGTAGCTTGGTGGGCTCCCCTAAGAAGTTGGCGGCCCTGAGATAGGTGAAAGTGGGGAATTACGTAAATAACGCCCCCACTTCTCTGTGGCAGTCACCACACTCTTGGTCATCCGACCGTGAGTCATATTGGGCCTCGAGAGGCAGATGATGCCGTAGAAGAAGGCATCGTTGATCTTGTTTGAATTAGCGTGGGATGTTGTTTTCCAGTCTCAACTCTGGATAATATTCATATATTTTTACTTGGGGCCATACCCCGCATCGACTTAGTGTTGGGTAGTCTCTTTCGAGGCAGCAGCGTAAACTACACGTAGGAGTTCATGTAGAACCTCCCGTTGTTGAGAGTTGTTGAAGTGCTTTCGGAGATAGTGTTGCTTGATGATCTCCACCCATTCAAAAACATTGATCGGAACATTTTTTCATTGTTTCCAAGATATGAGCATCCATTTGTGGAAGTAATGGGCATCAGGAAGCCCAAATACCCTACTCAGGAAGGTTATGGTGTCGCTCAACTCCTCTGAGAAGTCTCACGCGATGAATAACCTACGGCCACCTGGTTATCACCTTCTTGTTCTTCAGGTACACTTCGTTCATGAGCTGCATGCATTTGTCCTCATTCTCATCCCATGCTTTTATGTAGTCTTCTTGGCTTATTGCCACAAAATGCCGGTGGTGGGGGATACCCAACATGATTTCAAAGTGTCGGGAGTGAGGTTGATTATAACCTCACCCTTTTCATTCTCGACACACCTTGTGTCCTTATTGTAGCAGCGGGCCACCACCATCATAAACTCATTGTTTACCGCACATGGAATTCCCCGAGTGAAATGTAAACCACTTGCTTGACCAATTTTTCCATCCATGGATTTGCACTGTGACCTTTACAGTTTACGGCCCAAAGTCCTCCATATCAATGTGGCCAAGTTCTGAATCCCTGATGTCTAAGTCACATTCTGCAAGGGACTCGGGCATCCTGACCCTTTGGTATTTGTACTTCATTTCTTCTTCTGTGAGTTTGGCCTTACCCTTTGACTTGGTTGGCCTCTTACTTGATGAAGACATGTGTGAATACGAGTTCGATTGTTGATGATGCAAGAAGAAGGAGGAAGTCCATCGAAAAGAGCCATGTTAGCTTGTTAAATCATCCATTAAAGCTTTACAGAAACAAAACTTATCAATTTATAAGCCTCTGGGTGCAAGGCGCAATTCTATTACACAGTGCAAGGTCGGAAAAAGCAAAGGTGCACTACTGGAGAGTGTTGCATGGAAGAAAACAACGCAAAAGGGTGCAGGGTGCAGAAAAATTACACACAACATTCAGTGTTGGTGTAAAAGGATGTGCGTGCCATATGAAGGGTTTTAAACAGGGGCGTAGATAATTTTGGTGTTGCAAGGCGGCAGGATGCGCCATGGTGCAGATATTGAACATGTTGCAAATAGTTATGGTGTGCACCAAAGGGCGCAGGTTTTAAATGGTGTATCACTGAGTTAAGATGTGCCAGTTCTTAGCTTTGGCGCGGCGCAGGAGAGTCTGCATGACATAAATGTTGGTGTAGCTAGATTTGCGCTTGTGCCTACATTATTAGGGTTTTGAAATTTTTATAGGGCGTGGGGAGGATGCATGTTGCGAGTGGGGATAGTGCACCCTGGCGTATGGCCGTGTTTTTTGTGCACATGATGATGGCGTTTGCGCCAAAGGAAAAAGTCGTGGTTCAGGATTGTGATAACTTTTAGATTTTTTCTCTTTTGGACAGGTTTATGGTCTTTTACCTCTTTCAACATAGATTTTGACAATGAGAGGAAAAGGGAAAAGAGGATTAGATTCATTTCTGAGACAAAAGCCCTCCAGGCCAGCAGATCTGGAAGGAGGGTAAAACCGGTTTGGGGGAAGAGTTGATTGCAAAATGGGTTGGAGGTTGTGTTTTATTTTATGTTCAATTTCTTTGTTTTTAACAACCCTCTAAAAACAATACAAAAATCCCACAAACAATCAACACAAGAAGAGCAAGGACCACTTACCAGGAATATATAGAATGGAAGAAATGATGTGGGGTCCACGAATGCGATGTAAAGTGACACGGGGATGACATGAGTCTTGTGAGGTGCGAGAGAATTAAATTTTCATGTTTTTTCAATCATGAAAATGACAGGTTAGATGCGCCTATATATAGCAAAAGGTGTAATAAATGTGCCACCAAATTTTGTCAGGCGCACCAAAATCGGATGTCAACATAAAAATTTGTGCGCCAAAGGCACAGATATGGGACTATCGACATTACCTCTTCAGTGCTTTGGCGCACCATTCAGGGCGCAACAATTTTAATGTCAACAAGGTGGTGCATGCACCTTGGCATAGGCGAGAAGGGCGCATCATGGGAAGGTGCAACATTTGGAATGTCGACACTCCAAAGGATGCACCAAAGGAATATAAGGGGCGCAAATTCATTTGATGTTGCATGAATAAAATCTGCGCCCAAAAAAAGGACCAAAATGACTAAGTTCGAAAAACTAGATTCTCCGAGAAAGGGATTTTATGCCATTCCGAACGCTAAGGGACCTTGAGGGGAACCGAAAGCGATTTTGGTATGGTTACTGTAAAATTGCCCTCGTCGGTTTACAGGATAACATGATGCTCCCACAAAAATCCTAGTCTCTGTGGCTCTTGTTGGTGTTGGCCAATTAGTGATGGCTTCCACCTTCTTTGGATCCACTCATAGCTCTCCTCCTCCAAAGTTTGTGTGCCCAAAGATAGATAAGTGAATGTTTGGAAAATTCGATTTCTTCATATTACAAAGCGGTTGTTTGGAGAACTTGTAAGACTTGTTGCAAATGAGTTAGATGTTCTTCCCATGTGGCACTAAAAATCAAGATATCATCTAAATATACAATGACACATGAATCTATGAAATCCCACAATACATCATTCATGAATCTCATAAATGTAGCATAACCCAAAAGGAAGTACTAACCATTCATACAAACCCTATTTTGTCTTGAAGGCAGTCTTCCATATATCCTCCTCCTTCATTCTGACTTGGTGATAACCGAACTTGAGATCCAACTTCGTGAAGAATTTGGCATGTTGAAGTTGGTCCAAGAGATCATCTATGTGGGGAAGTGGATATCTATTCTTTATGGTGATCTTGTTTAAAGCACGGTAGTTGATGCACATTCTCCAAGAACCATCCTTCTTTAGCACCATCACAATAGGCGAACCGCATGGTGAGGTGCTCGGATGTATCACCCCTTGGTATAGTAATTCCTGGAGTTGTTTCTTTACTTCGACTCTCAGCAAGGATTGCCATGATCTGACAACCCAATGTTCATGAGAGAGGAGACTCATGGCAATATCTAAATCTCATGCTCTACTTCCTGTTTTGGTGGTAATCCATTGAGAGCCTGAAATACTTCTGAAAAGAATGAATAATACTATCCAAATCATGCTTTCCTTGGTTAGAAATCTCTGAAACTTCTACCCCATCTTGTTTATCCTTCAATAAAAGTAAACAAAATTGATTATGATTTTCTGAATAAGTTGTTTTGCTTGAAATTAACACTCACCATAGTAACTCGTGTTTTACGTTGGTGTGCTCGGATGTTACGTAGTTGATCCCATCCTTGACCCATCTTTACCGGTTTTCCCTTCTCATAAATTTAGCATCCCTAATATACAAGCAAACAAGACTCTCGAATACAACAAAAAAATCATCAGTGGAATAACGCTAGCTTCCAAAACATCAATATACTAGGAATTTATCCCAAAATTGACCTTACATATTCTTGTTACTTAAATTTCAACACCCTTCTTTACTGAACCCAAAGGATAAGGGTGTGGATGCTCGTAAGTCTCAAGACCAAGCTTCTTTACAACCTTGCTGGTGAAATCAAGTTAGGCCAGAACCTATCAACAAAGCATTTACCTTAGTTCTCTTGATCCGGAATAATTTACTCATCTCTCTTCACGAATATTGTCCATGTTGGTGGCCGTGCATCCAAGCCTTTTGTCTACATCGAGTCATCTTCGATTTCCACCTCCTTCTATTTTTATAGTTGTTATGGACCTTTTTGAGTCCTTAGTTTGGTTCTTCCATAAATGTAACTCTGGATGGAACTTCCAACATGTAGCGTCAATATGACCGTCGATATCACAATTCTTCTCCAAAAAATTCTTGGGATCTTTACAAGTATTTAAAGTAGTGGCAACATTTTTACCTTTCCCTTTCCACTTACCCTTGACTTGTTTTCCCATACTCTTATTTATGCTAATTTGTCAACTACTTTGCCCTTGATGGCTCTACTTCTCCTTGCTTCTTTTCATCATCGACCTAACCTCATTACCTAAACCTTACACAAGTATTTATTAATTGCCTTGTAATTGATAAATCTACACCACCTTACCTACCACCTCACTTTGCCACTTCATCATGACCTAGCCCTAACCTAAAACTAACCTAATTAGGACCCATGACTTGGTCTAGACTCACATCCATAACTAATGCCTCCTTACTCTTTTAGCCGACCTTCTAGCCACTTGACCAAGCCATGGCCCAGATCTCTCGGGAGAAAGCGGGGAAGGTGGGCTATTTTACTAAAAATAGCCTACTTTTTCCTAACCGATGCGGTTCTACTCGGCCGCCGTCGGTTCTGCAAACCGCCATCGGTTCCTGTAAATGGGCTTCCCAGCCAAAACAACGGATCGGAATTTCATTTTGGAGATCGGTCGAAGGATTTTTAATCAAAGGAGAGTCAGCGATCGGCGAGTCGAACTTCACTTGACCAAGCGAGAGGCGAGTAAAGAAACCGAGAAGAGTTGGCGTGAAAGGAGATCAACTTGCACCTTCATCAAAAAAAAAACCCGATAAGTTATATCTTGCATGTCCTCCATTATAACATTTCTTGTGCTTTTGGAATTGTAATCTTCCCAAATCCGTTCTGAACCCATTATCTAACGTACCATTGCCTCTAACCATCATTCCTTAGCTTCTAACCATCCCATTTCTCAATACTATCCAAAAACCAGCCATTACAAACACCACACCAGCCCGAAAGATCCTAGAACCAGCCGGTATCGGTTATCGGTGACCGCCATCGGTTATAGATAGCGGCATCGGTTCCTTTGATCAAAACCAAGAAAAACTTGACCTTTTCCCTACCCGGTTCCACGAAACAATTTAATTAGTACTCTACGGTATTTTGTGTTAATTCATATTAGCGAGAGGCGGCCCACCTTCGAAAGGAAGTTTCATACTTCACAGGCCCAAGCGATTCCCTCATTTATTATCTAATCAAAATCTTGTGGTCTTGTGTTCTTATTTGCGAGTAGTCCTTCGAGACAAAAAGAGTTCTTCGCGGTCGGCTGATCTTTCTCTACGATGCGCGCACATCATCTCGACATTCTACGGGTATTCCTCCTAACCCTAACCTTATCTTTTCTATAAGGAGCGAAGCATTTCAGTGAAACATTTTGTACCTTAGGTGGGACCCATTTTGGGTTTTCTTTATTTCTTGCTTGCTTTTATTATAGGGAGCATACTTGCTTTGTTTTCTTCTTCTAGAGATATTCACGGGGTATTTTATTATTACGGTAAAAGAACTTGCTTTGTTTTTGCATCTTGCATTAGTAAAAGTCATCTCTTTTGCTTCATCGAATATCACTTTCGATTTGGGTTTTAAAACACATGCATTACATTCACTGCTGTTGTTTTCAATTCTAGTGAACATAGATTAAGTAACGTAGTTCGTACACGTGGGGGTGATATCCACGGTATTGACGAGAAATTAACCTTAGTTTCAGCTTTGCACAACACATCTTGAATCACTTCACAATTAACACAACATCTCAAACATCCCCCTTTTCATGGTATTCCTCCGCCCGATTGAGGTAACCTTATAAGCCAAAACAAACTTGACATTTCCCTAAGTCTTGTTGTTTAGGATTACGACATCATTCTACGTCTAAAGGCATAAGCCCACAATAATTAAAATTAACCCTAAGGTTAATCTACTGCATTTCGTGTGCCTCTTGCTTGTTTTCAAATCCTGTTTTCTCTGTCATACTTTGTCTTACGTGATCGATAAGTTGCTAAACTACTCAACGTTGCTAAAAATCAAATTAGCACCCCTTTGTATCTTCTTATTCTAGATTTTTGACACGGCATCGGTTAAGGGACCGGCGTCGTTTTCCACCTGGCCGACACGGTTACGAAACCGATATCGATTCTTGTCTCTCTCGGCCCACGACAAACCAGCACTTGCTAAATTCACCATTAAGGTTGTTTTTGTCCTTGATAGATTGAAACTTTCTGTGTGTTACAGTCATGGTTGTCATCACTCGGAAGCAAGCCGCCGCCATGGTTTCACACGCTTGCTCTGTTTCTTTGCTGAATCACCCCCTTCACATTCTATAGGAAACCCTACGGACACCGGTGAGATCCCCAAATTCTGTGGGAGACAAGGACTTTGCCAAATTTCTGATGCTAATCCCAGTATTTGTCTGATACTATTTGTCTCATACCCACGACCGTGCGCTTTGATGGTCGCTCCTTATGGGCATGCCTATTAGTATAGCTGCTCATTTAGCTCCTACTCCTCCATAACAATACCTTACTTCCCATCACTAGCCCCGTCTCCCGATCCGGCGGCGGCGGAGAGGTTCATCGACCCGATTAGCTTTCCTTTTGTTAATCTTGGACCCCACGTATCGCCACCACCAGCCCCCTATCTCGTCTCTCTTTGAGACCACTCCATTCATGACTTACTCTCTGCCACCTATTGAAGCGAGCTTTCCTTCTCAAGCTCCGCCTACCTTTTCATTCCCATACACGTATCCGGTAACCTCGACACCTTATATGGGACATCCCTATGCACGTGGCACCATCACCTCATCCAACCACAGATTTCATCAAGCGAATGATGGACAAAATGCAAAACACAGAGCTTAGTTTGAAGTCGTAGCGCTATGACATACGAGCAAGTTTGTCGGGAGCCCATTCACCCTTCTGTCCCCCCCCTTCATTCATATCCTCCTCGATGGGAGTTGCCAAAGTTTACTCGTTTTAACGGTAAAGAGGATCCTCAACAACACTTGCGATCATTTAGACATGCTTGTTATTTGATTGCCCATGATGATGCCTTGTTACTCCGCACCTTTCCCATGTCCTTATCGGGGCTGCCTTGGAGTGGTACGAGTGCTTTAACCCGGCCTCAATCTTCTCTTTTAACCAACTAGCCCAATCTTTCTTGGATCATTTCTCCATTAACATTGCCAAGAAAGTATCTATCAACGACCTCTATGCCATCAAACAATTTGAAGGCGAATCTATCGCGATTTCGTTGGACGATGGCGGGGCCTTATCGACCAACTTACGTATGCCTTGCCTCAGGCCGAACTTATCGAACTCTTTACGCGGGCTGCGCTAAGCTTCTCATCTCCCCTACCCTCCAAATTCAAACTTTCCGTACATTCGGCGAGGCCTTTACTATGGCTCGAAAATTAGAAATTCGAGCCTTAGAGGAAGAGAAATGCGGTTCTTGCGCAACAAGAACTCCACTTTCCGAACTCCTGATTCTACCCGATAAACCAAATACCACCACTCCTCACGCGTCGACCTCTTCTAAATCAAAGGAGCTGTCCACGCGGTGATGGTCAAATCCCGACCACCGTCGATACTCCACCAAAACCACCTATAAATACAAAGTGAGCCCACCAATTACACTCCCTTGGGAGAAACTTATGGCATCATCCTAGAGAAATTGCTCAAAGTGGGGGCTATCACCTTGCCCCTGTAAACCTCACTCTGGGTTTGACTCCACCCATGTGATACCTTCTGGTACAAAGAAAATGACTTTTGTAACTTTCACCGCGTAAAAGGACATAGTCATGAAAAGCTGCAAGATGTTGAAAAACATAGTGCGGGAAATGGTTGATCTGCGGGGATATAACACTCGATAATCCTAACGCCCTGCTAACTTGAAATCTGAAAATTTTCAACAAGCCATTCCCGAATCACTCGTCAGCGACAACGTAAACCAAGATATCTTAGGCGAGGAGAGTGTTCATGAGATCCATGCGGTATTCGATACCCGGCCAAAAGCCTCTATCGAGAAAATTTTGAATCAAGCCTCTTCACTAACACGGGGCCGAACCTCCTTTACCACCATCAAGCCAAAGCGAAATCATTCCTTTACCCATAGAAGAGTTAGCTGCCCGGGCTTCCCTTCCCATTAATGAGTCTTCTTACACCACATCCCTCTGAAAGCTGCGGCGGATGTTGTCTAATCTATCCATTTCCCAGGCGTCTCCTTCTACCACTCTTGCCGCACAAGAGAGGAGGTGCACCACTCCTTTTGACATCCTTAGATGAGAAATCTCTCGCAGACATCATTAAATTCTTTAGCCATGACGGACCCCCTCAGACATGCCCATACGCCTATTAGTCCCTCATCACCTAAATCTTTTCAACAACCGTCGACCTCTTAGCATCTCTTGATACGATTGCCTCATCCGCCTCTGTGTCACACCCATGATGGATTGGAATTACAACTCACTTTTCCTCTGTACCAAAATTACAAATTACACAGGCTGTCATTCCACGAGAAGATAGACGAGGCCCTATGGGAGCGTTTGAGTACTCTGTTTCTACTCAAATGCAAATGGTGATCCGATGTCTCCACCATCTACCCGAAGTGCTTACAGAAGCTTAAAATGCCCCTGTTCTCGCCTTCACCCCCCTCACCTCTACCAAATTCCCCGTCCACTTCTATCAACTTAACCAGATCTTCCCCTACGCTTGGGACCTCACGATGCCCGATCTAACACACCCTTTAAGCGACTCGATTTATCCCAAAATAAACCCGCCCCGCCACCTAGGAGACAAACGCAATCCGGGCCTCTATCAAAACCCTCATCTTCACACCCACCTTCCATATTGGGACCTCATCCCTCCACCTTACATCATATATCATACCTCCTTTGTTTTACTGCAAAACAACCTCGCCTTTACACCTATCGAGAGATCAAAGGGTATCACACATCGTTACCCAGCGTATCCGGTCCACTATCAACCCTAAACCAATCCCATCATCAAAGGATTTATTTTACTGTCACTCCCCTTTCTCAGTGGTTGTTTCCCATTTACCATGCCATCGCCAGCCTCATCATCTAACCAGGTGAGCGTAACCACGTGTCCGAGAAACCACGTTTAGTGAAAAACATGTCGGCACCCCTCGACTAAACCACCACCCATCTGAACTAAACACGCCCAAACATTACCACAACCCACACAATCAATACCCTCATCTTCTTGATTTTGACCCACTCAAAGGATCCTACGCCAAAATCCTTGCTATGTTGGTGGAGAATGCGACCATCTCTCTACCCCCACTTAGACCTTATGACCCGTCTAAGCCCCGGCACATGGATTATGATGAGTCTAAAATCTGCGCCTATCACACTTTGGACATGATGTAGAAGGATGCAAGCTCTAAAAACCATCCTTCGCGGTCACCTCTTCCGGATCGAAAGATTAAGAAAAACAACTTACGAAGGGAGAGACCTCTAGCGTCGATTCCCTCTCTATACCATCTGTCCCCGCCTCACCAAGATCGATCATTATTCTGACCCCACCTCTTGAAGACCATGAATTATCCCAACCATCTTCTTCATCTCGGGTCTACGAGATTAATATGATTAGTGTCATTTACTCGAGACGAGAAAAACAATGGGAAAGCGAAAACAACACACTGCGGCATCTCTTTCTCCTTGACCATCCAGATTACACCACCACCTAAAGTGGTTATTCGCGAGACCCGCCTATCCGTCTCTAATGGAGTTGCCCACCGAACCATGATCAAACGGCTTCATCATCGCAGTAAAAATGACACTATATGATCTCATTCGGACCTCGAATCTCATCGACAAGCTCTCGTTGAGATCCTTGAGGATAGAGGTTTTACCCAATGAAACCACTGCCCGTACCTCCATTCTAACACCCGATCACGTTGCCTCTCTCACCCAAACAATCCATCTCCCCCACCATACGTCTCAAAACAACAAGCCGCTGCGGTTAGTTTCTCGGAAGATGAAATTATCGACTTTGAGTACGAGAAGACCACGACCTGCCCCTTTTCATTTCCGCTTACGTCAGAGACATTGAGTACGTCGGGTTATGATTGGCCAGGGCGCTAGCCTAAACATCATCTCTTGAAAAGCCTTCCAACAAATGAACATCCCTTCTAGTTGCATGTGTGCCAACCCCATCATGTTGCGGTCATTGATGATCTTATTACTTCTACTTCTTAGGCACCGTGATCCTCAACATTCGCGTAGGCCCGTACTTTGCCCGAACTCTTCTATGTCCTTGAAGGAGAGTTCGATATAATATATTGCTAGGTCGTCCTTGGATCAGGGCCATGGGATGCGTTCCCTCAACATTACATCGATGTATAAAATTTGAGTACGAGGGAAGTCCTACTTTGTAAAGCTGATCCTCCCCCTTGAAACTTTGCGATATGTTATACCGCCCAAACGATGTGCTTATACCAATTAAGACACCCATACATTCAACCCACCATCCTCTTCGATATACCTCAACCGTCCACCTCATTGCACCTCTGTGATGATGTGAAACCACCGTCGCACAAACCACTTCTCTTCCATGACTAACATCCCACCTCAGGCCCCTTAGTAGACGTTTTCATCGCCTTACTGTTGCTGGGGGAGTATCGCTATATAACGTTAGTTCTTTCCCTACCCGCGGGAGTACGGACAATTACATGCACACCCCACCTCGGCCGTCGCGTGGGGAGATAATCTCTTACGGACCACCCCATTGTCGCACTAACCTAACATATGGGGGTGTTGGCGCATCCTCCATTACCCACAACCTCCTCTTGGTGTGGTTCCCTTCGATCCGATTTTCAATACTTGACAAATCGTCGTTTTCCCTCACCTTCTTGACTCGTTTGTGCGTGGAAGGCTTTGGTTTTGGCCTTTACGAACAAGGCCGACATACTCTCATCCCCATCACCACACGCAAACATAATGATCGCGGTGGTCTTGGTTTTCCGAAACACCTACGCGGGAGACACCTCTGTCAGTTTGTATCTGGAAGAAGAGGGCGTCGCCCCTACCAGAACCATCATCACCCACTTTGCCATCATCTCCCACGAGAATCGATGGACCACTGAATCTATCCCTCCTAACTTTTTTTTTCATAAATGCTATCTTCATAGGTCCTCTCACTTATCAGCGCGATAATGAGGACCCATCTTCTCTTCCCCTTACGTATCCGGACATGATCGAAGAGGATTCACCTTTGATTAATGTTGTTGAATGCCGGGATGGCGACTCCATCCTCACTTACCTAGGCGCGGATGATTCTTATATTCAACGTGCCTTACCATCTGAAAACTCAAACCATCTTTGAGCAGAATCTACTATAGAAATCAACATCCACACGGAGGAAGATCCTCACATAGTGAAGATCGGACAATCACTTGACACATCGAGAACAAGCCGCCTTTACCACCTTTCTCAGTGCTCATGACCAAGCTTTCGCATGGTCTTACGGCGACATGCCGGGAATTGATCCTACCATTGCCGTCCATAACATCACTCTAAACCCCGATTCCAGGCCAGTCAAGCGAGAAATTGAGAAAAATGCATCCACGCATTGCTCTCTTGGTCGAAGGAGCTCAGCGACTCCTTTACTGTTTCCTTCATTACTGCTTATTGACTATCCTCATGGATTTCTAACATCGTACACATCACGAAAGCGGCGGGGGACTTCGGATATGCCGCAGTTTCCGGGATCTTAACCTCGCTTGCCCTAAGGATGACTTCCCCCTCCCAGTATTGATCAACTTGTTGATCTCACTGCGAGTCATGAAATGCTTTCTCTCATGGATGGCTTTTGAGGTTCTGACCAAATTTTGGTTGCCTGCCGATCAACACAAAGCGCCTTCATAACTCCTTGGGAACTTTACATTACCGTGTAATGCCGTTTGGCCTTAAGAATCTTTGGTGCGACCTATCGGCGGGCTATGACCTACATTTTCCATGACATTATGCACACTATCCTCGAAGATTACGTTGATGATCTTAAGGCAAGTCTAAACATCGCGATGAACATCTCGATGTTTTAACCATTATTTTTGATGCTTTGTTACAATATTACATCCGTCTTGACCAAAGAAATGTGTCTTTGGTGTCCTTTGAGAAACTTAAGGCTTTATCGTCTCTTTACGTGGCATTGAGGTCGATCCATCTAAAGTAAAAGCTATCCTAGAAATGCCCCCACCCAAAAACCTTAAACAATTGCGTAGTTTGCGGGGTAAACTTCATCCATCCGGCGTTTCATTTCCCAACTCTCGGATCGATGTCACCCTTTTCATCACCTTCTAAAAAAGGGCGTTGCCTTTGATGGGTGAGGAGTGTCACCAAGCCTTGAAGCTCTCAAAACATATCTCTTGCACCACACATGTGCTTATCCCACCCCGGGACGACCGTCCTTTCTACCTTTATCTTTCCGCCCGACCATCTTTATAGGAGCTATGCTGCGCCCATCGAGACCGACACACTTGAGAAGCGGGCCGTTTACTATATAAGTCGTACCCTCGTGGATTACGAGACTAGGTATACACATGTAGAAAAATTGTGCACAGCCTATCATTCGTCGCCACCAAACTCAGACATTACCTCTGAATCACAAAACTTTCGTCATCACCAACACAGACCCCATTCATTATATATCGCCAAACCACACCTAAACCAGCGCATCGCTCGATGGCTCATGCTCCTCGCCGACCTCGACCTTGAGTTTATCTGAACGAAATCAATCAAAGGACAAACTCTTGCGAGATCAACTTGCGGAGGCCCCTCTGCACAGGAACAATTTACCAATTTTACCTTCCCCGACGAACTCATCGCCACTCTTTCGCTCGGAGAAGTGTCGTATCAAATGACCCTCTTCTTCGATGGATCTAAGTGCCAGCGCGGCGGAGGAGCCGGCATTGTTCTCATCCCTCTTGGCGCTGAACCTATGCCTCTTTCATTCCGACTTGATTTCCCTTGCACTAATAATACAGCGGAATACGAGGCCCTTGTTCTAGGTCTCCAAGTTGCGTTACACTTAGGTATCAAATCTATCAACATTTTTGGCGACTCTCAATTGGTAGTCAATCAAGTTACGGGCATCTACCAATGTAAAAGCGAGGAACTTCAGTACAAACACCATGTGGATCACTTCTAGCCTTATTTACCCACTATTCTATACTGAACCCATTCCCGCTCCACTAACAAATTTGCGGATACTATGGCTTGCTTAGCCTCGCAAATTCCTTGCCATGTGACTCGAATTATTCGTTGTGGTCCAACAACTTTTTGCCCATCTATTCACCCGGTAGTTTGTATGATAAATCGTATGTCTACTAATTCACGGGATACAGTACCACCAATTTCATGACTACCTTACAATCTCTGTCCTCCCACACGATCTTACTAGTAGCGGCAAAACGTGCTTTTCTTAAAAGTGTTTCGCGTTATGTTGTCATGGGGGACTCCTCTATAAACGTGGCTTTGATGGCATCCTCCTTGTTTGTCTAGCGGCGCGGAGGCCACTCATACCATCCAGCGAGTCCATGACGGTATTTGTGGTGGACATTTTAGTGGCCTTGCCGTGGCTAAGCGAATCCTTCGCCTAGGTTATTATTGGCCTACTCTCGATAACATTTACGAATATGTTAAGCGTTTGTGTCATGTGTCGTCACAACATGCCAATCTTCAACATACTCCTAGCCACCCGCTCTGGTCGCTTGAGATCTTTGGCCTTTCTCACAATGGGGTTTAGACCTTATTGGTGAGATTCACCCGACCTCTTCACAACGTCACCGTTGGATAATCACACGACGACCGAATATTACACAAAATGGGTGGAGGCCGTTCCACTCATTTCAATCAAAAAAGAAAAAAAAATTGTCGAATTCATTAACCATCACATTATCATCGTTTTGGTATTCCTCATCGCTAATAACGAGATAATGGTAAATCTTCAAAAATAAGTTGTTCTGAAGACCTTTGTGACAACTTTGGTATCAAACTTAGTTTCTCATCGCCTTCTTATCCATGAGGCCAATGGTGAAATGAATCTTCTAATAAAACTCTAACCAAAATCCTCATGAAAGTTAAATCGATGAATCTGGAAGAAATTGGCACGATCACATTCCCTTTGCCCTTTGGGCTTATCGTACTAGCATTCGTACTTCCACTAATGCCACACCTTTTCATTGGTATATGGTACAGAGGCTGTTTTGCCTCTCGAAATACAAATACCCTCCCTTAGAATATCTCTTGAAGATATTCTCACCAGCGATGATTTCCGCCAAGAGCGGTTAGCCCAATTAGAGCTTCTTGACGACGACGTCTTACGGCTCTCGATCACCTCCAAATCTATCAAAAACGCATCAGCGTGCTTATGATAAGCGACTTCATGGCGTACCTTTAAGGTTGGTGATCTTGTCCTCAAGAGAATCAACATGTAACCAAACTAGAAAAGAGCAAACGTGGAAAATTTGCTCCCAATTGGATTGGGCCTTATATAATCACTCACACCTATGGATCGGGGCACTTATCGTTTAGCTTAGCAATGGTAAACTGAGCACAGACCCCCTAATGCCTTGCATCTTCGACCATTCTCTTTGTTGAATCTAGTGTTATATCACTCCTTATCTACCTCTTGCTCGTCCCTTGAGCTCATTTACCACTACATACACTTTGTTTTCTATATCTCGAATAAAATCAAAATCACTTACTCACCTCCCCTTGATAATGCCTTCCCCTTTTAGTCTAGTCCATGACTTTAAAGTATTAAAATAAGCCGTATTCTTATGGGATTTTCTTGAGTCAAACTTCCTACTAAACTAGATGCTTCACGAAAAGAACATCTAGTTATCTAAAATTAAATATATTTGCTCCCTCGAAGGACATGCTATATGCCAAACTATTCTTCTTCTTATAAATAAATTGCTCCCCTGAAGGACAGCTATGCACTAAAATCATCTCTGCTACTATAAATGAAATTGCTCCCCGAGAAGGACAGCTATACACGGTCGACCTTTATCGAAGCTTCTCGCATTGATCGGCTTCGTGAAGACCTCAAGAATAAAACAATCAATATCCCTTGTAGACTTCCCGCATCGATCAGTCTACATTTAATAAAATAAAAGCCTCATTCAAAAGAACTTTTTGGGTCATGGACTTGTCTATTTAGGGTAGGTTCTCTTTCGTTGTAACAAGTTCTTTGTACCTCAGCTATATCATCCACATCACCTCACCATTTGTTTCACTCGAGGGACGTAACGTACACACGATATATTGTGATCATCTGACTCTTTTCAACTATGGACTTCTCGTCTATACACGGCACTTAGGGCTTCAGGCTCGTTCTACGTTGTGTGGTTTGTTTAGCTCTTTTCACCTACGGAGCACTCTTTCCGCTTTGCCTCGCATCTAGAATTGTGTGTTGATCTTAATCAGGACACTATTCCCTACTACTTGGGTATGCTAACCTTTGCTTTACCTATACCTACACCAACAACATTATCCTACCTACACCAACAACATTACCTACCAACATTACAAACATTTTTTTACCAAACGACAAATTGCCTAAACCATACCAAATTGCCTAAATTCACCCCTCCCTGATCCTAAGGGAGAACTACATCGGTCTGAGGCCCTTCCTTGCTTTGTGCAATGGGCTATGTAGGCAGCACTTCGGAGACATGGGGTCTCCCAAGGTTAGCTCGACCATCCCCTACCATAACCTATCTTGTGTGGTGAATATAAATATTTTTGTGTATTTTTATTTTAATCACATTTCTCTTTATCCTTTTTTGAAACACCGAAAATCAAAACACCGACAATCTTATTATTATCATAACTCAAATCAACATACATATTCAGTTTTATTTAGATGTTAAACAAATACATCTTCTCTATCATCGACACGCAGGTCGGCATCCTTATTCTTATACCTCGCTAACATATACTCAGACCATCACAACTCATCCCGAACTAGGTGATGATCGTGATCGTCGACCCCTCTCGCCGGGCCTCTCTGTCCTCAAAGGTACCGCGGCTATTGGTACCGCCCACTGATCTGCCAATCTCTCCTGTAACATATGAATACGCCCTCTCGCATGGAGAACTCCAGCCTCTAGTCTCGCCGCCCGTGACTCATGACCACTAACAATCCTCTTGTCTCATTCACCTGCGTTTGGAGCTGCTGAACCAAACGCTGCAGACGATCCCTCTCTGCTGTAATCACCACTGTGTCAGGGCGCTCACGTACACCTCGCAGTTCTGCTACCCACCATAATCTATAGGCCTCTGTCATTCCTACATCCATTACCCTGCGATCGGCTGCTATCTCCTCAGGCCCTTCCGGAGGTGTTGGCGGGGTGGTGAGAATCTTTGCCTCGGCATCGATCCTCATATATGGTCTATAAGCTTTGTGTATGTCTGCACAAATCAAATTGTCGCCACGCGATCTATAGGAATCCTCTCATATTCACTGGCACATGCCCGCGATCCACCTCAATCGCTCTACACCTCTCAACTCCTCGCTCTGTTCTCGGTTACCATATAGTTCCATATGTAGAACCTCATCACCTATCTCTCATTGCCTCCTCAACTATCCTCGGGCCTATCACCATCGGCACGGATCTCAACTCTCACCAAAAATAGCTCCACCTCACTCAATACCCCCCGAATCAACTCTCCACGTCGAGACAAGTCAAAATTTGGATTACAAAAAAAAAGTGACAATGACCCGTATATTTTTCTTTTTATAGGTTTTCGTCTTAAGCCGATGTCGGTTTCCTTTTGCCCTAGGAAAGCCGGTATCGGTCCTCCTTAACGATATCGGTCATGATGAATCGGCGTCGGTTTGATACCTCTTTTACCCCATTCTTTGCCGTTCCTTACTCCTTGCCTCTTTTACCAATATCGCCTCTGTCCACCTTTGTTGCACTGCATTTGCCTCCTTGTCGGCCCGACCCAAGGCCTCGCCTGCCGGTTTGCCACCTCAGGCCTCGACCTACCTATTTGGCCCGACCCAGGCCTCGCACCTACTGTTGGCCCGACCCAAGGCCTCGCCCCTTGGCACGTCTTCGATTGGCCTCCTCGGCCCTACCATTTTTGGCCCGACCCAGGCCTCGCCCTTACTTTGGCCCGACCCCTCGCCCTATTTGGCCCGACCCCCAAGGCCTCGACCTACCCTGGACCAGGCCTCGCCCCACTTATTTGGCCCGACCCAGGCCTCGCCTACCTGGCCCCCTCGCCTGTGCCTGGCCCGACCCCGAGGCCTCGCCCTACCAGTTGCCCGGCCAGAGGCCTCGCCCTACCCCCGACCCGAGGCCTCGCCCCCTTACAAAGGCCTCCTGGCCACCCAGAGGCCTCGCCTACCTTTTGCCCGACCCCAGGCCTCGCCCTACTTTGGCCCGACCTTCGACCTACCTGGCCCGACCCAGAGGCCTCGCCCTACCTTTGGCCCGACCAAGGCCTCGCCCTACCTGTTTGGCCCGACCCAAGGCCTCGGCCTACTGTTTGGCCCGACCAGGCCTCGCCCCCACCTATTTGGCCCGACCCAAGGCCTCGCCTACCACTTTGGCCCGACCCGAGGCCTCGGCCTACCTATTTGGCCCGACCCAGGCCTCGCCTACCACCTACCTAGGCCTCGCCCTACCTGGTGGCCCGACCCAGGCCTCGCCTACCTTGGCCCGACCTAGGCCTCGCCCTACCTATTTGGCCCGACCCAGGCCTCGCCTACCTGTTGGCCCGACCCGAGGCCTCGCCTACCTGTTGGCCCGACCCAGGCCTCGCCCCACTGTTGGCCCGACCCGAGGCCTCGCCCTACCCGTTGGCCCGCCCAGGCCTCGCCTACCTGTTGGCCCGACCAGGCCTCGCCCCTTATTTGGCCCGACCCAGGCCTCGCCCTACCTGTTGGCCCGACCCAGGCCTCGGCCTCGCCTACTGTTGGCCCGACCCCAGAGGCCTCGCCTACCTATGTTGGCCCGACCCGAGGCCTCGCCCCCTACCATTGGCCCGGCCCGAGGCCTCGGCCTACCTGTTGGCCCGACCCGAGGCCTCGCCCCTTATTTGGCCCGACCCAGGCCTCGCCCTACTTTATTGGCCCGACCCAGAGGCCTCGCCTACCTGTTGGCCCGACCCAGGCCTCGCCCTACCCAGTGCTGGCCCGACCCAGAGGCCTCGCCCACTTATTTGGGCTGACCCATGGCCACCACCCATGCAACTTGGCCCGACCCAGGCGCATCACTTCCATACTATACCCCATCACCGTTTTATTTTATCCATCCATCCTGTACCTTGTGTTTCATCGAGCTCACTTGTTCGTGTTTTAGCATGATTAGGGTCCTTGACTTGATCACGTCGACCAACTTTGCCTGACCTGAACCGTGACGTTTATCTCAACCAAACCAACCATTTGAGTGCTTGCCGAACATGCCTAAACGTTCTGTACCTTACATTATATACCACGGAGCTACTTCCTATGCCTTGGATACGAGATTATATCACCCTTGTTTGGATAAACTATCGACCTTTGCCTATACATTCTTTGGTTTGCTCGTCAAATCATGTACCCTAGTCGTAAATCTTATTGCATTTCACATCGTCTGCTTCCTTGGACCTACACCATCACCTTACCATCCTCTCTACCACATATACCCTTTATCGACCCTATCCACGATTTCCCGTTCACTCAATCTGTGATAGATTTGAGGGGATTACCTATATCTTTAACATGAGAAACCACTTCATATTATTGTCATGCGCGACTTTACGAACAAGCTACCACGACAATAAGGGGCTAATGTAGACACCAAATTGTGTCTTACGACCCCTTGTGTGACCAGCATCTCATTTATGACCTAACCTCATTACCTAAACCTTACACAATATTTATTAATTGCCTTGTAATTGATAAATCTACACCACCTTACCTACCACCTCACTTTGCCACTTCATCATGACCTAGCCCTAACCTAAAACTAACCTAATTAGGACCCATGACTTGGTCTAGACTCACATCCATAACTAATGCCTCCTTACTCGCACCCAAAGCCGACCTTCTAGCCACTTGACCAAGCCCATGGCCCATCTCTCGGGAGAAAAGCGGGGAAGGTGGGCTATTTTACTAAAAATAGCCTACTTTTTCCTAACCGATGCGGTTCTACTCGGCCGCCGTCGGTTCACGCAACCGCCATCGGTTCCACTAAATGGGCTTCCCAAGCCAAAACAACGGATCGGAATTTCATTTTGGAGATCGGTCGAAGGATTTTTAATCAAAGGAGAGTCAAAGCGATCGGCGAGTCGAACTTCACTTGACCAAGCGAGAGCGAGTAAAGAAACCGAGAAGAGTTGGCGTGAAAGGAGATCAACTTGCACCTTCATCAAAAAAAAAAACCGATAAGTTATATCTTGCATGTCCTCCATTATAACATTTCTTGTGCTTTTGGAATTGTAATCTTCCCAAATCCGTTCTGAACCCATTATCTAACGTACCATTGCCTCTAACCATCATTCCTTAGCTTAAACCATCCCATTTCTCAATACTATCCAAAAACCAGCCATTACAAACACCACAACCAGCCCGAGAAGATCCTAGAACCAGCCGGTATCGGTTATCGGTGACCGCCATCGGTTATAGATAACCGGCATCGGTTCCTTTGATCAAAACCAAGAAAAACAGCCTTTTCCCTACCCAGTTCCACGAAACAATTTAATTGGTACTCTACGGTATTTTGTGTTAATTCATATTAGCGAGGCCGGACCACCTTCGAAAGGAAGTTTCATACTTCACAGGCCCAGGCGATTCCCTCATTTATTATCTAATCAAAATCTTGTTGTCTTGTGTTCTTATTTGCGGTAGTCCTTCCAGACAAAAGGAGTTCTTCGCGGTCGGCTGATCTTTCTCTACGATGCGCACATCATCTCGACATTCTTCGCGGTCGGCTGATCTTTCCTTATCTCTGTTTTATAAGACATTCTCGACATTCCCATACGGGTATTCCTAAGAGATAGCTAGTGAATGAATTTTGCTTATGCTTAGAAGATCCACAATTGTAGGAAAGGAAAGAATATAAACTCGTAAACACCAACAAGTTTTATCTTGAAACCTCCAGAGCAGAAAAACCAATCGAGAAGTGCAATTTCTCTTTCTTCCCAATTTTATTGGCGAGTTCAAAACAATAAGTACATAAATTACAATAAGTATGAAAGAGAAGTAGATAATATCCCACACTTCCTCCCAATTACTTGCTTGCTTGTCTCAACACTCCTTTCTTCTACAAAACACAATCCCAACACTAGGAACTTCTCGCTCACTTGATTTCATGCTTCGATCCCCCTGTTCTCCTTTACAAACATATATTTATAGCCTTTCTCATGTCATCCCGCACCGGGAGAATGGGAAAGGTCATGGAGGAGAAGAGACATGAACAACCTTTCAAATTATGGGGTTGTTCGTTTTATATTTTTGTTTTCTGTTTGAAAGAGTCAAGACCGTTGCCCAATGCAAACCGGTGGTCCTAGGACTGCCGCCCTAGTTGGGCGGTGGTTTTGTAACCGCCACTCTACATAGAGTGGTGGTCCTATTGCTATAAAGACAGAACCTTCATATATTTATTTTCCTTCTTCGTGTTGATTGATATGATGAAGTAAAGTCATTTTGGATCTCTATGGATCAACAACGTGATGAATATGACGCAACCTACCTAATAGCCAAAGCCTTAGCAATAATCTTGTAAGAGACATTCAAAAGGTAATAGATCGTAAGGTAGTAATTTGTTCGGATCTCCGTGTTTATGGATAAATTTGATGTTCCTTTGTTAATACTCGAGACCTAATGACTGGTTCTAAAAGCCCTTGAGATAAACTCAAGAAGGTGCGGGTCGATATGTGACCCATAACAACTTATAAAACTCGCATGGGAAACCATTGCAACCAGGGGCCTTATCATTAGCCATTTGCATGACCGCTTCATGAAGGTCATCAATGGTAAGCATGTGATCACATGCCACCTTCTCGCGCAGGAGAGAGCTTGCACGACACAACATCCAAACATTGGTCGAGAGTTGTTTGACGCTCATAAGAGGGTGGTTAAGCTTGAAACACCAACTTATAATGATGAAAAAATGCTTGAAGTATGAGCTAGGGATCAATAACCCTAATTTCACCATCATTGATGGCATGAATTTGTTGAGAAGGTTTTTTGGCTCGAGGGAAAGAAAGAATTATTTTGACACCCGATCGCCAATTTTAAGCTAGTGCATGCAAGCACGTATTTGAGCTCCTGAGCATTGTGCAATTTGAATTTTTCATCGATGAAGCTCTATAACTTGAAGTTGCAGAGCTTTAGAGAAGGGATTTCCTTAGAGCGCCACCACCACTCGGCTAAGAGTGGAGGTGGTAGTGGAGTATGAGTGGCACCTAATTTTAGCCAATTTTTAGCCATAGATTTTGAGGAATCTAGTTGTCCGAGTCATAACATCCTCCCACCATTGAGTCTAGCTAGCATGCATAGGTGGATGAAAGCGCTGACAATGACTTGGCCAAGGGGATAGGTTCCACACCCGCTTAATGTGGTTGAGAGTGGGCCCATGTTGCATCAAGGTAGTATTAAGAAAAAATTGACCTTTATGACAAAAAGTGTGTTTGTCATGCCAAGCGATACAAAATTGAAATGGGAAATGATTTGAAAGGACAAAGCCGGGCATGACCTTCACATGCAAGGAATATATGTTGTCAAACTCAAAAAAGTCTTGAGTTGACAACATAGCTTTGTTGAGCCATTTAAGAACTCGATCCAATCCTCCTCGAAGATTGAACCAAGTGAACCAAGCTTCAGAGGTGGGAGTGCAAGAGGCATTAGGGTCATAAAACCCGAGCTTATTGCCCATGAAAACCACGCTTCTCTTTCTCTAGGTGTCCATCGCATGGAAGGTGCCCACACTTGTCAATGGGCAACTCAACCATATTAAAATCATCACTTATAACCTAGTAAGCATCATGAATTGTGCATGTTATCCACCACTAAAGATAGACCCTTTCGGTTGCATCATTAGAGGTGTAAATATTAATGAGGCCAAAAGGGCAACCATCAATATTAAATAGGACCCATATGGCACGATTAGTGGGGTCAACACCATGATCCATAAAAAGGACCATCATTTGGGAGCAAAATGTAAATTAAACCCCCACGCCCTCATCATGATTACTACAAAATGTCAGTACATCAGGCTAGATGGATTTACTGAGACCATCATCTCGAATTGAAAACTCCGTAATTATCACTTCTGCAAAACAAACACATCTAAATTGGAAATATTTTGTCGAGCATCATGAAAATATACTTGCAATTGAGTTCTGTAAGACCCACACATTCCAAGATAGAAAATTCATGGGAAATGGTGGTCAAGTGTCATACCATATGTATTCAAGCCATTTAAAGCGCTAAACCGATTTTGCAAGAATTGAGTATTGTTATGCTTCAAAATCCTGCAGCTTCAATTTTTCTTCACATGGCATATTCAATGTTGTATTCCTTCTCTACATAATCCATATTGTGCAATCGGGCTTTGATCCTGTGGAGTGGAAAGAAGGAATTCGAGCCCTTTTAGATGGGCCCTGTGAATTGTTGGTTAAAAGTAGCGGCAATTACGGATAAATGGATGCATTGCGAACAAAGTTTATCTCGGTCCATGAGAACCAAGGCCGCCTTAGGCGTGTTGGAGAATTTAGGTAGCTATACTTGATGAGTTGGTAGCAATAGTTGGCTCCTTAGCTCATGGGCTACGGGGTTGTTCCTTAATAGCTTGCTCACGCGGTCATTTGAACTAGATGCCTTAGGTTGTGAGGGTTTATTCCTATTTTCCGGCCACCAATTGTTTTCGCCCCTCCTCCCGAGGGGGTTTGGCCACTGAGCCACCACCTGGCTATTGGGCAATTGCAAGGGACATAAAGAGGATAATCCTTGATCTTTTGATCAAAGGCCTGACACCGAAGCAAGTATTAGGAAGATTGATGTATAAGATATGTTGGGAATAACGCATGTATCCCATCCAATTTCCAAAAATATTTTAGTTCTGAGAGATCCACTTCGATACGAGACATGCTTCGCAGATGAGCATTGTAAAAATGATGTGGTTTAGGACATACCACCTACTCGATAGAAGAGGCAATTTGATGCAAAAATGAACACAAGGTAAGGGGAGGCCAGGAAATTCCACCCAAACTAGCACTTTAAGTGCAACATAATCGAGACCAAAAATCTTTGGTCCATAGAGATAAGACCAACAAAATAGTTGCTAACATATCAAGTGGCTGAGCGGGTCAAAATGGTGGGGGCATTGGATGGGTTAGAGAAGCGAAAAGGAAGAATCCTTTGGTCATATTATGTACGCTCTCAAGCCAAATGCCACGAGGAGCCCAGTCGAGTTAACCCAAGATTTGAGCATGCTTTCAGAGGGGATGTGACCCACAAAATACCCAATGAGACAGAATTGTTCCAACCATTGATAAGCAACATTAAACTCATGAATAGGTAAAACAACATTGGGAGGAGAATCGTTACCTCGTGAAAAACCTTCAGACAAACTTTGGGGCATTTCGGTGGCGGTGCCATTGTTCAAAGCTCCACTATCTCCATATATGGTTTCAATAACTGAGCTTGAAGTGGAAGAGATCATTAAATAGAGGCACCCAAAGAGCGAGAAACCCTAAAACCTCGATAGTGAAAAAATCCCACATGGTGCCCAAGAAGGCCACTTTAATGATAAGTGCCTGAAGGAAACCCTAACAGAGCATTTTTTTCCAAAGGTTCATTGTTCCACAACCTCTCAAATTTAATTTGAATTTAAGAAGTTTATAAATATTGGGGCATGTGTTTAAGGACAAACAAATGATTAAGTAATTTATCTATATAAGAGTGATACCAAATTTATAAAAAATAAAAGCTCTTTTATTTATGAAATGGAGTTGTATATTCTCCATATAAAAACATAAATAGTCATCACATAAGCCATGTTAACATGCATACACATATATAAATGTTTTTACTGTTTTGACTTCATCTCGACAATTCACAAAGTGACTCGAGAGCGAGCTCGTTGACCTTGTAGAGTACAATATTGGAAATTTGGTCTATGAACTATTGTTTGAGTGAATGACCCTTGTTCAGTCAACAATCCTATACAACTAAGATGTTAACGTTGTGATTTTAATGTGTAAGATGGTACGTGGATTTAAATACAAGGGATTAGAATCTCCTTTAAATGGTGAGAATTTTGCATGCAAGACAAAAAGGAAACAAAGTTCATGGGCAAGAAAAATAGAGGAGTCGTTAAAGGAAGACATGGTTTTATCTCTATTGAATACGCCAAGAGTCGGTGGATAGCAAAAGACACAATGATTGACATACACGACAAGCCTCCTGAAGAGAATCATGTTTAAAAATAATAAAAGTGGCGAGTTGTCCTTTTTCTATTTATTGTTGTCTCTATGTATAGCTAATAAATTAATTGATATATGCCATATAGCAAAACAATGTGTGTATTTCAACAAGGAAATGAATTGGAAAAGAGAATGAATGATTTTATTATTCTTCAATATTGGTATTTTGGTAAATTGTACCAATGCCCTTCTTCATGTTCATGAATACGTTTTTGGAGTGTTTTGCTCGTTGAAGAAGGGTTTAATAAATAAAAACAAATAACAACACTATGTAATTCCTATAACCCACAAACAAAAGACTAAACATTCCATAATAAATAAATAAAATGATATTATTAGAATGGCCTTATGAATGCATAAAATGTAGCAAAACGTTTTCTACAATTTATTGAAACCCCAAAAAAATGTATTGTTATCCATATTCTTGTTTATGCATTCTCGGTGAAGGGTTACAAATGAGATTAAAATAAAATTTTATATGTGTTTTCTCTCATTGATATCGATATCGATCATGCATTTATGCAAATTATCGCAATTAAGTCATTAATGATCACCTATCATATAATTGTTATAAAATTTACAACCAAAAGTGGTTGAAACACATAATGTGTTTTTCGATCATGTGTTGTTTCACCATGAATTTTTCATTCAAAATTTTGTTTGGGGTGTATCATACTAACATTTAAACTCCCATAAAAGTAAACCCCTAATCATTTAATTGAACATGAATGAATGGGAAAGGTAGTCAACAACTCGTCAATTTTTTTCATTTTAAAGTGGTTGTCTTCTTCAACATTCTTTTCTATCGTGTTTTCCAAGCCATCCATTTTTATTACCGAGTCTTGTAAATGTTACAATCGTCTCATGACCTTTGTTGTTAAATTCAAGGTGGCTCTGCGTAACATTAATACAAGGGAAAGAAAGAACCACTACAAATATCTTAAATACTTTTATTTTGTAAATGCTTAGAGATAATTTAAAATCTTTAGTTTGTATGTTTCATTTGACGTGATTTGAAATAATTTATTTTTCCCTAAGTGATATTTTCAAGAGTAGTGACAAATATGTCACTATAGATAAGTAATGGGTGATAGTTTAAAATTAACTATGCAACCAAAAAAGGGCTACCAAATCCACTATGTAGACACGATGTTTGGTTTTATCTATTGAAATTGTAAAACCCTAGACTTTCGAGAGACCGCAAAATGAAATTCAAATACAAGCTTGGAGGTAAATGTTACTCGATTTTTCTACCATAATTTTTTATGAAATCATATGGTATTATTTGATGCTCTTCTAAATTCCATTAACTAAAATTGGTTGGAAAACACTGTGTTTTTCAACCGTATGCCTTCTTTAGCCATTTATATCTTGTGCAAAATGTTAGTTTACTTGAATGTTAAAAATATGCAAACCCCCATAAGACCATACCCCTAACATGTTTCTGACCAAAAAGGCTCTCAAATCCACCGTGTAGACAAGTTGATCCATTTTATGTATTGACATTTTCAAAATAAAGGCTTCCAAGTCAATATGAAATGGAAGTCGGGGGAAAGCTATTAAGTAAATTTTGATGAATTATTCTACCTAGTGTTTTTGTTAAACCATCTAGTGTTGATGGTTGTTCTTTCAAATATTACTACCTAGAATGGAAAACATTGTGTTTATCAATTTTTATGTGTTTTTAACCATCTTTCTCTTATATAAAAGGTTTGTAAATTATATGATTTTTTAAATCAATTTATATTTTCCTAAAGATTTTTTTCTCAACGGGTTGTAAATATTTAAACACCCATAAGACCAAACCTATAACAAGATAAAGAATAGACAAGGCGGTCATGAACAAACTATTTTTATTTTCCATGTGGTTGTGCTATCAAGCAACCCTCCTTGTTTTCAAAGTAGTCAATGTTATTACTTTGGCTTACTAAGTTTTACAAGCAAAGTTGGTTGACAAAAATTGTTTATTCAACTATATGTGTTTTTAACCATGTATAATACTTGTTATGTTATTCCTAACAACATTCTAAATAATTATTACTATTAATTGATTATGTAATGTAATTCCAATGCAAAATTTTAAGTAAATGTTATTCAATTCTTCTACCAGTTGTGTGATTCAACCTTGTTGGTATATTTTCTTCCTCTTGTAAATGTAGCACTTGAAACTCCAGTCAAAAACAATGTGTTTTTCAACACATTATGTTTGATTACCCAATTTTTTTCCTATGTAAAACATTTTTTGTTGGAATCTTATAAATATGTTGACCCCTATGTTACTAAATCGATAACAAGTCCGAACCAATAAAAGGCTCCCAAACTCACCATGTACAATAGGTGATTTTTATTCTTATCGACGTTATAAAAAGCAAGACTCTAAATTCATTGTGCATAATGGAATTCATATGCAAGATCCTATGTAAATATTAGTGTATCCTTCTACCAATTGTGTATTTCATCCCAACCGGTGTTATACCTTCCTCTTCTAAATGTTGCACCCGAAGATGGTTAGAAAACACAATGTGCTTCTCATTAATGTGTTTTGTACCCAATTTTATCCTCTTAACGATGTTTTTTCCAGAATCTTCCCCCATGACACCAAACCCATAACGATCTGCAATCAAAAAGGGCTCCCAAACCCACCATGTACACTAGGTGTTTTGTTATTCCCGACGACATTATAAAAAAACTAGACTCCAAAGTCACTACGTGATGAAATTCATATGTAATAGCCTATGGAAATGTGATTGTATCCTTCTACCAAAGTGCGTTTTAACCTAGATGGTATTATTTCTTCCTCTTTTAAATGTTACGAAACAAAACTAGTTGAAAAACACATCATGTTTTTACCGGTATGTGTTTTGTACCCAATTTTATCTTCCGAACAACATTTTTTGGAATCTTACAAATATGTCAATGCCACCAAACTCATAATGAGTTCACAACCAAAAAGGGCTCCCAAACTACCACATACACCGGGTGATTTGTTATTCATCCCAACATTTAAAAACTAAGACTCCTAACTCACTTTGCATAGTGGAAGTCATATGCAAGCTTGTATGTAAGTGTTATTGTATATGTATGCCAATTGTGTGATTAAACGTTGTCGATATCATTTCTTCCTCTTCTAAATGTTGCAAACAAAAATGGGCAAAAACATAGTGTGTTTTTCACTAGTATGTGTTTTTACCTAGTTTTTCTTTTAAACAATTTTTTTGGTTAGAATCTTACAAATATGTCAACCCCATACCACTAAACCCATAATGAGTCCCAAACCAAAAAGGGTTCCTAAAACCACCACATACACTAGTTGATTTGTTATTCCTTCCAATGTTAAAAACCAAGACTCGTAACTTGTGTAGTGGAATTCATATGCAATCTCATGTATGTAATGTTATTGTATCATTTTGCCGATTATGAGATTAAACCTTGTAATATCATGTCTTCCTCTTCTAAATGTTGCAAAATAAATTGGTTGAAAAACCTAGTGTGTTTTCCTACATATTATGTTTCATTACACAATTTTATCTTATGCAGAACACATTTTGGGTGGAATCTTAAAAAAATTCAACCCTCATGAGACCAAACCTATAACAAGTTTGCAACAAAAAAAGGGTCCTAAACCCACCATGTACACTAGTTGATATCACTATTATTCTTGTCGATGTTTCAAAAAAACAAGTCTCTCAAGGCATTGTCTAATGGAATTCATGCAAGATTCTTTGTAAATGTTAATCCATCCTTCTACCACTTTGTGTTTCAAATTGACTAGTATCATTTCTTACTTTTTAAAATGGTGCACTCATAAATTTTCAAAAAACTAGTGTGTTTTTAAGCAATATGTATTTATTACCAATTTTTCACTTATGCAGAACATTTTTTGTTGGAATCTTACAAATGTGTCAACCCCATGAGACTGAATTTAGAATAAAGCGAAAACCAAAAAGGCTCCCAAACCCACCACACATAGTAGGTGATATGTTAATCCTGTTCACATTATAGAAAACAAGACTCCCAAGTTCTTGTGTAGTGAAATTCATGTGTAAGCTTGTATGCAAATGTTATTGTATCCTTTTACCTTTTGTATGTTTCAACCCAATTGGTATCATTTCTTCCTCATCTAAATGTTACACGTGAAACTAGTGAAAAAATATAGTGTGTTTTTACCCATTTTTTCTTATGCAAAACATCATTTTGGGTGGAATTTTACAAATATGTCAATCCCCACATACACTTTAGTGATTTATTATTCCTACCGGTGTTATAAAAAAAGACTCTTAAGTCACTACATATTGGAAGTCGTATTTAAACTTACATGTATATGTTATTGCATCCTTCTACCAAATGTATGTTTCAGCAAACCAATATCATTTATATATCTTTTAAATTTTACATGTGAGAATATTCGAAAAATAGAGTGTGTTTCCCACCAATGTGTGTTTTTTTCCTATTTTCATTTATGCAAACATTTTTGCATGGAATCTTATAAATATGTCAACCCCCATTGGTCGAAACCCGTAATGTTTCCTAAGCAAAAATGGAACCCTAACACACCACATACACTAGTATGTTTTAACCAATCCAATATCATATCTTCCTCTTTTAAATGTTGCACCTAAAGTTAGTTGAAAAACACATTGTGTTTTTCACAACAATGTGTTTTTTACCCAATTTTCTATTATAAAAACATTTTTGGTTGTAGTTTATTTTTTAATGGGTTGTGTTTTTATGACCTCTTTTTTTTTCAAGGTAGCCATGGTTAATACTTTTCTTCCAAAACTTTCGTCAAATTTTAGTTGAAAAAGATGGTATGTTTTTCAACCATATGTGATTTTTAACCATATTTTTCATTTGTTGTTACTTGTTTTTTTACAAGATGGGAAAAATGCATAAATGGGAGAGTATGTACAATCTCCAAGTGCAAGATGTAAGTGATGAAAAACTTTATTTTTAAGTGAATATTTAGAATGGAGTCTCATTGACGAGGAAATGGGATGTATCTTTGTGTAGAGATCCCTATTACGAGAATTGAGGCCTTCATAAAGGGTGAAAGCTTGCTTCATAATGTGGAGACTACATTCATTTGCACTAGTCGTATGATAAAATATATTGTTGCCTATAAAGCACAAACAAAAAAATTGTACTCGTGGTTCAAATATCGCCACTTTTATGAATATTCCATATTTCAATTGTTTGAATTTCACATCGTGAATATCATATAAAATAGCTTGTTATTTAATTGTAATGTGTCTAATAAATAAATAGTGGGTTTGTTTTCTTGCAACTATTGGTGTGCATTTGGTCCTGATGACAATAGGAACAAACCTAATACAAAAGAAAGAGTTAGGAGGTTTAAAAAAGGGTTGCAATGCCACTTCATTGTTAAAGTCATGTATGGGAGACTGATGTGGAAATCATTACATATAATGATTTGTTTCATAATGATTCCAATGAAGATTGTTTTCATGGTGTGAATGACACTAACACTTATCCACGAACCTCTTTCACTCCTAATTTATCTCCTAAATGCAAAAATCACATCAAGTCTCTTTTATCGATGGATGTGTCTATGGACACTATATACGAAAGACATATCCTAGATCATGTTATGGTTGGCATGCTCAATAAGAGGGATCAATGTTTAACTATAAAGGATGTCTTAAATGCTTGGGAAAGGGTGCATTTAAGGCATTATCAAAAGCACATTGATGATTTAATGAGTGTCAATTTGTGGCACATGGAGGAGAGAGATACAATTTTCTATTTTCAATGGTCTCACATAAGTAATGTACCATTTATTGTGGGCATAGAGACTCCTTGGATGTGTAAGATGTTGGTATGTCACTTGCACAACTCTATTATTTCATGGAATTATACATTTTCCACTAAAAATATGGGATACGTCTCTGAATTGAAGATATTATAATATTTATTTGATGTAATAAATACAACTGCGCATCATTTAAATTTTGAATGTGATTATATTATTTTATTTTTATAGTACCAATTCTACTCATTTATTTTTCTTGACGAGCAAAAGGTCAGGGTGGCCATTGTATGGATTATATCATCGCGCAATAAGGTTAAAAACATATATGAGCTATTGGTAGAGGTGCATAAATGGGGAAAAGAGCTTTGAAGCGACTGGAAATTTAATGTATTATTAAAAAATGATGTTGCAACTGAAATTCAAACCGTAAAGTATGTTTTCATTCTTGAGAAATATGTGGCAGATATTCTATATGAATTTTTATTTATTAACAAGGCATTCAAACATGAAATTTCACTTACACCAAATATTATCTAAAATACAAGGTTATCTTTGGATGCCATGTCCTTTGCATTTGGCATGTGTTATGAATTAAAATTATAATAAATAATTTATTTTCCCAAGGGTTAACTTTTTTGCATATATACGTTATAGGTATACCTCAAAGGACGTTGGGATGAAGATATTTTGAAGATTGGGTGTGATCCTATGGGTTATGAATGAGTGTCAAGATATGACACTAATCCTAATTGATGAATTCTTGGAAGAGTTCAAGGTGATTTAACAAATTTAAATCTCAATCAAAGAACTCTTGATCAACCAACTATATCAAAAACACACAATATACCAACATGCAATGGCAAGTAAATATAAACAACAAGAGGATAAAAGTGACTTAGCCGATATATGGTTGTATATATTGAATGTGGATTTAAATGATGGTGGAACAAGCTCAATCTGAAATTTTCATGCTTCATTTGGGAGAGAGTGATCTCAAGCATGTTGGATAGTAACACTAAAAGGGGACAATATTGCCTCGAGTGTTAGTGTCTAGAATTGGGTGCTAGTGTCCTAGTAATGGGTGTGGATCTAATTATTTCAAAATCTAATAGTGTTGCCTTCACTTTTCTTTATGTTTCATCCACTTTGTTATAGGGTTTTCTATCACACTTATACCTAAAAAATAAACCCTAACTACTGCACAAGGCTCAAGCACACATTAAACTAAATAAAATATGCATATGCTTGATTTAAACTAACCTCGATGATCACCCCAATGTGATTATCACTGAGCATTGCACTAAATTTCAAACTCAATGTAGTTATGGTGTGTGTGTGTGTAACATAATCATGTCCCTTGAAGTGGGTTTCCTAATGCGGGTTGTACCAGATGTGAGTTACTGTCAAGATGATGTGTCCTATGGACTACAAAATTTTCCCTTCCTACGCGAAAAAAGTGTAGCCCAAATGCAGTCCTTAAGTTACTCCTTTTGCCTAAGTAGTAGATGGGAAGTAATAACCCCATTTCCCTTAGAATAGTTAGTAGGTTGTGTATATATATGGTTCATTTACTTGAATTTTGACATTAACAACATTATAAGACAAGCCATAATGATAAATAAAAATTTATAAAAGATAAACAAGTGATGGGTCATTTTTAAAACATAAGAACCAAGTGAAGGGACATGAGTGCCAACATGGAGACAATAGTGTTGACCGTTATTGTCCCTTACTAGGTTCATGTGTCCATAAAGCTCCAAAAATAAATCATGAAATTCTCACCAACACACACATTATGTGATGTCCAAAAGTACATGGATTGTTCTAAAAAAGCGAGAGGACGAAAACATGGAAAGATAAAACAATTTCAATGTAAAGCAAAACAAGTGTTATCAATGTCTACTTTTCTTTCTTGGGAATCATGTATATAACAACATACTTGAGGCGTAATATAATAGTAATAAGTGCATATTTTTGTGTTCACATTTGCCCCACTTTATGTTGGTGAATGAATATTCGGTAGCATAAAGTAGATAGGAAGAGCATACCTTGTAAAGATTCAAGAAGAATTTAATTGTTAACGTGCCAAATAGAAATTATTAGATGTGTATCATGGAGTCTAAGAGGGGATAAAGACCCTAGGGGTGGCTTATACATGTTGTGAAAAGGATACTTGCATTTGTAACCAAAGATTACCTTTTCCTTAGCATTTTGTGTTTGAGATTGCTCCTTGTTCCATTTGTGTTGCCTTTTATTGGGATAAGGATGAACCTACAAAAGAATAAAAATGTAGTCAATGCTCATGGTATATGAAATTGAACTTAGAGAAAATTAGAATAGAAATTTGTAAAGTAAACAAGTGAATCAAGGATATAGTACACCTGAATGATGAGATGAAAAGGATAAAATGTTCCAATGTATTGTTTCCTTAGAAAATTTTCTTGGAGATGGTAGGATGGGTCGGGAGTGATCAATTCTTGAACCGATGTGAATACTCTTAGGATTTAGGCATTCTAATGCTAGAGGAAGAGTGTTGGGAGATCAATCAACTTCTCCCTTTGTCCATAACACTTCTCCATAGATAAGTGCCACTGCAGATGGTCACCAACCCAAATAGTAACTGGTCATGAATGACACTTTGTTTTATACATATTGTTGTCCCTGCATATGCCCCAGGTACCACTCCTTATTAGATATTCGTAGGAAAAATAAGAACCGAGAAAGAATATTAATTAGTTCCCTTTCCCAAATTATGAAACATGTCATCGATTTTGTTCCTTTACTTTTTATAGTAGACTGAATCTGAATATATGTTGTTGGATTTTATAAAAACCTATCATTGAGAAATTTTTCCAACTGTTAAACTACCTATTTTTTTCCCTAGGACAAAACTTTCCACCATTCATGTATGCGATTTGGGTGCTTTTTTCCCTCGACATTTGATTCTCGAACCATTTCCCAGTCTTTTGTCTTTCCCAATTCTGCTTTGCACCATTTTATTTCTACTTTCTAAATTATTGAGAGGGTGAAATAATCACCCATTGGTTGCCCCTCCTCGTTTGGGGTGTTAGAGGTAAATCAATATTAGTGCGACCCAAATGAGAGGATGTGAATCTAATGTGAACATGTAAAGAAGGATTCCTATAGGGGAAGGGGAATGTGAACGGTAACAACCATGACACATGTGAAACAAGGGAAAGAAAGCTAATAAGAATTGGTAGTAACAAATAATCATAATATAATATACAAAAACAAGTCAAACATGTAATAACACATCAAGAGAACAATGTAATAGCTGGTGGAAAATATGGGCACTATTTAGGATGTCATAAGACACTCAAGGAATTCAAGGCCATGCAAGTAAGAAAATAAGCAATCATAGGGCATATCTCAAAACAATGGCAAACAAGACACACTCACAAAAGACAAGACACAAATAGATGGTATAAGCAGATAACTATGGTTAAAATTAATCATGTAAGACAAATGCTACACATGAAGCACCCATTAACATGTTAGAGTAATTAATAATATGTCACAGTGTATGTATTTAAATGAAACAAAAACAAAAGTAGTATATATTACAATTATAACACCTAAATATGAAAAGGGATGGAAGGTAGATCCTCTCATGAGCCTCAATGGGACTGGTGGAGAATAGTGTTGAGCATCATGAATTGTGTAATAACATGTGCATAGTTTGAATTCATCTCAAAGTACCATGTGAACATGCATGTGTATATGTAAAATGATAGAACATACTATGAATCAAGCTAACATGATAGGTAAAATACAACATGGAATAGTATAAGAAAATAAAGATACATCCAACCAAGATATAAGCTAGTGTTTTTATATTTTTGCAAATATTTGAATGTTTTTGTATTATTAGAATATGAGATCCTATGACTAGGGAAGGGAATCAAGGTTTCCCCTTAGTGTGTATGTGTGCAAAGTGAGGTTCATGTATGTAAGTGTGCCCTCAACAATCATGTTTGAACCTAGAACAAGAGTGCATCATCGGGTAGCGAGGGAATCACTTTGTCATGTTTGGGTAATGGATCATTGAAAATATTGAGCTTTCCATTGTCATTGGTAGATTTAGAAATAGTAGGTTTAGGAAATTCAAGCTCATTAATATCAATCAAGTCCTGAATCAAATGTATAAGCTTAAATCATCTATCAGTGGAATTTCCATTACATCTATGATAATCACAAGTGTGATTTTTCATCAAAATTATTACCACGAGGATGATTAGGATCTAACTCAAGAGGGATGGAAGAGAAATCATATTGCTTTCAATGAGCTTAGGCAACAAGATGTGAGGTGGATATGAAAATCTAGTAAAAATGCGTCATGTAGGTTGTATTTGGAGCTTTTTTGGTTGAGATACAACATTAATAGTAGGCTTAGGATCATTAGATTTGCTCTTAAAGGCATATTTACTTTGGAATTTGTTACTAGATTGATAGGAAGTATTATCACCATACTTAATCTTTCCCATAGAAAGTAACTTATGTTCACGTTCTTTAAGAGTATGACATAAATGATCAAAAGAATGAAAAGAATCAAAGAGCACACATTCTTGTAGAGGAGGCAATAGAATTTGGATAAATAGATCTTGTAATTCAGATTCAACTAAGACATTGTTCATTTTAGTAAGATTATTCTTATAACACAAAACATAGTCACTAAGATGCTCATTAGATCCTTGCTTCATTTTATCCATTTTTGCATATGATATTTTAGTCCTAGTGTTCATAGAGAAATGTGCCACGAATATATTTTCCTTAGAGTGAAAGATCTACAAGAGTGTAAAGGTAAATCATATAACCATAGTGTTTCACCATTTTATTTACCTTTTTAAAATGACGAAATAGATAAGGGTAAGGGCCAAGGAGGAATACTTGTTTATGTTGGTCGGTAGATGGTTGTTGCGCGTGTTCTGACTTCTTGATCCAATGTCGATTGTAAGAGCTTCTTTTTGGCTAGGAGGAACTACCTGTAATAGAAAACAAGACCACCAAAATATAGTTAAATGATATATGATAGTGGACTACCTAATGTGTGTTAGATCCGGGAAGTGTGATACTCCCTAGATGGTTGTCAATCCACTGTTTAAAACAATTTAATGCCAGAAATAAAGGAAATCCTACTATAGATGATATGATTTAGGTTTCTCATTCAAGTACAATAAGAAAATCTTAACATAATAGGCTAGGTTATGGTCAGATCAGAAAGGTAGGTGGTTGTCAGGGTGTTGGGACTAGTTAGGGTCTGATTCTGGGTTGTTTAGGTCAACTGGTGAGATGATTATTGGGTCTGTTCTTGGTCAAGGTATAAAACACAGAGATCGATGTTAGTCAGGTATGACCGATGCCGGTTTAGGTAGAACCGATCGATGGTTGTGGATAACCGGCATTGGTATGGTCGAGGTAAAAGAAACTCGAATAGATCAAATGGCAGGGGTTGATCTGAGGTCAAATGAGGTTGGGAGAGTGGATGAGAAGGTCTGTGGAGATCTTAGGTATACTCAGAAATGAATATTAGGTCAGAATGGTGATTTGGTGGTGTGGGTAAGGGAAATGGTTGAATTACAAGCTAATAAGCAATGGAGGAATGAACATGCAAAGTACAAACTAATGACAAGAATGAAAAAAGTTAACTATGTTGAAATAGACAATGTTGGTAGAGATGTACTTACTTGTGATGCAAGTTTTGATGGTTGAATGAAGGTGGTTGTTGATCAGAAGAATAGTGTTGGATATCATAGCAGTGGCTCCCAAAATGATTCCATGAGTGCAATGCTTCCAAAATTTGTCTGGTGATGGCTCTGGATGTCAGATGCGTGGAAGGATGCTCGTTCTGCTTGCATGCAGCTCCCTTCTCCTCCTCTTTCTCTCAGAATGTGCCAACCCAAAAACAAGGTTGATAAGGTGAATAAATGGTAACTAAAATGGTTCCAGGGGTGACCGCTTTAGGGGTGAGGCGTCGATTAAGGCGGATTCCCAGGTTTACTAAAATGGGCGAGATCTTTCTAATTTCTTTGACCAAGTTGGTTTGTTATCGCAGATTAGAACAAAAGCTTACCTTCTAATAAGCAGGAATGTGGTTAGAGAAATCTTAGGCATTGATTTTAGTTCTGGACCAAATCTTAGCTCATTAAGGAAAGTAATATTAGGTCTTAGTTAGTTATGGAAACGTGCCGAGAATAGGTCTAGGGTGAGGTGGCTGGATGAGGTGTCTAGGTGAGGTGGAAATTAGGTCAATTAATGTAATTAAATGATGAATATTGTGAGGATGGGTATTAATTAAATTAAATTAATATTAATGTGGTGTGGAGGGGGCCGTGGTTAAGTGAATATGTTTGAGTTGGTTATTTGACAAAGGACCAAGGGGAGTGTGACCCAATTTTGGTGTCTACACATAGCTAAACATACTCCCGTAAGATTATAGGAAGCAAATTTGTCAATAATGTATCATCACAAGCATAGTTTAAGCATGGAACATGAAATGATCTAAGATGCTCTTGTTGATCTCCATAATAGTCAAAAATAAGAAAATTGGGTGAAACAAAATTGGGGGAAGTGGGTAAGAAGAAACTTCGGGTGTAAGAGGACTATGTAGGATAAGTGAAGAATAAAGAGAGAGAGAGATGAAGAAAAAAAGGTGTGTTGTAGTTGACGAATTTGAGCCTATAAATCATGGTTTATAGAATCTAAGGCATGAGTCCTGAAGAATAACTAGGTTGGGTATGAGAAATTATAGGGAAGGAAAAGTGATTATTAGGTGTGGGAATAGAAATATGGATGGTGGATGCCCCCATATTGGTGGGGGGAATTAAGTGGGATAAAATATGTGGGACCTCGGTGGGAATGTAATTAGAAACTGAGGGGTTGAATCGGATACCCATTGTGCCTCTTCACAAGTAGCATATAACAAGAGATCCAAGTTCATTGGATGGTCAAAAATGTATGTATTTAGATCATTAATATTTTCAATAGTAAATTCATGAGAATCCCTAGCCATGATAGGAAACAAATAGATCTAATGTGCACAATTTGATAATCGGGTTCACCAAATGATTTAACAAATTTAAATCTTAATCGAGAGAAGCGATCAATCAAGTATATCGAAACAGATAATATACAAACATGCGATGAAAGAAAATACAAATAACAAGAGGATAAAAGTGACTTAGCGGATATGTGGTTGTTTGAACTAAATCTAGGTTGGAATGATGGTGGAACAAGCTCAATTTAGAATTTTCATACTTTATCTAGGAGACAATGATCTATAGGTGTGTCTTTGGACAAGTAGTGCCAAAAAGGGGACAATACTTTACCTCGGGTGCCGGTTTCTTAACTGGGCACTAGTATCCTAGTAATGGGTGTGGATATAATTCTTTCAGGTCGATAGTGTTTCCTTCACTTCACTTTGTGTCCAATCCACTTTGTTGTAGAGTTTTCCTATCACACCTATACTTGCAAAAAAACCCTAACTACCTATATAAGGCTCAAAAACATTAAACTAAATAAAATATGCATATGTTTGAGTTATAATAACCACAACAATCACCCTTATGTGATTATCACCGACAATGCACTACATTTAAGACTCAATGTAGTTCTAGTGTGTTTGTGATAGAATCATGTCCCTTAAAACTAGGTTTCCCTTGTGTAAGTTATGGCAAGATAATGGGCTATAACTACTTTTCCCCTAAGATGATGTGTGTTATGGAATTCAAAATTTTCCCTTCCTATGTAGTGAATAATACAACCCAAATGTAGTCCTTAAGTTGCTCCTTTTCTCAAGTAGTAGATAGAAAGTAATAGCCTAGTTGCCCCTTAGAATAATTAGTAGGTTGTGTATATATATGATTCCTTTGCTTGAATTTTGACATTAACAACACTAGAAGCCAACCCAAAGTGATAAATATAAATTTAGAAAAGATAAACAAGTGATGGGTCATTTTTAAAATATAAGAACCAAGCAAAGGGATATGAGTGCCCACATGGGGACAATAGTGTTGACACCATTATTCCTTACTAGGTGGTCATGTCCAGAGAGAGTTCCAAAGATAAATCGTGAAATGCTTAGTTGAGTAAAACATTATGTGATGTCCAAAAGTACATGGATAGTTCCAAAAAGTAGAGGACAAAAGTATGGAAAGATAAAATAATGTCAATGTAAAGCAAAACAGTGTTATCGATATCTATTTTTCTTGCTTAGGAATCATTTTTATAATGACATACTAGAGGGTGTAATGCAATAGTAATAAGTACATATTTTTATGTCTACACAAGGATCAAACCAAATTCATAGAATACTTTAAGAAGACTTGGTGTGAGGAAAATGGACGTATTGGTGAGTGGAAGATTTGAAAACGTATATATTTTTTAAAATCTTTTTTTCCTAGGTTACGTTATGTTACTCATTATTCAAATTTAATTTATAGCTATGGGGCAAAAAAATTCTAAAATTTCACACATGTCAACCAAGATACCAATGCATTTCCATTAAGTCCTACCACTATTTTCTAAAGACATGTGTGATCGAAAAGGAAATGTACAAGAATAATGGACAATCTATTTTATACTCTTGTTTAGAGAGGGAACCATTTTATAAGCACGAGAGTAGGTTTGTAACTATTTTGTTTCTTGACTAATTACAAGAAGGACATGCGACTTCTAGATATTGTAGAGAGGTATAAGGAAATCCCAAATATAGATTGCATTGTAGTTGATAATTTGTTAGGTTTGCATATGACAAGAAGCTAAAGTTCAAATATGATTTGGTATTTATTCGAAGATATGGCCCACACTTGCATGTAAGTTATTGTCCATGGGCTGTGAGAGGGAATAATTGCGAAGCATGTTCTCAATTTTTTGAGGTGAGCATGAAAAATGGGCCAAGTTCTTCACAAAAATATAGATTGTGGAAGGTAAGAGACCTGTTTGGAATTTTTATAGCTTTTTTGTCTATAATTCCCAATAAAAATAAATGCATGTTTCATATGATCATACACATGCAATAGTTTTAGTTTCAATAAATATGGACATGTAATACATTCAAGTTCATCTCAATGACAAACATGGTAGGAGGTTAGGCTAGTGGTTTTGTTATTACTTTATTATTTAGGAAAACATTTTTTTAGTCTAATTGCATTGTCCAATGCTTACTAAAGTTTGTTTTAGATGTTGATACATGTGCATTACTAGGTAGGGATTTTGAGACAAAATTATCAACACATATGAAAATTCTTAGTTGTTTGGGGTTGCTTAAGAAATCAAAGATTTCTTAAAGTCCGTACTTTCCATTCAATGACACAAAGAGTAGTAGATTCATGCTTATACACATTGTGTTGAGATGTATATGAGATATCTTGAAGAATCAAATGCACTATCATTCCATTTTATTCCATATAACATTACAAATAAGGCACTTCCATCCAAATTCTTTCATGATTCAACACAAGTAAGAAATGTGATCTCGGTGTTCATCGAAGGGTGATGATCATACAAGATTTTAAAAACCATGTAAAAGAATATGAGAGATATGCATTTCCCGACAACAATCATGTAAATATTAAATAAAAGAAACAATCTAATCTATTAGAGACTTATTATAGTGGAGTGTCAAATTATTATGCATGATATGGGTGGGTGTAATGTGTTTATTGAGATGGTTTTTTCTTTTTGTTACCGATGCTAACTCCATCAATTGTTGTCATTTGGTGCAACCAACCTTCAAATGTTCGGATAAAATTCCTCATCATCGATTGTCCTCAAGTTGTATGACACCCTAATGTATCATGTACCTTTAGTAAAATATTATACTTCATATTTTCAATCCCATTTCCCCCTTGATTTGGTGGTGATGAAAATTATTATAGCATGCATTTATATGTTTCTAATATATCTTTCACATTTGGTTTGGGACTTGTGTGCATTTAGTTTTCATGTGAACTATATTAGTGTACTTGATTTATTTCAATGTAGGATTTTTTATATTTAATTCATGCAATTTTTGATCTTGTTATTGTATTTCAATGTAGGACCATTGTTATTTTATTTATGCATTATGATGACCTTGTTGTTGTGTTTTGATGCAAGATGTTGAATATGGGTGCTGAAATGAATTGACAATTGTTGTTAATTTTGTACAACATTAGGGGAAATTTTAGTAGTGTTCATATTTGTATGGTGAAGTAACATCCCCGTATAGTAGTGAAGTGACATCTTTTTGTATGGTAGAAATTCTATACTTCAACTTATTGAAATATTATAAAAATCCCATGTTGTATTTTGATCAACCATAAAATATTATACAAGTTCACCTTTTATCCTACTATGAAATTACCTTTGTATTCATAAAGACAAAGTAGTCAAATTCCTTTTTATTTTAGATTTCCCATCGAAGGAAATTCATGCAAAAATGACAGACTTGTGTCGAAGGCATCATAACATTCTAAAATGATAGAAAAAACAAATAATTGTATATTGTTGGGCAACTTTTCATGGATGAGTATACTTGTCGATTTACTATCATTACAATGAATAAAATTTGTTAAAATATGGATACATAACATAAGTGTATGATGTTTAAGATAACAATTACTTTTTGGATTTTTTTGGAGTTTTTTCAACTTTTAACTCATGTCATATAATTACCAAAACAATTTTAACACTAAAGCATAACAACTATAAGACAATTTATTGTTTATCTAAACAACTTACATAAAACACTACAAACATAATTCATTATTTCAAATTCATATAATTCAAGATTTATGCTATAAGTTAGTTATGGGTTATCAATGTTATTTTCGATTAAAGCATCACTTTCACATGTGCATTCATTGTATGCATGCATGGTGGATGTTTTATTTACTATATAGGATACCCTTGTATGTTACTATAATGGTGCCTTGCATGTGTTCAAAATACATGTAGCATATATAACTCTTTTAATAAAATTAAGTCTTCCCCAAAGAGATCCAACTTATTGCTATTGAGACAACATTATAACAACCCTCAATTTTTTTATGATATTTATATCAAGGTTTATGTGTAGCATTTACAACCTTTAAAAGTTTTAGTCCACCTTCTCATAGGCATTGGATAGATCCTACTTTATAACAAAAGAGGGAAACAACTTATTCTTGATAAGATGGAGGGATGCTTGGGGTATTTCAACAATGTTGTATATATATCTTCATTACAAAAATCCAAATAGATTTTATAAAACAATCTTAGAGAGAACCAAAGATAGGTGTGTAAAAATAACATTGGCTCTAAGTTTCTATAAATGTTTGTGGAGAGAGGGGCGTACATGAATCATTTTTCACAAAATGATCTAATTTGGGAATGGTGGAAATGGAGGTTGAGTAAATAGGCCTATAGATTTCAACACTCATCACAAATTCCTCAAATACCTCTTATAGGTCCTTCCTTAAAATAACACATAAGACTTTATAAAAATCCATTGGTATCCATTTGGGCTAGGGTTTTTTCATTCTAAAAATTAGTCAAAGACTGCGAACACTCAAATTTGGCAATTTACACTTTGACAACACTTGATTCAACAATGCACTCTTGTTATGATAAATACCATCTCTCCATTCATTGTTAGAACTTTCTAAGGTCCATTTTTAAGAATTGGATCATAAAATCAATTTATTAGAAGGTAAAAACATTATAGCCTATGGACACAACATTTAAATAGATCTACTTCACCTCCTCCAAGGCATAAGCTTCCGTAAAATGTTACATTTGATGAGTATTCTTATGATGTTGCATCACGTGATGTTTTTCACACCAAAGTTCTTCGTACATGATGAAAATATAAGCCCATCTACAAATGGATCAATAAGGACCAAGGGATTATCCCAAAAGTTGCACATGTAACTTTGAAAAAACCTTTAGATAGATACGTTGTGCCTCCCATCAAGCTAAATCTTTGTGTTTAAAGTCCCTAGTGCATTTTCAATACCTCGGATGAATACTCAAATTCAAGTGCACAAAGTCTTTTCACATCCAATATTTTACTTATGACATCCCTAATCCACACTTCTCATGTTCGTTACCTTTCACTAAGTTTATTTTGGGCATATCATGGATCACCCTTCCTTATTTTTTGAGAATAACTTTCTTCATCCTATATGTTCACGTGGACTTACATAAGGGTTAAGCCTAGTCTTTGTGACATGCCCTCTTATGGTTATGTGAATATCACTAATAAGGAACAATCAAACACTCATCCACATATATTCAATTCACTTATATACCAATCATGTCTATATTCTATACCACATCACATATATTTCCTTAATCATAAAATATCACTACATAACATACATCATCCAAAACCTACGCAACACATACATCACATCATCAAATTTCATATGACGGTATTTCGGTCCTTTCATATGCAACAACACTCTACATCTCCTCATTAGTCTTCAAAGGATACTCACTCTTCTAGTCCAACATACAAATCTCATACATAACATATTGTTCATTTCTTTGTTATACATTGTTCTTCTCTTAGGCCCTCTTTGGCACACATCACTACCATCGTTTCATTGACAATTAAGTCACAATATTTGGCACATATGAGGCTTAGGGATCCATCATCTATGACGGTTGAATCACCACCTTTGGAGGTATTCATCGAATAGGTTTCATGTTAACCCCTTCTTTGTATGTAATTGTGCATAAAAAAAAAACATTGATATAATCACAAAAAGTAAAGATATTCATAAAATGCAAAAATAAAGACATGTTTCTCTAGCATACATTATTAGCACTTTACATTATACATGTTGTTTATCCTTCTAGTTTGATAGATAGCATTTTTATTCTTTACACACATGCATTCATGGGATATATTGAGCATGATATAGGACATACAAATCGACACATGATTGGGGGAGCTATCATGGTTCCTTACATACTTTTTATGGGGCATCCCTCCACACAATCCAAGTGTTATTATTTCATTATAAAACCTTTTCACTTCTTCATTATGCTTGATTACATAGTGTATTTTCTATATTTTTAACTAACATGACTAACACATGTGTTTTGTGTGGTGTTGACAACTATTGTTTCACATAATCCTATATATCACTTGTTATGTCATTTCATCACATTATGATACTCTTATTTTCTATACATGCTTGCTAGTTATGTGTGTAGTTACTTGTTTGCTACTCTGATTGTGGCCTAAGGGACTTGTTTGTCTTGTGTCACCATAGGTATCCCATGTTTGTGGTCATCATCACGAATGTTTGTGTGACATTGTATCTCTTTCTTGCAAGCACAAGGTCCTTAATTATCTTGTGACACTGTGGATGTCCCATGTTTTCGGTATTAAGCCTTTTGTATGACACTATTTACACTGTTATCTTTTCACTTACATATGCATTACTATTATTGATTACTACTAGTTCTCTTGTTGACATTATTGCTACTATTATTCTTGTTGCTTATTGTTGATCTTGTTGCGCGCCATGGTATCCACCATGTGCATCCTCTTTGTAGGTAAATGTTCTTCTTGGTGGTCCACCACATCATCCCTTCATGTGTTTTCTATGCAAATTATCTTATCGACATAGTTATATATCTATTCTCTTGAGCCAAGCATTCAAATTCTTTCTCACATGCCTCAAAAGAGGGGGCATTCATCTAGGTATATTCTACACCTACAAAAATCACAAATAGAATTATGAACTCGAGACACATGAAAGAAAAAGAAAAATTACTCAGAAATAACATTAAACACAAAAACTAAGAAAATTAATCTAATGCTAAAAACATAGAATATGGTTAGGACTGCATATATGTTCCCAACCCATACCTATAGTTTTACCCTAAGGGAAATTATAATAAATTTCTTAGCGATTATAGATTCTCACCTAAAGACATAGGTTTTTGGTATAGTTTCGAGACTCAAACAACTCATTTGAGATCAATTTCAGAGGGCATGAAGTTTTTCATTCCTTTTCCTCCATGACACTTAGTTTCAATTTTAGGGATGTTGGGGCATGGGTCTCTTTTCTCCACTTACAATTTAACATATTTCATATCTATTTAGTTTTTACTTAGTTATGCGAGAACATGGGGAGAGTATGGGCAAATCCATTCTCTTTTATAGTGTGTCCTAATTTGTAAAATTGGGCCTAGATCCATTGTAGGGGTGTGGTTTGTGGGTTCATGGAAGGTATCAAAGCGGATAAGTTCTTTGTAAGTAGTCCTTCTCTCCTCTTACAATTAAAGGGGAATATATCAAATTTGTTGAATGAATTTTATATATGGTCTTCTTCTTTCACATAGTACTTTAGATCCTCATTCCTCTTCTCTCTCTTTGGCATTCTTGTGTTGGGGTCCATATATGTCCAATAGTTTGGCATATCCTTAGCATAATTGGGGAAAAATCACCCCATAATTCTTCGGTAAAGTTCAACAATCCAAATCTCTAAGTACAAGAAAATAATGATAATTATTATCTTTGTAAAATAAACACATGTATTCCTTCCACATTTTGCATCTCTTTATTTTAAGTTATTTACAGTTTCAAATTTTCTTTACATTGCATCTTTTCATTTGAATTAAATTTCAATTCTTTATCATGGACATTAACTACACTCTGTGTTGCATGTTTCATCATGGAGCATGTCAACACCAATATAGTAAGATCTTACAAAACAAACATCGAGCGAAGACAAAGTGTGTCTACACACTCATATATCTTTTCCTTTAAGCATGTAATTTCATTTCATACTTAAAAGGGGAAAATGTAGACACTAAAATTTGGTAGTTCTATTCTTTAACACTGGTAGTCTTGACATTACTCTCTTGCTCAAATAATTACATCTCTAAGTCTCTTGTCTAGCTTGTTTAGTTATACACACTCATGTATCGATAGTTTATAAGAATTTAATGCATAAAATACCTATAAAAACTCCACATGTCAGTTTCCCAAAACTCATACTCAAATTCCTCACTAGGGCGGAAAAGTATAGTAGGTTCGGTTTATAATCTTATATCCTAAACTTTAGTATACAATTTTCCCCAACATACTTTGGTCCCAAAATTTTAATTACACATCCTTATTTGGGTCAATTACTCCCTATTAATTGACCTTTTCAACACAAAGCACATTTGGAAGTGTATATAAAAAAAGTAAAACTCACCTCATTTAGTACCTAGTACTCTTATGGAATCCTATTTCAAGATCTAGCACAAAATGCACCCCAAGTTCCCTACACTCCAAAAATTCCTCTACACATTTATTAGGGAAAGACTATCTACATATATGAAGCTTCCCATTAGGTTTAGGGGCTTTATTCCCACATTTACAAGAACTCAAAGTAGCTCATTGAAGTATATTTGCAAGAGATAAACTCAAGTCAATCATTTTCAAAAGAAGGATGTCAAATTTGATTGTATTATAACTTAATATCACATGTTAGGTGAAACGATGTGAGGTTTGAGGCCTCTTTAGAGTAGTGCAAATGTTGGAAGTGCACGTGGGTGCCCAAAACCCAAATAATATTTGTTTTACATGACTTCTCATCCATGATTATATTTTGATATGATGATCAATCAATTGAGAGATCTCGTTGCATGTGCGACAATTAGGGTTTGATAAAAACTCATATTTCTAGGCCACCAAAGGGTACACAGATGTTATAGATTCCATTTCCAAGGGGGCCAAGACCACAATAAAGGTAAAGACTAGATATAACAAACTGAAATGTTGTATTATACCACATAAGGGCAATTTCATGTTCTAGAATCGAGACGAAGCATCTTTAGGGTCAAAATAGCTTATTTATCCATTTTACACATCCAAATGTCCTTTTTTAAATAAAAGCTAAGTGGATCTTTCCATTTTATTTGTGATTTTAATTTCATAGTTAGGTTAATTAATGTATGTTAATTATTTCTATCGATCTCGGTCTGAAATATGATTTAGTGTTTATATTGTATTATCTTTGTTAGATCAATAATCAACTCTTATATATCATACACCTAATTAAATTGAAATAGAAATTTAATTTAGGGTTAAACATTTGTTTATATTTACACACCAACATATCAAAAATATAAGAATACAATGCATAAAATACATATATACAAACATCAATTGACAGTTCCAAACTTTGTTTTGCATGTTTTCTCGTATATAGTCGGGGTTGTATAGTTGGTTGGAAATTTATATTTGGTCTTGATGACTTGCGGTCTTAGACCGACATGTCCTCCAACTCTTCTTTCAAATTGATATCTTTTATTGGGTCTTATACTTCATATGGGTCAACCTTTCTTGGATAAATAACCTACAAGACCATATATAAGCAAGTAAACATTACCTCATTTGCTAACCCAAAACTCCTAAGGAAATGCACTAAAACACCTACTTCATAAACTTGCAAAATGCATCTAAAGCTCCCTAAATCTCACAATAAAGACGTCTAAAATCATTACGGAAACACCCAAATTAAATCTAAAGCTCCGAACTAGGTCAACATAGCCATCTCTCTCTTCCAAAAGCACTCAAACATCATCTCTCCATGTATTTTAGCAAGAGCCAAAGCCAAATAAGAATTGTCAAAGAAGTTGCTAAATTTAATTGATCTACCTAGATATCACATGTTAGGTGGAGAATAACATGCGGTGTAAGGCCTCTTTAGAGTATTACCAATGTTAGTGGTGCATAGGGGTGCCTGAAACCTTGTAATGATTTTTGTAAGATTCTTCATCTATGAATATGGTTTGAGACAAATATCAATCAATTAAGAGAGATTTGTTAAACATGCGACAACTAGGGTTTGATAGTGACAAATAAATCCAAGAAGGAAAGCATCACATAAAGTTACAAAAGAAGAAGCAGAGTAGGTCGAAGACCGTACATAAGAGATTATACCGATTAGACCACATGGTATGGTCTTGACCCAAGGTGGTTTACAATCACAATCCTAATTTTGAGGGTCATTTATGTTCATCACCTAGTTCTAATAGTGCATAGTCCCGAACTTCCCACAATCATTTGTAGCAAGCTAAGTGCACTCATTCCTTTGTATTTTCAAGTTCATATCTTGTATTACATGTTTTAGAATGCTAATTTGATATTATATGATTAATATTGGAAGTTAATTAATTAAAATAGCCACCTTTATCTAACCTACATCCATTTAGTGTAAATATGACCTCACTAAATCAAATTTAGATTAAAAAAACACATCAATCTTAATCTAAAAAGGGTGTAAACAAATACATCCTTGATTCCATGGTTAGGGTTTGAGACAAAGATCAATACATTTCGAGAGATTTGTTATACATGCGACAACTAGGGTTTGATAATGACAAAAACATATAAGAAGGTGAATATCACAGAAAGTTACAGAATCAAAAGCAAATAAGGTGGTTTACCATACCTTAAGAAAGTGAATATGGTGATAAGGTGAAAGGTACTGACCCGAGGTGGTTTACTGATCACATTCTTGTTTCAAGGGTCATTCGGGTTCAAATCACCCAATTCCAGCATTGCATAGTCCCATAACTTCCCAAAATCATTTGTACCAAGATAAGTACACTCATTCATTTGTGTTTTTAAGCTCATATCTTGTATTGCATGCTTTAGAACACTATTTTGATATTGTATGATTAATGTTGGAAGTTAATTAATCAAAATAACCACTTCTATCTAACCTAAATTCATTTAGTGTAAATATGACCTCACTAAATAAAATTTATATTAAAATAACACACCGGTCTTAGTATAAAAAAGGGTGTAAACATTTTGGCAAACTTGTTTTTGATCAAAACCTTCGTATAATCTAAGATGTCCTTAGTTCCTTGAGTATTAGGCTCGCGATCTCCAATTCCTATCTACCATAGGGTTCCATATTTATATTATATATTTATATCTACCCCTATTCCTATATATTATCTTCCTTAAACATGATTTGTGTAAATTTTCCTAGGGTTTCATGGTCGGTTCTACCATTCGGGTCACTTTCCAGGGCTCCTAATTTCCAAATCATTTTTCGTTGTACATATCAAGCATAATGGACCTATTTTAAAATTCCTTTGAGGTTATTTTTTTTTTATGTATTTTATGAAAACCTCTTTTTGTTCACCTTAAATTTTAGTACATGTTTTGGAAATATAAAATTACCATTTTTAGTAATCAGGCATAATTAGAAAAATTACACTTTTGGAAAAATTCCTTGGAGTTTTTTTTGCATATAATTAGATTCAAAAATACATCTTGTTTTGTTAAATTTAATTTCTATTTTTTTGTTAATGGTAAAAGGTTTTGAAGGGGACCGTACTCCCAGGAGGACAAAGAGACTCAAAATCTAGAATTTACATGCGGTACAATCCACATAAAAAGGCCAAACGCCAAAATAAAGATAAGCACAAGGCAACGAGCAAACTGTAAAAGAAGCTAAAGAACAACAAGACAACAATGACTCACCAACCGCTCGTCATGTGGAACCAAAATGCGCCAAAAGACATCCAAACAATAGAAAGACCAATTTAGGTGTGGACTGGAACCAAGAAACAAGAGGAAACCTAAACTAGTACCACAAGGAACCTAGAATTTTTTACCACGATACCGAGATGTGGCGGGATGGACTGTATGTGACATTTTCTTCTTAACATTTTTCCATCCCTCATCTCCCTCATTCAGAGTTATGTTGTATATCATCCCCAAAGACTCGGATAAAATAGAAATAGTTTTTCGTTATCGTTTGTCGAAGGGGGCTCGCTTCCTTTGTTGCATTGCTTAAATTGGATGTGGTTCCCACTTGGAGTGCCTTTTTGTTCAACTCATGTTTCCATTCGAGATCACTAAGTAAATATTTTATCATTAATTCCTCAATATTCATGGCTGCATCTTTGTTTAAAATAGATTTATTTTGATTTGCAATGGATCCTCCAACCGAATTTTTTGGGGTATCCACTTGTCCCACGCTGTCAGTCAAATCGTTGTTTTGTGCTTTATTCAGCAGGTGGAAACAATTTGAATTTATTTTTGGCGGGTTGTCCACTGCCGCCGACTTCAACAGACATTTTTCAGTGAGCTATTTATCAACGATCACCTCCAGCTTGGCGTTTTTCGACCAAACCAAACCCAGGTCCACATACAACTCTTCGTCCACATGTACTGATTTCGATGCCGTGACAGGGTTCTCCATTCCCCTAGCACACGGTCCGTTTCAGTATCCACAGACTGCACTTTCTTCTGCTCGCAGGTTTGAACTGGAATTTCTTTACAGCCATAACAACCATGCCCGACCACTCTGCATTTTCTATAAAACACAGGCGATTCCTCATAGGAGAGTTTTTACCTCCACACACCATCTCTGATTCCAAGTTGATGGTCTCTAGAGGAGAAGAACCTGCAGGGATATTAATACACATTCTCACTGCAATAAATCTGGAACTAGCATATGTGGATGGGTCGAGAGCAATGGGTTCTCCCATCGATTTGGCTATACCAGCTAACACATCAACTTCCCAAAATTCCAGGGGAAGCCCAGGGTGTTTGACCCAAACAGGTCATGCCATGGGGATGTGAGTTGTGGCTCCTAGTTTCCAGTGTATCACGGAGAGGGCGAATCTCCCAAAAAACCAAGGCCCATCTAACAGAACTTTTTCTAGGTCTTCTTCGAGGGAGAAAACGAAGAGGAAGTTATTCTCAGAAAGTGCCAACATGGATACTTGTCCAAGAATCTTCCGTTTTTTCTTAGTCTAGCTCCTGACTTGATCTATATTTAGCCTTATTCCAATGAAACGTCCCATCAGAGCAAACCTATACCTGTCTCTGGCTCTATCCACAACAACGTCAGGGACCTTAAGCCATGGTGAGTCCTATTTCCAAATAGGATTTAACCGCTGTAATGATTCCTGCGATCATTTTCTGAAAATCTTGGCAGCCCAAGATTTCTCCTCCTCTGCGTGTTCTATGGCCTCCTCCTCCTGTCTGCCCATCGATTCCTCTTTTGTCAGAAACAATGTTATCAGTTAATTTAATTTCTATTTTCATATATAGCCATTTCATTAATTTAATGATGGTCACTTTTTTTTTTATCAACCCTTCATGTGTTGAATTTTATTTATTACATCCTTTTATTTTAGTCTATCATTTTTATACCATCATGGACAACAAAAATTTTCTCGTAGAACTATTCTCGTAAAACTAGTGCAAAAAACAATGCTCCCTAATAATATGACACCTTCCCATTTGAATTCACTCTCGTATCGTATTTCAACTCCTTATATTAGTAATGATGACACATTTCATGAGGTTATATTAGAGTCTATTCAATATTTAAACCATAATTTTTGAGGTAAAATTAAAGTTATGAATAATGAGATCACATCTCTCAAGCATGAGCTAGTACATCTAACAAATTTTTCCAATACCCATATTCATCATTTCTCTTTGCATCATAATAAATTATATTCTAATCCCATCAGAAACTATGTGATATACACATCATACATGATACATGTGCAAATACAAGTGAAGTCAAAATCTACTATAAAAACACCTCTTGTTTGAAAAGATTCTTAGACAACACGACCTTGAATTTGTGATGCTCGATAATTGGTTAATCGGTTTGTTACCTACTCATTACTACCCCTATTTATCAAATTACACATGCCAAAGGTCAACCATTTTACAACTACATGTAGTTAATGAACATCGTGAAAACAATTTCTATGATTTATAATGAAGAATCTAACAACTTGAGCGCAGGGCTTTATTTCATTTGCTACATGAAATCCTATTGCACAATCATCTCAAGTTCGCAACTCTAAATGGGTTCCCAAATTTTATACATATATGTCTAGTGAACACAATGCAATATTGGATGCTAAAACTTCCCACAATACTATAAGATCCACCTGGTCAACGAAAGGATAAAATGACATACCTCCTCGATAAGCACCAATCTCGGTAGAAGAATCGCATTTTACTATTTTGAAACTTGTATGAAATTATTACCAATCAAGAATGAAAAATTTAACCCTACATCCGAACATCTAAAGCATGCACAACCACAATCAAGGGAGTACACACTACTAGGTTTTGTAGATATCTCTACTCCCTCATAGCCACTTAGGGCCAATTACCAAAATACCAAGTTACCGCTAGGCTTTATTTCGGCCTAGATGATAAATTTATCGATGATTTGTATTATGATAGCAAAAATGATGAACAAATTGATATGCTAACCAATCCTTCTATGGATATATAGACTTCTCCATATATTTATATACTTATTCACAACAAGCTATGATAGACTCTAATCCAAATATCGACATCGATTGCATAATAATACAAATGATTCTACACTTGTGACTAGTAAGGTGACACCTAATATGTATGGATGGAAATATAATAATGTAAATATCAATGATGATGATGATACTCTACAACATAGAAAACACATGCTAAATACTAAATTTACTTCTAAAAATTCTTCTATCACAATGGCTATCACGATTCTAACTGGGGAAACCTACAAAATAATCTCGGAGATATGATTGATTCATTACTAGTACTCAATTCGACATCGAGAGATGACTTTGATTCTACCTACTCTTGCAATGACTATAATCATCTTGATGATCATTTGCAAAGTCTTGAATCCATTGATGAAGAATAAGACATTATTTCACTACAAACATTACATATTTCTCGACATCTAGTTCTTTGAGCGTAAAACTACTCAAATGGCGAAAATACAACATGCCATTGAATCCACCTCCTCATCCTCTTGATAAATACTTATGGTAGAACCCATGTGTCATTATTCTACACATTCAACATAACAACCATTCATGCATCCAACATTACATTCTCACTCATGACATGCTATTGTTAAGTAGGCCTACCAATTATTACCTATATATTTGATCTTCGTCCACATGTACCACTTTATATGACACTTTCTCCAATACATGGGGGCATATCTAAATATCAATTCCTTTTTCTAAGAATAGGTTTCCTTGCATGCTCTTGTGTACTTTTGTAATGGTCACATTTCCAATATGTTTTCTAATCTTGCTATGACATGCCTTTTATATTACAATGGCTTTCACACATAAACCAAAATCAATATTAACCAATTTCACTCTCTTAAAGACCTTGTAATCTGTTGGTGTGTGTATTTTCCACATCATCAGGTGAGTCATCTCACTTAGGTGAGATCGTAGGTCCATGTGTCATTTAGGGGTCATTATGAGATTCTCTTACGCGTCAGTGTGTCAATGCATCATATGCGTCATTGGGAGTTACACTTCTATTCTGGGAATGTAACTCCCCCTCTCTACTCGAGTTGTCATGATTGCAGCACTGGGGGTTACTCAACACCTCCTATATGTACACACCTTTTGATCTATGAGATAGAGGAGAGTTTTATGGCTTAACCAGTTCTTGCCCGTGTTTCAAATCTTTGCATGCACATTCGGTTGATGCTCGCTCCTCCCAAGATCTCTTCACGTTGTCGTTCGCACGTCCGTTGATGTGCATGTCATCCCTCATGATCCTCGCTTGCAGGTTTTAAACCCTCTTTCATGGTATCAGAGCGGATCTTGTGGATCCATGCACTCATCGGCATTTTTGTGCGTTTTTCGCTTCCGGCGTGATATTCAGATCTCTTTCAGCGTGTGTCGTAATGGATATTCCAGTTGTGCTCTACTTGCATTGATTCCGGGCTTCACACCTCTATTGTTTGTGTTCATGGGTTTCAACTTTGAGGGGTTTGCATGCATCTTTGAAAGTGGTTTGCGGAGTTTGAGGTTTAGATATGAGTTTAAAAGTGTTGTTTGTGATTTTTTTTTGGAGGACTATTGGAGCTATTTATGGGTCAAATCTGCCCTAGCTCGTCGCTCTTATCTCATGACTCGCTTTGCTCATGTTTTACCTCAAACTTGGACCACTCGTGCTCCTCGTGATAGCTTGTTTACCTTCACCGGTTGTCTCTACGTTGAGTTTTGCAAGCTCTGCCGGTGGTGCCTTGTTCCGTTATCTCTAACTATGCATTTAGGCTCTATTTTGCATCTCTGAATGGTGTTTTGCATGCTAGGCATGGTGCTTCCGGGTATTTACGTCCTCTTCCATTGGAAAAACGTTTTTTGACTTTGCTCAGCCATTTTTGGGCATTTTTGGGCGTTTTTGCCATTTTGGTCTTCAAACGGCTCCTCCAGCTTGTGCAGACCTGCAACACCTTCTCCCAAAGCACTTCCAAAGAACCGATTTACACATCTCCAAAGAACTCCGAACTCCTGAACATCATATTCAACGGCTCAGTCTTTGCTTGAAACATTTTTGGGCGTTTTTTGGCATTTTTGGGTGTTTTGGGTCTTCAAATGGCTCCTCTCGCTTGTGCGGCACTCTGCCACACCTCCGCGTCTCCCAAAGACCTCCAACGACCTCCCACGTGTCTGCAGCACCCTTAGTAGCCTCCCACGTGTCTGCAGCACCCTCAGCTACGCCTGTACAACTCTTTTTGGTGGTTTTCCCTCCAAAAACCCAGCACGTGGACCCTCCAACTTGGCATTCGAACAACTCCTCCAACATGGGCCCCCTCATTATATTTTTTTAATGTTTTAAGATCATAAAAAAACATTCATGGCATGTAATAAGTTTTAGACTACTGTTTTTGCTTGTATTTAATACCCTCCTACGAGCGTCGAAGACGGAGGGCAAGGTCCGGGGTTGGCAGGAGGCTAACCCCCTTACATACAATCAAAACAAACCCTACTAAAATTCCATGCCATTTCCAACGAGTACCCACATGATACCCTTTGCACCCGTTTCATGCACTTTTTTAATGCGTTTGCAGCGTTTATTGACTTTTTCCATCAGTTGCGGGAATCATATTTATGCCATAACTTTTGACTCGTTGCTCATTTTTTAGCGCTTCTTTAGTCAAAGTTGCATGATTTCTCACACTTTACGTGATGGAATTATCAATTTTGTAAATGCACTACTTTATAAAGTGCCGCATTCTGGGGGTTGATTGTACTCTTGGGCCTTCACACGCAGACGCATTATCGATCAAGTCCGACGTCTTGCTTTTGTGCATCTTGCATTTTGCATCATGGAGAGTGCTCTTTCTAGACTTGAGCATCATAGGATCACCTTACAGCCTCCGCCACTTCTCACCGGGAGAGGGGACTATTCAGCTTGGCGTGCTTCCATGGAACGTTACTTCGCCCACGAGGGTCTTTTACCCTTCTTGCTTGGGCCAGTTCCTGCACCTCACGATCATCGTCATCTAGAGGACTTTCTCGACACTTGCGACCACATCTATGGTCACATGATGATGCATGTCTCTCGTTCTCTCTGGTTTCACGTGGCGACTCAGATCCACCCCACCGTGTCTGGAGCATTCTTCAGTCCCTCTATGGAGACCCATCACATACTTTGCGCTACTTGTTGTTGCTTCTTATTGATTCATCTCTCTTTCTCTCCTCCATTTCTTCGTGTGATGACAGTTCCCACATTACACATACACTCACTTGATTCTACTTCTGATGATGAGGATTGTGCACCCTATTTTGATGCAGAGAGTACTACAGAGGACTCTTCTCCTCTTTCTCTCACTATTCTAGACATTGTTGTCACCCCCCACATCTCATCGTATATCAGCAGTCTCATGCATACCGATACTCACACCATCATTACACCATCATTACACCACATTACAACCTCCTTTCCACTTCCATGTGCGAGGCCTTTTCACTCCTCTACCTTCATTGGATGACTCATACCTATCTATACATCGCTCTTCTATTTGTTGAACCCCCTCATTGGGATGAGTATTTTCCGACCTTTGTCATTTTTTCGCAGAGTCCACTTGTGATGCACTACAGGTCCCTCATCCATCTACAGGTTTTTCAGAGGAGTTCATCATCTCTGTTGTTGGGAGTGCCCCTTCCGGGAATCATGTCACTTCCACATTTCCAGAGACCTTCATTGATCCACCCTTAACCTTTGTGATCCCTTTTCTATTGTGGAGGATGTTTTGTTCCCTTCACATCACGTGGACATCCTTTCTATTTGTCTCGCGAGGTGTTCACTCTTCACACTCGACATTTTCTACGCACGTGGCATTACCTTCGGTTCTTTGCACTCACTCGCTAGACCTATGTCACACTTCCTCAGTGCACCGGATACTCGAGTTCTTCGTGTTTGCTTTCCTAAGCTACCTTTAGTTTCTTTGCTAGTGACATGGGCGGCGCAAGTCCTGAACTTCAGAAAGGTGAGAGGCAGATAGCTCTTGGCTTATGTGGAGTGGGCGGACTTCCAAGCACATCATTTCTGTCCTTCCTAAGGGTAGGCACATGGGTCTGTTCGGTGGGACTCTAACAAAAATGGTGGCCATTTGCATGGCTCTTCTTCAATCCAATAAACAGGCTCAAGTAGAGGATCTTGTCATCGACATTCTTTTGGGAACCTCCTGGTTAGAGCTTTAAAGTTCGGATCCGTCCATGGCATCTTCCGCATCCCTCTTGTCTCCTCTTCTTCTCTCTTAACTTCTTCTTCTTTCTAGATCCCGAAATTGCCTCTTTGTACATGGGTACCCTTTTTGGGGCTTGTCTATGGCCGGGACCCATATTTGGCATCTTTCTTAGATTAGAGAGTTTGTTTTTCTCTTGTGGTGGATGTTTTTCCCACTGGGTTTTCCTTCACTGCTTGGGATCTTTTTCTTGTACATGGGTACCTCATCAGGCTTTGTGTGGGACCCATTTCTCATTTCTAACTTACCACCTCATCCTAAGTTACGATGAAGGGGGTGTTGGTGTGTGTATTTTCCACATCATCAGGTGAGTCATCTCACTTAGGTGAGATCGTAGGTCCATGTGTCATTTAGGGGTCATTATGAGATTCTCTTACGCGTCAGTCATCAGCCAATGCGTCATATGCGTCATTGGGAGTTACACTTCTATTCTGGGAATGTAACTCCCCCTCTCTACTTGAGTTGTCATGATTACGTCATTGGGGTTACTCAGCACCTCCTATATGTACACGCCTTTTGATCTATGAGATAGAGGAGAGTTTTATGGCTTAACCAGGTTTTGCCCGTTTGTCGAATCTTTGCATGCACATTCGGTTGATGCTCGCTCCTCCCGAGATCTCTTCACACTTTGCCGTTCACATGTCCATTGATGTGCATGTCGTCCCTCGTGATCCTCGCTTACGGGTTTTCAAACCCTCTTTCAATAACCCTATCATAAATCATAATTCAAAGTCTTTTACTTTACACACTATTCCTAGAGTTACTTACCCTAATTCATCTCTCGAACTCTTCTTTAGCACATCTTAAAATTACAAGGTACCATTTTTTGTATACCAATTGAGGCCTAAAGCCTCCATCTCCCTCGGTTGTTATTCAACCTCTTCAAGAGGTTCTCATTATATAGTTTCATGCACCCATACTTTTTGTACATAGCTATACATTCCAATAATACAAAAATATTCATATATTTACGAAAAAAAAAATGATTTAAAAATATATGTTGTATATTTTGCATACGATATACCTAAGAATATTGTACACCTCTTCCACGAACATTAGTCGAGGTATGGGACTAGCCTCACTGGGGTTTAGGGGCCAACAACCCTTAAATCGGGGTTAGGAGTCTAGGCCTTGATAATTTTTTTGGGATCCCTATTTTCCCAAGAGTATATATATGTGATTTTTTAATCTATACATGTATATGGGTGGTGTCATAACCCATGACTTATGGGGAACCATTATGGGTTGTTTTGTTAGCCCATGGTTTAGTACCCATTGTATTGTAAAACCCTTTGCTTTGATGATTTCATATTGATGTGCTTACATATAGATAAACATGCAAAGAGGGTAAAAGCAGAACTTGAAAGTACATTATTGTATTGTAAATGGTTAAGTTAATGCAATAAGAGAGAGAAGTTACTACGTTGGGTTTTTTTTTGAAAGGGTTTCCCAGGATAAATCTTGTGTATGTCATTTTTTCTCTATTTATCTTGAATATTATATTAAGTATAGCTTCTTGTTTATTTATTTATTGGATCAATTCTCTTGAGGACCTATGCATTTTACTTGAGTTGTTAGCACTTTACACTATCCATGTTGTTTAGTAATTTGGTTTTATAGATAACATGCTTATTTCTACCACATGCATTCACTTAATATATTGAGATAGATGCATGACACATAGAATTATACACACTTATATGAGCACACAATTCTTTTTACATTACTCTCTTAGGGCATCACCTCCATCTCCTACAGGTGTTTTTGTTCTATTATAACACCTTCTTCACTTCCTCATTTATACTCAAATACATACATTATGTACTTGTTATTTTTCAAACTAACATGACTAACACATGTGTCTTGTGCAACGTTGACATCTCTTGTTTCATATATTTCACCCATGTTGGCTACTATATTATGTTATGATGTTTGACACTTATGTTTCATGCATACTTTCTTGTGTGTGGATATTTTTGTTCACACATACATGTACAAACATAATACAAACACTTAAAAACACCATCAATCACAAAACCCAACAAAATATTCACATGTTTAGAACCATACAATTAGTTTAAGACCATAGGGTACAGTTCATACCTTGCCATATATTTTTTCCTAATGGGTAGAAACACCATGTTTATCAACAATTTCATATTTCTAGCTTCATTCTCATGTTTTTGACACATTTTTAGACTCAATTCACTCAGTTGAAATTAGTAAAAGGGGCATGAAATACTTCACTCCTTTTCCATGGAATTTCATTATTTACTACAATTTCAAGGATCATGAGGGCAAGAGTCTCCTCCTTTTATTAAAATTTTAGCACAATTTTCGGTCTCTACTAAACTTTAACTCAATTCTTATCAATTGTGCATCATACGGGAGAGTTTGGGGGCACATATAGTCTTATGTACTACACGTCCTTATTTATGAATTTGGGTGTAGATCCATCTACAATGGTGTGATCCATGGGGTTATGGAAGGTAGCAAGGAAACTAAGGTCTTCGTAGGCAATCCTTCCTCTTCTCTCACATTCAAAGAGTAAGATATCAAAGTTACTTGAATAAATTTGATACACATACGTCTTCTTCCTTCAAAAAGGTGCAATTTTACCTCTTTCTTATTTTCTCTTCCTTACATCGTTGTGTTGGGTTGCATGCACCTAACACTCTTGTTTCACCATGACATAAATTGGGGACCAATCACCCCTAATTCCTTGATAAGTTTAGCAATACAAATCTCCAAGCTCTCCTTCCACAAAGAAAAATCAATGTTCTCTCCTTGTTTACATCTCTTCATTCACTTATATACAAATGCAAATATTTCATATTACAATTTATAATTGAGTTAATTTTCAATTCTTTATCATGGACATCGATTATACTCTATGTTATAGGTTTCATCATGGAGCATTCCAACACTAAGAACAACATGGACAACTGCGAAAAAAGCATGTGAGCAATGATAAAGTGTATTTACACACTCGATTATATTTTCCTTTAAGCATGTAATTTTCATTTCATACTTAAAGGGGGAAAATGTAGACACTCAAATTTGGCAATTTTCACTTTGATGACACTTTATTGGAAAATGTCTCTTCTTATGATAAATGCCATCTCTCCATTCTCGCTTAACACTTTATGAGGAACATTGTTTAGATTTTTTATATTTGCACACTAACATGTCAAAAAACACGAGAATATAGTACACAAAATGCCATAGAAAAACATCGGTTGACAAGTTCCATACTTTTTTTTATGTTTTCTATAACTAGTCGGGGTTGTACAATTTGGTCGAGAATTTATATTTGGTCTTGACCAACCTATACTGGTCTCTTGGACTGACATGTCCTCCAAATTTTCTTTCAAATTGATATATTTTGTTGAGTTTTATACTTCATTTGGGTTGGCTTTTCTTCGATAAATCGCATATGAGACCCTGTATAAGTAAGTAAACATTACCTCATTTTCTATCCTGGAACTCATAAAGCATGCACTAGATAACTCACTTCATATACTTGTAAAAGGCATCCAAAGATCCCTAAATATCACAATAACACAACTAAATTCATTAGGAAAGCTCCCATATAAAGTTTGAAGCTACAAATATGGTCAAAATAGCCATCTCTCTCTTTTCACAAGCACTCAAACATCCTCTCTCCAAATATTCTAACAAGAACCAAAACCGAAGTAAGCATTATTAAAGAATTTCCAAATTTTATTGATCTATATAGATATGATATGCTAGGTGGAGTATAACGTGTGATTTGAGGCCTCTTCAAACTAGTACCAATGTCAACAATCCATAGGGGTGCCTGAACCATTATAATGTTTTTTCACAAAACTCTTCATCCATGGTTAGGGTTTGAGACAAATATTAGTTCATTCAAAGAGCTTTATTATGCATGTGAAATTTAGGGTTTGAAAATGGCAAACAAATCCAAGACGGCCAACATCACGAGAAAGTTATAGAAGTAGAAGAAAAATTGGTCTAAGACCATATAGAAGGGGGCTATACGATGCGATGTACCTTGACCTAGTGTGGTTTAAAATAACAATTCCAATTTTGTGGGTTGTTTAGGTTTGGATCACCCAATTCTAATAGTGCATGGTCCCAAAATTTCTAGAATCATCTATAATCAAGATAATTGCACTCATTCCTTTGTGTTTTCAAGTTCATATCTTGTATTACATGTTTTAGAATGATATTTTTACATTGTATGATTAATGTTGGAAGTTAATTAATCAAAATATCCACTTATATCTAACCTACATCCATTTAGTGTAAATATGACCTCACTAAATCAAATTTAGATTAAAAACACATGACTCTTGATATAAAAAGGGTGTAAACAAAACCATCCTTCAATTCCTCACCAACAACAAGCCAAAAGTCTAAATTGTTTCATCATTCGATATTAAGATATTAAAATTTGAGAGGGTTAAGAAATTTTCTTTGATATTCTACTTACCAAGGTCTTGGAAGGTGTCATTCAATGAATCAACAAAACCTATGACAATACATGTGTAAACCTACAAACTTTAAACTTTTATATAATATTTTTAATGAAGCTTTAGCTATCTTTACTTTCATTGTCTTGTGTCATGTACTAAGTAACTCCTTTCATTTATGCATTATAACTCTTCTTTACCACACACATTTCAAATTTATTCATATATTGTTGAGATATGTATATCATGGATATATAATCATTCATCCAATGGCTAGGGAAATTATTCAACGCAAATATGTAAAAGTGTTATGTTTTTGATTGAGCGATTTATGTTATTTAAATAACAAGAGTAAATCAAACACACAAAAAAATCATGCATAAAATAAACATGTCTACTCATTCTCATAAAACAAAATAAGGGTGTATATGGGAGTTTTGTGTAACTCTCGTACTGTCTGGACAATCATTCCCTCCATGAGGGAAAGAGGAGTTATGATTCCAAAATGGAATGTAACTCCTATGACACCACTGATGCATATGACAATGACAAATTATATGATGGAATATGTCATGTGTCATATAACTCCTATGACCTATGATCTCACCTAAGTGAGATGACTCACCATGTGAGGTGGACAAGACGCTGAGTGATGATAAGGAAATTCACACACACCAACACCCCCTTCATCAATATGAGGTATAGGTCATGGCAAGTTAGAAAAGAAAGAAACCCCTTAGACAACTAAGAAAGATGTTTCAATGCGGCCTCACAACTAAAGGCCTAATAAGGTATCCATTTACAAATAACATATTTCTAGAAAATAAGAAGAGGAGAAGAGGACTAGAAATCCCAAAGAAGATGGGTAGCTGCAAAAGACCTCACCCTAAGAAGAGACCACAAGTGAAGAAACTTCACCTCAGTGAAGGGTTTGGTGAAAATGTCTATAACTTGATCAAAAGTTTGATAATATTGAAATTCAAATATGTCTTCATGTATTAACTCCCAAATGAAATGCATATGGATCTCAATGTGCTTCATCCATTGATGATGAACCAAAATTTAGTAAATTGAGATGGTGCTCATGTTGTCATAGTAGATGATATTAGGCCACCAAAATTGAATACCAAACTCTGTCAAGATTCTCTAAAACCAAAAAAATTTGTGGCATCATTGACTAATCCTCAACTCTACATCTCTAGATGATTTGGCAATTACAATATACTTCTTGCTAGACTAACTGACAGACCCGAACCAAGAGAGAAACTATAGCCTAAGGTAGATTTATGATAATCTTGATCACCAAACCAATTAGAGTCTATATATCCAACCAAGTCAATCTTTTTCCCTCCTAGATAATGAATGCCATCATATGAGTGCCATGAACATAGTGAAGGATCTACTTCATTACTTTCCAATGAAACTCATGATGTTCCTGCATAAATCTAGACATGATCCCAAAAATATGAAATATCCAGATGAGTGTGAGTCAGGTAAATCAAGCTCCCCACCAACTATCGATAAAGGGTACCATCAACCATAGGAGTAGAGAAATCAGAAACCAACTTAACCCCAAAGAAAAGGAGTAGGAGAAGGCTTATAATCAAGATGTGAAACCAAGCTAGAAAATCAAGGGAGTACTTAGGTTATGAAATCACAATTCCCAAGTTAGATTGGGAAATTTGATCCCAAGAAAGTAATGAAGCAAGCCCAAGTCATACATGGATAACTTGTTGGCTAAGGAAATATTCACATAATCATGATAGAGGAAGAGTTTCCTATGATCAACAAGTCATCAACATACAAAATGAGGATGAACATGGATTCATCTTGCCATAGAATGTAAACATTAGGGTTAGAGTGACACTAAGTGAACCCTGATGTAAGTAGAAAGGAGTCCATCTTGGCATACCAAGCCCAAGGGGATTTTTTAAGGTTGTAGAGAGACTTCTTTAACTTGCAAATGAGGGAGGGATCATGGACATAACCCGAGGTTGTTCCATGTAGATATCTTCCTCTAGGTCCCTATGAAGGAAGGTGATTTTAACATCCATTTGGTGGACTTCCCATATGTTCGTGTCAACAATGATGGTAAGGTTCAGTCGAATGGAAGTCATATTCATAATGGGAACAAAGGTTTCTGAATAATCAACCCCAACTACCTTGGGAGAAACCCTTAGCTACAAGTCATGTTTATACTTCTTGACTTCTCCATCAACACCATACTTTGTTCGGTACACCCACTTACACCGAATGATTTTTCTTCCTTTCGAAAAGAGGGGTGAGATCCCAAGTATCATTCTTCATGAGTGAGGAATACTCCTCATCCATGACAAAATCCCACTCAGAATCCTATAAGCCTCCCGAAAAATTGAGGGTCAAGTGGAGGTGAAGAAGGAGTGGGGTCCAATGAACTTTGAATGAGTCTATCTCTCATCCAAAGGATCCCCAATCCACTCTCTAACACTCTATAAAGTCTACCTAGCCTAAGAGGACCAGGAGGTGAGTCAGATATAAATATGTAGATTCTTCACTTGAGTGAGATGGGACAAATTCCTCATCATCACTACTATCAGAATCAAAATACTTAAAGCATGATGTTTGGGAGCAGGATTAGGAAGATCAAGCAGAGGAGGAGGAGCACACTCAATGACATCATCATCCAAGAGTTAGAATGAAAATCGAGAGAAAAGGACTCCATAGGGTGGAGAAGTGAAGTTAAAGATGACTCATCAAAATTCACACTTCTCTCAATATAAAGCTAATGAGTAGTAGGGTTCAACAATCTATATCCCTTCACCATCAAGATACCCTATAAAAATACAAGGTCTGGACTGTGGTTCCAAAGCCTTACATTTATTTTTTGGGAATCCAGGCCATAACATTAGATCCAAAGATGTGAAAGTGCTCACATCAAGTTTGCATCCAAACTATAGCTTTAAAGGGTGTCATCCCTCTTACGGCCTTGTGTGGAACATGGTTCTAAATGTAACAAGCACAATTCACTGCTTTGGCCCAATACTACGGAGGAAGGGATTTCGAGTGAACCATACAAGTGGCCATCTCCTTAAGCATTCAATTTTTTCTCAACTCCATTTTACGAAGGGTTGTAAGAAATTGTATACACTACAAAGCAATCCCTTTGAAGGTATAGAAATATTCAAACCTATTTCTCACATACTCACCTCCATTTTCAGTTCAAAGAACCTTGATAGATCTTTTAACTTGTTTCTCAACAAGAGCCTTAAAGTCTCAAAAGTGATCAAAAAAACTTCAAACTTTTTCTTAATAAAATACACCCAAGTGTAACATGAAAAATCATCAATGAAGGTAAGAATATAAAGAGATCTAGTAAACAAAGGAGATGGGAAAGGGCAAAAATGTCACTATGAACAAGATCCAAAAGACAAGTAACTCTCTAGGATTTTCCTTTGCCAAAAATTTCTTGGGGTGCTTCCCGAGGGCACAACCCTCACAAAGACCCTTAGAAAATTTCACATGGGGTAAACCCATTAAAAATTTCATTTTGGATCAATATTCAAGGTAATGATAGTTAAGATGGCCAAAATGCTCATTCCATAGCTTACTAACCTCATCTACATGAGTGAGAAAGGCTAGTGGGCATCGAATCAAAAGTAAAGTGGGAGAAGGTATACAACCATAAATGGTGATTTGCCTTTCCCTTAGCCATGGTGGAGTCGAGTTTGAGCTCACAAATAATCACCGAGTTAGACCAAATTCCACTCACATTCCTTCACCAAGGTGAGTGATTTGGTAAACTGATAGGAGATTGGTAGAGAGATTAGGAACACTCAACACTTGGTTAAATGTTCCATTGTCCATCTCTACCGATCCACTACCAAAAACCGACACCGTAGTGTCATCACCCAACGTGATTTGGGACATGCCACATGGTTCAATTTTGAAAACTCAACATGTGAAGAGGCCATGTGGTGGGAGGCACCAAATCAATAATCCATGTCAATGAAGGAGCTGCTCTAGCTACAAGGGTCTTTCCTTTCTTCTTCTCAAATTTAGACTCCTTTGTTTTGGAAGACTCGACCTTCAGAGCATTTTGTTTGATAGACTCAAGAACACCTATTTTATTCTTCTCAAGTAAATGAGTTAGGTGATCGATTTGTTTTCTCATACATTGATGCTCCTCATGGCCAATATTCTTGCAATAGGAACACTTACACTTTTCCTTCTTTACTTTGGGCTCAAAAGTAGAAGTGTTTGTGTTAGGTTTGGTTTGGGCTTGGTTGGTCTTGGTTTCCTTCTTCGGTTGATCCTTTTTCTCTTTCTTATTTTCAGTTTTATTTCCCTTACCATTACTTTACTACAAGGGCATGTGACTTGGATTTGAGAGTCCCCATTTGAATGAGTTTGTCATGTTCTCGAATGAGTTGGGATGAAAATTTGTCAAATGAGGGAATTTTTCAAGTACTACACAAAACATATTTCATGGCATGAAAATTTGAAACGAAGATGGAGTATTCATGACCTAACTTAGAAAGAATAAAAAAGATATCAATTGGGAATATTTTTCTCCACTTTACATTCCTTTAAAAGTAATCTAGTGTGGATGAAATTTGATAATAAGGACTATAAGTTTTAAAATTCACTAGATTTAATCATAGTAGTTCATTTTCTAACTCATTCACTCTCATGTCATCTTGTTGTCTGAACATATTGTCTAAAGTTTTCCATGCTTCATCAGGTGTTTCAGAAGACTCAATGTGGAATAAAAAGTCAAGAGAACTAGATATATAAAGAAGACCTTAGGATTGTCACATCGGTTCAACCACTTAGATTTTTCAAGATCATCATCAAGTTTAGTCTCAGCTCCCATGGTGATGCGAAATAACCCTTTACCCCTTAGTTTCATTACCATTTTCGATCTCCATTTAAAAAAATTTAATGACGTGAGAAAAGGTACTAAAAGAGCATCCATTATGAAGAGAGAGAAAATGAATGCAGAAGGAAAAAAGAAACACAACCACCCCAGAACAATATTATCACCCTATTGTTTCAGGACTTTATAGTTTAGTGTGTTGATTACAATCAAAGTGCAAATGTGTGTCATGAAACAATCAGTCATTCACCATTGTAATCAACGTAATAACACGCAAGTGTGGAGACCATAATCAAGTTTAAGAGATCGTGGTAGTTTGACATCATAAATAAGCACAAAATGATGTTAAAAACAAGAGAAGGAAGAAAAACACGGTCTTGTGTGAGAAATATAGCCTCACGTTGCAACGAAAAACCCCCTTACCGCAATATTGTGACGGACACACTCACTAGTCAATAAGTAATAAAAAGGACGATATAATGTAAAAATGATTGGAAATGAGTCCTAAGGACCTCTAGGACAAGAGAAAAGCTCCCGGAAGGCAAAAAGAGATCCAAAAGGCACTACACACTCCAACACAAATTAACAATAAAAATGCCTAACAAAGCTATATTTAACACTTTTAAATTTCCCAATTAATCAAATTCTAAAAATTAAAAAGTTTTAAAAATGTGAAAAAATGTTAATTAACCACTAATTAAATTTAAATCTCTTAAATAAATCCTAGATGACCACCTACCTTTAAATTAAATTACTAGACCTTAATTTAAAAGAGACTGATCCATAAACATGTAGGAACCCCTACTATTTTGAATGTTTATGAAAAGATCAATTAAAATTATCAGTTTATAACCTTTATCAACTTTGAAATTGATTAAAAATCTGATCCAAAAGTTGATTCAAATGTGTTTACAAACTGATTTAAAACAAAATTTGATTGTTAAAAACTCATTCCTTTCTAGTTGTACATTCAAATCAATTTGATTTTCATTATACTTGATTTTATCAATTTTCCATAAAATTATCGTTACTGATTAGAATTGCATTCAAATTAAAATATGCAAATAATCTAAAAGCTGAATGCAAAATCAAAAGAAAAAAAAAACAACACAAGATTGTTTACGGGGTTTAGAAATTTCCTATGTCCCCGGGTTCATACGTATCGATCCATTAATTTTAGCTTTACAAGTACATTCAAATAAACTTACAAATCAAATAATGAACCTCAATACCTCCAAAAAAATACCGCAAGAACTCGTGAGCTCAAAAATTCAGTGTTTTCTCTCTCGTGTTTGTTCTCGTCTTTGCGAGGATTTCTTCCCTCCATTATCCATAAATATTGGCACAAAAGGATTCAAAATAACATCATAAGAACTTTGAGACCTGAATCTACCCCTAAGTTGCTCAAAATATTTGATTTGTAAAACTACCTTGTTATGGCTTTACCATAATCATCGACTTCACCATTTCAAATAGCGAGTGCCCCCTTTTATAACTCGTTAATCTTGCTTGTGGTGTGGCGGTGAACATATATTTTTTTAGCGCATGTTTGGGGGTTCAAACACCGCAACCACCACCGATGCCTTATTATCTATATGGGAAAAAGATCCCACATACTTTGCATATTTGTGGGTGATTGGTTTTAAAAATATCTTTGTCGATATGCCTTGGTGGCTTTGGGCCCCTTTTTTTTAAGACCACGTGGTAAGGCTAGTGGAAACTTGGTTGAGTTGGGCTCGGTGAGCTTCCAACTATGTCTTAGCGAGTTATTGATTAAACCAATCACCGGAAGATGGGTTAGATGAGTAGGCAAGGTGGTAAGTCTACCGAGTTGTTGGTGACTCGGCGAGTCAAGATGACACCGTATGGTAACTCGACAATGGTAAAATACTTAACATAATATAGGTTACAATACATATTTGATCCCACATGCATAATGTGGCGAAAATCATACACATGTAAATATAGGAGCTTGAATATAGTGATATGAAGAAACAGAGGCAAAGGCACCCCTCCATAAAAAGAGTGTGTTGACCTTGGCTGAGGGCCCCTGACTAGCAAATAGCGGGGCCCACCCATCTCATAACTAGTGTCAAAGACTGGAGGTGCAAAGCAACTTTTTTCTCAATATCACATTTCAACTTGTCATTGTTTGATTGGTCCACATGGAGAGTGTGCATGCATCTAAGTCATCTCGAACTTGCGCACGGTCCATATTTTGCCATATTACCAAAAATTTCAGCGTGTGATAACTTCTACATATGATATCTACTTTTAGCGTTGATATCACGTCGTAAATCTCTTGACCCGCACTTCCATATTGTAATGATTCGAGAGATCTAGGAAACCTTTTCCACGAAATTGATCTTCAAATTAGGGACTAATAATATTAATTAATTGTTAACATTCCTTAAAAAACACCACTTAGATTTAATATAACTTAGTTTTAAAATAAGCTTTCAAATGTTTAAAAAGTGGGCTATTTAAGTGGAAAGGCGGAGTTAAAGCGATGGGTCAATAAAAGGGAGGAGGGATCCAACTCATCGAGTCACGTGGTGGGCGACAGTTAGCGTTGGGCCCAAGAGGAGTGAGCCGGGTAAGGGCCAACAAATAAGCCCGAGGAGGTTCCAAATGACCATAGGGGGAAGATAATGAGTGTAACAGTTGATTGATAGGTCTTTGAACGGTCTAATGGAGCACAAACGGAATGAAGGAGGTTGAGGCGAGATGAGTACATAAGGAGAGTTTAGTATGTAGGGTTGAGGCACAACCCGAGTAAGATGGAGGACCAACACCGTGACCGAGTGGACAACACACCGGGTAACAACCAACACAAATTGGGGGCAAGGAAAATGACAACATGGAAGAGGGGTTGAGCAATGAAATGCAACTCGAGTAGGGTTTGATGTGGCCAACAAGTTAACAGACACCAAATCCAAAGAACTTCATACTCGAGCATGAACCAAGAAGGTAAGAGAAATGCCAACTAGGATGGGCTCATAGTCAATAACACACAATGTCAACCCAAGTAGAGTTAAAACGGCCAACAGGTAGTAGAGAGCTCGTCGGGAAAACAAGAAATCAATCTCGACCCACCTCGTAGCCACGAATGTAACTTCCTAGAAAAACAAAAGGATTGACCCACCAACACGACTCAACAACCAAACATGCCAAGAAAAGAATCAACTCGCTAAGATAAGAAAACAACTAGCTCATTGGGATGAACCAACTCGTTTGGGAGCTCTACCATATGAAAGCAAGAGAAGAAGCATCATGGGGCAAGAAAATAATAGGGAGGAGGTAGGGTAGGAAAAAATGAACAGTTTCAAGAAAATTTACACTTTTAATGAAAAAAATAAACCTGATAAAACCAAAAAAGGAACCTACCTCCAAATTAAATTCCCTCCAAAGTTAGATGTAACTATCTAAAGTTGGCATATAAACCCCTTACAACTGCACATGCACAAACCACAAACAACATAAACTCCAAAAATGAAACTATTAAAACAAGTTCGCAAGATTTTAAGAATGATCAAAAAACTTGTGCGAGAAGCACTAATAATGAAATCGGAAGTAATTAGAAACCGAAATAAAACAAGTGCATGTTTACCAAACAATCACTCTGATACCATGTGATATTTTTTACAAGGATCAATACGGAACCCCATGCACATTGAAGAGGTTGCACTCCAATGGTGACGCGAACGCTCCAAGTAACCAGCAAGAGTAAATCAAACACAAGAAAATATTACATAGAATAAACATGTATACTCATTCTCATAGATAAAAATAAGGGTACATATGGGAGTGTTGTGTAATTCTTCGTTCTTAGACAATCATTCCCTCCATGAGGGAAAGAGGATTTATGATTCCAAAATGGAATGTAACTCCTATGATGCCACTAACACATATGAAAATGACATATTCTATGATGGAATCTACCATGTGTCATATAACTCCTATGACCTATGATCTCACCTAAGTGAGATGACTCACCATGTGAGGTGGACAAGATCTTAAGTGATGATGAGGAAAGTGACACACTCCAACACACACTACATCTCCTTCATTGATTTTAATGTTCTCATGGGTACATCATGTAATAACGATCAGATGTATATACATCATTATGGTAATGCACATGTTGTTAAAGCATTTATAAACACATCTATAGATGAAATTAATTGTGTACATGAATGGCATATGTGTTGTGCTTAACTATGTCCCATACCACTATGTAGAGAAAATATACATCATCTTAGAAAGTTAGAACACCCATTCAATCATACAACTTATTGGTCAATGAAAAAAAATGTAAAAGAATGTATAAGAGATAACATCAAGTAATCAAGAGGTTGTGACCAAGTCCTGTTCAAAACTTTGAGATCAATAGAAGTTGGAAGATCCAAAGAGGTATCTATATCTACCCAAATTCTTGCATATATAGTGTGAGTATAAAATTCCATTTTGGAGTCTCTAGATAAGAACTTTCCCAAAGTATTGCCAATATAAATTAAGCACTCCTTCACCTAGAAATGTAGCAAGAGAGATGAGGTAAGCACACCCAAATTGGTTTCACATTAAACTCAACAGCTTAGGGATTAAAGATCAAAAATTATGGTTTCATCAACAAGTGATGATGTTGCAGTTCCCAAAGTTTGGACATGATAGAATCCCTATCCTTCAAGAAATGAAAACCACAATAAAGAATCCCCTTGCACATGGATAAATGTCCACTAACTAGTCGGATGGGGCACCCGTTTGAGGAGATCCATGAGTGAAGAAGTCAGTAACCCGGACCGAGGCCATTGAAACGACAGATCAATCCCTAACTAGAGAAAAATTCTTCAGATTCTAACACCGACTCCCTAAAAGATACCGAAGGAGTGGTTTTAATAGTAGATAAAGTTTTTAGGATGCCAAAGCATAGTAGAAGCGGTGAGTAGTTAGGGATGCTCATTCTCTACACAACAATAGAGGGAAACAACGCATTAGAGGTAGTCGTAACCTCCTAAAGAATCTATTTAATGGGTCACCATTCGCAACATGAAGAGGAACTATAAATTCCTGAAAGAAGGATCTTTGATTCCTCCACCTCAATAGTAGGGACTCTACCGCCACCCTTGGCATTAGTAGAAATGCCCATAATAGCATATGCGCCGCCGCCACGAGTAGAGGCATGGAAAGGGTTCGAGATAAGGGCAACGAGGATCACACATATGCGATTAGGGTTCGCAAAGGAAGTCTCGAGGAAGATATCGCGAGGAAAAAGTAACCCAAAAAAGTAATACTTAAAATATCATTACTCAAAGTTGATTATTATTATACATTATATACCTTAGTTTGAGATTATAATTTGAATTTTAAGTTTAAGATTGTTTTTGAGAGTTGTTAATGAATAAGAATGCACATTAGTTTCATCAATTAGAATCATCTTGAATCATGAATTTGGAAAGTAAAGATTGGAATAACTATCCTACTTTGCATTACAAACTTGTAACCACATATGAAACTTGGGATTATTTGAATAATATGGGTATTATTAATGTACAATAAGTATCATTAAGTCGCATTAAGTTCCTAGATGTAGCCATTACAATGTGTCATTCCTATCACTAGGAATTTGATCAACATGATCATTAGGGATATCCAGTTCTTGTCTAAACAAAGATTACCACTCATCTCTTTGACGCTTCACAATATCTAACATCTTATTTACATTGGCTAATTCATTTTCTACCATATTTTGATTTGGCTCATGGATTTTCAATTGGTTTTTATTCACGAGGTCAAGGCGTTCAATTTAAACCTCCATTTCCTTTTTATTTTCACTCAAGTTTCAATTTTTTTTTAACAAAACCAAAATATTTCTCTCCATTAGAATTTTTGGAAGGAAAACCTCTCATTGTCTTGTTTATATATATTTTCCTTCTTTGATAATATTTATACATTAATGAGCTCCGCAACTAGCTTACTTTAGTAATATTTAATTCTTAATTGAGAGGGGGTTTATTCTTTTTGTCAACCCCCACTCTCGAGGCCTACCCCTCAAACATTAAAGAAGTTTAGTTGTATTTTTATTCACATATCCCATTTTCTATGCCTACCTCCCCATTGGTTTATAGGTTTCATGGTTGTCCCTAGGGACATATTTGGTATTCTTTGCTTGGGATATACAAATACAAAAAAAACAAAAATCAAAACATGTATGAAAAGATTAAAAGTAAGAAAGAAAAAATCAAATAATGTACCATAAGTAAGTGTCATTGCCAAAAATTTCCATATTTTTAGCAGGATCATACTCTTTAATGATCTTCCTCTTTCAAGCTAAGGATTTATTCTTTCCATGCGATGAAAGATATAAAGAGGGAAAAATAGAATAGGAAAATGTTTGAACAAAAGTGCCATGGAAAATATTTTGGAAAAAGTACCATAATTATGATTGAAGAAAATTTCACCATTCTCCCATTTACTCCAAATATTGTTATTTGTAGTTGTCCAAATTATTGTAAGTTTGTAAATACTTTGAAGAATATCAAATATATCTCCTAGTTAATTATATTTTGGTTTATATTATTTGGACAAGGTTATAAGAAACTGAAATGTAGGATTTTATAAGGTAATATGGAATCTTATACAAGGTGATTGAATTTTGTAGATTGTTTATAGAGTTGCGGTTTGTGGATCAATCCTAATTGGAAAAGCGTGGGTTTTAAAGAGGCAACAATTTTTACACATTTTATGTCACCAAAATTATAGCCATGAAGACAATCCAACAACAATGTGGTCATATGACAATTTTTTACCAAAAAACAAATATGCAATACCAAAAAACATATCATATATTTCTCATGAAGAAGCACTTAACAACACTCCTACTCACGTATGGTATTAGTCTCACTTCCTATGTTGTTAGGTATAACATAATGATAATTTAGTAAGGTGATAAATGTATTTCACCTCTTAGTTCATCTTCCTACCATTATTTCCTTAGAAACATCACCTATTTGCTAATGTGAACTAAATTCATTTATGACACTTCCTACAATTTTCCTCTACTCCATGTTATGTGTCAATCTATTAGGGTTGTAAAAAAGTCATGGTTCATATATTTTTCCTCTTATTAATGATATGTACCAATGTTTTGGGGTTTTAAAACTAAGCCTAGTTCTCGATTGATTTGCTCATGGAAGAGAACCATATTTAAATTAACTTACTCAATCTTTGGATAAATATAAAATTCAGAACTATAATTCTACCACCTAATCCAAAACTCTCTTTTCTCCCATTTCTCATAATTTCATAATGGTCAAAACATATAATACCCTTCTACCACAGAGTGACATTTCACAACAAGTTTGAGGATCTCTCAACACTACAAGTGGGCATTCCTTAAACTAGTTAATAGTAGGAGAACAAAATACTTGTGATCAAGTCAATTTACAAACATTAAAAAGATTGTCTAGTTCTATTAGATAAACACATTCTTTTCTCTCGTATTACACGAGAGGTTATCTCGAATCCAAATCTATTCCAAGGGATTCGAGAATTTAATAAGAAAATTCAAATTGGTAATTTAGTAGAGGAGGTTCTTGTTGGCTAATATGTGGGAGAAAGTGCTAGATTATCCGAGTTGGAGGAATTGTAGCAGCCCATAGAGGCCGATATCCTCATTGAATATGACTTAGAGGAAGAAGATATTCTCAATGAAGAATATTATGATGAAATGGTGATGGATCTTAAAGAAGGAGAATATCTAGATTATATCAATCTTGATATGACTTTCATAAGGGAAGCATGTCATGAAGGTGGAATCTTTCCTTTTTGAGAGATGTAAAAGTTGGTGAGGAGTATTTGTTTTTCAGAAACCTATTATTTTTGTGAGCAACAAGAGGGTGAATGTAAGAATCCATAATAGTTTGAAGCTTGATATAAATTAGGCCAAGTATGGATGAGGAGGAATCCCCATGAAAGAAAATCAAATTGAGAAGAATGTGAATGAAAAACATGTAATTGAAAACATGTTAGGGGAGGTTGTAGTAGAAGAAAATAAGTTGCGACATAAGGATTATACAAATTAAGTGGTTGATTTCATCGGTCTATCTTAGAAAAAAAATTTTTTTTTTTAAATATCCAACGCACTTTGTGTATTATCTTGATTCAATGAAATTCATGTTATTAGTGTGAGGGAGAACAAGAAAAAGATTCATATGAAAGATTTGATTTTTAAAAAAATCTTCTTACCTATAGTAGGGACTCAAGTTCACACAAAATATATTAATTTCCCTAGAATTATAAATTCATTTTTGATCACACATTTGGATAGTTTTTCCTTTATTTTAGGGATTATCTTTGTGTTATATTAAGATATTATCTTTTTATTTATAATAATGTTGTTGAAAAGAAAACAAATTATGTCCATAGTAAAAGGAATGTCATAAAGTATCTTATGAGTTGACTTAAAAAAATTAGTATTCTCTCTTTAGTAATGGGAAAATATGGCCATGCTCTAAGCCCTTATTGACTCTCTGCTTTCAATCATCACAAGAGCACACTAGTTCATCCAAACCAAAATTATTTAAATTAGATGTGTTCTTTTAATAGTATATGTGGAACAAAATATTTAATTACATATCAAAGTGTGTACACAAACAAGTGAATTCACAAATTGAAAAAAGGATAACCATTCACTACACACAAACATACCTACAAGTAGAGTGCAAGTGGTTACTAAGTAAAATACCAAGAATTAAATTTTTATCTGTGAACACGAATTCTACTTTAATATATGTAAAAACAAGGCCAACATGGGCATTATTAGTAGATGTGTGCATAATAATTGTTGTAATCAAATGTACAATAGAATGTGTGAAATTGACAAGTGTGATTATGAATATGATAATTGTTGTGACTAGTATATGTTTGCCATGTAATTATTAAACTCACATGCATAATAGGACGTTTGAAAATGACAAGTGTGCTAAAGACAATGATAAGTACATTTATTACTAGATTTGTGCAAATTGATCATGTAATTCACATGTATAATGTGGTTTGTGTAAATAAACTTAATAGTTTGAGAAATTCATATGTCATAAAAATTTGATATATTATAAAATACAATATATTTATATTAACATTAACACATTGACATTATCCTTTCCATTTGTCATAAATTTTAGATAAAACCTATCATTTCTTCCTTTTCTTGTTCTGGTCAAGCATTACATATTTTCATAGTAAAATTTATGTTTCTTTGGGTCCTTGTACACTAACAATGGAGTTACTCGAGATCGGGGGATTCATGAATGATCATGTTTGCAGAGAAAAACATCTATTTTTTTCCCTCAAAACCTCTCTCATGTACTTTTATAACTTTCATTTCTTAACCCTAGAAAAAATAGAGAAAAAGGTTTAAAAATACACCAATATGAAAGCATTAGGAAACAAAACTATTGAGCAATATAAAATGTTTATATGTGTTAGTGGTAGGGGATGTTTCATGTCCTCCACCTTCCATATGGAATACCATTTCACACACTCAAATAAATAATCTACAAAATGTCCACGGAAAGGCAATTTGCACTTTGGAACAATGGCCTTAGTGACGGTGACTCTAAAACAACATGGTGGAAGTGAAATGCCATGACAATATCCATATCTACCTAGATCCACCAAATGCATTTTCCTACTAATACATGTTTTAAATATAGTTATAGCCATTACCCCACCACAAATCTCTTTAACCAACCATGTATAAGTTAATAATACGTAATGAAAAGTTTGAAACAACAAATATTACAAAATTTAGTAACAAACATTCACATATTACCAATCCACTATGATGCCCAAATTCATCCTAGTGGCCACCATTATCTCTCCTCTCTTCCTCTCTAATAGAGGCCTACGATAAAAAATGAAGACAAAATTGTCAAAAATGTTTAAAACACAAATATAGATGTTTCCAACATAGTTTACTAATATTCTATGTTGCCTCCCGTAAGCCTCATCGCCACCCTCTCATTGTTCACCCTTTCCATTTCCTTGGTTTCAAATTCCCCACGAGGTCAATCCAAAACTAATCTTTAAAAGTGCGGGAAGCAAATTTCTCCCCCTCTTTTCAACCTTTATACCCCAAATAAAGGAAACAAGATTAAAATACATATAAATATGTACAATAATTTCCTTTTATAATTTGAAATTGTTAGTTCTATCTTTGGGTAGCCTCGCTCAAAGTGTAATTTTATGCCATCACCCATTGACCTCTTTCTTTTCAAAATTTGACTTAGATGAATGGTTTCATACTATAAAACAATGTTTGAATTGGATTGATATCAAGTGAATTCTCGCGACATGTACATTTTTCACCTTACATATAAACATATGAGAAAAACATACAATATCCGCTATAAGCTCACTTGCCCTCATCATTCTCATATCTTTTATGCACAACTTCACCCTAGGATCCCTTACCTTTTGACAATGATGATGAAGTTGGATTTGGATGTAAGAGACAAAAACATAAGTTTAACAACATGAGAAACATAAATCAAAATTGAAACATATATATTTTGATCAAGTTTCACTTGTTTTAACTTGACCATTTTTCTCTTTTCTTTTATCTCTCTTCTCCTTAATATCATACTCAAACATTTCAGCATCCACCTTTTCTTTTCCTTTTTAATTGAGATCTTGAAGGTTTCTTTTACTTCCCTTTTACAAATTCTCCACACAACATGCCTTTTTGAACATTATACCTATCCTTATAAAATTTTTAATGTCACTCTCCTGTTGGGAAATGTAATTTCTCATTCTCTTAGGGAGGGTGGTGGGTGTTTCCCATATACTTTCACCCTCACTTTCGTGGTGATACTAAAGGAAAGTTGTGGTTTTACGATCTATGCACATTAAAATTTTGGAACTCCTAGAATTTTACTCCACCCTATGCACCACATGAACCAAACTTACAAAAATATACCAAACAACCATTCACGCATTTGGTTCTATAGTCCATAGGATCTTGTACAAGGCATTTCAAAAATAACATAAAATGTTAGGTATGAAAGAGAAACAATTGGGAAAATGATATTTCACCTCTTCCATATCATTTTACCCCTCCTCATGAACATAATCTTCTACAAGAGGCTTGATAGTACCTTCTATTGCATTTTCTCCCTCAACCCATTCAACCTCCTATACATAAGAAAATATGTGATAAGTAACCTCACTTCATAAAACTCAATATGTAAATGCTAATAAAGATGGTCTTACCAAATACATTTCTACCTTAATATTCATTTCTCTCATCAGGTCGAGGTGAAGTTATCCTAGGAGCCTCAAGTGTAACATAACCCTTCCAAAATAAAAAGAATAAGGTGTAAAAAGTTTTATACAAATATTCAAATTCACAAGAGAACAACATTATTAAATATATAGGAATAAAAGAAAGACACACAACTTATATCACAAATAATATACATCATATAATTTTAAATATGATTGAAAATATAAAAAAATCACAAAAATTTGCATTAAAAGTTTTTTTAATTTCAAGTTCTTGAAAAATTATCCACATGTGACCCTAAAAGTGTGAACATATGGTGAACATACCCTCTAAACTATCTACCCCTCCATTTCATCTCCACTAGTGTCAACCAATTTTTTCTTTTAATTAACTCATTTTTCTAAAATCGCAAATAATATATAACACACCTAAAGATGCACAATAAAGGTTTATCTTAATAGGATGGAACATGCTTTAGGAGTTAAAACTATATTTTCTTTATGTTCACATGTAGTTAATATTGTATGTTTCTTTTATACAATATAATTACTATAGAACAATTTAGATACAAGTAAATTTAGATTGCATACAATGCCTGCAACTTAATATGCCAAGCAAATGAAATAAAGCAAATAATTGACCTTCCCTTAGAATAGAGAGAATGAGTGAAAAAATCTATGTAGAAATCTATGTTCTAATAATCTTCAAATCTACAAAATAAAAGACAAACTAGTTAAGAAAAATAGTATGCGATAATTAATGTTGAGAAAGAAAATTGTTACTTGGAGAAATATCATGAAATTGAGTGTACACTTTTTTACTATGGAAAAATTATTGTAATTATAGGGATATAATAAGTGGAATCTTTATATGTTATAATTAGAGAGATCCCTCAAATCCTTGATCATACAAATTTTTTTTCTTCTCCTTCCCACCAAGAAATACCCAAACAATATGCATAATACACATATAATGACAATACAACTTACATGAACAAATTATTCTAACACTTGACTACACATGTCATACATAGATCCCCTAAACTTTAAAATAGAGTTACATCCTAGGAAATTTGCATGTAATTTGGCATCATACAAAAAATTGGGTCCTCACACCAATGAGGTTAGTGTTGCATGCTCCTTCTCATTTTTATCTACTTTCTCTTTAGTAGGTACACTCCTCAATTCTCCCGAAAACAATGAAGGTGATGTTATGTTTTGCTCGACGAGGTTTAAATTTTGACTCGTACCATGGAAAAACTACCTCTTTAACAATAGGACCAGTGCCACCACAATGGATTCACCCCAATTTGTATTTTCTTTCACATTAACAAACATGTTGTACATAGGTGATGCTCACATCACAAAAGAGACATATGGGCCAATGTCACCATACAAAGAGGAATCAATTTATAATTCCTTATAAAAATTTACCAAATATTTAGTCACCCGCTAATTTAGAATTAGTTTCAACCACCACAATGCTTATAGCACACAATAAGAGTGAAAATACCATCGATAAGACCTACATAATAAGATGTATTCAATTAGCTTCCATCATTAGTGATGCAGATTTAAAAGACACCACTTATTTACTTGGACCATAGATAATAAATGTGAATTGGAAGCACTCTAAACTCTTATTACAAGTTATGAATAAATGTAAGATGTATATTGCTTCCATTTCCTTATGCAAAAATATCAAAAAAGAAAATGAAATGCGATGATACACAATGTAACAATTCATAAAAATGAAACAAAACTAAATAATATCTTTACTATTGAATGATGTTACAAATTTACCAAAAATATGTGTCCACAAGTTGAAATAACACCATGTCTTTGTCAACCAACAAACACCAATATTTGGGTAATCAAATGTTTCTTAATTTTACAAATATTGCAAGGAATTTATGATTACTTCATAATTCTCAATCAATCAAACAAAAACATATTGGTTTAAAAACATATCGTGTTTTTCAACCATCTATGAATTTCAACCAATGAATTTTATCACTTCCTCTTCCAAATATTACAAACCCTTTAAGACCACAATCCCTAAATGCTTCGACACAAAAACTTACAGAGACTATATGTATTCACCCTAAAAGTCAAAATAATTTGTTTGAAAAGCACAATGTTTTTTTCAATAGGAAATTTATTAGTTACCGACTTTTATAAATCTTATAAGCCTTATTAGACCTTAAAACCTACTAAAATATTACAGAATATCTAACTTTGTTCAAGAAAACACTAAACAAACAAAATTGATTATTTTTTTGTATACTACTATAATGTATAGTAAAGGAACTGTGAAGTGATTCTCAAATCAAAAGGATTTTATATAAACAAGTGGTAAGATTTATAATTGAAGTTATTAGAGTACAATATATTCTTTTAATGTGCATCCCAATGTTGGATCTTTGTCATTTTCATTAGTGTTGTCATTGATGTCAAGTGGAATTGATGGAAAAAGGTGTTGTGCAGGTGGAGTGCAAGATTGTAAAGGTCATTCAGGTATGAAACAAGTGTTAATAAGTCTATAACAAGCTTCAGGAAGCAGTTCAACAAAGACCTTGCAAGAGAAATGTGAAGGTTGAAGGGTCATTGCCGGTCAAATGAGTTATGAGCCCTCTGGAGAAATTAGAGAAAGCCGCCAAAGTGTAGGAGGAGCCACTTTGAATTCTAAGAGAAAGCCACAAATATAAGGATGAAGCCACCAAAGTCTAAGAGGAAGGCTGCGAAGGATTAGTGAAAGCCACATGAAAATAACAAATCCGTAGGTAAAATAACGAAGCCACCAAAAAGAATAAAATCCATGGTAGACCGAGAAAAGCCGTGGGTAAAGAAAAAAGTTGCATAAGACTTGAGAAATCCACAAGAAAAGGAGAAAATCCACATATCAAAGGACAAAGCAAGCAGTCTGAGGAAATAATGGAGTGTGGATATGTGATGTGATAGATGAACCTTGTCTATATGGAACAAGTCTGATTTATTCGATCAATGAAGGAAATGGATAATTTTTTTGAAAATAATCAAAAGGTAGTGTACTACAAACTGTGAGTAATAATATAGAACTTGTGCTTCAAAAACACCAGACCCGATCTGAAATATCTCAAGCTCTAGATGTCAGAATTTAATGCTCTTTGAATTTTTGGAAAACTAATTACATCCTCTATATCACGAAATATGAAATCCTAATTTTTAGGCACAATTAAATATCAGAGAGGAAATGAGGATCATTCTTTTTGATCAGTTGAAAATCCTAGAATGATGGGAAATCTATTTTTAGAAATTGTCTCATAATCGTTCCAAAAATAACATGTTGAATATTTAATGCTCTTAGAAAATAGGAAAGTCAAGTTTTAAAAGTGAATATAGAGAGAGTAACTCCAGGGTAGGTGGTATTCATTTAATAGACAAAATTTGTAAATGTATAGAGGTGAAGTAGGGTGCATGGCACACAAAGGAAGTGATGAGGAGTGTTTATTAACTATAAAGATAGATTCCATGTATAATTTTTGGTGTGGCTCAAGCAAGAAAAATGGTGCATTCAAGTTGAAGGAATGACAAGAGGAAGAGAGACCAAAGGGAGCCAATAGATGGAGAGTTATTGATTAAACAGAGTATTCAGAAGCAGAAGATAAAAATGAAAAGAACATTATTGTGATCGAGTAGTTGAGCCAGAAAGTTAAAAACAAAGGTGCAAAGACAAAAAATGCTGAGTGTTTAAGCCTGAAAGAGCGAACACACAAAGATTGAGAAAATTTCAATCGTAATCAATTATCTAAGAAATCCCAAATCTATATGATCGATTCATTTGTAATATAATATTTCTAAGTGGGTGCTTAGATTATAGGGGTGGTTGCTCCTTGCAAGTTGGAGCTTTCTAAAATTTCTTGAGTGTGTGCTTGGAGAATTTGAAGTTGTTGCTTCACAGTTGAATGGGTGGTCAACCAAAACCAATATATTGTATGCTTTGGAATTGGTGTTCCTAATAAAGCCTTGGTTTCAAGGTGGGTTTTTCTCTTGAAAGGGTTTCCCACTATAAATTATATGTTCAATATTGTTATTGTCTTACATATGTTTGATTTAATGTAGTATGTCGCACTTATTAAGGAATTATGGATCAATATTGCTTTTAAAAGTTTTAATCTACATTGATTCACCCCCTCTTAGTGTTTGTGATCTCTAACAATTGGTATCAAAGCAGTCCTTCAGTAGAATCTTAACATCTTCAAAGAGATCCTTTTTCACAAGCATGGTAGAAAATCAAACACAAGGTGGATTATCACTGTCTAGATCACTTCTCTTCACTGGAAAAAATTATGCATTTTTGAGAATAAGAATGAAGACACATCTCATGTCACTTGGTTTTGATATATGGGAATGTGTTGAGAAAGGATACAACCCTACGACCACGCCAATCAATTCTATAGTAGACAAGGAAGAATAAAAATACAACTCAAGAGCTATGAATACTATTCTATGTAGACTAACCGAAACTAAATTTGTAAAGGTAATGTATTGTACCACCGCCAGGAAGCTTGGACCAAGATTTAGGGTATTTATGAAGGAAATGACAAAGTCAAGCTAGCCAAATTGGATACCTACAGAGAAAAGTTTGAGAATCTAAACATGAAAAATGATGAGAGTATATCACCCTACATGTAGAGAGTATATGAAGTAATAAACATGATCAAAGGCTTAGGTGAGAAGCTAGAATAATTTTTATAGTCCAAAAGATCCTAAGATATCCGATTTCAAGTATGATGCAAAGGTTTCAGCGGAAGAAGCCAAAGACATGAAGACTCTAACAATGGATGAACTACATAGCATCTTATTAGCATATGAGATGAGGATAATAGGGTCTAAGTATACCAAGAAATAAGTAGCATTCAAAGCCAAGAAAGAGACTCAATCCAAACAAGAAAAATAAGAATCAAATTTGGAGGATGAAGTAGATGATGAGAATATTGAAGCAATGTTCATAAGAAGACTAAGAAGAGGCTTAGGTAAGTATAAAGGAAAACTTCCATTCAAATGTTTTTAATGTGGACAAATAGGCCATTTTGTTGCTAAATGTCCAAACAAAAATAAATAAACTCAGTTTGAATATGATGAAGAAATTCACAAACACAACAATAAAAATATGAACTTCAATAGAAACATGATGGTAGGAAGAAGTTTTTAAGAACAAAAGAATCTTCTACTCAAAAGAAAAACCAAGTGAATTTGATTCGAGCAACTCGAAACTTTGAAAATGAGGATGATGAAACTC